>JBBPBR010000008.1:24082687-24098992 GCA_037974775.1 Cicer pinnatifidum | reverse complement strand
GAGGACGAAAATGACCTAAATGTTCATCCAATGACACAAACGAACTTATTGGATGCACAAGATTGGTTAAAAACCCTAATTGCACATAAATAAGGCTTCGAAGGACGAAAATGACCTAAATGTTAATCCAACGACACAAATGAACTTTTGGGATGCACAAGATTTGTTAAAAACCCTAACTGCACATGAATAAGCCTAGGGAGGACAAAAATGACCTAAATGTTAATCCAATGAAACAAATAAACTTATTGGATGCACAAGACTAGTTAAAAACCCTAATTGGACATAAATAACCATAGAGAGGACGAAAATGTCCTAAATGTTAATCCAAAGACACAAATGAACTTTTTGGATGCACAAGATTGGATAAAAACCCTAATTGCCCAAGAAAAAGCCTAGGGAGGACGAAAATGACCTAAATGTTAATCCAATGACACAAATGAACTTTTTGGATGCACAAGATTGGTTAAAAACCCTAATTGCACAAGAATAAGCCTTGGGAGGAAGAAAATGACCTAAATGTTCATCCAATGACATAAACACACCTATTGGATGCAGAAGATTGGTTAAAATCCCTAATTGAACAAGAACAACCCTAGGGATGACGAAAATGACCTAAATGTTCATCCAATGACACAAATGAACTTTTGGGTTGTAGAAGATTGGTTAAAAACCCTAATTGGACAAGAATAAGCCTGGGGAGGACGAAAATAACCTAAATGTTAATCCAAAGACACAAATGAACTTTTTGGAAGCACAAAATTGGTTCAAAACCCTAATTGCACAAGAATAAGCCTAGGGAGGACGAAAATGACCTAAATGTTAATCCAATGACACAAATGAACTTATTGGATGCACAAGATTGGTTAAAAACCCTAATTGGACAAGAATAAGCCTTGGGAGGACGAAAATGACCTAAATGTTAATCCAATGACACAAATGAACTTATTGGATGCAAAAGATTGGTTTAAAACCCTAATTGCACATAAATAACCCTAGAGAGGACGAACATGACCTAAATGTTAATTCAATAAAACAAATGAACTTATTGGATGCACAAGATTGGTTAAAAACCCTAATTGCACATAAATAACGCTAGAGAGGACGAAAATGACCTAAATGTTAATCCAATGACACAAATGAACTTATTGGATGCACAAGATTGGTTAAAAACCCTAATTGCACATAAATAAGGCTACGGAGGACGAAAATGACCTTAATGTTAATCCAACGACACAAATGAACTTTTTGGATGCACAAGATTTATTAAAAACCCTAACTGCACATGAATAAGCCTAGGGAGGACAAAAATGACCTAAATGTTAATCCAATGACAAAAATAAACTTATTGGATGCACAAGACTAGGTAAAAACCCTAATTGGACACAAATAACCATAGATAGGAAGAAAATGTCCTAAATGTTAATCCAAAGACACAAACGAACTTTTTGGATGCACAAGATTGGTTAAAAACCCTAATTGCCCAAGAATAAGCCTAGGGAGGACGAAAATGACCTAAATCTTAATCCAATGGCACAAATGAACTTTTTGGATGCACAAGATTGGTTTAAAACCCTAATTGCACAAGAATAAGCCTAGGGAGGAAGAAAATGACCTAAATGTTCATCCAATGACATAAACACACCTATTGGATGCAGAAGATTGGTTAAAAACCCTAATTGGACAAGAATAACCCTAGGGAGGACGAAAATGACCTAAATGTTCATCCAAAGACACAAATGAACTTTTTGGATGCACAAGATTGGTTCAAAACCCTAATTGCACAAGAATAAGCCTAGGGAGGACGAAAATGACCTAAATGTTAATCCAATGACACAAATGAACTTTTTGGATGCACAAGATTGGTTAAAAACCCTAATTGGACAAGAATAAGCCTAGGGAGGACGAAAATGACCTAATTGATCATCCAATGACACAAACACACCTATTGGATGCACAAGATTGGTTAAAAACCCTAATTGGACAAGAATATGCCTAGGGAGGACGAAAATGACCTAAATATTAATTCAATGACACAAACAAAGTTATTGGATGCACAAGATTGATTAAAAACCCTAATTTGACAAGAATAAGTCTAGGTAGGACGAAAATGACCTAATTGATCATCCAATGACACAAACACACCTATTGGATGCACAAGATTGGTTAAAAACCCTAATTGGACATGAATAAGCCTAGGGACGACGAAAACGACCTAATTGATCATCCATTGACACAAACACACCTATTGGATGAACAAGATTGGTTAAAAACCCTAATTGGACAAGAATAAGCCTAGGGAGGACGAAAATGACCTAATTGATCATCCAATGACACAAACACACCTATTGGATGCACAAGATTGGTTAAAAACCCTAATTGGACAAGAATATGCCTAGGGAGGACGAAAATGACCTAAATATTAATTCAATGACACAAACAAAGTTATTGGATGCACAAGATTGGTTAAAAACCCTAATTGGACAAGAATAAGCCTAAGGAGGACAAAAATGACCTAATTGATCATCCAATGACACAAACACACCTATTGGATGCACAAGATTGGTTAAAAACCCTAATTGGACAAGAATATGCTTAGGGAGGACGAAAATGACCTAATTGATCATCCAATGACACAAACACACCTATTGGATGCACAATATTGGTTAAAAACCCTAATTGGACAAGAATATGCCTAGGGAGGACGAAAATGACCTAAATATTAATCCAATGACACAAACAAACTTATTGGATGCACAAGATTGGTTAAAAACCCTAATTGGACAAGAATAAGCCTAAGGAGGACGAAAATGACCTAAATGTTAATCCAATGACACAAATGAACTTATTGGATGCACAAGATTGGTTAAAAACCCTAATTGCACAAGAATAAGCCTAGGGAGGACGAAAATGACCTAAATGTTAATCCAATGACACAAATGAACTTATTGGATGCAAAAGATTGGTTAAAAACCCTAATTGCACATAAATAACCCTAGAGAGGACGAAAATGACCTAAATGTTAATTCAATGAAACAAATGAACTTATTGGATGCACAAGATTGGTTAAAAACCCTAATTGCACATAAATAAGGCTACGAAGGACGAAAATGACCTAAATGTTCATCCAATGACACAAATGAACTTATTGGATGCACAAGATTGGTTAAAAACCCTAATTGCACATAAATAACCCTAGAGAAGACGAAAATGACCTAAATGTTAATCCAATGACACAAATGAACTTATTGGATGCACAAGATTGGTTAAAAACCCTAATTGCACATAAATAAGGCTACAGAGGACGAAAATGACCTAAATGTTAATCCAACGACACAAATGAACTTTTTGGATGCACAAGATTTGTTAAAAACCCTAACTGCACATGAATAAGCCTAGGGAGGACAAAAATGACCTTAATGTTAATCCAATGACACAAATGAACTTATTGGATGCACTAGATTGGTTAAAAACCCTAATTGCACATAAATAAGGCTATGGAGGACGAAAATGACCTAAATGTTCATCCAATGACACAAATGATCTTATTTGATGCACAAGATTGGTTAAAAACCCTAATTGGACAAGAATAAGCCTTGGGAGGACGAAAATGACCTAAATGTTAATCCAATGACACAAATGAACTTATTGGATGCAAAAGATTGGTTAAAAACCCTAATTGCACATAAATAACCCTAGAGAGGACGAAAATGACCTAAATGTTAATCCAAAGACACAAATGAACTTTTTGGATGCACAAGATTGGTTAAAAACCCTAATTGCACATAAGAATAAGCCTAGGGAGGAAGAAAATGACCTAAATGTTAATCCAATGACACAAATGAACTTATTGGATGCACAACATTGGATAAAAACCCTAATTGCACATGAATAACCCTAGAGAGGACGAAAATGACCTAAATGTTAATCCAATGACACAAATGAACTTATTGGATGCACAAGATTGGTTAAAAACCCTAATTGGACAAGAATAAGCCTTGGGAGGACGAAAATGACCTAAATGTTAATCCAATGACACAAATGAACTTATTGGATGCAAAAGATTGGTTACAAACCCTAATTGCACATAAATAACCCTAGAGAGGACGAAAATGACCTAAATGTTAATTCAATGAAACAAATGAACTTATTGGATGCACAAGATTGGTTAAAAACCCTAATTGCACATAAATAAGGCTACGGAGGACGAAAATGACCTAAATGTTAATCCAATGACACAAATGAACTTATTGGATGCACAAGATTGGTTAAAAACCCTAATTGCACATAAATAAGGCTACGGAGGACGAAGATGACCTAAATGTTAATCCAAAGACACAAATGAACTTTTTGGAAGCACAAGATTGGTTCAAAACCCTAATTGCACAAGAATAAGCCTAGGGAGGACGAAAATGACCTAAATGTTAATCCAATGACACAAATGAACTTATTGGATGCACAAGATTGGTTAAAAACCCTAATTGGACAAGAATAAGCCTTGGGAGGACGAAAATGACCTAAATGTTAATCCAATGACGCAAATGAACTTATTGGATGCAAAAGATTGGTTACAAACCCTAATTGCACATAAATTACCCTAGAGAGGACGAAAATGACCTAAATGTTAATTCAATGAAACAAATGAACTTATTGGATGCACAAGATTGGTTAAAAACCCTAATTGCACATAAATAAGGCTACGGAGGACGAAAATGACCTAAATGTTCATCCAATGACACAAATGAACTTATTGGATGCACAAGATTGGTTAAAAACCCTAATTGCACAAGAATATGCCTAGGGAGGACGAAAATAACCTAAATGTTAATCCAAAGACACAAATGAACTTTTTGGAAGCACAAGATTGGTTCAAAACCCTAATTGCACAAGAATAAGCCTAGGGAGGACGAAAATGACCTAAATGTTAATCCAATGACACAAATGAACTTATTGGATGCACAAGATTGGTTGAAAACCCTAATTGGACAAGAATAAGCCTTGGGAGGACGAAAATGACCTAAATGTTAATCCAATGACACAAATGAACTTATTGGATGCAAAAGATTGGTTAAAAACCCTAATTGCACATAAATAACCCTAGAGAGGACGAAAATGACCTAAATATTAATTCAATGAAACAAATGAACTTATTGGATGCACAAGATTGGTTAAAAACCCTAATTGCACATAAATAAGGCTACGGAGGACGAAAATGACTTAAATGTTCATCCAATGACACAAATGAACTTATTGGATGCACAAGATTGGTTAAAATACCCTAATTGCACATAAATAACCCTAGAGAGGACGAAAATGACCTAAATGTTAATCCAATGACACAAATGAACTTTTGGGTTGCAGAAGATTGGTTAAAAACCCTAATTGGACAAGAATAAGCCTCGGGAGGACGAAAATAACCTAAATGTTATTCCAAAGACACAAATGAACTTTTTGGAAGCACAAGATTGGTTCAAAACCCTAATTGCACAAGAATAAGCCTAGGGAGGACTAAAATGACCTAAATGTTAATCCAATGACACAAATGAACTTATTAGATGCACAAGATTGGTTAAAAACCATAATTGGACAAGAATAAGCCTTGGGAGGACGAAAATGACCTAAATGTTAATCCAATGACACAAATGAACTTATTGGATGCAAAAGATTGGTTAAAAACCCTAATTGCACATAAATAACCCTAGAGAGGACGAAAATGACCTAAATGTTAATCCAATGACACAAATGAACTTATTGGATGCACAAGTTTGGTTGAAAACCCTAATTGCACATAAATAAGGCTACGGAGGACGAAGATGACCTAAATGTTCATCCAATGACACAAATGGACTTTTTGGTTGAAGAAGATTGGTTAAAAACCCTAATTGCACAAGAATAAGCCTAGGGAGGACGAAAATGACTTAAATGTTAATCCAACGACACAAATGAACTTTTTGGACGCACAAAATTGGTTCAAAGCCCTAATAGCACAAGAATAAGCCTAGGGAGGACGAAAATGACTTAAATGTTAATCCAAAGACACAAATGAACTTTTTAGACGCACAACATTGGTTCAAAACCCTAATTGCACAAGAATAAGCCTAGGGAGGACGAAAATGACCTAAATGTTAATCCAATGACACAAATGAACTTATTGGATGCACAAGATTGGTTAAAATCCCTAATTGGACAAGAATAAGCTACGGGAGGACGAAAATGACCTAAATGTTAATCCAATGACACAAATGAACTTATTGGATGCAAAAGATTGGTTAAAAACCCTAATTGCACATAAATAACCCTAGAGAGGACAAAAATGACCTAAATGTTAATTCAATGAAACAAATGAACTTATTGGATGCACAAGATTGGTTAAAAACTCTAATTGCACATAAATAAGGCTACGGAGGACGAAAATGACTTAAATGTTCATCCAATGACACAAATGAACTTATTGGATGCACAAGATTGGTTAAAAACCCTAATTGCACATAAATAACCCTAGAGAGGACGAAAATGACCTAAATGATAATCCAATGACACAAATGAACTTATTGGATGCACAAGATTGGTTAAAAACCCTAATTGCACATAAATAAGGCTACGGAGGACGAAAATGACCTAAATGTTAATCCAACGACACAAATGAACTTTTTGGATGCACAAGATTTGTTAAAAACCCTAACTGCACATGAATAAGCCTAGGGAGGACAAAAATGACCTAAATGTTAATCCAATGAAACAAATAAACTTATTGGATGCACAAGACTAGTTAAAAACCCTAATTGGACATAAATAACCCTAGAGAGGACGAAAATGTCCTAAATGTTAATCCAAAGACACAAATGAACTTTTTGGATGCACAAGATTGGTTAAAAACCCTAATTGCCCAAGAAAAAGCCTAGGGAGGACGAAAATGACCTAAATGTTAATCCAATGACACAAATGAACTTTTTGGATGCACAAGATTGGTTAAAAACCCTAATTGCACAAGAATAAGCCTTGGGAGGAAGAAAATGACCTAAATGTTCATCCAATGACATAAACACACCTATTGGATGCAGAAGATTGGTTAAAATCCCTAATTGAACAAGAACAACCCTAGGGATGACGAAAATGACCTAAATGTTCATCCAATGACACAAATGAACTTTTGGGTTGTAGAAGATTGGTTAAAAACCCTAATTGGACAAGAATAAGCCTGGGGAGGACGAAAATAACCTAAATGTTAATCCAAAGACACAAATGAACTTTTTGGAAGCACAAAATTGGTTCAAAACCCTAATTGCACAAGAATAAGCCTAGGGAGGACGAAAATGACCTAAATGTTAATCCAATGACACAAATGAACTTATTGGATGCACAAGATTGGTTAAAAACCCTAATTGGACAAGAATAAGCCTTGGGAGGACGAAAATGACCTAAATGTTAATCCAATGACACAAATGAACTTATTGGATGCACAACATTGGATAAAAACCCTAATTGCACATGAATAACCCTAGAGAGGACGAAAATGACCTAAATGTTAATCCAATGACACAAATGAACTTATTGGATGCACAAGACTAGTTTAAAACCTTAATTGGACATAAATAACCATTGAGAGGACGAAAATGTCCTAAATGTTAATCCAAAGACACAAATGAACTTTTTGGATGCACAAGATTGGTTAAAAACCCTAATTGCCCAAGAATAAGCCTAGGGAGGACGAAAATGACCTAAATGTTCATCCAATGACACAAATGAACTTTTTCGATGCACAAGATTGGTTAAAAACCATAATTGCACAAGAATAAGCCTTGGGAGGACGAAAATGACCTAAATGTTGATCCAATGGCATAAACACACCTATTGGATACAGAAGATTGGTTAAAAACCCTAATTGGACAAGAACAACCCTAGTGAGGACGAAAATGACCTAAATGTTCATCCAATGACACAAATGAACTTTTGGGTTGCCGAAAATTGGTTAAAAACCCTAATTGGACGAAAATAACCTAAATGTTAATCCAAAGACACAAATGAACTTTTTGGAAGCACAAGATTGGTTCAAAACCCTAATTGCACAAGAATAAGCCTAGGGAGGACGAAAATGACCTAAATGTTAATCCAATGACACAAATGAACTTATTGGATGCACAAGATTGGTTAAAAACCCTTATTGGAGAAGAATAAGCCTTGGGAGGACGAAAATGACCTAAATGTTAATCCAATGACACAAATGAAAGATTTGTTAAAAACCCTAACTGCAAATGAATAAGCCTAGGGAGGACAAAAATGACCTTAATGTTAATCCAATGACACAAATAAACTTATTGGATGCACAAGACTAGTTAAAAACCCTAATTGGACATAAATAACCATAGAGAGGACGAAAATGTCCTAAATGTTAATCCAAAGACACAAATGAACTTTTTGGATGCACAAGATTGGTTAAAAACCCTAATTGCCCAAGAAAAAGCCCAGGGAGGACGAAAATGACCTAAATGTTAATCCAATGACACAAATGAACTTTTTGGATGCACAAGATTGGTTAAAAACTCTAATTGCACAAGAATAAGCCTTGGGAGGACGAAAATGACCTAAATGTTCATCCAATGACATAAACACACCTATTGGATGCAGAAGATTGGTTAAAAACCCTAATTGAACAAGAACAACCCTAGGGATGACGAAAATGACCTAAATGTTCATCCAATGACACAAATGAACTTTTGGGTTGCAGAAGATTGGTTAAAAACCCTAATTGGACAAGAATAAGCCTGGGGAGGACGAAAATAACCTAAATGTTAATCCAAAGACACAAATGAACTTTTTGGAAGCACAAGATTGGTTCAAAACCCTAATTGCACAAGAATAAGCCTAGGGAGGACGAAAATGACCTAAATGTTAATCCAATGACATAAATGAACTTATTGGATACACAAGATTGGTTAAAAACCCTAATTGGACAAGAATAAGCCTTGGGAGGACGAAAATGACCTAAATGTTAATCCAATGACACAAATGAACTTATTGGATGCAAAAGATTGGTTAAAAACCCTAATTGCACATAAATAACCCTAGAGAGGACGAAAATGACCTAAATGTTAATCCAAAGACACAAATGAACTTTTTGGATGCACAAGATTGGTTAAAAACCCTAATTGCACATAAGAATAAGCCTAGGGAGGAAGAAAATGACCTAAATGTTAATCCAATGACACAAATGAACTTATTGGATGCACAACATTGGATAAAAACCCTAATTGCACATGAATAACCCTAGAGAGGACGAAAATGACCTAAATGTTAATCCAATGACACAAATGAACTTATTGGATGCACAAGATTGGTTAAAAACCCTAATTGGACAAGAATAAGCCTTGGGAGGACGAAAATGACCTAAATGTTAATCCAATGACACAAATGAACTTATTGGATGCAAAAGATTGGTTAAAAACCCTAATTGCACATAAATAACCCTATAGAGGACGAAAATGACATAAATGTTAATTCAATGAAACAAATGAACTTATTGGATGCACAAGATTGGTTAAAAACCCTAATTGCACATAAATAAGGCTATGGAGGACGAAAATGACCTAAATGTTCATCCAATGACACAAATGAACTTATTGGATGCACAAGATTGGTTAAAAACCCTAATTGCACATAAATAACCCTAGAGAGGACGAAAATGACCTAAATGTTAATCCAATGACACAAATGAACTTATTGGATGCACAAGATTGGTTAAAAACCCTAATTGCACATAAATAAGGCTACGGAGGACGAAAATGACTTAAATGTTCATCCAATGACACAAATGAACTTATTGGATGCACAAGATTGGTTAAAAACCCTAATTGCACATAAATAACCCTAGAGAGGACGAAAATGACCTAAATGTTAATCCAATGACACAAATGAACTTATTGGATGCAAAAGATTGGTTACAAACCCTAATTGCACATAAATAACCCTAGAGAGCACTAAAATGACCTAAATGTTAATTCAATGAAACAAATGAACTTATTGGATGCACAAGATTGGTTAAAAACCCTAATTGCACATAAATAAGGCTTCGGAGGACGAAAATGACCTAAATGTTAATCCAATGACACAAATGAACTTATTGGATGCACAAGATTGGTTAAAAACCCTAATTGCACATAAATAAGGCTACGGAGGACGAAAATGACCTAAATGTTAATCCAACGACACAAATGAACTTTTGGGATGCACAATATTTGTTAAAAACCCTAACTGCACATGAATAAGCCTAGGGAGGACAAAAATGACCTAAATGTTAATCCAATGAAACAAATAAACTTATTGGATGCACAAGACTAGTTAAAAACCCTAATTGGACATAAATAACCATAGAGAGGACGAAAATGTCCTAAATGTTAATCCAAAGACACAAATGAACTTTTTGGATGCACAAGATTGGTTAAAAACCCTAATTGCCCAAGAAAAAGCCCAGGGAGGACGAAAATGACCTAAATGTTAATCCAATGACACAAATGAACTTTTTGGATGCACAAGATTGGTTAAAAACTCTAATTGCACAAGAATAAGCCTTGGGAGGACGAAAATGACCTAAATGTTCATCCAATGACATAAACACACCTATTGGATGCAGAAGATTGGTTAAAAACCCTAATTGAACAAGAACAACCCTAGGGATGACGAAAATGACCTAAATGTTCATCCAATGACACAAATGAACTTTTGGGTTGCAGAAGATTGGTTATAAACCCTAATTGGACAAGAATAAGCCTGGGGAGGACGAAAATAACCTAAATGTTAATCCAAAGACACAAATGAACTTTTTGGAAGCACAAGATTGGTTCAAAACCCAAATTGCACAAGAATAAGCCTAGGGAGGACGAAAATGACCTAAATGTTAATCCAATGACATAAATGAACTTATTGGATGCACAAGATTGGTTAAAAACCCTAATGGGACAAGAATAAGCCTTGGGAGGACGAAAATGACCTAAATGTTAATCCAATGACACAAATGAACTTATTGGATGCAAAAGATTGGTTACAAACCCTAATTGCACATAAATAACCCTAGAGAGGACTAAAATGACCTAAATGTTAATTCAATGAAACAAATGAACTTATTGGATGCACAAGATTGGTTAAAAACCCTAATTGCACATAAATAAGGCTTCGGAGGACGAAAATGACCTAAATGTTAATCCAATGACACAAATGAACTTATTGGATGCACAAGATTGGTTAAAAACCCTAATTGCACATAAATAAGGCTACGGAGGACGAAGATAACCTAAATGTTAATCCAAAGACACAAATGAACTTTTTGGAAGCACAAGATTGGTTCAAAACCCTAATTGCACAAGAATAAGCCTAGGGAGGACGAAAATGACCTAAATGTTAATCCAATGACACAAATGAACTTATTGGATGCACAAGATTGGTTAAAAACCCTAATTGGACAAGAATAAGCTTTGGGAGGACGAAAATGACCTAAATGTAAATCCAATGACACAAATGAACTTATTGGATGCAAAAGATTGGTTAAAAACCCTAATTGCACATAAATAACCCTAGAGAGGACGAAAATGACCTAAATATTAATTCAATGAAACAAATGAACTTATTGGATGCACAAGATTGGTTAAAAACCCTAATTGCACATAAATAAGGCTACGGAGGACGAAAATGACTTAAATGTTCATCCAATGACACAAATGAACTTATTGGATGCATAAGATTGGTTAAAAACCCTAATTGCACATAAATAACCCTAGAGAGGACGAAAATGACCTAAATGTTAATCCAACGACACAAATGAACTTATTGGATGCACAAGATTGGTTAAAAACACTAATTGCACATAAATAAGGCTACGGAGGACGAAAATGACCTAAATGTTAATCCAACGACACAAATGAACTTTTGGGATGCACCATATTTGTTAAAAACCCTAACTGCACATGAATAAGCCTAGGGAGGACAAAAATGACCTAAATGTTAATCCAATGAAACAAATAAACTTATTGGATGCACAAGACTAGTTAAAAACCCTAATTGGACATAAATAACCATAGAGAGGACGAAAATGTCCTAAATGTTAATCCAAAGACACAAATGAACTTTTTGGATGCACAAGATTTGTTAAAAACCCTAATTGCCCAAGAAAAAGCCTAGGGAGGACGAAAATGACCTAAATGTTAATCCAATGACACAAATGAACTTTTTGGATGCACAAGATTGGTTAAAAACTCTAATTGCACAAGAATAAGCCTTGGGAGGACGAAAATGACCTAAATGTTCATCCAATGACATAAACACACCTATTGGATGCAGAAGATTGGTTAAAAACCCTAATTGAACAAGAACAACCCTAGGGATGACGAAAATGACCTAAATGTTCATCCAATGACACAAATGAACTTATTGGATGCAAAAGATTGGTTACAAACCCTAATTGCACATAAATAACCCTAGAGAGGACGAAAATAACCTAAATGTTAATTCAATGAAACAAATGATTTTATTGGATGCACAAGATTGGTTAAAAACCCTAATTGCACATAAATAAAGCTACGGAGGACGAAAATGACCTAAATGTTAATCCAATGACACAAATGAACTTATTGGATGCACAAGATTGGTTAAAAACCCTAATTGCACATAAATAAGGCTACGGAGGACGAAGATAACCTAAATGTTAATCCAAAGACACAAATGAACTTTTTGGAAGCACAAGATTGGTTCAAAACACTAATTGCACAAGAATAAGCCTAGGGAGGACGAAAATGACCTAAATGTTAATCCAATGACACAAATGAACTTATTGGATGCACAAAATTGGTTAAAAACCCTAATTGGACAAGAATAAGCCTTGGGAGGACGAAAATGACCTAAATGTTAATCCAATGACACAAATGAACTTATTGGATGCAAAAGATTCGTTAAAAACCCTAATTGCATATAAATAACCCTAGAGAGGACGAAAATGACCTAAATGTTAATTCAATAAAACAAATGAACTTATTGGATGCCCAAGATTGGTTAAAAACCCTAATTGCACATAAATAAGGCTACGGAGGACGAAAATGACTTAAATGTTCATCCCATGACACAAATGAACTTATTGGATGCACAAGACTAGTTAAAAACCCTAATTGGACATAAATAACCATAGAGAGGACAAAAATGTCCTAAATGTTAATCGAAAGACACAAAAGAACTTTTTGGATGCACAAGATTGGTTAAAAACCCTAATTGCCCAAGAATAAGCCTAGGGAGGACGAAAATGACCTAAATGTTAATCCAATGACACAAATGAACTTATTGGATGCACAAGATTGGTTAAAAACCCTAATTGGACAAGAATAAGCCTTGGGAGGAGGAAAATGACCTAAATGTTAATCCAATGACACAAATGAACTTATTAGATGCAAAGGATTGGTTAAAAACCCTAATTGCATTTAAATAACCCTAGAGAGGACGAAAATAACCTAAATGTTAATTCAATGAAACAAATGAACTTATTGGATGCCCAAGATTGGTTAAAAACCCTAATTGCACATAAATAAGGCTACGGAGGACGAAAATGACTTAAATGTTCATCCAATGACACAAATGAACTTATTGGATGCACAAGAATGGTTAAAAACCCTAATTGCACAAAAATAACCCTAGAGAGGACGAAAATGACCTAAATGTTAATCCAATGACACAAATGAACTTATTGGATGCACAAGATTGGTTAAAAACCCTAATTGCACATAAATAAGGCTACGGAGGACGAAAATGTCCTAAATGTTAATCCAAAGACACAAATGAACTTTTTGGATGCACAAGATTTATTAAAAACCCTAATTGCCCAAGAATAAGCCTATGGAGGACGAAAATGACCTAAATGTTAATCCAATGACACAAATGAACTTTTTGGATGCACAAGATTTGTTAAAAACCGTAATTGCACAAGAATAAGCCTAGGGAGGATGAAAATGACCTAAATGTTCATCCAATGACATAAACACACCTATTCGATGCAGAAGATTGGTTAAAAACCCTAATTGGACAAGAATAACCCTAGGGAGGACGAAAATGACCTAAATGTTCATCCAAAGACACAAATGAACTTTTTGGATGCACAAGATTGGTTCAAAACCCTAATTGCACAAGAATAAGCCTAGGGAGGACATAAATGACCTAAATGTTAATCCAATGACACAAATGAACTTATTGGATGCACAAGATTGGTTAAAAACCCTAATTGCACATAAATAACCCTAGAGAGGACGAAAATGACCTAAATATTAATCCAATGACACAAATGAACTTATTGGATGCACAAGATTGGTTAAAAACCCTAATTGCACATAAATAAGGCTACAGAGGACGAAAATGACCTAAATGTTAATCCAACGACACAAATGAACTTTTTGGATGCACAAGATTTATTAAAAACAACTAACTGCACATGAATAAGCCTAGGGAGGACAAAAATGACCTAAATGTTAATCCAATGACAAAAATAAACTTATTGGATGCACAAGACTAGTTAAAAACCCTAATTGGACACAAATAACCATAGAGAGGAAGAAAGTGTCCTAAATGTTAATCCAAAGACACAAACGAACTTTTTGGATGCACAAGATTAGTTAAAAACCCTAATTGCCCAAGAATAAGCCTAGGGAGGACGAAAATGACCTAAATCTTAATCCAATGGCACAAATGAACTTTTTGGATGCACAAGATTGGTTTAAAACCCTAATTGCACAAGAATAAGCCTAGGGAGGAAGAAAATGACCTAAATGTTCATCCAATGACATAAACACACCTATTGGATGCAGAAGAATTGGTTAGAAACCCTAATTGGACAAGAATAACCCTAGGGAGGACGAAAATGACCTAAATGTTCATCCAAAGACACAAATGAACTTTTTGGATGCACAAGATTGGTTCAAAACCCTAATTGCACAAGAATAAGCCTAGGGAGGACTAAAATGACCTAAATGTTAACCCAATGACACAAATGAACTTATTGGATGCACAAGATTGGTTAAAAACCCTAATTGCACATAAATAAGGCTACGGAGGACGAAGATGACCTAAATGTTCATCCAATGACACAAATGAACTTTTTGGTTGCAGAAGATTGGTTAAAAACACTAATTGCATAAGAATAAGCCTAGGGAGGACGAAAATGACTTAAATGTTAATCCAACGACACAAATGAACTTTTTGGACGCACAAGATTGGTTCAAAACCCTAATAGCACAAGAATAAGCCTAGGGAGGACGAAAATGACTTAAATGTTAATCCAAAGACACAAAAGAACTTTTTAGACGCACAAGATTGGTTCAAAACCCTAATTGCACAAGAATAAGCCTAGGGAGGACGAAAATGACCTAAATGTTAATCCAATGACACAAATGAACTTATTGGATGCACAAGATTGGTTAAAAACCCTAATTGGACAAGAATAAGCCTTGGGAGGACGAAAATGACCTAAATGTTAATCCAATGACACAAATGAACTTATTGGATGCAAAAGATTGGTTTAAAACCCTAATTGCACATAAATAACCCTAGAGAGGACGAACATGACCTAAATGTTAATTCAATGAAACAAATGAACTTATTGGATGCACAAGATTGGTTAAAAACCCTAATTGCACATAAATAACCCTAGAGAGGACGAAAATGACCTAAATGTTAATCCAATGACAAAAATGAACTTATTGGATGCACAAGATTGGTTAAAAACCCTAAATGGACAAGAATAAGCTTTGGGAGGACGAAAATGACCTAAATGTTAATCCAATGACACAATTGAACTTATTGGATGCAAAAGATTGGTTTAAAACCCTAATTGCACATAAATAACCCTAGAGAGGACGAACATAACCTAAATGTTAATTCAATGAAACAAATGAACTTATTGGATGCACAAGATTGGTTAAAAACCCTAATTGGACATAAATAAAGCTACGGAGGACGAAAATGACCTAAATGTTAATCCAATGACACAAATGAACTTATTGGATGCACAAGATTGGTTAAAAACCCTAATTGCACATAAATAAGGCTACGGACGACGAAGATAACCTAAATGTTAATCCAAAGACACAAATGAACTTTTTGGAAGCACAAGATTGGTTCAAAACACTAATTGCACAAGAATAAGCCTAGGGAGGACGAAAATGACCTAAATGTTAATCCAATGACACAAATGAACTTATTGGATGCACAAAATTGGTTAAAAACCCTAATTGGACAAGAATAAGCCTTGGGAGGACGAAAATGACCTAAATGTTAATCCAATGA
>JBBPBR010000008.1:24050478-24080696 GCA_037974775.1 Cicer pinnatifidum | reverse complement strand
ATAACCATAGAGAGGACGAAAATGTCCTAAATGTTAATCCAAAGACACAAATGAACTTTTTGGATGCACAAGATTGGTTAAAAACCCTAATTGCCCAAGAAAAAGCCTAGGGAGGACGAAAATGACCTAAATGTTAATCCAATGACACAAATGAACTTTTTGGATGCACAAGATTGGTTAAAAACCCTAATTGCACAAGAATAAGCCTTGGGAGGACGAAAATGACCTAAATGTTCATCCAATGACATAAACACACCTATTGGATGCAAAAGATTGGTTAAAAACCCTAATTGGACAAGAATAACCCTAGGGAGGACGAAAATGACCTAAATGTTCATCCAAAGACACAAATGAACTTTTTGGATGCCCAAGATTGGTTCAAAACCCTAATTGCACAAGAATAAGCCTAGGGAGGACGAAAATGACCTAAATGTTAATCCAATGACACAAATGAACTTTTTGGATGCACAAGATTGGTTAAAAACCCTAATTGCACAAGAATAAGCCTAGGGAGGATGAAAATGACCTAAATGTTCATCCAATGACATAAACACACCTATTGGGTGCAGAAGATTGGTTAAAAACCCTAATTGGACAAGAATAACCCTAGGGAGGACGAAAATGACCTAAATGTTCATCCAAAGACACAAATGATCTTTTTGGATGCACAAGATTGGTTCAAAACCCTAATTGCACAAGAATAAGCCTAGGGAGGACGAAAATGACCTAAATGTTAATCCAATGACACAAATGAACATATTGGATGCACAAGATTGGTTAAAAACCCTTATTGGACAAGAATAAGCCTTGGCAGGACGAAAATGACCTAAATGTTAATCCAATGACACAAATGAACTTTTTGGATGCACAAGATTGGTTAAAAACCCTAATTGCACATAAATAACCCTATAGAGGACTAAAATGACCTAAATGTTAATCCAAAGACACAAATGAACTTATTGGATGCACAAGATTGGTTAAAAACCCTAATTGCACATAAATAAGGCTACGGAGGACGAAAATGACCTAAATGTTCATCCAATGACACAAATGAACTTATTGGATGCACAAGATTGGTTAAAAACCCTAATTGCACATAAATAACCCTAGAGAGGACGAAAATGACCTAAATGTTAATCCAATGACACAAATGAACTTATTGGATGCACAAGATTGGTTAAAAACCCTAATTGCACATAAATAAGGCTACGGAGGACGAAAATGACCTAAATGTTAATCCAACGACACAAATGAACTTTTGGGATGCACAATATTTGTTAAAAACCCTAACTGCACATGAATAAGCCTAGGGAGGACAAAAATGACCTAAATGTTAATCCAATGAAACAAATAAACTTATTGGATGCACAAGACTAGTTAAAAACCCTAATTGGACATAAATAACCATAGAGAGGACGAAAATGACCTAAATGTTAATCCAAAGACACAAATGAACTTTTTGGATGCACAAGATTGGTTAAAAACCCTAATTGCCCAAGAAAAAGCCTAGGGAGGACGAAAATGACCTAAATGTTAATCCAATGACACAAATGAACTTTTTGGATGCACAAGATTGGTTAAAAACCCTAATTGCACAAGAATAAGCCTTGGGAGGAAGAAAATGACCTAAATGTTCATCCAATGACATAAACACACCTATTGGATGCAGAAGATTGGTTAAAATCCCTAATTGAACAAGAACAACCCTAGGGATGACGAAAATGACCTAAATGTTCATCCAATGACACAAATGAACTTTTGGGTTGTAGAAGATTGGTTAAAAACCCTAATTGGACAAGAATAAGCCTGGGGAGGACGAAAATAACCTAAATGTTAATCCAAAGACACAAATGAACTTTTTGGAAGCACAAAATTGGTTCAAAACCCTAATTGCACAAGAATAAGCCTAGGGAGGACGAAAATGACCTAAATGTTAATCCAATGACACAAATGAACTTATTGGATGCACAAGATTGGTTAAAAACCCTAATTGGACAAGAATAAGCCTTGGGAGGACGAAAATGACCTAAATGTTAATCCAATGACACAAATGAACTTATTGGATGCAAAAGATTGGTTAAAAACCCTAATTGCACATAAATAACCCTAGAGAGGACGAAAATGACCTAAATATTAATTCAATGAAACAAATGAACTTATTGGATGCACAAGATTGGCTAAAAACCCTAATTGCACATAAATAAGGCTACGGAGGACGAAAATGACTTTAATGTTCATCCAATGACACAAATGAACTTATTGGATGCACAAGATTGGTTAAAAACCCTAATTGCACATAAATAACCCTAGAGAGGACGAAAATGACCTAAATGTTAATCCAATGACACAAATGAACTTATTGGATGCACAAGATTGGTTAAAAACCCTAATTGCACATAAATAAGGCTACAGAGGACGAAAATGACCTAAATGTTAATCCAACGACACAAATGAACTTTTTGGATGCACAAGATTTGTTATAAACCCTAACTGCACATGAATAAGCCTAGGGAGGACAAAAATGACCTTAATGTTAATCCAATGACACAAATAAACTTATTGGATGCACAAGACTAGTTAAAAACCCTAATTGGACATAAATAACCATAGAGAGGACGAAAATGTCCTAAATGTTAATCCAAAGACACAAATGAACTTTTTGGATGCACAAGATTGGTTAAAAACCCTAATTGCCCAAGAATAAGCATAGGGAGGACGAAAATGACCTAAATGTTAATCCAATGACACAAATGAACTTTTTGGATGCACAAGATTGGTTAAAAACCCTAATTGCACAAGAATAAGCCTTGGGAGGACGAAAATGACCTAAACGTTCATCCAATGACATAAACACACCTATTGGATGCAGAAGATTGGTTAAAAACCCTAATTGGACAAGAACAACCCTAGGGAGGACGAAAATGACCTAAATGTTCATCCAATGACACAAATGAACTTTTGGGTTGCAGAAGATTGGTTAAAAACCCTAATTGGACAAGAATTAGCCCTGGGAGGAAGAAAATAACCTAAATGTTTATCCAAAGACACAAATGAACTTTTTGGAAGCACAAGATTGGTTCAAAACCCTAATTGCACAAGAATAAGCCTAGGGAGGACGAAAATGACCTAAATGTTAATCCAATGACACAAATGAACTTATTGGATGCACAAGATTGGTTAAAAACCCTAATTGGACAAGAATAAGCCTTGGGAGAACGAAAATGACCTAAATGTTAATCCAATGACACAAATGAACTTATTGGATGCAAAAGATTGGTTAAAAACCCTGATTGCACATAAATAACACTAGAGAGGACGAAAATGACCTAAATGTGAATTCAATGAAACAAATGAACTTATTGGATGCACAAGATTGGTTAAAAACCCTAATTGCACATAAATAAGGCTACGAAGGACGAAAATGACCTAAATGTTCATCCAATGACACAAATGAACTTATTGGATGCACAAGATTGGTTAAAAACCCTAATTGCACATAAATAAGGCTACGAAGGACGAAAATGACCTAAATGTTCATCCAATGACACAAATGAACTTATTGGATGCACAAGATTGGTTAAAAACCCTAATTGCACGTAAATAACCCTAGAGAAGACGAAAATGACCTAAATGTTAATCCAATGACACAAATGAACTTATTGGATGCACAAGATTGGTTAAAAACCCTAATTGCACATAAATAAGGCTACGGAGGACGAAAATGACCTAAATGTTAATCCAACGACACAAATGAACTTTTTGGATGCACAAGATTTGTTAAAAACCCTAACTGCACATGAATAAGCCTAGGGAGGACAAAAATGACCTAAATGTTAATCCAATGAAACAAATAAACTTATTGGATGCACAAGACTAGTTAAAAACCCTAATTGGACATAAATAACCCTAGAGAGGACGAAAATGTCCTAAATGTTAATCCAAAGACACAAATGAACTTTTTGGATGCACAAGATTGGTTAAAAACCCTAATTGCCCAAGAAAAAGCCTAGGGAAGACGAAAATGACCTAAATGTTAATCCAATGACACAAATGAAATTTTTGGATGCACAAGATTGGTTAAAAACCCTAATTGCACAAGAATAAGCCTTAGGAGGTCGAAAATGACCTAAATGTTCTTCCAATGACATAAACACACCTATTGGATGCAGAAGATTGGTTAAAAACCCTAATTGAACAAGAACAACACTAGGGAGGACGAAAATGACCTAAATGTTCATCCAATGACACAAATGAACTTTTGGGTTGCAGAAGATTGGTTAAAAACCCTAATTGGACAAGAATAAGCCTGGGGAGGACGAAAATAACCTAAATGTTAATACAAAGTCACAAATGAACTTTTTGGAAGCACAAGATTGGTTCAAAACCCTAATTGCACAAGAATAAGCCTAGGGAGGACGAAAATGACCTAAATGTTAATCCAATGACACAAATGAACTTATTGGATGCACAAGATTGGTTAAAAACCCTAATTGGACAAGAATAAGCCTTGGGAGGACGAAAATGACCTAAATGTTAATCCAATGACGCAAATGAACTTATTGGATGCAAAAGATTGGTTACAAACCCTAATTGCACATAAATTACCCTAGAGAGGACGAAAATGACCTAAATGTTAATTCAATGAAACAAATGAACTTATTGGATGCACAAGATTGGTTAAAAACCCTAATTGCACATAAATAAGGCTACGGAGGACGAAAATGACCTAAATGTTCATCCAATGACACAAATGAACTTATTGGATGCACAAGATTGGTTAAAAACCCTAATTGCACAAGAATATGCCTAGGGAGGACGAAAATAACCTAAATGTTAATCCAAAGACACAAATGAACTTTTTGGAAGCACAAGATTGGTTCAAAACCCTAATTGCACAAGAATAAGCCTAGGGAGGACGAAAATGACCTAAATGTTAATCCAATGACACAAATGAACTTATTGGATGCACAAGATTGGTTAAAAACCCTAATTGGACAAGAATAAGCCTTGGGAGGACGAAAATGACCTAAATGTTAATCCAATGACACAAATGAACTTATTGTATGCAAAAGATTGGTTAAAAACCCTAATTGCACATAAATAACCCTAGAGAGGACGAAAATGACCTAAATATTAATTCAATGAAACAAATGAACTTATTGGATGCACAAGATTGGTTAAAAACCCTAATTGCACATAAATAAGGCTACGGAGGACGAAAATGACTTAAATGTTCATCCAATGACACAAATGAACTTGTTGGAGGCACAAGATTGGTTAAAAACCCTAATTGCACATAAATAACCCTAGAGAGGACGAAAATGACCTAAATGTTAATCCAATGACACAAATGAACTTATTGGATGCACAAGATTGGTTAAAAACCCTAATTGCACATAAATAAGGCTACAGAGGACGAAAATGACCTTAATGTTAATCCAACGACACAAATGAACTTTTTGGATGCACAAGATTTGTTAAAAACCCTAACTGCACATGAATAAGCCTAGGGAGGACAAAAATGACCTAAATGTTAATCCAATGAAACAAATAAACTTATTGGATGCACAAGACTAGTTAAAAACCCTAATTGGACATAAATAACCATAGAGAGGACGAAAATGTCCTAAATGTT
The DNA here is from genome assembly GCA_037974775.1 of Cicer pinnatifidum. Classification (NCBI taxonomy): domain Eukaryota; kingdom Viridiplantae; phylum Streptophyta; class Magnoliopsida; order Fabales; family Fabaceae; genus Cicer; species Cicer pinnatifidum. The sequence goes on along the minus strand of JBBPBR010000008.1, from coordinate 24,075,061 downwards.
AATCCAAAGACACAAATGAACTTTTTGGATGCACAAGATTGGTTAAAAACCCTAATTGCCCAAGAAAAAGCCTAGGGAGGACGAAAATGACCTAAATGTTAATCCAATGACACAAATGAAGTTTTCGGATGCACAAGATTGGTTAAAAACTCTAATTGCACAAGAATAAGCCTTGGGAGGACGAAAATGACCTAAATGTTCATCCAATGACATAAACACACCTATTGGATGCAGAAGATTGGTTAAAAACCCTAATTGAACAAGAACAACCCTAGGGATGACGAAAATGACCTAAATGGTCATCCAATGACACAAATGAACTTTTGGGTTGCAGAAGATTGGTTAAAAACCCTAATTGGACAAGAATAAGCCTGGGGAGGACGAAAATAACCTAAATGTTAATCCAAAGACACAAATGAACTTTTTGGAAGCACAAGATTGGTTCAAAACCCTAATTGCACAAGAATAAGCCTAGGGAGGACGAAAATGACCTAAATGTTAATCCAATGACATAAATGAACTTATTGGATACACAAGATTGGTTAAAAACCCTAATTGGACAAGAATAAGCCTTGGGAGGACGAAAATGACCTAAATGTTAATCCAATGACACAAATGAACTTATTGGATGCAAAAGATTGGTTACAAACCCTAATTGCACATAAATAAGGCTACGGAGGACGAAGATAACCTAAATGTTAATCCAAAGACACAAATGAACTTTTTGGAAGCACAAGATTGGTTCAAAACCCTAATTGCACAAGAATAAGCCTAGGGAGGACGAAAATGACCTAAATGTTAATCCAATGACACAAATGAACTTATTGGATGCACAAGATTGGTTAAAAACCCTTATTGGACAAGAATAAGCCTTGGGAGGACGTAATTGACCTAAATGTTAATCCAATGACACAAATGAACTTATTGGATGCAAAAGATTGGTTAAAAACCCTAATTGCACATAAATAACCCTAGAGAGGACGAAAATGACCTATATATTAATTCAATGAAACAAATGAACTTATTGGATGCACAAGATTGGTTAAAAACCCTAATTGCACATAAATAAGGCTACGGAGGACGAAAATGACTTAAATGTTCATCCAATGACACAAATGAACTTATTGGATGCACAAGATTGGTTAAAAACCCTAATTGCACATAAATAACCCTAGAGAGGACGAAAATGACCTAAATGTTAATCCAATGACACAAATGAACTTATTGGATGCACAGGATTGGTTAAAAACCCTAATTGCACATAAATAAGGCTACGGAGAACGAAAATGACCTAAATGTTAATCCAACGACACAAAAAAACTTTTTGGATGCACAAGATATGTTAAAAACCCTAACCGCACATGAATAAGCCTAGGGATGACAAAAATGACCTAAATGTTAATCCAATGACACAAATAAACTTATTGGATGCACAAGACTAGTTAAAAACCCTAATTGGACATAAATAACCATAGAGAGGACGAAAATGTCCTAAATGTTAATCCAAAGACACAAATGAACTTTTTGGATGCACAAGATTGGTTAAAAACCCTAATTGCCCAAGAAAAAGCCTAGGGAGGACGAAAATGACCTAAATGTTAATCCAATGACACAAATGAACTTTTTGGATGCACAAGATTGGTTAAAAACCCTAATTGCACAAGAATAAGCCTAGGGAGGACGAAAATGACCTAAATATTAATCCAATGACACAAATGAACTTTTTCGATGCACAAGATTGGTTAAAACCCCTAATTGCCCAAGAATAAGCTTAGGGAGGACGAAAATGACCTAAATGTTAATCCAATGACACAAAGGAACTTATTGGATGCACAAGATTGGTTAAAAACCCTAATTGCACATAAATAACCCTAGAGAGGACGAAAATGACCTAAATGTTAATCCAATGACACAAATGAACTTATTGGATGCACAAGATTGGTTAAAAACCCTAATTGCACATAAATAAGGCTACAGAGGACGAAAATGACCTAAATGTTAATCCAACGACACAAATGAACTTTTTGGATGCACAAGATTTATTAAAAACCCTAACTGCACATGAATAAGCCTAGGGAGGACAAAAATGACCTAAATGTTAATCCAATGACAAAAATAAACTTATTGGATGCACAAGACTAGTTAAAAACCCTAATTGGACACAAATAACCATAGAGAGGACGAAAATGTCCTAAATGTTAATCCAAAGACACAAACGAACTTTTTGGATGCACAAGATTGGTTAAAAACCCTAATTGCCCAAGAATAAGCCTAGGGAGGACGAAAATGACCTAAATCTTAATCCAATGGGACAAATGAACTTTTTGGATGCACAAGATTGGTTTAAAACCCTAATTGCACATAAATAACACTAGAGAGGACGAACATGACCTAAATGTTAATTCAATGAAACAAATGAACTTATTGGATGCACAAGATTGGTTAAAAACCCTAATTGCACATAAATAACCCTAGAGAGGACGAAAATGACCTAAATGTTAATCCAATGACACAAATGAACTTATTGGATGCACAAGATTGGTTAAAAACCCTAATTGCACATAAATAAGGCTACAGAGGACGAAAATGACCTTAATGTTAATCCAACGACACAAATGAACTTTTTGGATGCACAAGATTTGTTAAAAACCCTAACTGCACATGAATAAGCCTAGGGAGGACAAAAATGACCTAAATGTTAATCCAATGAAACAAATAAACTTATTGGATGCACAAGACTAGTTAAAAACCCTAATTGGACATAAATAACCATAGAGAGGACGAAAATGTCCTAAATGTTAATCCAAAGACACAAATGAACTTTTTGGATGCACAAGATTTGTTAAAAACCCTAATTGCCCAAGAAAAAGCCTAGGGAGGACGAAAATGACCTAAATGTTAATCCAATGACACAAATGAACTTTTTGGATGCACAAGATTGGTTAAAAACTCTAATTGCACAAGAATAAGCCTTGGGAGGACGAAAATGACCTAAATGTTCATCCAATGACATAAACACACCTATTGGATGCAGAAGATTGGTTAAAAACCCTAATTGAACAAGAACAACCCTAGGGATGACGAAAATGACCTAAATGTTCATCCAATGACACAAATGAACTTATTGGATGCAAAAGATTGGTTACAAACCCTAATTGCACATAAATAACCCTAGAGAGGACGAAAATAACCTAAATGTTAATTCAATGAAACAAATGATTTTATTGGATGCACAAGATTGGTTAAAAACCCTAATTGCACATAAATAAAGCTACGGAGGACGAAAATGACCTAAATGTTAATCCAATGACACAAATGAACTTATTGGATGCACAAGATTGGTTAAAAACCCTAATTGCACATAAATAAGGCTACGGAGGACGAAGATAACCTAAATGTTAATCCAAAGACACAAATGAACTTTTTGGAAGCACAAGATTGGTTCAAAACACTAATTGCACAAGAATAAGCCTAGGGAGGACGAAAATGACCTAAATGTTAATCCAATGACACAAATGAACTTATTGGATGCACAAAATTGGTTAAAAACCCTAATTGGACAAGAATAAGCCTTGGGAGGACGAAAATGACCTAAATGTTAATCCAATGACACAAATGAACTTATTGGATGCAAAAGATTCGTTAAAAACCCTAATTGCATATAAATAATCCTAGAGAGGACGAAAATGACCTAAATGTTAATTCAATAAAACAAATGAACTTATTGGATGCCCAAGATTGGTTAAAAACCCTAATTGCACATAAATAAGGCTACGGAGGATGAAAATGACTTAAATGTTCATCCAATGACACAAATGAACTTATTGGAAGCACAAGACTAGTTAAAAACCCTAATTGGACATAAATAACCATAGAGAGGACGAAAATGTCCTAAATGTTAATCCAAAGACACAAATGAACTTTTTGGATGCACAAGATTGGTTAAAAACCCTAATTGCCCAAGAATAAGCCTATGGAGGACGAAAATGACCTAAATGTTAATCCAATGACACAAATGAACTTTTTGGATGCACAAGATTTGTTAAAAACCGTAATTGCACAAGAATAAGCCTAGGGAGGATGAAAATGACCTAAATGTTCATCCAATGACATAAACACACCTATTCGATGCAGAAGATTGGTTAAAAACCCTAATTGGACAAGAATAACCCTAGGGAGGACGAAAATGACCTAAATGTTCATCCAAAGACACAAATGAACTTTTTGGATGCACAAGATTGGTTCAAAACCCTAATTGCACAAGAATAAGCCTAGGGAGGACGAAAATGACCTAAATGTTAATCCAATGACACAAATGAACTTATTGGATGCACAAGATTGGTTAAAAACCCTTATTGGACAAGAATAACCCTAGGGAGGACGAAAATGACCTAAATGTTAATCCAAAGACACAAATGAACTTTTTGGATGCACAAAATTGGTTCAAAACCCTAATTGCACAAGAATAAGCCTAGGGAGGACGAAAATGACCTAAATGTTAATCCAATGACACAAATGAACTTATTGGATGCACAAGATTGGTTAAAAACCCTAATTGGACAAGAATAAGCCTTGGGAGGACGAAAATGACCTAAATGTTAATCCAATGACACAAATGAACTTATTGGATGCAAAAGATTGGTTTAAAACCCTAATTGCACATAAATAACCCTAGAGAGGACGAACATGACCTAAATGTTAATTCAATGAAACAAATGAACTTATTGGATGCACAAGATTGGTTAAAAACCCTAATTGCACATAAATAACCCTAGAGAGGACGAAAATGACCTAAATGTTAATCCAATGACAAAAATGAACTTATTGGATGCACAAGATTGGTTAAAAACCCTAAATGGACAAGAATAAGCTTTGGGAGGACGAAAATGACCTAAATGTTAATCCAATGACACAATTGAACTTATTGGATGCAAAAGATTGGTTTAAAACCCTAATTGCACATAAATAACCCTAGAGAGGACGAACATGACCTAAATGTTAATCCAATGACACAAATGAACTTATTGGATGCACAAGATTGGTTAAAAACCCTAATTGGACAAGAATAAGACTGGGGAGGACGAAAATGACCTAAATGTTAATCCAATGACACAAATGAACTTATTGGATGCAAAAGATTGGTTTAAAACCCTAATTGCACATAAATAACCCTAGAGAGGACGAACATGACCTAAATGTTAATCCAATGACACAAATGAACTTATTGGATGCACAAGATTGGTTAAAAACCCTAATTGCACATAAATAAGCCTAGGGAGGATGAAAATGACCTAAATGTTCATCCAATAACATAAACACACCTATTGGATGCAGAAGATTGGTTAAATACCCTAATTGGACAAGAATAACCCTAGGGAGGACGAAAATGACCTAAATGTTCATCCAAAGACACAAATGAACTTTTTGGATGCACAAGATTGGTTCAAAACCCTAATTGCACAAGAATAAGCCTAGGGAGGACGAAAATGACTTAAATGTTAATCCAATGACACAAATGAACTTATTGGATGCAGAAGATTGGTTAAAAACCCTAATTGCACATAAATAAGGCTACGGAGGACGAAGATGACCTAAATGTTCATCCAATGACACAAATGAACTTTTTGGTTGCAGAAGATTGGTTAAAAACACTAATTGCACAAGAATAAGCCTAGGGAGGACGAAAATGACTTAAATGTTAATCCAACGACACAAATGAACTTTTTGGACGCACAAGATTGGTTCAAAACCCTAATTGCACAAGAATAAGCCTAGGGAGGACGAAAATGACTTAAATGTTAATCTAAAGACACAAATGAACTTTTTAGACGCACAAGATTGGTTCAAAACCCTAATTGCACAAGTATAAGCCTAGGGAGGACAAAAATGACCTAAATGTTAATCCAATGACACAAATGAACTTCTTGGATGCACAAGATTGGTTAAAAACCCTAATTGGACAAGAATAAGCCTTGGGAGGACGAAAATGACCTAAATGTTAATCCAATGACACAAATGAACTTATTGGATGCAAAAGATTGGTTAAAAACCCTAATTGCACATAAATAACCCTAGAGAGGACGAAAATGACCTAAATGTTAATCCAATGACACAAATGAACTTATTGGATGCACAAGTTTGGTTGAAAACCCTAATTGCACATAAATAAGGCTACGGAGGACGAAGATGACCTAAATGTTCATCCAATGACACAAATGGACTTTTTGGTTGAAGAAGATTGGTTAAAAACCCTAATTGCACAAGAATAAGCCTAGGGAGGACGAAAATGACTTAAATGTTAATCCAACGACACAAATGAACTTTTTGGACGCACAAAATTGGTTCAAAGCCCTAATAGCACAAGAATAAGCCTAGGGAGGACGAAAATGACTTAAATGTTAATCCAAAGACACAAATGAACTTTTTAGACGCACAACATTGGTTCAAAACCCTAATTGCACAAGAATAAGCCTAGGGAGGACGAAAATGACCTAAATGTTAATCCAATGACACAAATGAACTTATTGGATGCACAAGATTGGTTAAAATCCCTAATTGGACAAGAATAAGCTACGGGAGGACGAAAATGACCTAAATGTTAATCCAATGACACAAATGAACTTATTGGATGCAAAAGATTGGTTAAAAACCCTAATTGCACATAAATAACCCTAGAGAGGACAAAAATGACCTAAATGTTAATTCAATGAAACAAATGAACTTATTGGATGCACAAGATTGGTTAAAAACTCTAATTGCACATAAATAAGGCTACGGAGGACGAAAATGACTTAAATGTTCATCCAATGACACAAATGAACTTATTGGATGCACAACATTGGTTAAAAACCCTAATTGCACATAAATAACCCTAAAGAGGACGAAAATGACCTAAATGATAATCCAATGACACAAATGAACTTATTGGATGCACAAGATTGGTTAAAAACCCTAATTGCACATAAATAAGGCTACGGAGGACGAAAATGACCTAAATGTTAATCCACCGACACAAATGAACTTTTTGGATGCACAAGATTTGTTAAAAACCCTAACTGCACATGAATAAGCCTAGGGAGGACAAAAACGACCTAAATGTTAATCCAATGAAACAAATAAACTTATTGGATGCACAAGACTAGTTAAAAACCCTAATTGGACATAAATAACCATAGAGAGGACGAAAATGTCCTAAATGTTAATCCAAAGACACAAATGAACTTTTTGGATGCACAAGATTGGTTAAAAACCCTAATTGCCCAAGAATAAGCCTAGGGAGGACGAAAATGACCTAAATGTTAATCCAATGACACAAATGAACTTATTGGATGCACAAGATTGGTTAAAAACCCTAATTGGACAAGAATAAGCCTTGGGAGGAGGAAAATGACCTAAATGTTAATCCAATGACACAAATGAACTTATTAGATGCAAAGGATTGGTTAAAAACCCTAATTGCATTTAAATAACCCTAGAGAGGACGAAAATAACCTAAATGTTAATTCAATGAAACAAATGAACTTATTGGATGCCCAAGATTGGTTAAAAACCCTAATTGCACATAAATAAGGCTACGGAGGACGAAAATGACTTAAATGTTCATCCAATGACACAAATGAACTTATTGGATGCACAAGAATGGTTAAAAACCCTAATTGCACAAAAATAACCCTAGAGAGGACGAAAATGACCTAAATGTTAATCCAATGACACAAATGAACTTATTGGATGCACAAGATTGGTTAAAAACCCTAATTGCACATAAATAAGGCTACGGAGGACGAAAATGTCCTAAATGTTAATCCAAAGACACAAATGAACTTTTTGGATGCACAAGATTTATTAAAAACCCTAATTGCCCAAGAATAAGCCTATGGAGGACGAAAATGACCTAAATGTTAATCCAATGACACAAATGAACTTTTTGGATGCACAAGATTTGTTAAAAACCGTAATTGCACAAGAATAAGCCTAGGGAGGATGAAAATGACCTAAATGTTCATCCAATGACATAAACACACCTATTCGATGCAGAAGATTGGTTAAAAACCCTAATTGGACAAGAATAACCCTAGGGAGGACGAAAATGACCTAAATGTTCATCCAAAGACACAAATGAACTTTTTGGATGCACAAGATTGGTTCAAAACCCTAATTGCACAAGAATAAGCCTAGGGAGGACAAAAATGACCTAAATGTTAATCCAATGACACAAATGAACTTATTGGATGCAAAAGATTCGTTAAAAACCCTAATTGCATATAAATAATCCTAGAGAGGACGAAAATGACCTAAATGTTAATTCAATAAAACAAATGAACTTATTGGATGCCCAAGATTGGTTAAAAACCCTAATTGCACATAAATAAGGCTACGGAGGATGAAAATGACTTAAATGTTCATCCAATGACACAAATGAACTTATTGGAAGCACAAGACTAGTTAAAAACCCTAATTGGACATAAATAACCATAGAGAGGACGAAAATGTCCTAAATGTTAATCCAAAGACACAAATGAACTTTTTGGATGCACAAGATTGGTTAAAAACCCTAATTGCCCCAGAATAAGCCTAGGGAGGACGAAAATGACCTAAATGTTAATCCAATGACACAAATGAACTTATTGGATGCACAAGATTGGTTAAAAACCCTAATAGGACAAGAATAAACCTTGGGAGGACGAAAATGACCTAAATGTTAATCCAATGACACAAATGAACTTATTGGATGCAAAAGATTGGTTAAAAACCCTAATTGCATTTAAATAACCCTAGAGAGGACGAAAATGACCTAAATGTTAATTCAATGAAACAAATGAACTTATTGGATGCCCAAGATTGGTTAAAAACCCTAATTGCACATAAATAAGGCTACGGAGGACGAAAATGACTTAAATGTTCATCCAATGACACAAATGAACTTATTGGATGCACAAGATTGGTTAAAAACCCTAATTCACATAAATAACCCTTGAGAGGACGAAAATGTCCTAAATGTTAATCCAATGACACAAATGAACTTATTGGATGCACAAGATTGGTTAAAAACCCTAATTGCACATAAATAAGGCTACGGAGGATGAAAATGACTTAAATGTTCATCCAATGACACAAATGAACTTATTGGAAGCACAAGACTAGTTAAAAACCCTAATTGGACATAAATAACCATGGAGAGGACGAAAATGTCCTAAATGTTAATCCAAAGACACAAATGAACTTTTTGGATGCACAAGATTGGTTAAAAACCCTAATTGCCCAAGAATAAGCCTAGGGAGGACGAAAATGACCTAAATGTTAATCCAATGACACAAATGAACTTTTTGGATGCACAAGATTGGTTAAAAACCGTAATTGCACAAGAATAAGCCTAGGGAGGATGAAAATGACCTAAATGTTCATCCAATGACATAAACACACCTATTGGATGCAGAAGATTGGTTAAAAACCCTAATTGGACAAGAATAACCCTAGGGAGGACGAAAATGACCTAAATGTTCATCCAAAGACATAAATGAACTTTTTGGATGCACAAGATTGGTTCAAAACCCTAATTGCACAAGAATAAGCCTAGGGAGGACGAAAATGACCTAAATGTTAATCCAATGACACAAATGAACTTATTGGATGCACAAGATTGGTTAAAAACCCTAATTGGACAAGAATAAGCCTTGGGAGAACGAAAATGACCTAAATGTTAATCCAATGACACAACTCAACTTATTGGATGCACAAGATTGGTTAAAAACCCTAATTGGACAAGAATATGCCTAGGGAGGACGAAAATGACCTAATTGATCATCCAATGACAGAAACACACCTATTGGATGCACAAGATTGGTTAAAAACCCTAGTTGGACAAGAACAAGCCTAGGGAGGACGAAAATGACCTAATTGATCATCCAATGACACAAATGAACTTATTGGATGCACAAGATTGGTTAAAAACCCTAATTGGACAAGAATAAGCCTAGGGAGGACGAAAATGACCTAATTGATCATCCAATGACACAAACCAACCTATTGGATGCACAAGATTGGTTAAAAACCCTAATTGGACAAGAATATGCCTAGGGAGGACGAAAATGACCTAATTGATCATCCAATGACACAAATGAACTTATTGGATGCACAAGATTGGTTAAAAACCCTAGTTGGACAAGAACCTGCCTATGGAGGACGAAAATGACCTAATTGATCATCCAATGACACAAACACACCTATTGGATGCACAACATTGGTTAAAACCCTAATTGGACAAGAATATGCCTAGGGAGGACGAAAATGACCTAAATGATAATCCAATGACACAAATGAACTTAGTTGATGCACAAGATTGCTTAAAAACCCTAATTGGACAAGAATAAGCCTAGGGAGGACAAAAATGACCTAATTGATCATCCAATGACACAAAGACACCTATTGGATGCACAAGATTGGTTAAAAACCCTAATTGGACAAGAATATGGCTAGGGAGGACGAAAATGACCTAAATATTAATTCAATGACACAAACAAAGTTATTGGATGCACAAGATTGGTTAAAAACCCTAATTGGACAAGAATAAGCCTAGGGAGGACGAAAATGACCTAAATGTTAATCCAATGACACAAATAAACTTATTGGATGCACAAGATTGGTTAAAAACCCTAATTGCACAAGAATAAGCCTAGGGAGGACAAAAATGACCTAAATGTTAATCCAATGACACAAATGAACTTATTGGATGCACAAGATTGGTTAAAAACCCTAATTGCACATAAATAACCCTAGAGAGGACGAAAATGACCTAAATATTAATCCAATGACACAAATGAACTTATTGGATGCACAAGATTGGTTAAAAACCCTAATTGCACATAAATAAGGCTACAGAGGACGAAAATGACCTAAATGTTAATCCAACGACACAAATGAACTTTTTGGATGCACAAGATTTATTAAAAACCCTAACTGCACATGAATAAGCCTAGGGAGGACAAAAATGACCTAAATGTTAATCCAATGACAAAAATAAACTTATTGGATGCACAAGACTAGTTAAAAACCCTAATTGGACACAAATAACCATAGAGAGGAAGAAAGTGTCCTAAATGTTAATCCAAAGACACAAACGAACTTTTTGGATGCACAAGATTAGTTAAAAACCCTAATTGCCCAAGAATAAGCCTAGGGAGGACGAAAATGACCTAAATCTTAATCCAATGGCACAAATGAACTTTTTGGATGCACAAGATTGGTTTAAAACCCTAATTGCACAAGAATAAGCCTAGGGAGGAAGAAAATGACCTAAATGTTCATCCAATGACATAAACACACCTATTGGATGCAGAAGAATTGGTTAGAAACCCTAATTGGACAAGAATAACCCTAGGGAGGACGAAAATGACCTAAATGTTCATCCAAAGACACAAATGAACTTTTTGGATGCACAAGATTGGTTCAAAACCCTAATTGCACAAGAATAAGCCTAGGGAGGACTAAAATGACCTAAATGTTAATCCAATGACACAAATGAACTTATTGGATGCACAAGATTGGTTAAAAACCCTAATTGCACATAAATAAGGCTACGGAGGACGAAGATGACCTAAATGTTCATCCAATGACACAAATGAACTTTTTGGTTGCAGAAGATTGGTTAAAAACACTAATTGCACAAGAATAAGCCTAGGGAGGACGAAAATGACTTAAATGTTAATCCAACGACACAAATGAACTTTTTGGACGCACAAGATTGGTTCAAAACCCTAATAGCACAAGAATAAGCCTAGGGAGGACGAAAATGACTTAAATGTTAATCCAAAGACACAAAAGAACTTTTTAGACGCACAAGATTGGTTCAAAACCCTAATTGCACAAGAATAAGCCTAGGGAGGACGAAAATGACCTAAATGTTAATCCAATGACACAAATGAACTTATTGGATGCACAAGATTGGTTAAAAACCCTAATTGGACAAGAATAAGCCTTGGGAGGACGAAAATGACCTAAATGTTAATCCAATGACACAAATGAACTTATTGGATGCAAAAGATTGGTTTAAAACCCTAATTGCACATAAATAACCCTAGAGAGGACGAACATGACCTAAATGTTAATTCAATGAAACAAATGAACTTATTGGATGCACAAGATTGGTTAAAAACCCTAATTGCACATAAATAACCCTAGAGAGGACGAAAATGACCTAAATGTTAATCCAATGACAAAAATGAACTTATTGGATGCACAAGATTGGTTAAAAACCCTAAATGGACAAGAATAAGCTTTGGGAGGACGAAAATGACCTAAATGTTAATCCAATGACACAATTGAACTTATTGGATGCAAAAGATTGGTTTAAAACCCTAATTGCACATAAATAACCCTAGAGAGGACGAACATGACCTAAATGTTAATCCAATGACACAAATGAACTTATTGGATGCACAAGATTGGTTAAAAACCCTAATTGGACAAGAATAAGACTGGGGAGGACGAAAATGACCTAAATGTTAATCCAATGACACAAATGAACTTATTGGATGCAAAAGATTGGTTTAAAACCCTAATTGCACATAAATAACCCTAGAGAGGACGAACATGACCTAAATGTTAATCCAATGACACAAATGAACTTATTGGATGCACAAGATTGGTTAAAAACCCTAATTGCACATAAATAAGCCTAGGGAGGATGAAAATGACCTAAATGTTCATCCAATAACATAAACACACCTATTGGATGCAGAAGATTGGTTAAATACCCTAATTGGACAAGAATAACCCTAGGGAGGACGAAAATGACCTAAATGTTCATCCAAAGACACAAATGAACTTTTTGGATGCACAAGATTGGTTCAAAACCCTAATTGCACAAGAATAAGCCTAGGGAGGACGAAAATGACCTAAATGTTAATCCAATGACACAAATGAACTTATTGGATGCAAAAGATTCGTTAAAAACCCTAATTGCATATAAATAATCCTAGAGAGGACGAAAATGACCTAAATGTTAATTCAATAAAACAAATGAACTTATTGGATGCCCAAGATTGGTTAAAAACCCTAATTGCACATAAATAAGGCTACGGAGGATGAAAATGACTTAAATGTTCATCCAATGACACAAATGAACTTATTGGAAGCACAAGACTAGTTAAAAACCCTAATTGGACATAAATAACCATAGAGAGGACGAAAATGTCCTAAATGTTAATCCAAAGACACAAATGAACTTTTTGGATGCACAAGATTGGTTAAAAACCCTAATTGCCCAAGAATAAGCCTATGGAGGACGAAAATGACCTAAATGTTAATCCAATGACACAAATGAACTTTTTGGATGCACAAGATTTGTTAAAAACCGTAATTGCACAAGAATAAGCCTAGGGAGGATGAAAATGACCTAAATGTTCATCCAATGACATAAACACACCTATTCGATGCAGAAGATTGGTTAAAAACCCTAATTGGACAAGAATAACCCTAGGGAGGACGAAAATGACCTAAATGTTCATCCAAAGACACAAATGAACTTTTTGGATGCACAAGATTGGTTCAAAACCCTAATTGCACAAGAATAAGCCTAGGGAGGACACAAATGACCTAAATGTTAATCCAATGACACAAATGAACTTATTGGATGCACAAGATTGGTTAAAAACCCTAATTGCACATAAATAACCCTAGAGAGGACGAAAATGACCTAAATATTAATCCAATGACACAAATGAACTTATTGGATGCACAAGATTGGTTAAAAACCCTAATTGCACATAAATAAGGCTACAGAGGACGAAAATGACCTAAATGTTAATCCAACGACACAAATGAACTTTTTGGATGCACAAGATTTATTAAAAACCCTAACTGCACATGAATAAGCCTAGGGAGGACAAAAATGACCTAAATGTTAATCCAATGACAAAAATAAACTTATTGGATGCACAAGACTAGTTAAAAACCCTAATTGGACACAAATAACCATAGAGAGGAAGAAAGTGTCCTAAATGTTAATCCAAAGACACAAACGAACTTTTTGGATGCACAAGATTAGTTAAAAACCCTAATTGCCCAAGAATAAGCCTAAGGAGGACGAAAATGACCTAAATCTTAATCCAATGGCACAAATGAACTTTTTGGATGCACAAGATTGGTTTAAAACCCTAATTGCACAAGAATAAGCCTAGGGAGGAAGAAAATGACCTAAATGTTCATCCAATGACATAAACACACCTATTGGATGCAGAAGAATTGGTTAGAAACCCTAATTGGACAAGAATAACCCTAGGGAGGACGAAAATGACCTAAATGTTCATCCAAGGACACAAATGAACTTTTTGGATGCACAAGATTGGTTCAAAACCCTAATTGCACAAGAATAAGCCTAGGGAGGACTAAAATGACCTAAATGTTAATCCAATGACACAAATGAACTTATTGGATGCACAAGATTGGTTAAAAACCCTAATTGCACATAAATAAGGCTACGGAGGACGAAGATGACCTAAATGTTCATCCAATGACACAAATGAACTTTTTGGTTGCAGAAGATTGGTTAAAAACACTAATTGCACAAGAATAAGCCTAGGGAGGACGAAAATGACTTAAATGTTAATCCAACGACACAAATGAACTTTTTGGACGCACAAGATTGGTTCAAAACCCTAATAGCACAAGAATAAGCCTAGGGAGGACGAAAATGACTTAAATGTTAATCCAAAGACACAAAAGAACTTTTTAGACGCACAAGATTGGTTCAAAACCCTAATTGCACAAGAATAAGCCTAGGGAGGACGAAAATGACCTAAATGTTAATCCAATGACACAAATGAACTTATTGGATGCACAAGATTGGTTAAAAACCCTAATTGGACAAGAATAAGCCTTGGGAGGACGAAAATGACCTAAATGTTAATCCAATGACACAAATGAACTTATTGGATGCAAAAGATTGGTTTAAAACCCTAATTGCACATAAATAACCCTAGAGAGGACGAACATGACCTAAATGTTAATTCAATAAAACAAATGAACTTATTGGATGCACAAGATTGGTTAAAAACCCTAATTGCACATAAATAACCCTAGAGAAGACGAAAATGACCTAAATGTTAATCCAATGACACAAATGAACTTATTGGATCCACAAGATTGGTTAAAAACCCTAATTGCACATAAATAAGGCTACGGAGGACGAAAATGACCTTAATGTTAATCCAACGACACAAATGAACTTTTTGGATGCACAAGATTTATTAAAAACCCTAACTGCACATGAATAAGCCTAGGGAGGACAAAAATGACCTAAATGTTAATCCAATGACAAAAATAAACTTATTGGATGCACAAGACTAGGTAAAAACCCTAATTGGACACAAATAACCATAGATAGGAAGAAAATGTCCTAAATGTTAATCCAAAGACACAAACGAACTTTTTGGATGCACAAGATTGGTTAAAAACCCTAATTGCCCAAGAATAAGCCTAGGGAGGACGAAAATGACCTAAATCTTAATCCAATGGCACAAATGAACTTTTTGGATGCACAAGATTGGTTTAAAACCCTAATTGCACAAGAATAAGCCTAGGGAGGAAGAAAATGACCTAAATGTTCATCCAATGACATAAACACACCTATTGGATGCAGAAGATTGGTTAAAAACCCTAATTGGACAAGAATAACCCTAGGGAGGACGAAAATGACCTAAATGTTCATCCAAAGACACAAATGAACTTTTTGGATGCACAAGATTGGTTCAAAACCCTAATTGCACAAGAATAAGCCTAGGGAGGACGAAAATGACCTAAATGTTAATCCAATGACACAAATGAACTTATTGGATGCAAAAGATTGGTTTAAAACCCTAATTGCACATAAATAACCCTAGAGAGGACGAACATGACCTAAATGTTAATCCAATGACACAAATGAACTTATTGGATGCACAAGATTGGTTAAAAACCCTAATTGGACAAGAATAAGACTGGGGAGGACGAAAATGACCTAAATGTTAATCCAATGACACAAATGAACTTATTGGATGCAAAAGATTGGTTTAAAACCCTAATTGCACATAAATAACCCTAGAGAGGACGAACATGACCTAAATGTTAATCCAATGACACAAATGAACTTATTGGATGCACAAGATTGGTTAAAAACCCTAATTGCACATAAATAAGCCTAGGGAGGATGAAAATGACCTAAATGTTCATCCAATAACATAAACACACCTATTGGATGCAGAAGATTGGTTAAATACCCTAATTGGACAAGAATAACCCTAGGGAGGACGAAAATGACCTAAATGTTCATCCAAAGACACAAATGAACTTTTTGGATGCACAAGATTGGTTCAAAACCCTAATTGCACAAGAATAAGCCTAGGGAGGACGAAAATGACTTAAATGTTAATCCAATGACACAAATGAACTTATTGGATGCAGAAGATTGGTTAAAAACCCTAATTGCACATAAATAAGGCTACGGAGGACGAAGATGACCTAAATGTTCATCCAATGACACAAATGAACTTTTTGGTTGCAGAAGATTGGTTAAAAACACTAATTGCACAAGAATAAGCCTAGGGAGGACGAAAATGACTTAAATGTTAATCCAACGACACAAATGAACTTTTTGGACGCACATGATTGGTTCAAAACCCTAATTGCACAAGAATAAGCCTAGGGAGGACGAAAATGACTTAAATGTTAATCTAAAGACACAAATGAACTTTTTAGACGCACAAGATTGGTTCAAAACCCTAATTGCACAAGTATAAGCCTAGGGAGGACAAAAATGACCTAAATGTTAATCCAATGACACAAATGAACTTCTTGGATGCACAAGATTGGTTAAAAACCCTAATTGGACAAGAATAAGCCTTGGGAGGACGAAAATGACCTAAATGTTAATCCAATGACACAAATGAACTTATTGGATGCAAAAGATTGGTTTAAAACCCTAATTGCACATAAATAACCCTAGAGAGGACGAACATGACCTAAATGTTAATTCAATGAAACAAATGAACTTATTGGATGCACAAGATTGGTTAAAAACCCTAATTGCACATAAATAACCCTAGAGAGGACGAAAATGACCTAAATGTTAATCCAACGACACAAATGAACTTATTGGATGCACAAGATTGGTTAAAAACCCTAATTGCACATAAATAAGGCTACAGAGGACGAAAATGACCTTAATGTTAATCCAACGACACAAATGAACTTTTTGGATGCACAAGATTTGTTAAAAACCCTAACTGCACATGAATAAGCCTAGGGAGGACAAAAATGACCTAAATGTTAATCCAATGAAACAAATAAACTTATTGGATGCACAAGACTAGTTAAAAACCCTAATTGGACATAAATAACCATAGAGAGGACGAAAATGTCCTAAATGTTAATCCAAAGACACAAATGAACTTTTTGGATGCACAAGATTTGTTAAAAACCCTAATTGCCCAAGAAAAAGCCTAGGGAGGACGAAAATGACCTAAATGTTAATCCAATGACACAAATGAACTTTTTGGATGCACAAGATTGGTTAAAAACTCTAATTGCACAAGAATAAGCCTTGGGAGGACGAAAATGACCTAAATGTTCATCCAATGACATAAACACACCTATTGGATGCAGAAGATTGGTTAAAAACCCTAATTGAACAAGAACAACCCTAGGGATGACGAAAATGACCTAAATGTTCATCCAATGACACAAATGAACTTATTGGATGCAAAAGATTGGTTACAAACCCTAATTGCACATAAATAACCCTAGAGAGGACGAAAATAACCTAAATGTTAATTCAATGAAACAAATGATTTTATTGGATGCACAAGATTGGTTAAAAACCCTAATTGCACATAAATAAAGCTACGGAGGACGAAAATGACCTAAATGTTAATCCAATGACACAAATGAACTTATTGGATGCACAAGATTGGTTAAAAACCCTAATTGCACATAAATAAGGCTACGGAGGACGAAGATAACCTAAATGTTAATCCAAAGACACAAATGAACTTTTTGGAAGCACAAGATTGGTTCAAAACACTAATTGCACAAGAATAAGCCTAGGGAGGACGAAAATGACCTAAATGTTAATCCAATGACACAAATGAACTTATTGGATGCACAAAATTGGTTAAAAACCCTAATTGGACAAGAATAAGCCTTGGGAGGACGAAAATGACCTAAATGTTAATCCAATGACACAAATGAACTTATTGGATGCAAAAGATTCGTTAAAAACCCTAATTGCATATAAATAATCCTAGAGAGGACGAAAATGACCTAAATGTTAATTCAATAAAACAAATGAACTTATTGGATGCCCAAGATTGGTTAAAAACCCTAATTGCACATAAATAAGGCTACGGAGGATGAAAATGACTTAAATGTTCATCCAATGACACAAATGAACTTATTGGAAGCACAAGACTAGTTAAAAACCCTAATTGGACATAAATAACCATAGAGAGGACGAAAATGTCCTAAATGTTAATCCAAAGACACAAATGAACTTTTTGGATGCACAAGATTGGTTAAAAACCCTAATTGCCCAAGAAAAAGCCCAGGGAGGACGAAAATGACCTAAATGTTAATCCAATGACACAAATGAACTTTTTGGATGCACAAGATTGGTTAAAAACTCTAATTGCACAAGAATAAGCCTTGGGAGGACGAAAATGACCTAAATGTTCATCCAATGACATAAACACACCTATTGGATGCAGAAGATTGGTTAAAAACCCTAATTGAACAAGAACAACCCTAGGGATGACGAAAATGACCTAAATGTTCATCCAATGACACAAATGAACTTTTGGGTTGCAGAAGATTGGTTAAAAACCCTAATTGGACAAGAATAAGCCTGGGGAGGACGAAAATAACCTAAATGTTAATCCAAAGACACAAATGAACTTTTTGGAAGCACAAGATTGGTTCAAAACCCTAATTGCACAAGAATAAGCCTAGGGAGGACGAAAATGACCTAAATGTTAATCCAATGACATAAATGAACTTATTGGATGCACAAGATTGGTTAAAAACCCTAATGGGACAAGAATAAGCCTTGGGAGGACGAAAATGACCTAAATGTTAATCCAATGACACAAATGAACTTATTGGATGCAAAAGATTGGTTACAAACCCTAATTGCACATAAATAACCCTAGAGAGGACTAAAATGACCTAAATGTTAATTCAATGAAACAAATGAACTTATTGGATGCACAAGATTGGTTAAAAACCCTAATTGCACATAAATAAGGCTTCGGAGGACGAAAATGACCTAAATGTTAATCCAATGACACAAATGAACTTATTGGATGCACAAGATTGGTTAAAAACCCTAATTGCACATAAATAAGGCTACGGAGGACGAAAATGACCTAAATGTTAATCCAACGACACAAATGAACTTTTGGGATGCACAATATTTGTTAAAAACCCTAACTGCACATGAATAAGCCTAGGGAGGACAAAAATGACCTAAATGTTAATCCAATGAAACAAATAAACTTATTGGATGCACAAGACTAGTTAAAAACCCTAATTGGACATAAATAACCATAGAGAGGACGAAAATGTCCTAAATGTTAATCCAAAGACACAAATGAACTTTTTGGATGCACAAGATTGGTTAAAAACCCTAATTGCCCAAGAAAAAGCCTAGGGAGGACGAAAATGACCTAAATGTTAATCCAATGACACAAATGAACTTTTTGGATGCACAAGATTGGTTAAAAACCCTAATTGCACAAGAATAAGCCTTGGGAGGAAGAAAATGACCTAAATGTTCATCCAATGACATAAACACACCTATTGGATGCAGAAGATTGGTTAAAATCCCTAATTGAACAAGAACAACCCTAGGGATGACGAAAATGACCTAAATGTTCATCCAATGACACAAATGAACTTTTGGGTTGTAGAAGATTGGTTAAAAACCCTAATTGGACAAGAATAAGCCTGGGGAGGACGAAAATAACCTAAATGTTAATCCAAAGACACAAATGAACTTTTTGGAAGCACAAAATTGGTTCAAAACCCTAATTGCACAAGAATAAGCCTAGGGAGGACGAAAATGACCTAAATGTTAATCCAATGACACAAATGAACTTATTGGATGCACAAGATTGGTTAAAAACCCTAATTGGACAAGAATAAGCCTTGGGAGGACGAAAATGACCTAAATGTTAATCCAATGACACAAATGAACTTATTGGATGCACAACATTGGATAAAAACCCTAATTGCACATGAATAACCCTAGAGAGGACGAAAATGACCTAAATGTTAATCCAATGACACAAATGAACTTATTGGATGCACAAGATTGGTTAAAAACCCTTATTGGACAAGAATAAGCCTTGGGAGGACGAAAATGACCTAAATGTTAATCCAATGACACAAATGAACTTATTGGATGCACAAGATTGGTTAAAAACCCTAATTGCACATAAATAAGGCTACGGAGGACGAAGATGACCTAAATGTTCATCCAATGACACAAATGAACTTTTTGGTTGCAGAAGATTGGTTAAAAACACTAATTGCACAAGAATAAGCCTAGGGAGGACGAAAATGACTTAAATGTTAATCCAACGACACAAATGAACTTTTTGGACGCACAAGATTGGTTCAAAACCCTAATAGCACAAGAATAAGCCTAGGGAGGACGAAAATGACTTAAATGTTAATCCAAAGACACAAAAGAACTTTTTAGACGCACAAGATTGGTTCAAAACCCTAATTGCACAAGAATAAGCCTAGGGAGGACGAAAATGACCTAAATGTTAATCCAATGACACAAATGAACTTATTGGATGCACAAGATTGGTTAAAAACCCTAATTGGACAAGAATAAGCCTTGGGAGGACGAAAATGACCTAAATGTTAATCCAATGACACAAATGAACTTATTGGATGCAAAAGATTGGTTTAAAACCCTAATTGCACATAAATAACCCTAGAGAGGACGAACATGACCTAAATGTTAATTCAATGAAACAAATGAACTTATTGGATGCACAAGATTGGTTAAAAACCCTAATTGCACATAAATAACCCTAGAGAGGACGAAAATGACCTAAATGTTAATCCAATGACACAAATGAACTTATTGGATGCACAAGATTGGTTAAAAACCCTAATTGCACATAAATAAGGCTACGGAGGACGAAAATGACTTAAATGTTCATCCAATGACACAAATGAACTTATTGGATGCACAAGATTGGTTAAAAACCCTAATTGCACATAAATAACCCTAGAGAGGACGAAAATGACCTAAATGTTAATCCAATGACACAAATGAACTTATTGGATGCACAGGATTGGTTAAAAACCCTAATTGCACATAAATAAGGCTACGGAGAACGAAAATGACCTAAATGTTAATCCAACGACACAAAAAAACTTTTTGGATGCACAAGATATGTTAAAAACCCTAACCGCACATGAATAAGCCTAGGGATGACAAAAATGACCTAAATGTTAATCCAATGACACAAATAAACTTATTGGATGCACAAGACTAGTTAAAAACCCTAATTGGACATAAATAACCATAGAGAGGACGAAAATGTCCTAAATGTTAATCCAAAGACACAAATGAACTTTTTGGATGCACAAGATTGGTTAAAAACCCTAATTGCACAAGAATAAGCATAGGGAGGACGAAAATGACCTAAATGTTAATCCAATGACACAAATGAACTTTTTTGATGCACAAGATTGGTTAAAAACCCTAATTGCACAAGAATAAGCCTTGGGAGGACGAAAATGACCTAAATGTTCATCCAATGACATAAACACACCTATTGGATGCAGAAGATAGGTTAAAAACCCTAATTGGACAAGAACAAACCTAGGGAGGACGAAAATGACCTAAATGTTCATCCAATGACACAAATGAACTTTTGGGTTGTAGAAGATTGGTTAAAAACCCTAATTGGACAAGAATAAGCCTGGGGAGGACGAAAATAACCTAAATGTTTATCCAAAGACACAAATGAACTTTTTGGAAGCACAAGATTGGTTCAAAACCCTAACTGCACAAGAATAAGCCTAGGGAGGACGAAAATGACCTAAATGTTAATCCAATGACACAAATGAACTTATTGGATGCACAAGATTGGTTAAAAACCCTAATTGGACAAGAATAAGCCTTGGGAGGACGAAAATGACCTAAATGTTAATCCAATGACACAAATGAACTTATTGGATGCAAAAGATTGGTTAAAAACCCTAATTGCACATAAATAACCCTAGAGAGGACGAAAATGACCTAAATGTTAATCCAATGACACAAATGAACTTATTGGATGCACAAGTTTGGTTGAAAACCCTAATTGCACATAAATAAGGCTACGGAGGACGAAGATGACCTAAATGTTCATCCAATGACACAAATGGACTTTTTGGTTGAAGAAGATTGGTTAAAAACCCTAATTGCACAAGAATAAGCCTAGGGAGGACGAAAATGACTTAAATGTTAATCCAACGACACAAATGAACTTTTTGGACGCACAAAATTGGTTCAAAGCCCTAATAGCACAAGAATAAGCCTAGGGAGGACGAAAATGACTTAAATGTTAATCCAAAGACACAAATGAACTTTTTAGACGCACAACATTGGTTCAAAACCCTAATTGCACAAGAATAAGCCTAGGGAGGACGAAAATGACCTAAATGTTAATCCAATGACACAAATGAACTTATTGGATGCACAAGATTGGTTAAAATCCCTAATTGGACAAGAATAAGCTACGGGAGGACGAAAATGACCTAAATGTTAATCCAATGACACAAATGAACTTATTGGATGCAAAAGATTGGTTAAAAACCCTAATTGCACATAAATAACCCTAGAGAGGACAAAAATGACCTAAATGTTAATTCAATGAAACAAATGAACTTATTGGATGCACAAGATTGGTTAAAAACTCTAATTGCACATAAATAAGGCTACGGAGGACGAAAATGACTTAAATGTTCATCCAATGACACAAATGAACTTATTGGATGCACAACATTGGTTAAAAACCCTAATTGCACATAAATAACCCTAAAGAGGACGAAAATGACCTAAATGATAATCCAATGACACAAATGAACTTATTGGATGCACAAGATTGGTTAAAAACCCTAATTGCACATAAATAAGGCTACGGAGGACGAAAATGACCTAAATGTTAATCCACCGACACAAATGAACTTTTTGGATGCACAAGATTTGTTAAAAACCCTAACTGCACATGAATAAGCCTAGGGAGGACAAAAACGACCTAAATGTTAATCCAATGAAACAAATAAACTTATTGGATGCACAAGACTAGTTAAAAACCCTAATTGGACATAAATAACCATAGAGAGGACGAAAATGTCCTAAATGTTAATCCAAAGACACAAATGAACTTTTTGGATGCACAAGATTGGTTAAAAACCCTAATTGCCCAAGAATAAGCCTAGGGAGGACGAAAATGACCTAAATGTTAATCCAATGACACAAATGAACTTATTGGATGCACAAGATTGGTTAAAAACCCTAATTGGACAAGAATAAGCCTTGGGAGGAGGAAAATGACCTAAATGTTAATCCAATGACACAAATGAACTTATTAGATGCAAAGGATTGGTTAAAAACCCTAATTGCATTTAAATAACCCTAGAGAGGACGAAAATAACCTAAATGTTAATTCAATGAAACAAATGAACTTATTGGATGCCCAAGATTGGTTAAAAACCCTAATTGCACATAAATAAGGCTACGGAGGACGAAAATGACTTAAATGTTCATCCAATGACACAAATGAACTTATTGGATGCACAAGAATGGTTAAAAACCCTAATTGCACAAAAATAACCCTAGAGAGGACGAAAATGACCTAAATGTTAATCCAATGACACAAATGAACTTATTGGATGCACAAGATTGGTTAAAAACCCTAATTGCACATAAATAAGGCTACGGAGGACGAAAATGACCTAAATGTTAATCCAACGACACAAATGAACTTTTTGGATGCACAAGATTTGTTACAAACCCTAACTGCACATGAATAAGCCTAGGGAGGACAAAAATGACCTAAATGTTAATCCAATGAAACAAATAAACTTATTGGATGCACAAGATTAGTTAAAAACCCTAATTGGACATAAATAACCATAGAGAGGACGAAAATGTCCTAAATGTTAATCCAAAGACACAAATGAACTTTTTGGATGCACAAGATTGGTTAAAAACCCTAATTGCCCAAGAATAAGCCTATGGAGGACGAAAATGACCTAAATGTTAATCCAATGACACAAATGAACTTTTTGGATGCACAAGATTTGTTAAAAACCGTAATTGCACAAGAATAAGCCTAGGGAGGATGAAAATGACCTAAATGTTCATCCAATGACATAAACACACCTATTCGATGCAGAAGATTGGTTAAAAACCCTAATTGGACAAGAATAACCCTAGGGAGGACGAAAATGACCTAAATGTTCATCCAAAGACACAAATGAACTTTTTGGATGCACAAGATTGGTTCAAAACCCTAATTGCACAAGAATAAGCCTAGGGAGGACA
>JBBPBR010000008.1:24021062-24049272 GCA_037974775.1 Cicer pinnatifidum | reverse complement strand
GACACAAATGAACTTATTGGATGCACAAGATTGGTTAAAAACCCTAATTGGACAAGAATAAGCCTTGGGAGGACGAAAATGACCTAAATGTTAATCCAATGACACAAATGAACTTATTGGATGCAAAAGATTGGTTTAAAACCCTAATTGCACATAAATAACCCTAGAGAGGACGAACATGACCTAAATGTTAATTCAATAAAACAAATGAACTTATTGGATGCACAAGATTGGTTAAAAACCCTAATTGCACATAAATAACCCTAGAGAGGACGAAAATGACCTAAATGTTAATCCAATGACACAAATGAACTTATTGGATGCACAAGATTGGTTAAAAACCCTAATTGCACATAAATAAGGCTACGGAGGACGAAAATGACCTTAATGTTAATCCAACGACACAAATGAACTTTTTGGATGCACAAGATTTATTAAAAACCCTAACTGCACATGAATAAGCCTAGGGAGGACAAAAATGACCTAAATGTTAATCCAATGACAAAAATAAACTTATTGGATGCACAAGACTAGGTAAAAACCCTAATTGGACACAAATAACCATAGATAGGAAGAAAATGTCCTAAATGTTAATCCAAAGACACAAACGAACTTTTTGGATGCACAAGATTGGTTAAAAACCCTAATTGCCCAAGAATAAGCCTAGGGAGGACGAAAATGACCTAAATCTTAATCCAATGGCACAAATGAACTTTTTGGATGCACAAGATTGGTTTAAAACCCTAATTGCACAAGAATAAGCCTAGGGAGGAAGAAAATGACCTAAATGTTCATCCAATGACATAAACACACCTATTGGATGCAGAAGATTGGTTAAAAACCCTAATTGGACAAGAATAACCCTAGGGAGGACGAAAATGACCTAAATGTTCATCCAAAGACACAAATGAACTTTTTGGATGCACAAGATTGGTTCAAAACCCTAATTGCACAAGAATAAGCCTAGGGAGGACGAAAATGACCTAAATGTTAATCCAATGACACAAATGAACTTATTGGATGCACAAGATTGGTTTAAAACCCTTATTGGACAAGAATAAGCCTTGGGAGGACGAAAATGACCTAAATGTTAATCCAATGACACAAATGAACTTATTGGATGCACAAGATTGGTTAAAAACCCTAATTGCACATAAATAAGGCTACGGAGGACGAAGATGACCTAAATGTTCATCCAGTGACACAAATGAACTTTTTGGTTACAGAAGATTGGTTAAAATCCCTAATTGGACAAGAATAACCCTAGGGAGGACGAAAATGACCTAAATGTTCATCCAAAGACACAAATCAACTTTTGGGATGCACAAGTTTGGTTAAAAACCCTTATTGGACAAGAATAAGCCTTGGGAGGACGAAAATGACCTAAATGTTAATCCAATGACACAAATGAACTTATTGGATGCACAAGATTGGTTAAAAACCCTAATTGCACATAAATAAGGCTACGGAGGACGAAAATGACCTAAATGTTAATCCAACGACACAAATGAACTTTTGGGATGCACAATATTTGTTAAAAACCCTAACTGCACATGAATAAGCCTAGGGAGGACAAAAATGACCTAAATGTTAATCCAATGAAACAAATAAACTTATTGGATGCACAAGACTAGTTAAAAACCCTAATTGGACATAAATAACCATAGAGAGGACGAAAATGTCCTAAATGTTAATCCAAAGACACAAATGAACTTTTTGGATGCACAAGATTGGTTAAAAACCCTAATTGCCCAAGAAAAAGCCCAGGGAGGACGAAAATGACCTAAATGTTAATCCAATGACACAAATGAACTTTTTGGATGCACAAGATTGGTTAAAAACTCTAATTGCACAAGAATAAGCCTTGGGAGGACGAAAATGACCTAAATGTTCATCCAATGACATAAACACACCTATTGGATGCAGAAGATTGGTTAAAAACCCTAATTGAACAAGAACAACCCTAGGGATGACGAAAATGACCTAAATGTTCATCCAATGACACAAATGAACTTTTGGGTTGCAGAAGATTGGTTAAAAACCCTAATTGGACAAGAATAAGCCTGGGGAGGACGAAAATAACCTAAATGTTAATCCAAAGACACAAATGAACTTTTTGGAAGCACAAGATTGGTTCAAAACCCTAATTGCACAAGAATAAGCCTAGGGAGGACGAAAATGACCTAAATGTTAATCCAATGACACAAATGAACTTATTGGATGCACAAGATTGGTTAAAAACCCTTATTGGAGAAGAATAAGCCTTGGGAGGACGAAAATGACCTAAATGTTAATCCAATGACACAAATGAAAGATTTGTTAAAAACCCTAACTGCAAATGAATAAGCCTAGGGAGGACAAAAATGACCTTAATGTTAATCCAATGACACAAATAAACTTATTGGATGCACAAGACTAGTTAAAAACCCTAATTGGACATAAATAACCATAGAGAGGACGAAAATGTCCTAAATGTTAATCCAAAGACACAAATGAACTTTTTGGATGCACAAGATTGGTTAAAAACCCTAATTGCCCAAGAATAAGCCTAGGGAGGACGAAAATGACCTAAATGTGAATCCAATGACACAAATGAACTTTTTGGATGCACAAGATTGGGTAAAAACCCTAATTGCACAAGAATAAGCCTAGGGAGGATGAAAATGACCTAAATGTTCATCCAATGACATAAACACACCTATTGGATGCAGAAGATTGGTTAAAAACCCTAATTGGACAAGAATAACCCTAGGGAGGACGAAAATGACCTAAATGTTCATCCAAAGACACAAATGATCTTTTTGGATGCACAAGATTGGTTCAAAACCCTAATTGCACAAGAATAAGCCTAGGGAGGACGAAAATGACCTAAATGTTAATCCAATGACACAAATGAACTTATTGGATGCACAAGATTGGTTAAAAACCCTAATTGGACAAGAATAAGCCTTGGGAGGACGAAAATGACCTAAATGTTCATCCAATGACACAAATGAACTTATTAGATGCACAAGATTGCTTAAAAACCCTAATTGGACAAGAATAAGCCTAGGGAGGACGAAAATGACCTAAATGTTCATCCAATGACACAAACACACCTATTGGATGCACAAGATTGGTTAAAAACCCTAATTGGACAAGAATAAGCCTAGGGAGGACGAAAATGACCTAAATGTTCATCCAATGACACAAATACACCTATTGGATACACAAGATTCGTTAGAAACCCTAATTGGACAAGAATAAGCCTAGGGAGGACGAAACTGACCTAAATGTTCATCCAATGACACAAACACACCTATTGGATGCACAAGATTGGTTAAAAACCCTAATTGGACAAGAATAAGCCTAGGGTGGACGAAAATGACCTAAATGTTTATCCAATGACACAAATGAACTTAATGGATGCACAAGATTGGTTAAAAACCCTAATTGGAAGAGAATAAGCCTAGAGAGGACGAAAATGACCTAAATGTACATCTAATGACACAAACACACCTATTGGATGCACAAGATTGGTTAAAAACCCTAATTGGACAAGAATAAGCCTAGGGAGGACGAAAATGACCTAAATGTTCATCCAATGACACAAATACACCTATTGGATGCACAAGATTCGTTAGAAACCCTAATTGGACAAGAATAAGCCTAGGGAGGACGAAACTGACCTAAATGTTCATCCAATGACACAAACAGACCTATTGGATGCACAAGATTGGTTAAAAACCCTAATTGGACAAAAATAAGCCTAGGGTGGACGAAAATGACCTAAATGTTTATCCAATGACACAAATGAACTTATTGGATGCAAAAGATTGGTTAAAAACACTAATTGGAAGAGAATAAGCCTAGGGAGGACGAAAATGACCTAAATGTTCATCCAATGACACAAACACACCTATTGGATGCACAAGATTGGTTAAAAACCCTAATTGGACAAGAATAAGCCTAGGGAGGACGAAAATGACCTAAATGTTCATCCAATGACACAAACACACCTATTGGATGCACAAGATTGGTTAAAAACCCTAATTGGACAAGAATAAGCCTAGGGAGGACGAAAATGACCTAATTGTTAATCCCATGACACAAATGAACTTATTGGATGCACAAGATTGGTTAAAAACCCTAATTGGACAAGAATAAGCCTAGGGAGGACGAAAATGACCTAAATGTTAATCCAATGACACAAATGAACTTATTGGATGCACAAGATTGGTTAAAAACCCTAATTGCACATAAATAACCCTAATTGCACATAAATAAGGCTACGGAGGACGAAGATGACCTAAATGTTCATCCAATGACACAAATGAACTTTTTGGTTGCAGAAGATTGGTTAAAAACCCTAATTGGACAAGAATAAGCCTAGGGAGGACGAAAATGACCTAAATGTTAATCCAATGACACAAATGAACTTATTGGATGCACAAGATTGGTAAAAACCATAATTGCACAAAAATAAGGCTACGGAGGACGAAGATGGCCTAAATGTTCAGCCAATGACACAAATGAACTTTTTGGTTGCACAAGATTGGTTAAAAACACTAATTGGACAAGAATAACCCTAGGGAGGACGAAAATGACCTAAATGTTCATCCAAAGACACAAATGAACTTTTTGGATGCACAAGATTGGTTCAAAACCCTAATTGCACAAGAATAAGCCTAGGGAGGACGAAAATGACCTAAATGTTAATCCAACGACACAAATGAACTTATTGGATGCACAAGATTGGTTAAAAACCCTTATTGGACAAGAATAAGCCTTGGGAGGACGAAAATGACCTAAATGTTAATCCAATGACACAAATGAACTTATTGGATGCACAAGATTGGTAAAAACCATAATTGCACAAAAATAAGGCTACGGAGGACGAAGATGGCCTAAATGTTCAGCCAATGACACAAATGAACTTTTTGGTTGCACAAGATTGGTTAAAAACACTAATTGGACAAGAATAACCCTAGGGAGGACGAAAATGACCTAAATGTTCATCCAAAGACACAAATGAACTTTTTGGATGCACAAGATTGGTTCAAAACCCTAATTGCACAAGAATAAGCCTAGGGAGGACGAAAATGACCTAAATGTTAATCCAATGACACAAATGAACTTATTGGATGCAGAAGATTGGTTAAAAACCCTAATTGCACATAAATAAGGCTACGGAGGACGAAGATGACCTAAATGTTCATCCAATGACACAAATGAACTTTTTGGTTGCAGAAGATTGGTTAAAAACACTAATTGCACAAGAATAAGCCTAGGGAGGACGAAAATGACTTAAATGTTAATCCAACGACACAAATGAACTTTTTGGACGCACAAGATTGGTTCAAAACCCTAATTGCACAAGAATAAGCCTAGGGAGGACGAAAATGACTTAAATGTTAATCTAAAGACACAAATGAACTTTTTAGACGCACAAGATTGGTTCAAAACCCTAATTGCACAAGTATAAGCCTAGGGAGGACAAAAATGACCTAAATGTTAATCCAATGACACAAATGAACTTCTTGGATGCACAAGATTGGTTAAAAACCCTAATTGGACAAGAATAAGCCTTGGGAGGACGAAAATGACCTAAATGTTAATCCAATGACACAAATGAACTTATTGGATGCAAAAGATTGGTTTAAAACCCTAATTGCACATAAATAACCCTAGAGAGGACGAACATGACCTAAATGTTAATTCAATGAAACAAATGAACTTATTGGATGCACAAGATTGGTTAAAAACCCTAATTGCACATAAATAACCCTAGAGAGGACGAAAATGACCTAAATGTTAATCCAATGACACAAATGAACTTATTGGATGCACAAGATTGGTTAAAAACCCTAATTGCACATAAATAAGGCTACAGAGGACGAAAATGACCTTAATGTTAATCCAACGACACAAATGAACTTTTTGGATGCACAAGATTTGTTAAAAACCCTAACTGCACATGAATAAGCCTAGGGAGGACAAAAATGACCTAAATGTTAATCCAATGAAACAAATAAACTTATTGGATGCACAAGACTAGTTAAAAACCCAAATTGGACATAAATAACCATAGAGAGGACGAAAATGTCCTAAATGTTAATCCAAAGACACAAATGAACTTTTTGGATGCACAAGATTGGTTAAAAACCCTAATTGCCCAAGAATAAGCGTAGGGAGGACGAAAATGACCTAAATGTTAATCCAATGATACAAATGAACTTTTTGGATGCACAAGATTGGTTAAAAACCGTAATTGCACAAGAATAAGCCTAGGGAGGATGAAAATGACCTAAATGTTCATCCAATGACATAAACACACCTATTGGATGCAGAAGATTGGTTAAAAACCCTAATTGGACAAGAATAACCCTAGGGAGGACGAAAATGACCTAAATGTTCATCCAAAGACATAAATGAACTTTTTGGATGCACAAGATTGGTTCAAAACCCTAATTGCACAAGAATAAGCCTAGGGAGGACGAAAATGACCTAAATGTTAATCCAATGACACAAATGAACTTATTGGATGCACAAGATTGGTTAAAAACCCTTATTGGACAAGAGTAAGCCTTGGGAGGACTAAAATGACCTAAATGTTAATCCAATGACACAAATGAACTTATTGGATGCACAAGATTGGTTAAAAACCCTAATTGCACATAAATAACCCTAGAGAGGACGAAAATGACCTAAATATTAATCCAATGACACAAATGAACTTATTGGATGCACAAGATTGGTTAAAAACCCTAATTGCACATAAATAAGGCTACAGAGGACGAAAATGACCTAAATGTTAATCCAACGACACAAATGAACTTTTTGGATGCACAAGATTTATTAAAAACCCTAACTGCACATGAATAAGCCTAGGGAGGACAAAAATGACCTAAATGTTAATCCAATGACATAAACACACCTATTGGATGCAGAAGATTGGTTAAAAACCCTAATTGGACAAGAATAACCCTAAGGAGGACGAAAATGACCTAAATGTTCATCCAAAGACACAAATGAACTTTTTGGATGCACATGATTGGTTCAAAACCCTAATTGCACAAGAAAAAGCCTAGGGAGGACGAAAATGACCTAAATGTTTATCCAAAGACACAAATGAACTTTTTGGATGCACAAGATTGGTTCAAAACCCTAATTGCACAAGAATAAGCCTAGGGAGGACGAAAATGACCTAAATGTTCATCCAATGACATAAATGAACTTTTTGGATGCACAAGATTGGTTCAAAACCCTAATTGCACAAGAATAAGCCTAGGGAGGACGAAAATGACCTAAATGTTAATCCAATGACACAAATGAACTTATTGGATGCACAAGATTGGTTAAAAACCCTAATTGCACATAAATAAGGATACGGAGGACGAAGATGACCTAAATGTTCATCCAATGACACAAATGAACTTTTTGGTTGCAGAAGATTGGTTAAAAACACTAATTGCACAAGAATAAGCCTAGGGAGGACGAAAATGACTTAAATGTTAATCCAACGACACAAATGCACTTTTTGGACGCACAAGATTGGTTCAAAACCCTAATTGCACAAGAATAAGCCTAGGGAGGACGAAAATGACTTAAATGTTAATCCAAAGACACAAATGAACTTTTTAGACGCACAAGATTGGTTCAAAACCCTAATTGCACAAGAATAAGCCTAGGGAGGACGAAAATGACCTAAATGTTAATCCAATGACACAAATGAACTTATTGGAGGCACAAGACTGGTTAAAAACCCTAATAGGACAAGAATAAGCCTTGGGAGGACGAAAATGACCTAAATGTTAATCCAATGACACAAATGAACTTATTGGATGCAAAAGATTGGTTTAAAACCCTAATTGCACATAAATAACCCTAGAGAGGACGAAAATGACCTAAATGTTAATTCAATGAAACAAATGAACTTATTGGATGCACAAGATTGGTTAAAAACCCTAATTGCACATAAATAAGGCTACGGAGGACGAAAATGATCTAAATGTTAATCCAACGACACAAATGAACTTTTTGGATGCACAAGATTTGTTAAAAACCCTAACTGCACATGAATAAGCCTAGGGAGGACAAAAATGACCTTAATGTTAATCCAATGACACAAATAAACTTATTGGATGCACAAGACTAGTTAAAAACCCTAATAGGACATAAATAACCATAGAGAGGACGAAAATGTCCTAAATGTTAATCCAAAGATACAAATGAACTTTTTGGATGCACAAGATTGGTTAAAAACCCTAATTGCCCAAGAATAAGCCTAGGGAGAACGAAAATGACCTAAATGTTAATCCAATGACACAAATGAACTTTTTGAATGCTCAAGATTGGTTAAAAACCCAAATTGCACAAAAATAAGCATAGGGAGGACGAAAATGACCTAAATGTTCATCCAATGACACAAATGAACTTATTGGATGCACAAGATTGATTAAAACCCTATATGGACAAGAATAAGACTAGGGAGGACGAAAATGACCTAAATGTTCATCCAATGACACAAACACACCTATTGGATGCACAAGATTGGTTAAAAACCCTAATTGGACAAGAATAAGCCTTGGGAGGATGAAAATGATCTAAATGTTCATCAAATGACACAAACACACCTATTGGATGCACAAGATTGGTTAAAAACCCTAATTGGACAAGAATAAGCCTAGGGAGGACGAAAATGACCTAAATGTTCATCTAATGACACAAACACACCTATTGGATGCACAAGATTGGTTAAAAACCCAAATTGCACAAAAATAAGCCTAGGGAGGACGAAAATGACCTAAATGTTCATCCAATGACACAAATGAACTTATTGGATGCACAAGATTGATTAAAACCCTAATTGGACAAGAATAAGACTAGGGAGGACGAAAATGACCTAAATGTTCATCCAATGACACAAACACACCTATTGGATGCACAAGATTGGTTAAAAACCCTAATTGGACAAGAATAAGCCTAGGGAGGACGAAAATGACCAAAATGTTCAACCAATGACACAAATGAACTTATTGGATGCACAAGATTGGTTAAAAACCCTAATTGGACAAGAATAAGCCTAGGGAGGACGAAAATGACCTAAATGTTCATCTAATGACACAAACACACCTATTGGATGCACAAGATTGGTTAAAAACCCAAATTGCACAAAAATAAGCCTAGGGAGGACGAAAATGACCTAAATGTTCATCGAATGACACAAATGAACTTATTGGATGCACAAGATTGATTAAAACCCTAATTGGACAAGAATAAGACTAGGGAGGACGAAAATGACCTAAATGTTCATCCAATGACACAAACACACCTATTGGATGCACAAGATTGGTTAAAAACCATAATTGGACAAGAATAAGCCTAGGGAGGACATAAATGACCTAAATGTTCATCCAATGACACAAATAAACTTATTGGATGCACAAGATTGCTTAAAAACCCTAATTAGACAAGAATAAGCCTAGGGAGGACGAAAATGACCTAAATGTTCATCCAATGACACAAATCAACTTATTGGATGCTCAAGATTGGTTAGAAACCCTAATTGGACAAGAATAATTCTAGGGAGGACGAAAATGACCTAAATGTTCATCCAATGACACAAATGAACTTATTGGATGCACAAGATTGGTTAAAAACCCTAATTGGACAAGAATAAGCCTAGGGAGGACGAAAATGACCTAAATGTTCATCCAATGACACAAACACACCTATTGGATGCACAAGATTGGTTAAAAACTCTAATTGGACAAGAATAAGCCTAGGAAGGACGAAAATGACCTAAATGTTCATCCAATGACACAAATGAACTTATTGGATGCACAAGATTGGTTAAAAACCCTAATTGGACAAGAATAAGCCTAGGGAGGACGAAAATGACCTAAATGTTCATCCAATGACACAAATGAACTTATTGGATGCACAAGATTGGTTAAAAACCCTAATTGGACAAGAATAAGCCTAGGGAGGACGAAAATGACCAAAATGTTCATCCAATGACACAAATGAACTTATTGGATGCACAAGATTGGTTAAAAACCCTAATTGGACAAGAATAAGGTTAGGGAGGACGAAAATGACCTAAATGTTTGTCCAATGACACAAACACACCTATTGGATGCACAAGATTGCATAAAATCCCTAATTGGACAAGAATAAGACTAGGGAGGACGAAAATGACCTAAATGTTCCTCCAATGACACAAACACACCTATTGGATGCACAAGATTGCATAAAAACCCTAATTGGACAAGAATAAGACTAGGGAGGACGAAAATGACCTAAATGTTCATCCAATGACACAAATGAACTTATTGGATGCACAAGATTGGTTAAAAACCCTAATTGGACAAGAATAAGCCTAGGGAGGACGAAAATGACCTAAATGTTCATCCAATGACACAAATGAACTTATTGTATGCACAAGATTGGTTAAAAAACCCTAATTGGACAAGAATAAGCATAGGGAGGACGAAAATTACCTAAATGTTCATCCAATTACACAAACACACATATTGGACGCACAAGATTGCTTAAAACCCTAATTGGACAAGAATAAGCCTAGGGAGGACGAAAATGACCTAAATGTTCGTCCAATGACACAAACACACCTATTGGATGCACAAGATTGCATAAAAACTCTAATTGGACAAGAATAAGACTATGGAGGACGAAAATGACCTAAATGTTCATCCAATGACACAAATGAACTTATTGGATGCACAAGATTGGTTAAAAACCCTAATTGGACAAGAATAAGCCTAGGGAGGACGAAAATGACCTAAATGTTCATCCAATGACACAAATGAACTTATTGGATGCGCAAGATTGGTTAGAAACCCTAATTGGACAAGAATAATTCTAGGGAGGACGAAAATGACCTAAATGTTCATCCAATGACACAAATGAACTTATTGGATGCACAAGATTGGTTAAAAACCCTAATTGGACAAGAATAAGCCTAGGGAGGACGAAAATGACCTAAATGTTCATCCAATGACACAAATGAACTTATTGGATGCACAAGATTGGTAAGAAACCCTAATTGGACAAGAATAAGCCTAGGGAGGACGAAAATGACCTAAATGTTCATCCAATGACACAAATGAACTTATTGGATGCACAAGATTGCTTAAAAACCCTAATTGGACAAGAATAAGACTAGGGAGGACGAAAATGACCTAAATGTTCATCCAATGACCCAAACACACCTATTGGATGCACAAGATAGGTTAGAAACCCTAATTGAACAAGAATAAGCCTAGGGAGGACGAAAATGACCTAAATGTTCATCCAATGACACAAATGAACTTATTGGATGCACAAGATTGGTTAAAAACCCTAATTGGACAAGAATAAGCCTAGGGAGGACGAAAATGACCTAAATGTTCATCCAATAACACAAATGAACTTATTGGATGCACAAGATTGCTTAATAACCCTAATTAGACAAGAATAACCCTAGGGAGGACGAAAATGACCTAAATGTTCATCCAATGACACAAATGAACTTATTGGATCCACAAGATTGGTTAAAAACCCTAATTGGACAAGAATAAGCCTTGGGAGGACGAAAATGACCTAAATGTTCATCCAATGACACAAATGAACTTATTGGATGCACAAGATTGCTTAAAACCACTAATTGGACAAGAATAAGCCTAGGGAGGACGAAAATGACCTAAATGTTCATCCAATGACACAAATGAACTTATTGGATGCACAAGATTGGTTAAAAACCCTAATTGGACAAGAATAAGCCTAGGGTGGACGAAAATGACCTAAATGTTCATCCAATTACACAAATGAACTTATTTGATGCACAAGATTGCTTAAAAACCCTAATTGGACAAGAATAAGCCTTGGGAGGACAAAAATGACCTAAATGTTCATCCAATGACACAAATGAACTTATTGGATGCACAAGATTG
Source organism: Cicer pinnatifidum (assembly GCA_037974775.1). Classification (NCBI taxonomy): domain Eukaryota; kingdom Viridiplantae; phylum Streptophyta; class Magnoliopsida; order Fabales; family Fabaceae; genus Cicer; species Cicer pinnatifidum. The sequence continues at coordinate 24,037,339 of JBBPBR010000008.1, read as the reverse complement.
GTTAAAAACCCTAATTGGACAAGAATAAGCCTAGGGTGGACGAAAATGACCTAAATGTTCATCCAATGACACAAATGAACTTATTGGATGCACAAGATTGCTTAAAAACCCTAATTGGACAAGAATAAGCCTAGGGAGGATGAAAATGACCTAAATGTTCATCCAATGACACAAACACACCTATTGGATGCACAAAATTGGTTAAAACCCCTAATTGGACAAGATTAAGCCTAAGGTGGACGAAAATGACCTAAATTTTCATCCAATGACACAAATGAACTTATTGGATGCACAAGATTGATTAAAACCCTAATTGGACAAGAATAAGACTAGGGAGGACGAAAATGACCTAAATGTTCATCCAATGACACAAACACACCTATTGGATGCACAAGATTGGTTAAAAACCCTAATTGGACAAGAATAAGCCTAGGGAGGACGAAAATGACCAAAATGTTCAACCAATGACACAAATGAACTTATTGGATGCACAAGATTGGTTAAAAACCCTAATTGGACTAGAATAAGCCATGGGAGGACGAAAATGACCTAAATGTTCATCCAATGACACAAACACACTTATTGGATGCACAAGATTGGTTAAAAACCCTAATTGGACAAGAATAAGCCTTGGGAGGACGAAAATGACTTAAATGTTAATCCAATGACACAAATGAACTTATTGGATGCACAAGATTGATTAAAACCCTAATTGGACAAGAATAAGACTAGGGAGGACGAAAATGACCTAAATGTTCATCCAATGACACAAACACACCTATTGGATGCACAAGATTGGTTAAAAACCCTAATTGGACAAGAATAAGCCTAGGGAGGACGAAAATGACCAAAATGTTCAACCAATGACACAAATGAACTTATTGGATGCACAAGATTGGTTAAAAACCCTAATTGGACAAGAATAAGCCTAGGGAGGACGAAAATGACCTAAATGTTCATCCAATGACAAAACACACCTATTGGATGCACAAGATTGGTTAAAAACCCAAATTGCACAAAAATAAGCCTAGGGAGGACGAAAATGACCTAAATGTACATCCAATGACACAAATGAACTTATTGGATGCACAACATTGATTAAAACCCTAATTGGACAAGAATAAGACTAGGGAGGACGAAAATGACCTAAATGTTCATCCAATGGCACAAACACACCTATCGGATGCACAAAATTGGTTACAAACGCTAATTGTTCAAGAATAAGCCTAGGGTGGACGAAAATGACCTAAATGTTTATCCAATGACACAAATGAACTTATTGGATGCACAAGTTTGCTAAAACCCTAATTGGACAAGAATAAGCCTTGGGAGGATGAAAATGATCTAAATGTTCATCAAATGAGACAAACACACCTATTGGATGCACAAGATTGGTTAAAAACCCTAATTGGACAAGAATAAGCCTAGGGAGGACGAAAATGACCTAAATGTTCATCTAATGACACAAACACACCTATTGGATGCACAAGATTGGTTAAAAACCCTAATTGGACAAGAATAAGCATAGGGAGGACGAAAATGACCTAAATGTTCATCCAATGACACAAACACACCTATTGGATGCACAAGATTCGTTAGAAACCCTAATTGGACAAGAATAAGCCTAGGGAGGACGAAAATGACCTAAATGTTCATCCAATGACACAAACACACCTATTGAATGCACAAGATTGGTTAAAAATCATAATTGGACAAGAATAAGCCTAGGGAGGACGAAAATGACTTAAATGTTCATCAAATGACACAAACACACCTATTGGATGCACAAGATTGGTTAAAAACCCTAATTGGACAAGAATAAGCCTAGGGAGGACGAAAATGACCTTAATGTTCATCCAATGACACAAACACACCTATTGGATGCACAAGATTCGTTAGAAACCCTAATTGGACAAGAATAAGCCTAGGGAGGACGAAAATGACTTAAATGTTAATCGAATGACACCAATAAAGTTATTGGATGCACAAGATTGCTTAAAACCCTAATTGGACAAGAATAAGACTAGGGAGGACGAAAATGACCTAAATGTTCATCCAATGACACAAACACACCTATCGGATGCACAAGATTGGTTACAAACCCTAATTGTTCAAGAATAAGCCTAGGGTGGACGAAAATGACCTAAATGTTTATCCAATGACACAAATGAACTTATTGGATGCACAAGTTTGCTAAAACCCTAATTGGACAAGAATAAGCCTTGGGAGGATGAAAATGATCTAAATGTTCATCAAATGAGACAAACACACCTATTGGATGCACAAGATTGGTTAAAAACCCTAATTGGACAAGAATAAGCCTAGGGAGGACGAAAATGACCTAAATGTTCATCTAATGACACAAACACACCTATTGGATGCACAAGATTGGTTAAAAACCCAAATTGCACAAAAATAAGCCTAGGGAGGATGAAAATGACCTAAATGTTCATCCAATGACACAAATGAACTTATTGGATGCACAAGATTGATTAAAACCCTAATTGGACAAGAATAAGACTAGGGAGGACGAAAATGACCTAAATGTTCATCCAATGACACAAACACACCTATTGGATGCACAAGATTGGTTAAAAACCCTAATTGGACAAGAATAAGCCTAGGGAGGACGAAAATGACCAAAATGTTCAACCAATGACACAAATGAACTTATTGGATGCACAAGATTGGTTAAAAACCCTAATTGGACAAGAATAAGCCTAGGGTGGACGAAAATGACCTAAATGTTCATCCAATGACAAAACACACCTATTGGATGCACAAGATTGGTTAAAAACCCAAATTGCACAAAAATAAGCCTAGGGAGGACGAAAGTGACCTAAATGTTCATCCAATGACACAAATGAACTTATTGGATGCACAAGATTGATTAAAACCCTAATTGGACAAGAATAAGACTAGGGAGGACGAAAATGACCTAAATGTTCATCCAATGACACAAACACACCTATTGGATGCACAAGATTGGTTAAAAACCCTAATTGGACAAGAATAAGCCTAGGGAGGACGAAAATGACTTAAATGTTCATCCAATGACACAAACACACCTATTGGATGCACAAGATTGCTTAAAACCCTAATTGGACAAGAATAAGTCTTGGTAGGACGAAAATGACCTAAATGTTCATCAAATGACACAAACACACCTATTGGATGCACAAGATTGGTTAAAAACCCTAATTGGACAAGAATAAGCCTAGGGAGGACGAAAATGACCTAAATGTTCATCCAATGACACAAACACACCTATTAGATGCACAAGATTGGTTAAAAACCCTAATTGGACAAGAATAAGCCTTGGGAGGACGAAAATGACCTAAATGTTCATCCAATTACACAAATGAACTTATTGGATGCACAAGATTGGTTAAAAACCCTAATTGGACAAGAATAAGCCTAGGGTGGACGAAAATGACCTAAATGTTTATCCAATGATACAAATACACCTATTGGATGCACAAGATTGGTTAGAAACCCTAATTGGACAAGAATAAGCCTAGGGAGGACGAAAATGACCTAAATGTTCATCCAATGACACAAATGAACTTATTGGATGCACAAGATTGGATAGAAACCCTAATTGGACAAGAATAAGCCTAGGGAGGACGAAAATGACCTAAATGTTCATCCAATGACACAAATGAACTTATTGGATGCACAAGATTGCTTAAAAACCCTAATTGGACAAGAATAAGCCTAGGGAGGACGAAAATGACCTAAATGTTTATCCAATGAAACAAATACACCTATTGGATGCAAAAGATTGGTTAGAAACCCTAATTCCACAAGAATAAGCCTAGGGAGGACGAAAATGACCTAAATGTTCATCCAATGACACAAACACACCTATTGGATGCACAAGATTGGTTAAAAACCCTAATTGGACAAGAATAAGCCTAGGGAGGACGAAAATGACCTTAATGTTCATCCAATGACACAAACACACCTATTGGATGCACAAGATTCGTTAGAAACCCTAATTGGACAAGAATAAGCCTAGGGAGGACGAAAATGACTTAAATGTTAATCGAATGACACCAATAAAGTTATTGGATGCACAAGATTGCTTAAAACCCTAATTGGACAAGAATAAGACTAGGGAGGACGAAAATGACCTAAATGTTCATCCAATGACACAAACACACCTATCGGATGCACAAGATTGGTTACAAACCCTAATTGTTCAAGAATAAGCCTAGGGTGGAGGAAAATGACCTAAATGTTCATCCAATAACACAAATAAACTTATTGGATGCACAAGATTGCTTAAAACCCTAATGGGACAAGAATAAGCCTTGGGAGGATGAAAATGATCTAAATGTTCATCAAATGACACAAACACACCTATTGGATGCACAAGATTGGTTAAAAACCCGAATTGGACAAGAATAAGCCTAGGGAGGACGAAAATGACCTAAATGTTCATCTAATGACACAAACACACCTATTGGATGCACAAGATTGGTTAAACACCCAAATTGCACAAGAATAAGCCTAGGGAGGACGAAAATGACCTAAATCTTCATCCAATGACACAAATGAGCTTATTGGATGCACATGATTGATTAAAACCCTAATTGGACAAGAATAAGACTAGGGAGGACGAAAATGACCTAAATGTTCATCCAATGACACAAACACACCTATTGGATGCACAAGATTGGTTAAAAACCCTAATTGGACAAGAATAAGCCTAGGGAGGACGAAAATGACCTAAATGTTCAACCGATGACACAAATGAACTTATTGGATGCACAAGATTGGTTAAAAACCCTAATTGGACAAGAATAAGCCTAGGGAGGACGAAAATGACCTAAATGTTCATCCAATGACACAAATGAACTTATTGGATGCACAAGATTGGTTAAAAACCCTAATTGGACAAGAATAAGCCTAGGGAGGACGAAAATGACCTAAATGTTCATCCAATGACACAAATGAACTTATTGGATGCACAAGATTGGTTAAAAACCCTAATTGGACAAGAATAAGCCTAGGGAGGACGAAAATGACCTAAATGTTCATCCAATGACACAAATGAACTTATTGGATGCACAAGATTGGTTAAAAACCCTAATTGGACAAGAATAAGCCTAGGGACGACGAAAATGTCCTAAATGTTCGTCCAATGACACAAACACACCTATTGGATGCAAAAGATTGCATAAAAACGCTAATTGGACAAGAATAAGACTAGGGAGGACGAAAATGACTTAAATGTTCCTCCAATGACACAAACACCTATTGGATGCACAAGATTGGTTAAAAATCCTAATTGGACAAGAATAAGCCTAGGGAGGACGAAAGTGTCATAAATGTTCCTCCAATGACACAAATGAACTTATTGGTTGCACAAGATTGTCTAAAACCCCTAATTGGACAAGAATAAGCCTAGGGAGGACGAAAATGACCTAAATGTTCATCCAATGAGACATATGAACTAATTGGTTGCACAAGATTGGCTAAAACCCCTAATTGGACAAGAATAAGCCTAGGGAGGACGAAAATGACCTAAATGTTCATCCGATGACACAAATGAACTTATTGGATGCACAAGATTGGTTAAAAACCCTAATTGTACAAGAATAAGCCTAGGGAGGACGAAAATGACCTAAATGTTCATCCAATGACACAAATGAACTTATTGGATGCACAAGATTGGTTAAAAACCCTAATTGGACAAGAATAAGCCTAGGGAGGACGAAAATGACCTAAATGTTCATCCAATGACTCAAATGAACTTATTGGATGCACAAGATTGGTTAAAAACCCTAATTGGACAAGAATAAGCCTAGGGAGGACGAAAATGACCTAAATGTTCATCAAATGACACAAACACACCTATTGGATGCACAAGATTGGTTAGAAACCCTAATTGGACAAGAATATGCCTAGGGAGGACGAAAATTACCTAAATGTTCATCCAATGACACAAACACACCTATTGGATGCACACGATTTGTTAGAAACCCTAATTTGACAAGAATAAGCCTAGGGAGGACGAAAATGACCTAACTATTCATCCAATGACACAAATGAACTTATGGGATGCCCAAGATTGGTTAAAAACCCTAATTGGACAAGAATAAGACTAAGGAGGACGAAAATGACCTAAATGTTCATCCAATGACACAAATGAACTTATTGGATGCACAAGATTGGTTAAAAACCCTAATTGGACAAGAATAAGCCTAGGGAGGACGAAAATGACCTAAATGTTCATCCAATGACACAAACACACCTATTGGATGCACAAGATTGGTTAAAAACTCTAATTGGACAAGAATAAGCCTAGGAAGGACGAAAATGACCTAAATGTTCATCCAATGACACAAATGAACTTATTGGATGCACAAGATTGGTTAAAAACCCTAATTGGACAAGAATAAGCCTAGGGAGGACGAAAATGACCTAAATGTTCATCCAATGACACAAATGAACTTATTGGATGCACAAGATTGCTTAAAAACCCTAATTGGACAAGAATAAGCTTAGGGAGGACGAAAATGACCTAAATGTTCATCCAATGACACAAATACACCTATTGGATGCACAAGATTTGTTAGAAACCCTAATTGGACAAGAATAAGCCTAGAGAGGACGAAAATGACCTAAATGTTCATCCAATGACACAAACACACCTATTGGATGCACAAGATTGGTTAAAAACCCTAATTGGACAAGAATAAGCCTAGGGAGGACGAAAATGACCTAAATGTTCATCCAATGACACAAATGAACTTATGGGATGCACAAGATTGGTTAAAAACCCTAATTGGACAAGAATAAGTCTTGGGAGGACGAAAATGACCTAAATGTTCATCCAATGACACAAATGAACTTATTGGATGCACAAGATTGGTTAAAAACCCTAATTGGACAAGAATAAGCCTAGGGAGGACGAAAATGACCTAAATGTTCATCCAATGACACAACTACACCTATTGGATGCACAAGATTGGTTAAAAACCCTAATTGGACAAGAATAAGCCTAGGGAGGACGAAAATGACCTAATTGATCATCCAATGACACAAACACACCTATTGGATGCACAAGATTGGTTAAAAACCCTAATTGGACAAGAATACGCCTAGCGAGGACGAAAATGACCTAATTGATCATCCAATGACACAAACACACCTATTGGATGCACAAGATTGGTTAAAAACCCTAATTGGACAAGAATATGCCTAGGGAGGACGAAAATGACCTAATTGATCATCCAATGACACAAACACACCTATTGGATGCACAAGATTGGTTAAAAACCCTAATTGGACAAGAATATGCCTAGGGAGGACGAAAATGACCTAATTGATCATCCAATGACAGAAACTTACCTATTGGATGCACAAGATCGGTTAAAAACCCTAATTGGACAAGAATAAGCCTAGGGAGGATGAAAATGACCTAATTGATCATCCAATGACACAAACACACCTATTGGATGCACAAGATTGGTTAAAAACCCTAATTGGACAAGAATATGCCTAGGGAGGACGAAAATGACCTAATTGATCATCCAATGACACAAATGAACTTATTGGATGCACAAGATTGCTTAAAACCCTAATTGGACAAGAATAAGACTAGGGAGGACGAAAATGACCTAAATGTTCATCCAATGACACAAACACACCTATTGGATGCACAAGATTGGTTAAAAACCCTAATTGAACAAGAATAAGCCTAGGGAGGACGAAAATGACCTAAATGTTCATCCAATGACACAAATGAACTTATTGGATGCACAAGATTGCTTAAAAACCCTTATTGGACAAGAATAAGCTTAGGGAGGACGAAAATGACCTAAATGTTCATCCAATGACACAAATGAACTTATTGGATGCACAAGATTGGTTAAAAACCCTAATTGGACAAGAATAAGCCTAGGGAGGACGAAAATGACCTAAATGTTCATCCAATGACACAAACACACCTACTGGATGCACAAGATTGGTTAGAAACCCTAATTGGACAAGAATAAGCCTAGGAAGGACGAAAATGACCTAAATGTTAATCCAATGACACAAATGAACTTTTTGGATGCACAAGATTGGTTAAAAACCCTAATTGGACAAGAATAAGCCTAGGGAAGACGAAAATGACCTAAATGTTCATCCAATGACACAAACACACCTATTGGATGCACAAGATTGGTTAAAAACCCTAATTGGACAAGAATAAGCATTGGGAATACGAAAATGACCTAAATGTTCATCCAATGACACAAATGAACTTATTGGATGCACAAGATTGCTTAAAACCCTAATTGGACAAGAATAAGACTAGGGACGACGAAAATGACCTAACTATTCATCCAATGAGACAAATGAACTTATTGGATGCACAAGATTGCTTAAAACCCTAATTGGACAAGAATGAGACTAGGGAGGACGAAAATGACCTAAATGTTCATCCAATGACACAAACACACCTATTGGATGCACAAGATTGGTTAGAAACCCTAATTGGACAAGAATAAGCCTTGGGAGGACGAAAATGACCTAAATGTTCAACCAATGACACAAATGAACTTATTGGATGCACAAGATTGGTTAAAAACCCTAATTGGACAAGAATAAGCCTAGGGAGGACGAAAATGACCTAAATGTTCATCCAATGACACAAACACACCTATTGGATGCACAAGATTGGTTAGAAACCCTAATTGGACAAGAATAAGCCTAGGGAGGACTAAAATGACTTAAATGTTCATCCAACGACACAAACACACCTATTGGATGCACAAGATTGGTTAAAAACCCTAATTGGACAAGAATAAACCTAGGGAGGACGAAAATGACTTAATGTTAATCCAATGACACAAATGAACTTATTGGATGCACAAGATTGCTTAAAACCCTAATTGGACAAGAATAAGCCTTGGGAGGACGAAAATGACCTAAATGTTCATCAAATGACACAAACACACCTATTGGATGCACAAGATTGGTTAAAAACCCTAATTGGACAAGAATAAGACTAGGGAGGACCAAAATGACCTAAATATTCATCCAATGAACCAAACACACCTATTGGATGCACAAGATTGGTTAAAAACCCTAATTGGACAAGAATAAGCCTAGGGAGGACGAAAATGACCTAAATGTTCAACCAATGACACAAATGAACTTATTGGATGCACAAGATTGGTTAAAAACCCTAATTGGACAAGAATAAGCCTAGGGAGGACGAAAATGACCTAAATGTTCATCCAATGACAAAACACACCTATTGGATGCACAAGATTGGTTAGAAACCCTAATTGGACAAGAATAAGCCTAGGGAGGACGAAAATGACTTAAATGTTCATCCAGTGACACAAACACACCTATTGGATGCACAAGATTGGTTAAAAACCCTAATTGGACAAGAATAAGCCTCGGGAGGACGAAAATGACCTAAATGTTCATCCAATGACACAAATGAACTTATTGGATGCACAACATTGGTTAAAAACCCTAATTGGACAAGAATAAGCCTAGGGAGGACGGAAATGACTTAAATGTTCATCCAATGACACAAACACAGCTATTGCATGCACAAGATTGGTTAAAAACCCTAATTGGACAAGAATAAGCCTAGGGAGGACGAAAATGACTTAAATGTTAATCCAATGACACAAATGAACTTATTGGAGGCACAAGATTGGTTAAAAACCCTAATTGGACAAGAATAAGCCTAGGGAGGACGAAAATGACTTAAATCTTAATCCAATGACACATACACACCTATTGGATGCACAAGATTGGTTAAAAACCCTAATTGGACAAGAATCAGTCTATGGTGGACGAAAATGACCTAAATGTTTATCCAATGACACAAACACACCTATTGGATGCACAAGATTGGTTAAAAACCCTAATTGGACAACAATAAGCCTAGGGAGGATAAAAATGACCGAAATGTTCATCCAATGACACAAACACACCTATTGGATGCACAAGATTGGTTAAAAACCCTAATTGCACAAAAATAAGTATAGGGAGGACGAAAATGACCTAAACGTTCATCCAATGACACAAATAAACTTATTGGATGCACAAGATTGTTTAAAACCCTAATTAGACAAGAATAAGCCTTGGGAGGATGAAAATGATCTAAATGTTCATCAAATGACACAAACACACCGATTGGATGCACAAGATTGGTTAAAAACCCTAATTGGAGTAGAATAAGCCTAGGGAGGACGAAAGTGACCTAAATGTTCATCCAATGACACAAACACACCTATTGGATGCACAAGATTCGTTAGAAACCCTAATTGGACAAGAATAAGCCTAGGGAGGACGAAAATGACTTAAATGTTAATCCAATGACACAAATGAAGTTATTGGATGCACAAGATTGGTTTAAAACCCTAATTGGACAAGAATAAGCCTTGGGAGGATGAAAATGATATAAATGTTCATCAAATGACACAAACACACCTATTGGATGCACAAGATTGGTTAAAAACCCTAATTGGACAAGAATAAGCCTAGGGAGGACGAAAATGACCTAAATGTTCATCTAATGACACAAACACACCTATTGGATGGACAAGATTTGTTAAACACCCAAATTGCACAAGAATAAGCCTAGGGAGGACGAAAATGACCTAAATCTTCATCCAATGACACAAATGAACTTATTGGATGCACATGATTGATTAAAACCCTAATTGGACAAGAATAAGACTAGGGAGGACGAAAATGACCTAAATGTTCATCCAATGACACAAACACACCTATTGGATGCACAAGATTGGTTAAAAACCCTAATTGGACAACAATAAGCCTAGGGAGGATGAAAATGACCTAAATGTTCATTCAATGACACAAATGAACTTATTGGATGCAAAATTTTGCTTAAAAACCCTAATTGGACAAGAATATGCCTAGGGAGCACGAAAATGACCTAAATGTTCATCCAATGACACAAACACACCTATTGGATGCACAAGATTGGTTAAAAACCCTAATTGGACAAGAATAAGCATAGGGTGGACGAAAATGACCTAAATGTTTATCCAATGACACAAATGAACTTATTGGATGCACAAGATTGGTTAAAAACCCTAATTGCACAAGAATAAGCCTAGGGAGGACGAAAATGACCTAAATGTTCATCCAATGACACAAATGAACTTATTGGATGCACAAGATTGTTTAAAACCCTAATTGGACAAGAATAAGACTAGGGAGGACGAAAATGACCTAAATGTTCATCCAATGACACAAACACACCTATTGGATGCACAAGATTGGTTAAAAACCCTAATTGGACAAGAATAATCCTAGGGTGGACGAAAATGACCTAAATGTTCATCCAATGACACAAATGAACTTATTGGATGCACAAGATTGGTTAAAAACCCTAATTGGACAAGAATAAGCCTTGGGAGGACGAAAATGACCTAAATGTTCATCCAATGACACAAACACACCTATTGGATGCACAAGATTGGTTAAAACCCCTAATTGGACAAGAATAAGCTTAGGGAGGACGAAAATGACTTAAATCTTAATCCAATGACACAAATGAACTTATTGAATGCACAAGATTGGTTAAAAACCATAATTTCACAAGAATAAGCCTAGGGAGGACGAAAATGACCAAAATGTTCATCCAATGACCCATATGAACTTATTGGATGCACAAGATTGATTAAAACCCTAATTGGACAAGAATAAGACTAGGGAGGACGAAAATGACCTAAATGTTCATCCAATGACACAAACACACCTATTGGATGCACAAGATTGGTTAAAAACCCTAATTGGACAAGAATAAGCCTAAGGAGGACGAAAATGACCTAAATGTTCAACCAATGACACAAATGATCTTATTGGATGCATAAGATTGGTTAAAAACCCTAATTGGACAAGAATAAGCCTAGGGAGGATGAAAATGACCTAAATGTTCATCCAATGACACAAATGAACTTATTGGATGCACAAGATTGGTTAAAAACCCTAATTGGACAAGAATAAGCCTAGGGTGGACGAAAATGACCTAAATGTTCATCCAATGACACAATTGAACTTATTGGATGCACAAGATTGGTTAAAAACCCTAATTGGACAAGAATAAGCCTAGGGAGGACGAAAATGACCTAAATGTTCGTCCAATGACACAAACACACCTATTGGATGCACAAGATTGCATAAAAATCCTAATTGGACAAGAATAAGACTTGGGAGGACGAAAATGACCTAAATGTTCATCCAATGACACAAATGAACTTATTGGATGCACAAGATTGGTTAAAAACCCTAATTGGCCAAGAATAAGCCTAGGGAGGACGAAAATGACCTAAATGTTCCTCCAATGACACAAACACACCTATTGGATGCACAAGATTGCATAAAAACCCTAATTCGACAAGAATAAGACTAGGGAGGACGAAAATGACCTAAATGTTCCTCCAATGATACAAACACACCTATTGGATGCACAAGATTGCATAAAAACCCTAATTCGACAAGAATAAGACTAGGGAGGACGAAAATGACCTAAATGTTCATCCAATGACACAAATGAACTTATTGGATGCACAAGATTGGTTAAAAACCATAATTGGACAAGAATAAGCATAGGGAGAACGAAAATGACCTAAATGTTCATCCAATGACACAAATGAACTTATTGGATGCACAAGATTGGTTAAAAACCCTAATTGGACAAGAATAAGCCTAGGGAGGACGAAAATGACCTAAATGTTCGTCCAATGACACAAACACACCTATTGGATGCACAAGATTGCATAAAAACCCTAATTGGACAAGTTTAAGGCTATGGAGGACGAAAATGACCTAAATGTCCCTCCAATGACACAAACACACCTATTGGATGCACAAGATTGCATAAAAACCCTAATTCGACAAGAATAAGACTAGGGAGGACGAAAATGACCTAAATGTTCCTCCAATGACACAAACACACCTATTGGATGCACAAGATTGCATAAAAACCCTAATTCGACAAGAATACGACTAGGGAGGACGAAAATGACCTAAATGTTCATCCAATGACACAAATGAACTTATTGGATGCACAAGATTGGTTAAAAACCCTAATTGGACAAGAATAAGCCTAGGGAGGACGAAAATGACCTAAATGTTCGTCCAATGACACAAACACACCTATTGGATGCACAAGATTGCATAAAAACCCTAATTGGACAAGAATAAGACTAGGGAGGACGAAAATAACCTAAATGTTCTTCCAATGACACAAACACACCTATTGGGTGCACAAGATTGCATAAAAACCCTAATTCGACAAGAATAAGACTAGGGAGGACGAAAATGACCTAAATGTTCATCCAATGACACAAATGAACTTATTGGATGCACAAGATTGGTTAAAAACCCTAATTGGACAAGAATAAGCCTAGGGAGGACGAAAATGACCTAAATGTTCATCCAATGACACAAATTCACTTATTGGATGCACAAGATTGGTTAAAAACCCTAATTGGACAAGAATAAGCCTTGGGAGGACGAAAATGACCTAAATGTTCATCCAATGACACAAATGAACTTATTGGATGCACAAGATTGGTTAAAAACCCTGATTGGACAAGAATAAGCCTAGGGATGACGAAAATGACCTAAATGTTCATCCAATGACACAAACACAACTATTGGATGCACAAGATTGGTTAAAAACCCTAATTGGACAACAATAAGCCTAGGGAGGAGGAAAAGACCTAAATGTTCATCTAATGACACAAACACACCTATTGGATGCACAAGATTGGTTAAAAACCCTAATTGGACAACAATAAGACTAGGGAGGATGAAAATGACCTAAATGTTCATCCAATGACACAAATGACCTTATTGGATGCACAAGATTGGTTAAAAACCCTAATTGGACAAGAATAAGCCTAGGGAGAACGAAAATGACCTAAATGTTCATCCAATGACACAAACACACCTATTGGATGCACAAGATTGGTTAAAAACCCTAATTGGACAAGAATAAGCCTAGGGAGGACGAAAATGACCTAAATGTTCATCCAATGACACAAATGAACTTATTTGATGCACAACATTGCTTAAAAACCCTAATTGGACAAGAATAAGCCTAGGGAGGACGAAAATGACCTAAATGTTCATCCAATGACACAAATACACCTATTGGATGCACAAGATTGGTTAAAAACCCTAATTGGACAAGAATAAGCCTAGGGTTGACGAAAATGACCTAAATGTTTATCCAATGACACAAATGAACTTATTGGATGCACAAGATTGGTTAAAAACCCTAATTGGACAAGAATAAGCCTAGGGAGGATGAAAATGACCTAATTGTTACTCCAATGACACAAACACACCTATTGGATGCACAAGATTGGTTAGAAACCCTAATTGGACAAGAATAAGCCTAGGGAGGACGAAAATGACCTAAATGTTCATCCAATGACACAAACACACCTATTGGATGCACAAGATTGGTTAAAAACCCTAATTGGACAAGAATAAGCCTAGGGAGGACGAAAATGACCTAAATGTTCATCCAATGACACAAATACACCTATTGGATGCACAAGATTGGTTAGAAACCCTAATTGGACAAGAATAAGCCTAGGGAGGACGAAAATGACCTAAATGTTCATCCAATAACACAAATGAACTTATTGGATGCACAAGATTGCTTAAAAACCCTAATTAGACAAGAATAAGCGTAGGGAGGACGAAAATGACCTAAATGTTCATCCAATGACACAAACACACCTATTGGATGCACAAGATTGGTTAAAAACCCTAATTGGACAAGAATAAGCCTAGGGAGGACGAAAATGACCTAAATGTTCATCCAATGACACAAATACACCTATTGGATGCACAAGATTGGTTAGAAACCCTAATTGGACAAGAATAAGCCTAGGGAGGACGAAACTGACCTAAATGTTCATCCAATGACACAAACACTCCTATTGGATGCACAAGATTGGTTAAAAACCCTAATTGGACAAGAATAAGCCTAGGGAGGACGAAAATGACCTAAATGTTCATCCAATGACACAAATGAACTTATTGGATGCACAAGATTGCTTAAAAACACTAATTGGACAAGAATAAGACTAGGGAGGACGAAAATGACCTAACTGTGCATCCAATGACACAAACACACACATTGATTGCACAAGAATGCTTAAAACCCTAATTGGAAAAGAATAAGACTAGGGAAGACGAAAATGACCTAAATGTTCATCCAATGACACAAATGAACTTATTGGATTCACAAGATTGGTTAAAAACCCTAATTGCACAACAATAAGCCTAGGGAGGACGAAAATGACCTAAATGTTCATCCAATGACACAAACACACCTATTCGATGCACAAGATTGGTTAGAAACCCTAATTGGACAAGAATAAGCCTAGGGAGGTTGAAAATGACCTAAATGTTCATCCAATGACACAAATGAACTTATTGGATGCACAAGATTGGTTAAAAACCCTAATTGCACAAGAATAAGCCTAGGGAGGACGAAAATGACCTAAATGTTCATCCAATGACACAAATGAACTTATTGGATGCACAAGATTGATTAAAACCCTAATTGGACAAGAATAAGACTAGGGAGGACGAAAATGACCTAAATGTTCATCCAATGACACGAACACACCGATTGGATGCACAAGATTGGTTAAAAACCCTAATTGGACAAGAATAAGTCTAGGGAGGACGAAAATGATCTAAATGTTCAACCAATGACACAAATGAACGTATTGGATGCACAAGATTGGTTAAAAACCCTAATTGGACAAGAATAAGCCTAGGGAGGACAGAAATGACTTAAATGTTCATCCAATGACCAAAACACACCTATTGCATGCACAAGATTTGTTAAAAACCCTAATTGGACAAGAATAAGCCTAGGGAGGACGAAAATGACTTAAATGTTAATCCAATGACACAAATGAACTTATTGGATGCACAAGATTGCTTAAAACCCTAATTGGACAAGAATAAGCCATGGGAGGACGAAAATGACCTAAATGTTCATCCAATGACACAAATGAACTTATTGGATGCACAAGATTGATTAAAACCCTAATTGGACAAGAATAAGACTAGGGAGGACGAAAATGACCTAAATGTTCATCCAATGACACAAACACACCTACTGGATGCACAAGATTGGTTAAAAACCCTAATTCGACAAGAATAAGCCTAGGGTGGACGAAAATGACCTAAATGTTCATCCAATGACACAAATGAACTTATTGGATGCACAAGATTGGTTAAAAACC
>JBBPBR010000008.1:23972840-24020282 GCA_037974775.1 Cicer pinnatifidum | reverse complement strand
AATGACACAAACACACCTATTGGATGCACAAGATTGGTTAAACACCCAAATTGCACAAGAATAAGCCTAGGGAGGACGAAAATGACCTAAATCTTCATCCAATGACACAAATGAACTTATTGAATGCACATGATTGATTAAAACCCTAATTGGACAAGAATAAGACTAGGGAGGACGAAAATCACCTAAATGTTCATCCAATGACACAAACACACCTATTGGATGCACAAGATTGGTTAAAAACCCTAATTGGACAACAATAAGCCTAGGGAGGATGAAAATGACCTAAATGTTCATTCAATGACACAAATGAACTTATTGGATGCAAAATATTGCTTAAAAACCCTAATTGGACAAGAATAAGCCTAGGGAGCACGAAAATGACCTAAATGTTCATCCAATGACACAAACACACCTATTGGATGCACAAGATTGGTTAAAAACCCTAATTGGACAAGAATAAGCATAGGGTGGACGAAAATGACCTAAATGTTTATCCAATGACACAAATGAACTTATTGGATGCACAAGATTGGTTAAAAACCCTAATTGCACAAGAATAAGCCTAGGGAGGACGAAAATGACCTAAATGTTCATCCAATGACACAAATGAACTTATTGGATGCAGAAGATTGATTAAAACCCTAATTGGACAAGAATAAGACTAGGGTGGACGAAAATGACCTAAATGTTCATCCAATGACACGAACACACCGATTGGATGCACAAGATTGGTTAAAAACCCTAATTGGACAAGAATAAGTCTAGGGAGGACGAAAATGATCTAAATGTTCAACCAATGACACAAATGAACTTATTGGATGCACAAGATTGGTTAAAAACCCTAATTGGACAAGAATAAGCCTAGGGAGGACGGAAATGACTTAAATGTTCATCCAATGACACAAACACACCTATTGCAATCACAAGATTTGTTAAAAACCCTAATTGGACAAGAATAAGCCTAGGGAGGACGAAAATGACTTAAATGTTAATCCAATGACACAAATGAACTTATTGGATGCACAAGATTGCTTAAAACCCTAATTGGACAAGAATAAGCCATGGGAGGACGAAAATGACCTAAATGTTCATCCAATGACACAAATGAACTTATTTGATGCACAAGATTGCTTAAAAACCCTAATTGGACAAGAATAAGCCTAGGGAGGACGAAAATGACCTAAATGTTCATCCAATGACACAAATTAACTTATTGGATGCACAAGATTGTTAAAAAACCCTAATTGGACAAGAATAAGCCTTGGGAGGACGAAAATGACCTAAATGTTCATCCAATGACACAAATGAACTTATTGGATGCACAAGATTGGTTAAAAACCCTAATTGGACAAGAATAAGCCTAGGGAGGACGAAAATGACCTAAATGTTCATCCAATAACACAAATACACTTATTGGATGCACAAGATTGCTTAAAAACCCTAATTAGACAAGAATAAGCCTAGGCGAAAATGACCTAAATGTTCATCCAATGACACAAATACACCTATTGGATGCACAAGATTGGTTAGAAACCCTAATTGGACAAGAATAAGCCTAGGGAGGACGAAAATGACCTAAATGTTCATCCAATGACACAAATACACCAATTGGATGCACAAGATTGGTTAAAAACCATAATTGGACAAGAATAAGCCTAGGAAGGACGAAAATGACCTAAATGTTCATCCAATGACACAAATGAACTTATTGGATGCACAAGATTGCTTAAAAACCCTAATTGGACAAGAATAAGCCTAGGGAGGACGAAAATGACCTAAATGTTCATCCAATGACACAAATGAACTTATTGGATGCACAAGATAGCTTAAAAACCCTAATTGGACAAGAATAAGCCTAGGGAGGACGAAAATGACCTAAATTTTCATCCAATGACACAAACACACCTATTGGATGCACAAGATTGGTTAAAAACCCTAATTTGACAAGAATAAGCCTAGGGAGGACGAAAATAACCTAAATTTTCATCCAATGACACAAATACACCTATTGGATACACAAGATTGGTTAGAAACCCTAATTGGACAAGAATAAGCCTAGGGAGGACGAAAATGACCTAAATGTTCATCCAATGACACAAATGAAATTATTGGATGCACAAGATTGGTTAAAAACCTTAATTGGACAAGAATAAGCCTAGGATGGACGAAAATGACCTAAATGTTCATCCAATGACACAAATGAACTTATTGGATGCACAAGATTGCTTAAAAACCCTAATTGGACAAGAATAAGCCTAGGGAGGACGAAAATGACCTAAATGTTCATCCAATGACACAAATGAACTTATTGGATGCACAAGATTGGTTAAAAACCCTAATTGGACAAGAATAAGCCTAGGGAGGACGAAAATGACCTAAATGTTCATCCAATGACACAAATAAACTTATTGGATGCACAAGATTGGTTAAAAATCCTAAATGGACAAGAATAAGCCTAGGGAGGACGAAAATGACCTAAATGTTCATCCAATGACACAAATACACCTATTGGATGCACAAGATTGGTTAAAAACCCTAATTGGACAACAATATGCCTAGGGAGGACGAAAATGACCTAAATGTTCATCCAATGACACAAATGAACTTATTGGATGCACAAGATTTCTTAAAAACCCTAATTGGACAAGAATAAGCCTAGGGAGGACGAAAATGACCTAAATGTTCATCCAATGACCCAAACACACCTATTGGATGCACAAGATTGGTTAAAAACCCTAATTGGACAAGAATAAGCCTAGGGAGGACGAAAATGACCTAAATGTTCGTCCAATGACACAAATGAACTTATTGGATGCACAAGATTGGTTAGAAACCCTAATTGGACAAGAATAAGCCTAGGGAGGACGAAAATGACCAAAATGTTCATCCAATGACACAAATGAACTTATTGGATGCACAAGATTGCTTATAAACCCTAATTGGACAAGAATAAGCCTAGGGAGGACGAAAATGACCTAAATGTTCATCCAATGACACAAATGAACTTATTGGATGCACAAGATTGCTTAAAAACCCTAATTGGACAAGAATAAGCCTAGGGAGGACGAAAATGACCTAAATGTTCATCCAATGACACAAATACACCTATTGGATGCACAAGATTGGTTAAAAACCCTAATTCGACAAGTATAAGCCTAGGGAGGACGAAAATGACCTAAATGTTCATCCAATGACACAAATGAACTTATTGGATGCACAAGATTGCTTAAAAACCCTAATTGGACAAGAATAAGCCTAGGGAGGACGAAAATGACCTAAATGTTCATCCAATGACACAAATGGACTTATTGGATGCACAAGATTGGTTAAAAACCCTAATTGGACAAGAATAAGCATAGGGAGGACGAAAATGACCTAAATGTTCATCCAATGACACAAACACACATATTGGATGCACAAGATTGCTTAAAACCCGAATTGGACAAGAATAAGACTAGGGATGACGAAAATGACCTAAATGTTCATCCAATGACACAAATGAACTTATTGGATGCACAAGATTGGTTAAAAACCCTAATTGGACAAGAATAAGCCTAGGGAGGACGAAAATGACCTAAATGTTCGTCCAATGACACAAACACACCTATTGGATGCACAAGATTGCATAAAAACCCTAATTAGACAAGAATAAGACTAGGGAGGACGAAAATGACCTAAATGTTCCTCCAATGACACAAACACACCTATTGGATGCACAAGATTGCATAAAAACCCTAATTCGACAAGAATAAGACTAGGGAGGACGAAAATGACCTAAATGTTCATCCAATAACACAAATGAACTTATTGGATCCACAAGATTGCTTAAAACCCTAATTGGACAAGAATAAGACTAGGGAGGACGAAAATGACCTAAATGTTCATCCAATGACACAAATGAACTTATTGGATGCACAAGATTGGTTAAAAACCCTAATTGGACAAGAATAAGCCTAGGGAGGACGAAAATGACCTAAATGTTCATCCAATGACACAATTGAAATTATTGGATGCACAAGATTGGTTAAAAACCATAATTGGACAAGAATAAGCCTAGGAAGGACGAAAATGACCTAAATGTTCATCCAATGACACAAATGAACTTATTGGATGCACAAGATTGCTTAAAAACCCTAATTGGACAAGAATAAGCCTAGGGAGGACGAAAATGACCTAAATGTTCATCCAATGACACAAATGAACTTATTGGATGCACAAGATAGCTTAAAAACCCTAATTGGTCAAGAATAAGCCTAGGGAGGACGAAAATGACCTAAATGTTCATCCAATGACACAAACACACCTATTGGATGCACAAGATTGGTTAAAAACCCTAATTGGACAAGAATAAGCCTAGGGAGGACGAAAATGACCTAAATGTTCATCCAATGACACAAATGAACTTATTGGTTGCACAAGATTGATTAAAACCCAAATTGGACAAGAATAAGACTAGGGAGGACGAAAATGACCTAAATATTCATCCAATGACACAAATGAACTTATTGGATGCACAAGATTGATTAAAACCCTAATTGGACAAGAATAAGACTAGGGAGGACGAAAATGACCTAAATGTTCATCCAATGACACAAACACACCTATTGGATGCACAAGATTGGTTACAAACCCTAATTGGAGAAGAATAAGCCAAGGGTGGACGAAAATGACCTAAATGTTCATCCAATGACACAAATAAACTTATTGGATGCACAAGATTGCTTAAAACCCTAATTGGACAAGAATAAGCCTTGGGAGGACGAAAATGACCTAAGTGTTCATCCAATGACACAAACACTCCTATTGGATGCACAAGATTGGTTAAAAACCCTAATTGCACAAGAATAAGCCTAGGGAGGACGAAAATGACCTAAATGTTCATCCAATGACACAAATGAACTTATTGGATGCACAAGATTGATTAAAACCCTAATTGGACAAGAATAAGACTAGGGAGGACGAAAATGACCTAAATGTTCATCCAATGACACAAACACACCTATTGGATGCTCAAGATTGGTTAAAAACCCTAATTGGACAAGAATAAGCCTAGGGTGGACGAAAATGACCTAAATGTTCATCCAATGACACAAATGAACTTATTGGATGCACAAGATTGGTTAAAAACCATAATTGCACAAGAATAAGCCTAGGGAGGACGAAAATGACCAAAATGTTCATCCAATGACACAAATGAACTTATTGGATGCACAAGATTGGTTAAAAACCATAATTGCACAAGAATAAGCCTAGTGAGGACGAAAATGACCTAAATGTTCATCCAATGACACAAATGAACTTATTGGATGCACAAGATTGATTAAAACCCTAATTGGACAAGAATAAGACTAGGGAGGACGAAAATGACCTAAATGTTCATCCAATGACACAAACACACCTATTGGATGCACAAGATTGGTTAAAAACCCTAATTGGACAACAATAAGCCTAGGGAGGATGAAAATGACCGAAATGTTCATCCAATGACACTAATGAACTTATTGGATGCACAAGATTGCTTAAAAACCCTAATTGGACAACAATAAGCCTAGGGAGGACGAAAATGACCTAAATGTTCATCCAATGACACAAATGAACTTATTGGATGCACAAGATTGGTAAAAAACCCTAATTGGACAACAATAAGCCTTGGGAGGACAAAAATGACCTAAATGTTCATCCAATGACACAAATGAACTTATTGGATACACAAGATTGGTTAAAAACCCTAATTGGACAAGAATAAGCCTAGGGAGGACGAAAATGACTTAAATCTTAATCCAATGACACAAACACACCTATTGGATGCACAAGATTGGTTAAAAACCCTAATTGGACAAGAATCAGTCTAGGGTGGACGAAAATGACCTAAATGTTCATCCAATGACACAAACACAACTATTGGATGCACAAGATTGTTTAAAAACCCTAATTGGACAACAATAAGCCTAGCGAGGATAAAAATGACCTAAATGTTCATCCAATGACACAAACACACCTATTGGATGCACAAGATTGGTTCAAAACCCTAATTGCACAAAAATAAGCTTAGGGAGGACGAAAATGACCTAAACGTTCAACCAATGACACAAATAAACTTATTGGATGCACAAGATTGTTTAAACCCCTAATTAGACAAGAATGAGCCTTGGGAGGATGAAAATGATCTAAATGTTCATCAAATGACACAAACACACCTATTGGATGCACAAGATTGGTTAAAAACCATAATTGGACAAGAATAAGCCTAGGGAGGACGAAAATGACCTAAATGTTCATCCAATGACACAAACACACCTATTGGATGCACAAGATTCGTTAGAAACCCTAATTGGACAAGAATAAGCCTAGGGAGGACAAAAATGACTTAAATGTTAATCCAATGACACAAATGAAGTTATTGGATGCACAAGATTGCTTAAAACCCTAATTAGACAAGAATAAGACTAGGGAGGACGAAAATGACCTAAATGTTCATCCAATGACACAAATGAACTTATTGGATGCACAAGATTGGTTAAAAACCCTAATTGGACAAGAATAAGCCTTGGGAGGACGAAAATGACCTAAATGTTCATCCAATGACACAAACACACCTATTGGATGCACAAGATTGGTTAAAAACCCTAATTGGACAAGAATAAGCCTAGGGAGGACGAAAATGACCTAAATGTGCATCCAATGACACAAACACACCTATTGGATGCACAAGATTGGTTAAAAACCCTAATTGGACAAGAATAAGCCTAGGGAGGACGAAAATGACCTAAATGTTAATCCAATGACACAAATGAACTTATTGGATGCACAAGATTGGTTACAAACCCTAATTGGACATGAATTAGCCTAGGGAGGACGAAAATGACCTAATTGATCATCCAATGACACAAATGAACTTATTGGATGCACAAGATTGGTTAAAAACCCTAATTGGACAAGAATAAGCCTAGGGAGGACGAAAATGACCTAATTGATCATCCAATGACACAAACACACCTATTGGATGCACAAGATTGGTTAAAAACCCTAATTGGACTAGAATATGCCTTAGGAGGACGAAAATGACCTAAATATTAATTCAATGACATAAACAAAGTTATTCGATGCACAAGATTGGTTAAAAACCCTAATTGGACAAGAATAAGCCTAGGGAGGACGAAAATGACCTAATTGATCATCCAATGACACAAACACACCTATTGGATGCACAAGATTGGTTAAAAACCCTAATTGGAAAAGAATAAGCCTAGGGAGGACGAAAATGACCAAATTGATTATCCAATGACACAAACACACCTATTGGATTCACAAGATTGGTTAAAAACGCTAATTGGACAAGAATAAGCATAGGGAGGACGAAAATGACCTAATTGATCATCCAATGACACAAACAAACCTATTGGATGCAACAGATTGGTTTAAAACCCTAGTTGCACAAGAATATGCCTAGGGAGGACGAAAATGACCTAATTGATCATCCAATGACACAAATGAACTTATTGGATGCACAAGATTGGTTAAAAACCCTAATTGGACAAGAATAAGCCTAGGGAGGACGAAAATGACCTAATTGATCATCCAATGACACAAACACACCTATTGGATGCACAAGATTGGTTAAAAATCCTAATTGGACAACAATATGTCTTGGGAGGACGAAAATAACCTAATTGATCATCCAATGACACAAACACACCTATTGGATGCACAAGATTGGTTAAAAACCCTAATTGGACAAGAATATGCCTAGGGAGGACGAAAATGACCTAATTGATCATCCAATGACACAAACACACCTATTGGATGCACATGATTGGTTAAAAACCCTAATTGGACAAGAATAACCGTAGAGAGGACGAAAATGACCTAAATATTAATCCAATGACACAACTCAACTTATTGGATGCACAAGATTGGTTAAAAACCCTAATTGGACAAGAATAAGCCTAGGGAGGACGAAAATGACCTAATTGATCATCCAATGACGCAAACACACCTATTGGATGCACAAGATTGGTTAAAAACCCTAATTGGACAAGAATATGCTTAGGAAGGACGAAAATGACCTAATTGATCATCCAATGACACAAACACACCTATTGGATGCACAAGATTGGTTAAAAACCCTAATTGGACAAGAATATGCCTAGGGAGGACGAATATGACCTAAATGTTAATCCAATAACACAAATGAACTTATTAGACGCACAAGATTGGTTAAAAACCCAAATTGGACAAGAATAAGCCTAGGGAGGACGAAAATGACCTAATTGATCATCCAATGACACAAACACACCTATTGGAGGCACAAGATTGGTTAAAAACCCAAGTTGGACAAGAATAAGCCTAGGGAGGACGAAAATGACCTAATTGATCATCCAATGACACAAATGAACTTATTGGATGCACAAGATTGGTTAAAAACCCTAATTGGACAAGAATAAGCCTAGGGAGGACGAAAATGACCTAATTGATCATCCAATGACACAAACACACCTATTGGAAGCTTAAGATTGGTTAAAAACCCTAATTGGACAAGAATATGCCTAGGGAGGACGAAAATGACCTAAATGTTAATCCAATGACACAAATGAACTTATTGGATGCACAAGATTGGTTAAAAACCCTAATTGGACAAGAATAAGCCTATGGAGGACGAAAATCACCTAAATATTAATCCAATGACACAACTCAACTTATTGGATGCACAAGATTGGTTAAAAACCCTAATTGGACAAGAATAAGCCTAGGGAGGACGAAAATGACCTAATTGATCATCCAATGACACAAACACACCTATTGGATGCACAAGATTGGTTAAAAACCCTAATTGGACAAGAATAAGCCTAGGGAGGACGAAAATGACCTAAATGTTAATCCAGTGACACAAATGAACTTATTGGATGCACAAGATTGGTTAAAAACCCTAATTGGACAAGAATAAGCCTAGGGAGGACGAAAATGACCTAAATGTTCGTCCAATGACACAAACACACCTATTGGATGCACAAGATTGCATAAAAACCCTAATTGGACAAGAATAAGACTAGGGAGGATGATAATGACCTAAATGTTCATCCAATGACACAAATTAACTTATTGGATGCACAAGATTGGTTAAAAACCCTAATTGGACAAGAATAAGCCTAGGGAGGACGAAAATGACCTAAATGTTCGTCCAATGACACAAACACACCTATTGGATGCACAAGATTGCATAAAAACCCTAATTTGATAAGAATAAAACTAGGGAGGACGAAAATGACCTAAATGTTCATCCAATGACACAAACACACCTAATAGGACAAGAATAAGACTTGGGAGGACGAAAATGACCTAAATGTTCATCCAATGACACAAATGAACTTATTGGATGCACAAGATTGGTTAAAAACCCTAATTGGACAAGAATAAGCCTAGGGAGGACGAAAATGACCTAAATGTTCGTCCAATGACACAAACACACCTATTGGATGCACAAGATTGCATAAAAACCCTAATTAGACAAGAATAAGACTAGGGAGGACGAAAATGACCTAAATGTTCCTCCAATGACACAAACACACCTATTGGATGCACAAGATTGCATAAAAACCCTAATTCGACAAGAATAAGACTAGGGAGGACGAAAATGACCTAAATGTTCATCCAATAACACAAATGAACTTATTGGATCCACAAGATTGCTTAAAACCCTAATTGGACAAGAATAAGACTAGGGAGGACGAAAATGACCTAAATGTTCATCCAATGACACAAATGAACTTATTGGATGCACAAGATTGGTTAAAAACCCTAATTGGACAAGAATAAGCCTAGGGAGGACGAAAATGACCTAAATGTTCGTCCAATGACACAAACACACCTATTGGATGCACAAGATTGCATAAAAACCCTAATTGGACAAGAATAAGACTAGGGAGGACGAAAATGACCTAAATGTTCATCCAATGACACAAATGAACTTATTGCATGCACAAGATTGGTTAAAAACCCTAATTGGACAAGAATAAGCATAGGGAGGACGAAAATGACCTAAAAGTTCATCCAATGACACAAACCCACATATTGGATGAACAAGATTGCTTAAAATCCTAATTGGACAAGAATAAGACTAGGGAGGACGAAAATGACCTAAATGTTCCTCCAATGACACAAATGAATTTATTGGATGCACAAGATTGGTTAAAAACCCTAATTGGACAAGAATAAGCCTAGGGAGGACGAAAATGACCTAAATGTTCGTCCAATGACACAAACACACCTATTGGATGCACAAGATTGCATAAAAACCCTAATTGGACAAGAACAAGCCTAGGGAGGACGAAAATGACCTAAATGTTCATCCAATGACACAAATGAATTTATTGGATGCACAAGATTGGTTAAAAACCCTAATTGGACAAGAATAAGCCTAGGGAGGACGAAAATGACCTAAATGTTCATCCAATGACACAAATGAATTTATTGGATGCACAAGATTGGTTAGAAACCCTAATTGGACAAGAATAAGCCTAGGGAGGACGAAAATGACCTAAATGTTCATCCAATGACACAAATGAATTTATTGGATGCACAAGATTGGTTAAAAACCCTAATTGGACAAGAATAAGCCTAGGGTGGACGAAAATGACCTAAATGTTCATCCAATGACACAAACACACCTATTGGATGCACAAGATTGGTTAAAAACCCTAATTGGACAAGAATAAGCCTAGGGAGGACGAAAATGACCTAAATGTTCATCCAATGACACAAACACACCTATTGGATGCACAAGATTCGTTAGAAACCCTAATTGGACAAGAATAAGCCTAGGGAGGACAAAAATGACTTAAATGTTAATCCAATGACACAAATGAAGTTATTGGATGCACAAGATTGCTTAAAACCCTAATTAGACAAGAATAAGACTAGGGAGGACCAAAATGACCTAAATGTTCATCCAATGACACAAATGAACTTATTGGATGCACAAGATTGGTTAAAAACCCTAATTGGACAAGAATAAGCCTTGGGAGGACGAAAATGACCTAAATGTTCATCCAATGACAAAAATGAACTTATTGGATGCACAAGATTGCTTAAAACCATAATTGGACAAGAATCAGACTAGGGAGGACGAAAATGACCTAAATGTTCATCCAATGTCACAAACACACATATTGGATGCACAAGATTGGTTAGAAACCCAAATTGAACAAGAATAAGCCTAGGGAGGACGAAGATGACTTAAATCTTAATCCAATGACACAAATGAACTTATTGGACGCCCAAGAATGCTTAAAACCCTAATTGGACAAGAATAAGACTAGGGAGGACGAAAATGACCTAAATGTTCATCCAATGACACAAACACACCTATTGGATGCACAAGATTGGTTAAAAACCCTAATTGGACAACAATAAGCCTAGGGAGGATGAAAATGACCGAAATGTTCATCCAATGACACTAATGAACTTATTGGATGCACAAGATTGCTTAAAACCCTAATTAGACAAGAATAAGACTAGGGAGGACGAAAATGACCTAAATGTTCATCCAATGACACAAATGAACTTATTGGATGCACAAGATTGGTTAAAAACCCTAATTGGACAAGAATAAGCCTTGGGAGGACGAAAATGACCTAAATGTTCATCCAATGACACAAACACACCTATTGGATGCACAAGATTGGTTAAAAACCCTAATTGGACAAGAATAAGCCTAGGGAGGACGAAAATGACCTAAATGTGCAACCAATGACACAAATGAACTTATTGGATGCACAAGATTGGTTAAAAACCCTAATTGGACAAGAATAAGCCTAGGGAGGACGAAAATGACCTAAATGTTCATCCAATGACACAAATAAACTTATTCGATGCACAAGATTGGTTAAAAACCCTTATTGGACAAGAATAAGCCTTGGGAGGACGAAATTGACCTAAATGTTCATCCAATGACACAAATGAACTTATTGGATGCACAAGATTGGTTAAAAACCCTAATTGGACAAGAATAAGCCTTGGGAGGACGAAAATGACCTAAATGTTCATCCAATGACACAAACACACCTATTGAATGCACAAGATTGGTTAAAAACCCTAATTGGACAAGAATAAGCCTAGGGAGGACGAAAATGACCTAAATGTTCATCCAATGACACAAATACACCTATTGGATGCACAAGATTGGTTAAAAACCCTAATTGGACAAGAATATACCTAGGGAGGACGAAAATGACCTAAATGTTCATCCAATGACACAAATGAACTTATTGGATGCACAAGATTGCTTAAAAACCCTAATTGGACAAGAATAAGCCTAGGGAGGACGAAAATGACCTAAATGTTCATCCAATGACACAAATTCACCTATTGGATGGACAAGATTGGTTAAAAACCCTAATTGGACTAGAATATGCCTTGGGAGGACGAAAATGACCTAAATGTTCATCCAATGACACAAATGAACTTATTGGATGCACAAGATTGGTTAAAAACCCTAATTGGACAAGAATAAGCCTAGGGAGGACGAAAATGACCTAAATGTTCATCCAATGACACAAATGAACTTATTGGATGCACAAGATTGGTTAAAAACCCTAATTGGACAAGAATAAGCCTAGGGAGGACGAAAATGACCTAAATGTTCATCCAATGACACAAATGAACTTATTGGATGCACAAGATTGGTTAAAAACCCTAATTGGACAAGAATAAGCCTAGGGACGACGAAAATGTCCTAAATGTTCGTCCAATGACACAAACACACCTATTGGATGCAAAAGATTGCATAAAAACGCTAATTGGACAAGAATAAGACTAGGGAGGACGAAAATGACTTAAATGTTCCTCCAATGACACAAACACCTATTGGATGCACAAGATTGGTTAAAAATCCTAATTGGACAAGAATAAGCCTAGGGAGGACGAAAGTGTCATAAATGTTCCTCCAATGACACAAATGAACTTATTGGTTGCACAAGATTGTCTAAAACCCCTAATTGGACAAGAATAAGCCTAGGGAGGACGAAAATGACCTAAATGTTCATCCAATGAGACATATGAACTAATTGGTTGCACAAGATTGGCTAAAACCCCTAATTGGACAAGAATAAGCCTAGGGAGGACGAAAATGACCTAAATGTTCATCCGATGACACAAATGAACTTATTGGATGCACAAGATTGGTTAAAAACCCTAATTGTACAAGAATAAGCCTAGGGAGGACGAAAATGACCTAAATGTTCATCCAATGACACAAATGAACTTATTGGATGCACAAGATTGGTTAAAAACCCTAATTGGACAAGAATAAGCCTAGGGAGGACGAAAATGACCTAAATGTTCGTCCAATGACACAAACACACCTATTGGATGCACAAGATTGCATAAAAACCCTTATTGGACAAGAATAAGCCTAGGGAGGACGAAAATGACCTAAATGTTCGTCCAATGACACAAATGAACTTATTGGATGCACAAGATTGGTTAAAAACCCTAATTGGACAAGAATAAGCCTAGGGAGGACGAAAATGACCTAAATGTTCATCCATTGACACAAATGACCTTATTGGATGCAAAAGATTGGTTAAAAACCTTAATTGTACAAGAATAAGCCTAGGGAGGACGAAAATGACCTAAATGTTCATCCAATGACACAAATGAACTTATTGGATGCACAAGATTGGTTAAAAACCCAAATTGGACAAGAATAAGCCTAGGGAGGACGAAAATGACCTAAATGTTCATCCAATGACACAAATGAACTTATTGGATGCACAAGATTGGTTAAAAACCCTAATTGGACAAGAATAAGCCTAGGGAGGACGAAAATGACCTAAATGTTCATCCAATGACATAAATGAACATATTGGATGCACAAGATTGCGTAAAAACCCTAATTGGACTAGAATAAGCCTAGGGAGGACGAAAATGACCTAAATGTTCATCCAATGACACAAATGAACTTATTGGATGCACAAGATTGGTTAAAAATCCTAATTGGACAAGAATAAGCCTAGGGAGGACGAAAATGACCTAAATGTTCATCCAATGACACAAACAAACCTATTGGATGCACAAGATTGGTTAAAAACCCTAATTGGACAAGAATAAGCCTAGGGAGGACGAAAATGACCTAAATGTTCATCCAATGACACAAATGAACTTGTTGGATGCACAAGATTGGTTAAAAACCCTAATTGGACAAGAATAAGCCTAGGGTGGACGAAAATGACCTAAATGTTTATCCAATGACACAAATGAACTTATTGGATGCACAAGATTGGTTAAAAACCCTAATTGGACAAGAATAAGCCTAGGGAGGACGAAAATGACTTAAATGTTCATCCAATGACACAAATGAACTTATTGGATGCACAAGATTGGTTAAAAACCCTAATTGGACAAGAATAAGCCTAGGGAGGACGAAAATGACCTAAATGTTCGTCCAATGACACAAACACACCTATTGGATGCACAAGATTGCATAAAAACCCTAATTGGACAAGAATAAGACTAGGGATGACGTAAATGACCTAAATGTTCCACCAATGACACAAATGAACTTATCGGATGCACAAGGTTGGTTAAAAACCCTAATTGGACAAGAATAAGCCTAGGGAGGACGAAAATGACCTAAATGTTCGTCCAATGACACAAACACACCTATTGGATGCACAGGATTGCATAAAAACCCTAATTGGACAAGAATAAGCCTATGGAGGACGAAAATGACCTAAATGTTCGTCCAATGACACAAACACACCTATAGGATGCACAAGATTGCATAAAAACCCAAATTGGACAAGAACAAGCCTAGGGAGGACGAAAATGACCTAAATGTTCATCCAATGACACAAATGAACTTATTGGATGCACAAGATTGGTTAAAAACCCTAATTGGACAAGAATAAGCCTAGGGAGGACGAAAATGACCTAAATGTTCGTCCAATGACACAAACACACCTATTGGATGCACAAGATTGCATAAAAACCTTAATTGGACAAGAATAAGACTAGGGAGGACGTAAATGACCTAAATGTTCCACCAATGACACAAATGAACTTATTGGATGCACAAGATTGGTTAAAAACCCTAATTTGACAAGAATAAGCATAGGGAGGACGAAAATGACCTAAATGTTCATCCAATAACACAAACACACATATTGGATGCACAAGATTGCTTAAAACCCTAATTGGACAAGAATAAGACTAGGGATGACGAAAATGACCTAAATGTTCATCCAATGACACAAATGAACTTATTGGATGCACAAGATTGGTTAAAAACCCTAATTGGACAAGAATAAGCCTAGGGAGGACGAAAATGACCTAAATGTTCGTCCAATGACATAAACAACCCTATAGGATGCACAAGATTGCATAAAAACCCTAATTGGACAAGAACAAGCCTAGGGAGGACGAAAATGACCTAAATGTTCATCCAATGACACAAATGAACTTATTGGATGCACAAGATTGGTTAAAAACCCTAATTGGACAAGAATAAGCCTTGGGAGGACATAAATGACCTAAATGTTCATCCAATGACACAAATGAACTTATTGGATGCACAAGATTGGTTAAAAACCCTAATTGGACTAGAATAAGCATAGGGAGGACGAAAATGACCTAAATGTTCATCCAATGACACAAACACACATATTGGATGCACAAGATTGCTTAAAACCCTAATTGGACAAGAATAAGACTAGGGATGACGAAAATGACCTAAATGTTCATCCAATGACACAAATGAACTTATTGGATGCACAAGATTGGTTAAAAACCCTAATTGGACAAGAATAAGCCTAGGGAGGACGAAAATGACCTAAATGTTCGTCCAATGACACAAACACACCTATTGGATGCACAAGATTGCATAAAAACCCTAATTGTACAAGAATAAAACTAGGGAGGACGAAAATGACCTAAATGTTCCTACAATGACACAAACACACCTATTGGATGCCTAAGATTGCATAAAAACCCTAATTGGACAAGAATAAGACTAGGGAGGACGAAAATGACCTAAATGTTCATCCAATGACACAAATGAACTTATTGGATGCACAAGATTGGTTAAAAACCCTAATTGGACAAGAATAAGCCTAGGGAGGACGAAAATGACCTAAATGTTCATTCAATGACACAAATGAACTTGTTGGATGCACAAGATTGGTTAAAAACCCTAATTGGACAAGAATAAGCCTAGGGTGGACGAAAATGACCTAAATGTTCATCCAATGACACAAACACACCTATTGGATGCACAAGATTGGTTAAAAACCCTAATTGGACAAGAATAAGCCTAGGGAGGACGAAAATGACCTAAATGTGCAACCAATGACACAAATGAACTTATTGGATGCACAAGATTGGTTAAAAACCCTAATTGGACAAGAATAAGCCTAGGGAGGACGAAAATGACCTAAATGTTCATCCAATGACACAAATAAACTTATTGGATGCACAAGATTGGTTAAAAACCCTTATTGGACAAGAATAAGCCTTGGGAGGACGAAAATGACCTAAATGTTCATCCAATGACACAAATGAACTTATTGGATGCACAAGATTGGTTAAAAACCCTAATTGCACAAGAATAAGCCTAGGGAGGACGAAAATGACCTAAATGTTAATCCAATGAAACAAATGAACTTATTGGATGCACAAGATTGGTTAAAAACCCTTATTGGACAAGAATAAGCCTTGGGAGGACGAAAATGACCTAAATGTTAATCCAATGACACAAATGAACTTATTGGATGCACAAGATTGGTTAAAAACCCTTATTAGACAAGAATAAGCCTTGGGAGGACCAAAATGACCTAAATGTTAATCCAATGACACAAATGAACTTATTGGATGCACAAGATTGGTGAAAAACCCTAATTGCACATAAATAACCCTAGAGAGGACGAAAATGACCTATATGTTAATCCAATGACACAAATGAACTTATTGGATGCACAAGATTGGTTAAAAACCCTAATTGCACATAAATAAGGCTACGGAGGACGAAAATGACCTAAATGTTCCACCAATGACACAAATGAACTTTTTGGTTGCAGAAGATTGGTTAAAAACCCTAATTGGACAAGAATAAGCCTAGGGAGAACGAAAATGACCAAAATGTTAATCCAATGATACAAATGAACTTATTGGATGCACAAGATTGGTAAAAACCCTAATTGCACATGAATAACCCTAGAGAGGACGAAAATAACCTAAATGTTAATCCAATGACACAAATGAACTTATTGGATGCACAAGATTGGTTAAAAACCCTAATTCCACATAAATAAGGCTACGAAGGACGAAGATGACCTAAATGTTCATCCAACGACACAAATAAACTTTTTGGTTGCATAAGATTAGTTAAAAACCCTAATTGGACAAGAATAAGCATAGGGAGGACGAAAATGACCTAAATGTTAATCCAATGACACAAATGAACTTATTGGATGATCAAGATTGGTAAAAACCATAATTGCACAAAAATAAGGCTACGGAGGACGAAGATGGCCTAAATGTTCAGCCAATGACACAAATGAACTTTTTGGTTGCACAAGATTGGTTAAAAACACTAATTGGACAAGAATAACCCTAGGGAGGAAGAAAATGACCTAAATGTTCATCCAAAGACACAAATGAACTTTTTGGATGCACAAGATTGGTTCAAAACCCTAATTGCACAAGAATAAGCCTAGGGAGGACGAAAATGACCTAAATGTTAATCCAACGACACAAATGAACTTATTGGATGCACAAGATTGGTTAAAAACCCTTATTGGACAAGAATAAGCCTTTGGAGGACGAAAATGACCTAAATGTTAATCCAATGACACAAATGAACTTATTGGATGCACAAGATTGGTTAAAAACCCTTATTGGACAAGAATAAGCCTTGGGAGGACGAAAATGACCTAAATGTTAATCCAATGACACAAATGAACTTATTGGATGCACAAGATTGGTTAAAAGCCCTAATTGCACATAAATAAGGCTACGGAGGACGAAAATGACCTAAATGTTAATCCAACGACACAAATGAACTTTTTGGATGCACAAGATTTGTTAAAAACCCTAACTGCACATGAATAAGCCTAGGGAGGACAAAAATGACCTTAATGTTAATCCAATGACACAAATGAACTTATTGGATGCACAAGACTAGTTAAAAACCTTAAATGGACATAAATAACCATAAAGACGAGGAAAATGTCCTAAATGTTAATCCAAAGACACAAATGAACTTTTTGGATGCACAAGATTGGTTAAAAACCCTAATTGCCCAAGAATAAGCCTAGGGAGGACGAAAATGACCTAAATGTTAATCCAATGACACAAATGAACTTTTTGGATGCACAAGATTGGTTAAAAACCCTAATTGCACAAGAATAAGCCTAGGGAGGATGAAAATGACCTAAATGTTCATCCAATGACATAAACTCACCTACTGGATGCAGAAGATTGGTTAAAAACCCTAATTGGACAAGAATAACCCTAGGGAGGACGAAAATGACCTAAATGTTCATCCAAAGACACAAATGAACTTTTTGGATGCCCAAGATTGGTTCAAAACCCTAATTGCACAAGAATAAGCCTAGGGAGGACGAAAATGACCTAAATGTTAATCCAATGACACAAATGAACTTATTGGATGCACAAGATTGGTTAAAAACCCTTATTGGACAAGAATAAGCCTTGGGAGGACGAAAATGACCTAAATGTTAATCCAATGACACAAATGAACTTATTGGATGCATAAGATTGGTTAAAAACCCTAATTGCACATAAATAACCCTAGAGAGGACGAAAATGACCTAAATGTTAATCCAATGACACAAATGAACTTTTTGGATGCACAAGATTGGTTAAAAACCCTAATTGGACAAGAATAAGCCTAGGCAGGACGAAAATGACCTAAATGTTAATCCAATGACACAAATGAACTTATTGGATGCACAAGATTGGTTAAAAACCCTAATTGCACATGAATAACCTTAGAGAGGACGAAAATGACCTAAATGTTAATCCAATGACACAAATGAACTTATTGGATGCACAAGATTGGTTAAAAACCATAATTGCACATAAATAAGGCTACGGAGGACAAAGATGACCTAAATGTTCATCCAATGACACAAATGAACTTTTTGGTTGCAGAAGATTGGTTAAAAACCCTAATTGGACAAGAATAACCTTAGGGAGGACGAAAATGACCTAAATGTTCATCCAAAGACACAAATGAACTTTTTGGATGCACAAGATTGGTTCAAAACCCAAATTGCACAAGAATAAGCCTAGGGAGGACGAAAATGACCTAAATGTTAATCCAATGACACAAATGAACTTATTGGATGCACAAGATTGGTTAAAAACCCTTATTGGACAAGATTAAGCCTTGGGAGGACGAAAATGACCTAAATGTTAATCCAATGACACAAGTGAACTTATTGGATGCACAAGATTGGTTAAAAACCCTTATAAGACAAGAATAAGCCTTGGGAGGACGAAAATGACCTAAATGTTAATCCAATGACACAAATGAACTTATTGGATGCACAAGATTGGTTAAAAACCCTAATTGCACATAAATAACCCTAGAGAGGACGAAAATGTCCTAAATGTTAATCCAATGACACAAATGAAATTATTGGATGCACAAGATTGGCTAAAAACCCTAATTGCACATAAATAAGGCTACGGAGGACGAAAATGACCTAAATGTTCATCCAATGACACAAATGAACTTTTTGGTTGCAGAAGATTGGTTAAAAACCCTAATTGGACAAGAATAAGCCTAGGGAGGAAGAAAATGACTTAAATGTTAATCCAATGACACAAATGAACTTATTGGATGCACAAGATTGGTTAAAAACCCTAATTCCACATAAATAAGGCTACGGAGGACGAAAATGACCTAAATGTTCATCCAATGACACAAATGAACTTTTTGGTTGCAGAAGATTGGTTAAAAACCCTAATTGGACAAGAATAAGCCTAGGGAGGACGAAAATGACCTAAATGTTAATCCAATGACACAAATGAACTTATTGGATGCACAAGATTGGTTAAAATCCCTAATTCCACATAAATAAGGCTACGAAGGACGAAGATGACCTAAATGTTCATCCAATGACACAAATAAACTTTTTGGTTGCATAAGATTGGTTAAAAACCCTAATTGGACAAGAATAAGCCTAGGGAGGACGAAAATGACCTAAATGTTAATCCAATGACACAAATGAACTTATTGGATGCACAAGATTGGTAAAAACCATAATTGCACAAAAATAAGGCTACGGAGGACGAAGATGGCCTAAATGTTCAGCCAATGACACAAATGAACTTTTTGGTTGCACAAGATTGGTTAAAAACACTAATTGGACAAGAATAACCCTAGGGAGGACGAAAATGACCTAAATGTTCATCCAAAGACACAAATGAACTTTTTGGATGCACAAGATTGGTTCAAAACCCTAATTGCACAAGAATAAGCCTAGGGAGGACGAAAATGACCTAAATGTTAATCCAACGACACAAATGAACTTATTAGATGCACAAGATTGGTTAAAAACCCTTATTGGACAAGAATAAGCCTTGGGAGGACGAAAATGACCTAAATGTTAATCCAATGACACAAATGAACTTATTGGATGCACAAGATTGGTTAAAAACCCTTATTGGACAAGAATAAGCCTAGGGAGGACGAAAATGACCTAAATGTTAATCCAATGACACAAATGAACTTATTGGATGCACAAGATTGGTTAAAAACCCTAATTGCACATAAATAAGGCTACGGAGGACGAAAATGACCTAAATGTTAATCCAACGACACAAATGAACTTTTTGGATGCACAAGATTTGTTAAAAACCCTAACTGCACATGAATAAGCCTAGGGAGGACAAAAATGACCTTAATGTTAATCCAATGACACAAATGAACTTATCGGATGCACAAGACTAGTTAAAAACCTTAAATGGACATAAATAACCATAGAGAGGAGGAAAATGTCCTAAATGTTAATCCAAAGACACAAATGAACTTATTGGATGCACAAGATTGGTTAAAAACCCTAATTGCACATAAATAACCCTAGAGAGGACGAAAATGACCTAAATGTTAATCCAATGACACAAATGAAATTTTTGGATGCACAAGATTGGTTAAAAACCCTAATTGGACTAGAATAAGCCTAGGGAGGACGAAAATGACCTAAATGTTAATCCAATGACAGAAATGAACTTATTGGATGCACAAGATTGGTTAAAAACCCTAATTGCACATGAATAACCCTAGAGAGGACGAAAATGACCTAAATGTTAATCCAATGACACAAATGAACTTATTGGATGCACAAGATTGGTTAAAAACCCTAATTGCACATAAATAACCCTAGAGAGGACGAAAATGACCTAAATGTTAATCCAATGACACAAATGAACTTTTTGGATGCAAAAGATTGGTTAAAAACCCTAACTGCAGATAAATAAGGCTTCGGAGGACGAAAATGACTTAAATGTTCATCCAACGACACAAATGAACTTTTTGGTTGCAGAAGATTGGTTAAAAACCCTAATTGGACAAGAATAAGCCTAGGGAGGACGAAAATGACCTAAATGTTAATCCAATGACACAAATGAACTTATTGGATGCACAAGATTGGTTAAAAACCCTAATTGCACATAAATAAGGCTACGGAGGACAAAAATGACCTAAATGTTCATCCAATGACACAAATGAACTTTTTGGTTGCAGAAGATTGGTTAAAAACCCTAATTGGACAAGAATAAGCCTAGGGAGGACGAAAATGACCTAAATGTTAGTCCAATGACACAAATGAACTTATTGGATGCACAAGAATTGTTAAAAACCCTAATTGGACAAGAATAAGCCTAGGGATGACGAAAATGACTTAAATGTTAATCCAATGACATAAATGAACTTATCGATGGCACAAGATTGGTTAAAAACCCTAATTGGACAAGAATAAGCCTAGGGAGGGTGAAAATGACCTAAATGTTAATCCAATGACACAAATGAACTTATTGGATGCACAAGATT
The DNA here is from genome assembly GCA_037974775.1 of Cicer pinnatifidum. Lineage (NCBI taxonomy): Eukaryota > Viridiplantae > Streptophyta > Magnoliopsida > Fabales > Fabaceae > Cicer > Cicer pinnatifidum. The sequence goes on along the minus strand of JBBPBR010000008.1, from coordinate 23,998,207 downwards.
GGTTAAAAACCCTAATTGCACAAGGATAAGACTAGGGAGGAAAAAAATGATCTAAACGTTAATCCAATGACACAAACGAACTTATTGGATGCACAAGATTGGTTAAAAACACTAATTGCACATAAATAACCCTAGAGAGGACGAAAATGACCTAAATGTTAATCCAATGACACAAATGAACTTATTGGATGCAAAAGATTGGTTAAAAACCCTAATTGCACAAGGATAAGACTAGGGAGGACGAAAGTGACCTAAATGTTAATCCAATGACACAAATGAACTTATTGGATGCACAAGATTGGTTAAAAACACTAATTGCACATAAATAACCCTAGGGAGGACGAAAATGACCTAAATGTTAATCCAATGACACAAATGAACTTATTGCATGCACAAGATTGGTTAAAAACACTAACTGCACATAAATAACCCTAGAGAGGACGAAAATGACCTAAATGTTAATCCAATGACACAAATGAACTTATTGGAAGCACAAGATTGGTTAAAACCCCTAATTGCACATAAATAAGGCTACGGAGGACAAAAATGACCTAAATGTTCGTCCAATGACACAAATGAACTTTTTGGTTGCAGAAGATTGGTTAAAAACCCAAATGTGACAAGAATAAGCCTAGAGAGGACGAAAATGACCTAAATGTTAATCCAATGACACATATGAACTTATTGGATGCACAAGATTGGTTAAAAACCCTAATTGCTTATAAATAAGGCTACGGAGGACAAAAATGACCTAAATGTTCATCCAATGACACAAATGAACTTTTTGGTTGCAGAAGATTGGTTAAAAACCCTAATTGGACAAGAATAAGCCTAGGGAGGACGAAAATGACCTAAATGTTAATCCAATGACACAAATGAACTTATTGGATGCACAAGATTGGTAAAAACCATAATTGCACAAAAATAAGGCTACGGAGGACGAAGATGGCCTAAATGTTCAGCCAATGACACAAATGAACTTTTTGGTTGCACAAGATTGGTTAAAAACACTAATTGGACAAGAATAACCCTAGGGAGGACGAAAATGACCTAAATGTTCATCCAAAGACACAAATGAACTTTTTGGATGCACAAGATTGGTTCAAAACCCTAATTGCACAAGAATAAGCCTAGGGAGGACGAAAATGACCTAAATGTTAATCCAACGACACAAATGAACTTATTGGATGCACAAGATTGGTTAAAAACCCTTATTGGACAAGAATAAGCCTTGGGAGGACGAAAATGACCTAAATGTTAATCCAATGACACAAATGAACTTATTGGATGCACAAGATTGGTTAAAAACCGTAATTGCACATAAATAAGGCTACGGAGGACGAAAATGACCTAAATGTTAATCCAACGACACAAATGAACTTTTTGGATGCACAAGATTTGTTAAAAACCCTAACTGCACATGAATAAGCCTAGGGAGGACAAAAATGACCTTAATGTTAATCCAATGACACAAATGAACTTATCGGATGCACAAGACTAGTTAAAAACCTTAAATGGACATAAATAACCATAGAGAGGAGGAAAATGTCCTAAATGTTAATCCAAAGACACAAATGAACTTATTGGATGCACAAGATTGGTTAAAAACCCTAATTGCACATAAATAACCCAAGAGAGGACGAAAATGACCTAAATGTTAATCCAATGACACAAATGAAATTTTTGGATGCACAAGATTGGTTAAAAACCCTAATTGGACTAGAATAAGCCTAGGGAGGACGAAAATGACCTAAATGTTAATCCAATGACAGAAATGAACTTATTGGATGCACAAGATTGGTTAAAAACCCTAATTGCACATGAATAACCCTAGAGAGGACGAAAATGACCTAAATGTTAATCCAATGACACAAATGAACTTATTGGATGCACAAGATTGGTTAAAAACCATAATTGCACATAAATAAGGCTACGGAGAACGAAGATGACCTAAATGTTCATCCAGTGACACAAATGAACTTTTTGGTTGCATAAGATTGGTTAAAAACCCTAATTGGACAAGAATAACCCTAGGGAGGACGAAAATGACCTAAATATTCATCCAAAGACACAAATCAACTTTTGGGATGCACAAGTTTGGTTAAAAACCCTTATTGGACAAGAATAAGCCTTGGGAGGACGAAAATGACCTAAATGTTAATCCAATGACACAAATGAACTTATTGGATGCACAAGATTGGTTAAAAACCCTAATTGCACATAAATAAGGCTACGGAGGACGAAAATGACCTAAATGTTCATCCAATGACACAAATGAACTTTTTGGTTGCAGAAGATTGGTTAAAAACCCTAATTGGACAAGAATAAGCCTAGGGAGGACGAAAATGACCTAAATGTTAATCCAATGACACAAATGAACTTATTGGATGCACAAGATTGGTTAAAAACCCTAATTGCACATGAATAACCCTAGAGAGGACGAAAATAACCTAAATGTTAATCCAATGACAGAAATGAACTTATTGGATGCACAAGATTGGTTAAAAACCCTAATTGCACATAGATAAGGCTACGAAGGACGAAGATGACCTAAATGTTCATCCAATGACACAAATAAACTTTTTGGTTGCATAAGATTGGTTAAAAACCCTAATTGGACAAGAATAAGCCTAGGGAGGACGAAAATGACCTAAATGTTAATCCAATGACACAAATGAACTTATTGGATGCACAACATTGGTAAAAACCATAATTGCACAAAAATAAGGCTACGGAGGACGAAGATGGCCTAAATGTGCAGCCAATGACACAAATGAACTTTTTGGTTACAGAAGATTGGTTAAAAACACTAATCGGACAAGAATAACTCTAGGGAGGACGAAAATGACCTAAATATTCATCCAAAGACACAAATGAACTTTTTGGATGCACAAGATTGGTTCAAAACCCTAATTGCACAAGAATAAGCCTAGGGAGGACGAAAATGACCTAAATATTAATCCAACGACACAAATGAACTTATTGGATGCACAAGATTGGTTAAAAACCCTAATTGCACATAAATAAGGCTACGGAGGACGAAAATGACCTAAATGTTAATCCAACGACACAAATGAACTTTTTGGATGCACAAGATTTGTTAAAAACCCTAACTGCACATGAATAAGCCTAGGGAGGACAAAAATGACCTTAATGTTAATCCAATGACACAAATGAACTTATCGGATGCACAAGACTAGTTAAAAACCTTAAATGGACATAAATAACCATAGAGAGGAGGAAAATGTCCTAAATGTTAATCCAAAGACACAAATGAACTTATTGGATGCACAAGATGGGTTAAAAACCCTAATTGCACATAAATAACCCTAGAGAGGACGAAAATGACCTAAATGTTAATCCAATGACACAAATGAAATTTTTGGATGCACAAGATTGGTTAAAAACCCTAATTGGACTAGAATAAGCCTAGGGAGGACGAAAATGACCTAAATGTTAATCCAATGACAGAAATGAACTTATTGGATGCACAAGATTGGTTAAAAACCCTAATTGCACATGAATAACCCTAGAGAGGACGAAAATGACCTAAATGTTAATCCAATGACACAAATGAACTTATTGGATGCACAAGATTGGTTAAAAACCCTAATTGCACATAAATAAGGCTACGGAGGACGAAAATGACCTAAATGTTCATCCAATGACACAAATGAACTTTTTGGTTGCAGAAGATTGGTTAAAAACCCTAATTGGACAAGAATAAGCCTAGGGAGGACGAAAATGACCTAAATGTTAATCCAATGACACAAATGAACTTATTGGATGCACAAGATTGGTAAAAACCATAATTGCACAAAAATAAGGCTACGGAGGACGAAGATGGCCTAAATGTTCAGCCAATGACACAAATGAACTTTTTGGTTGCACAAGATTGGTTAAAAACACTAATTGGACAAGAATAACCCTAGGGAGGACGAAAATGACCTAAATGTTCATCCAAAGACACAAATGAACTTTTTGGATGCACAAGATTGGTTCAAAACCCTAATTGCACAAGAATAAGCCTAGGGAGGACGAAAATGACCTAAATGTTAATCCAACGACACAAATGAACTTATTGGATGCACAAGATTGGTTAAAAACCCTTATTGGACAAGAATAAGCCTTGGGAGGACGAAAATGACCTAAATGTTAATCCAATGACACAAATGAACTTATTGGATGCACAAGATTGGTAAAAACCATAATTGCACAAAAATAAGGCTACGGAGGACGAAGATGGCCTAAATGTTCAGCCAATGACACAAATGAACTTTTTGGTTGCACAAGATTGGTTAAAAACACTAATTGGACAAGAATAACCCTAGGGAGGACGAAAATGACCTAAATGTTCATCCAAAGACACAAATGAACTTTTTGGATGCACAAGATTGGTTCAAAACCCTAATTGCACAAGAATAAGCCTAGGGAGGACGAAAATGACCTAAATGTTAATCCAACGACACAAATGAACTTATTAGATGCACAAGATTGGTTAAAAACCCTTATTGGACAAGAATAAGCCTTGGGAGGACGAAAATGACCTAAATGTTAATCCAATGACACAAATGAACTTATTGGATGCACAAGATTGGTTAAAAACCCTTATTGGACAAGAATAAGCCTAGGGAGGACGAAAATGACCTAAATGTTAATCCAATGACACAAATGAACTTATTGGATGCACAAGATTGGTTAAAAACCCTAATTGCACATAAATAAGGCTACGGAGGACGAAAATGACCTAAATGTTAATCCAACGACACAAATGAACTTTTTGGATGCACAAGATTTGTTAAAAACCCTAACTGCACATGAATAAGCCTAGGGAGGACAAAAATGACCTTAATGTTAATCCAATGACACAAATGAACTTATCGGATGCACAAGACTAGTTAAAAACCTTAAATGGACATAAATAACCATAGAGAGGAGGAAAATGTCCTAAATGTTAATCCAAAGACACAAATGAACTTATTGGATGCACAAGATGGGTTAAAAACCCTAATTGCACATAAATAACCCTAGAGAGGACGAAAATGACCTAAATGTTAATCCAATGACACAAATGAAATTTTTGGATGCACAAGATTGGTTAAAAACCCTAATTGGACTAGAATAAGCCTAGGGAGGACGAAAATGACCTAAATGTTAATCCAATGACAGAAATGAACTTATTGGATGCACAAGATTGGTTAAAAACCCTAATTGCACATGAATAACCCTAGAGAGGACGAAAATGACCTAAATGTTAATCCAATGACACAAATGAACTTATTGGATGCACAAGATTGGTTAAAAACCCTAATTGCACATAAATAAGGCTACGGAGGACGAAAATGACCTAAATGTTCATCCAATGACACAAATGAACTTTTTGGTTGCAGAAGATTGGTTAAAAACCCTAATTGGACAAGAATAAGCCTAGGGAGGACGAAAATGACCTAAATGTTAATCCAATGACACAAATGAACTTATTGGATGCACAAGATTGGTTAAAAACCCTAATTGCACATGAATAACCCTAGAGAGGACGAAAATAACCTAAATGTTAATCCAATGACAGAAATGAACTTATTGGATGCACAAGATTGGTTAAAAACCCTAATTGCACATAAATAACCCAAGAGAGGACGAAAATGACCTAAATGTTAATCCAATGACACAAATGAAATTTTTGGATGCACAAGATTGGTTAAAAACCCTAATTGGACTAGAATAAGCCTAGGGAGGACGAAAATGACCTAAATGTTAATCCAATGACAGAAATGAACTTATTGGATGCACAAGATTGGTTAAAAACCCTAATTGCACATGAATAACCCTAGAGAGGACGAAAATGACCTAAATGTTAATCCAATGACACAAATGAACTTATTGGATGCACAAGATTGGTTAAAAACCATAATTGCACATAAATAAGGCTACGGAGAACGAAGATGACCTAAATGTTCATCCAGTGACACAAATGAACTTTTTGGTTGCATAAGATTGGTTAAAAACCCTAATTGGACAAGAATAACCCTAGGGAGGACGAAAATGACCTAAATATTCATCCAAAGACACAAATCAACTTTTGGGATGCACAAGTTTGGTTAAAAACCCTTATTGGACAAGAATAAGCCTTGGGAGGACGAAAATGACCTAAATGTTAATCCAATGACACAAATGAACTTATTGGATGCACAAGATTGGTTAAAAACCCTAATTGCACATAAATAAGGCTACGGAGGACGAAAATGACCTAAATGTTCATCCAATGACACAAATGAACTTTTTGGTTGCAGAAGATTGGTTAAAAACCCTAATTGGACAAGAATAAGCCTAGGGAGGACGAAAATGACCTAAATGTTAATCCAATGACACAAATGAACTTATTGGATGCACAAGATTGGTTAAAAACCCTAATTGCACATGAATAACCCTAGAGAGGACGAAAATAACCTAAATGTTAATCCAATGACAGAAATGAACTTATTGGATGCACAAGATTGGTTAAAAACCCTAATTGCACATAGATAAGGCTACGAAGGACGAAGATGACCTAAATGTTCATCCAATGACACAAATAAACTTTTTGGTTGCATAAGATTGGTTAAAAACCCTAATTGGACAAGAATAAGCCTAGGGAGGACGAAAATGACCTAAATGTTAATCCAATGACACAAATGAACTTATTGGATGCACAACATTGGTAAAAACCATAATTGCACAAAAATAAGGCTACGGAGGACGAAGATGGCCTAAATGTGCAGCCAATGACACAAATGAACTTTTTGGTTACAGAAGATTGGTTAAAAACACTAATCGGACAAGAATAACTCTAGGGAGGACGAAAATGACCTAAATATTCATCCAAAGACACAAATGAACTTTTTGGATGCACAAGATTGGTTCAAAACCCTAATTGCACAAGAATAAGCCTAGGGAGGACGAAAATGACCTAAATGTTAATCCAACGACACAAATGAACTTATTGGATGCACAAGATTGGTTAAAAACCCTAATTGCCCAAGAATAAGCCTAGGGAGGACGAAAATGACCTAAATGTTAATCCAATGACACAAATGAACTTTTTGGATGCACAAGATTGGTTAAAAACCCTAATTGCACAAGAATAAGCCTAGGGAGGATGAAAATGACCTAAATGTTCATCCAATGACATCAACACACCTATTGGATGCAGAAGGTTGGTTAAAAACCCTAATTGGACAAGAATAACCCTAGGGATGACGAAAATGACCTAAATGTTCATCCAAAGACACGAATGATCTTTTTGGATGCACAAGATTGGTTCAAAACCCTAATTGCACAAGAATAAGCCTAGGGAGGACGAAAATGACCTAAATGTTAATCCAATGACACAAATGAACTTATTGGATGCACAAGATTGGTTAAAAACCCTTATTGGACAAGAATAAGCCTTGGGAGGACGAAAATGACCTAAATGTTAATCCAATGACACAAATGAACTTATTTGATGCACAAGATTGGTTAAAAACCCTAATTGCACATAAATAACCCTAGAGAGGACGAAAATTACCTAAATGTTAATCCAATGACACAAATGAACTTTTTGGATGCACAAGATTGGTTAAAAACCCTAATTGGACAAGAATAAGCCTAGGGAGGACGAAAATGACCTAAATGTTAATCGAATGACACAAATGAACTTATTGGATGCACAACATTGGATAAAGACCCTAATTGCACATGAATAACCCTAGAGAGGACGAAAATGACCTAAATGTTAATCCAATGACACAAATGAACTTATTGGATGCACAAGATTGGTTAAAAACCATAATTGCACATAAATAAGGCTACGGAGGACAAAGATGACCTAAATGTTCATCCAATGACACAAATGAACTTTTTGGTTGCAGAAGATTGGTTAAAAACCCTAATTGGACAAGAATAACCCTAGGGAGGACGAAAATGACCTAAATGTTAATCCAATGACACAAATGAACTTATTGGATGCACAACATTGGATAAAAACCCTAATTGCACATGAATAACCCTAGAGAGGACGAAAATGACCTAAATGTTAATCCAATGACACAAATGAACTTATTGGATGCACAAGATTGGTTAAAAACCATAATTGCACATAAATAAGGCTACGGAGGACAAAGATGACCTAAATGTTCATCCAATGACACAAATGAACTTTTTGGTTGCAGAAGATTGGTTAAAAACCCTAATTGGACAAGAATAACCCTAGGGAGGAGGAAAATGACCTAAATGTTCATCCAAAGACACAAATGAACTTTTTGGATGCACAAGATTGGTTCAATACCCTAATTGCACAAGAATAAGCCTGGGGAGGACGAAAATGACCTAAATGTTAATCCAATGACACAGATGAACTTATTGGATGCACAAGATTGGTTAAAAACCCTTATTGGACAAGAATAAGCCTTGGGCGGACGAAAATGACCTAAATGTTAATCCAATGACACAAATGAACTTATTGGATGCACAAGATTGGTAAAAAAACCCTAATTGCACATAAATAACCCTAGAGAGGACGAAAATGACCTAAATGTTAATCCAATGACACAAATGAACTTTTTGGATGCACAAGACTGGTTAAAAACCCTAATTGGACAAGAATAAGCCTAGGGAGGACGAAAATGACCTAAATGTTAATCCAATGACACAAATGAACTTATTGGATGCACAAGACTAGTTTAAAACCCTAATTGGACATAAATAACCATTGAGAGGACGAAAATGTCCTAAATGTTAATCCAAAGACACAAATGAACTTTTTGGATGCACAAGATTGGTTAAAAACCCTAATTGCCCAAGAATAAGCCTAGGGAGGACGAAAATGACCTAAATGTTAATCCAATGACACAAATGAACTTATTGGATGCACAAGATTGGTTAAAAACCCTTATTGGACAAGAATAAGCCTTGGGAGGACGAAAATGACCTAAATGTTAATCCAATGACACAAATGAACTTTTTGGATGCACAAGATTTGTTAAAAACCCTAATTGCACAAGAATAAGCCTAGGGAGGATGAAAATGACCTAAATGTTCATCCAATGACATAAACACACCTATTGGATGCAGAAGATTGGTTAAAAACCCTAATTGGACAAGAATAACCCTAGGGAGGACGAAAATGACCTAAATGTTCATCCAAAGACACAAATGATCTTTTTGGATGCACAAGATTGGTTCAAAACCCTAATTGCACAAGAATAAGCCTAGGGAGGACGAAAATGACCTAAATGTTAATCCAATGACACAAATGAACTTATTGGATGCACAAGATTGGTTAAAAACCCTAATTGCACATAAATAACCCTAGAGAGGACGAAAATGACCTAAATGTTAATCCAATGAGACAAATGAACTTATTGGATGCACAAGATTGGTTAAAAACACTAATTGCACATAAATAAGGCTACGGAGGACAAAAATGACCTAAATGTTCATCCAATGACACAAATGAACTTTTTGGTTGCAGAAGATTGGTTAAAAACCCTAATTGGAAAAGAATAAGCCTAGGGAGGACGAAAATGACCTAAATGTTAATTCAATGACACAAACGAACTTATTGGATGCACAAGAATTGTTAAAAACACTAATTGGACAAGAATAAGCCTAGGGATGACGAAAATGAACTAAAAATGTTAATCCAATGACACAAATGATGTTATCGGAGGCACAAGATTGGTTAAAAACCCTAATTGCACATAAATAACCCAAGAGAGGACGAAAATGACCTAAATGTTAATCCAATGACACAAATGAACTTATTGGATGCACAAGATTGGTTAAAAACCCTAATTGCACAAGGATAAGACTAGGGAGGACGAAAATGACCTAAACGTTAATCCAATGACACAAATGAACTTATTGGAAGCACAAGATTGGTTAAAAACACTAATTGCACATAAATAACCCTAGAGAGGACGAAAATGACCTAAATGTTAATCCAATGACACAAATGAACTTATTGGATGCAAAAGATTGGTTAAAAACCCTAATTGCACAAGGATAAGACTAGGGAGGACGAAAGTGACCTAAATGTTAATCCAATGACACAAATGAACTTATTGGATGCACAAGATTGGTTAAAAACACTAATTGCACATAAATAACCCTAGGGAGGACGAAAATGACCTAAATGTTAATCCAATGACACAAATGAACTTATTGCATGCACAAGATTGGTTAAAAACACTAACTGCACATAAATAACCCTAGAGAGGACGAAAATGACCTAAATGTTAATCCAATGAAACAAATGAACTTATTGGAAGCACAAGATTGGTTAAAACCCCTAATTGCACATAAATAAGGCTACGGAGGACAAAAATGACCTAAATGTTCGTCCAATGACACAAATGAACTTTTTGGTTGCAGAAGATTGGTTAAAAACCCAAATGTGACAAGAATAAGCCTAGAGAGGACGAAAATGACCTAAATGTTAATCCAATGACACATATGAACTTATTGGATGCACAAGATTGGTTAAAAACCCTAATTGCTTATAAATAAGGCTACGGAGGACAAAAATGACCTAAATGTTCATCCAATGACACAAATGAACTTTTTGGTTGCAGAAGATTGGTTAAAAACCCTAATTGGACAAGAATAAGCCTAGGGAGGACGAAAATGACCTAAATGTTAGTCCAATGACACAAATGAACTTATTGGATGCACAAGAATTGTTAAAAACCCTAATTGGACAAGAATAAGCCTAGGGATGACGAAAATGACTTAAATGTTAATCCAATGACATAAATGAACTTATCGATGGCACAAGATTGGTTAAAAACCCTAATTGGACAAGAATAAGCCTAGGGAGGGTGAAAATGACCTAAATGTTAATCCAATGACACAAATGAACTTATTGGATGCACAAGATTGGTTAAAAACCCTAATTGCACAAGGATAAGACTAGGGAGGAAAAAAATGATCTAAACGTTAATCCAATGACACAAACGAACTTATTGGATGCACAAGATTGGTTAAAAACACTAATTGCACATAAATAACCCTAGAGAGGACGAAAATGACCTAAATGTTAATCCAATGACACAAATGAACTTATTGGATGCAAAAGATTGGTTAAAAACCCTAATTGCACAAGGATAAGACTAGGGAGGACGAAAGTGACCTAAATGTTAATCCAATGACACAAATGAACTTATTGGATGCACAAGATTGGTTAAAAACACTAATTGCACATAAATAACCCTAGGGAGGACGAAAATGACCTAAATGTTAATCCAATGACACAAATGAACTTATTGCATGCACAAGATTGGTTAAAAACACTAACTGCACATAAATAACCCTAGAGAGGACGAAAATGACCTAAATGTTAATCCAATGACACAAATGAACTTATTGGAAGCACAAGATTGGTTAAAACCCCTAATTGCACATAAATAAGGCTACGGAGGACAAAAATGACCTAAATGTTCGTCCAATGACACAAATGAACTTTTTGGTTGCAGAAGATTGGTTAAAAACCCAAATGTGACAAGAATAAGCCTAGAGAGGACGAAAATGACCTAAATGTTAATCCAATGACACATATGAACTTATTGGATGCACAAGATTGGTTAAAAACCCTAATTGCTTATAAATAAGGCTACGGAGGACAAAAATGACCTAAATGTTCATCCAATGACACAAATGAACTTTTTGGTTGCAGAAGATTGGTTAAAAACCCTAATTGGACAAGAATAAGCCTAGGGAGGACGAAAATGACCTAAATGTTAATCCAATGACACAAATGAACTTATTGGATGCACAAGATTGGTAAAAACCATAATTGCACAAAAATAAGGCTACGGAGGACGAAGATGGCCTAAATGTTCAGCCAATGACACAAATGAACTTTTTGGTTGCACAAGATTGGTTAAAAACACTAATTGGACAAGAATAACCCTAGGGAGGACGAAAATGACCTAAATGTTCATCCAAAGACACAAATGAACTTTTTGGATGCACAAGATTGGTTCAAAACCCTAATTGCACAAGAATAAGCCTAGGGAGGACGAAAATGACCTAAATGTTAATCCAACGACACAAATGAACTTATTGGATGCACAAGATTGGTTAAAAACCCTTATTGGACAAGAATAAGCCTTGGGAGGACGAAAATGACCTAAATGTTAATCCAATGACACAAATGAACTTATTGGATGCACAAGATTGGTAAAAACCATAATTGCACAAAAATAAGGCTACGGAGGACGAAGATGGCCTAAATGTTCAGCCAATGACACAAATGAACTTTTTGGTTGCACAAGATTGGTTAAAAACACTAATTGGACAAGAATAACCCTAGGGAGGACGAAAATGACCTAAATGTTCATCCAAAGACACAAATGAACTTTTTGGATGCACAAGATTGGTTCAAAACCCTAATTGCACAAGAATAAGCCTAGGGAGGACGAAAATGACCTAAATGTTAATCCAACGACACAAATGAACTTATTAGATGCACAAGATTGGTTAAAAACCCTTATTGGACAAGAATAAGCCTTGGGAGGACGAAAATGACCTAAATGTTAATCCAATGACACAAATGAACTTATTGGATGCACAAGATTGGTTAAAAACCCTAATTGGACAAGAATAAGCCTTGGGAGGACGAAAATGACCTAAATGTTAATCCAATGACACAGATGAACTTATTGGATGCACAAGATTGGTTAAAAACCCTAATTGCACATAAATAACCCTAGAGAGGTAGAAAATGACCTAAATGTTAATCCAATGACACAAATGAACTTTTTGGATGCACAAGATTGGTTAAAAACCCTAATTGCACATAAATAAGGCTTCAAAGGACGAAAATGACCTAAATGTTCATCCAACGACACAAATGAACTTTTTGGTTGCAGAAGATTGTTTAAAAACCCTAATTGGACAAGAATCAGCCTAGGGAGGACGAAAATGACCTAAATGTTAATCCAATGACACAAATGAACTTATTGGATGCACAAGATTGGTTAAAAACCCTAATTGGACAAGAATAAGCCTTGGGAGGACGAAAATGACCTAAATGTTAATCCAATGAAACAAATGAACTTATTGGATGCAAAAGATTGGTTAAAAACCCTAATTGCACATAAATAACCCTAGAGAGGACGAAAATGACCTAAATGTTAATTCAATGAAACAAATGAACTTATTGGATGCACAAGATTGGTTAAAAACCCTAATTGCACATAAATAAGGCTACGAAGGACGAAAATGACCTAAATGTTCATCCAATGACACAAATGAACTTATTGGATGCACAAGATTGGTTAAAAACCCTAATTGCACATAAATAACCCTAGAGAAGACGAAAATGACCTAAATATTAATCCAATGACACAAATGAACTTATTGGATGCACAAGATTGGTTAAAAACCCTAATTTCACATAAATAAGGCTACGGAGGACGAAAATGACCTAAATGTTAATCCAACGACACAAATGAACTTTTTGGATTCACAAGATTTGTTAAAAACCCTAACTGCACATGAATAAGCCTAGGGAGGACAAAAATGACCTTAATGTTAATCCAATGACACAAATGAACTTATTGGATGCACAAGATTGGTTAAAAACCCTAATTGCACATAAATAAGGCTATGGAGGACGAAAATGACCTAAATGTTCATCCAATGACACAAATGATCTTATTGGATGCACAAGACTGGTTAAAAACCCTAATTGCACATAAATAAGCCTGGGGAGGACGAAATTAGCCTAAATGTTAATCCAATGACACAAATGAACTTATTGGATGCACAAGATTGGTTAAATACCCTAATTGGACAAGAATAAGCCTAGGGAGGACGAAAATGACCAAAATGTTAATCCAGTGATACAAATGAACTTATTGGATGGACAAGATTGGTTAAAAACCCTAATTGGAGAAGAATAAGCCTAGGGAGGACGAAAATGACCTAAATGTTAATCCAATGACACAAATGAACTTATTGGATGCACAAGATTGGTTAAAAACCCTAATTGCACATAAATAACCCTAGAGAGGACGAAAATGACCTAAATGTTAATCCAATGACACAAATGAACTTATTGGATGCACAAGATTGGTTAAAAACCCTAATTGCACATAAATAAGGCTACAGAGGACGAAAATGACCTAAATGTTAATCCAACGACACAAATGAACTTTTTGGATGCACAAGATTTGTTAAAAACCCTAACTGCACATGAATAAGCCTAGGGAGGACAAAAATGACCTTAATGTTAATCCAATGACACAAATGAACTTATCGGATGCACAAGACTAGTTAAAAACCTTAAATGGACATAAATAACCATAGAGAGGAGGAAAATGTCCTAAATGTTAATCCAAAGACACAAATGAACTTATTGGATGCACAAGATTGGTTAAAAACCCTAATTGCACATAAATAACCCTAGAGAGGACGAAAATGACCTAAATGTTAATCCAATGACACAAATGAAATTTTTGGAAGCACAAGATTGGTTAAAAACCCTAATTGGACTAGAATAAGCCTAGGGAGGACGAAAATGACCTAAATGTTAATCCAATGACAGAAATGAACTTATTGGATGCACAAGATTGGTTAAAAACCCTAATTGCACATGAATAACCCTAGAGAGGACGAAAATGACCTAAATGTTAATCCAATGACACAAATGAACTTATTGGATGCACAAGATTGGTTAAAAACCATAATTGCACATAAATAAGGCCACGGAGGACGAAGATGACCTAAATGTTCATCCAATGACACAAATGAAGTTCTTGGTTGGAGAAGATTGGTTAAAAACCCTAATTGGACAAGAATAACCCTAGGGAGGACGAAAATGACCTAAATGTTCATCCAAAAACACAAATAACTTTTTGGACGCACAAGATTGGTTCAAAACCCTAATTGCACAAGAATAAGCCTAGGGAGGACGAAAATGACCAAAATGTTAATCCAATGACACAAATGAACTTATTGGATGCACAAGATTGGTTAAAAACCCTTATTGGACAAGAATAAGCCTTGGGAGGACGAAAATGACCTAAATGTTAATCCAATGACACAAATGAACTTATTGGATGCACAAGATTGGTTAAAAACCCTAATTGCACATAAATAACCCTAGAGTGGACGAAAATGACCTAAATGTTAATCCAATGACACAAATGAACTTATTGGATGCACAAGATTGGTTAAAAACCATAATTGCACATAAATAAGGCTACGGAGGACGAAGATGACCTAAATGTTCATCCAATGACACAAATGAACTTCTTGGTTGCAGAAGATTGGTTAAAAACCCTAATTGGACAAGAATAACCCTAGGGAGGACGAAAATGACCTAAATGTTCATCCAAAAACACAAATAACTTTTTGGACGCACAAGATTGGTTCAAAACCCTAATTGCACAAGAATAAGCCTAGGGAGGACGAAAATGACCTAAATGTTAATCCAATGACACAAATGAACTTATTGGATGCACAAGATTGGTTAAAAACCCTTATTGGACAAGA
The DNA here is from genome assembly GCA_037974775.1 of Cicer pinnatifidum. Taxonomy (NCBI): domain Eukaryota; kingdom Viridiplantae; phylum Streptophyta; class Magnoliopsida; order Fabales; family Fabaceae; genus Cicer; species Cicer pinnatifidum. The sequence goes on along the minus strand of JBBPBR010000008.1, from coordinate 23,982,688 downwards.
ATAAGCCTTGGGAGGACGAAAATGACCTAAATGTTAATCCAATGACACAAATGAACTTATTGGATGCACAACATTGGATAAAAACCCTAATTGCACAAGAATAACCCTAGAGAGGACGAAAATGACCTAAATGTTAATCCAATGACACAAATGAACTTATTGGATGCACAACACTAGTTAAAAACCCTAATTGGACATAAATAACCATAGAGAGGACGAAAATGTCCTAAATGTTAATCCAAAGACACAAATGAACTTTTTGGATGCACAAGATTGGTTAAAAACCCTAATTGCCCAAAAATAAGCATAGGGAGGACGAAAATGACCTAAATGTTAATCCAATGACACAAATGAACTTATTGGATGCACAAGATTGGTTAAAAACCCTTATTGGACAAGAATAAGCCTTGGGAGGACGAAAATGACCTAAATGTTAATCCAATGACACAAATGAACTTATTGGATGCACAACATTGGATAAAAACCCTAATTGCACATGAATAACCCTAGAGAGGACGAAAATGACCTAAATGTTAATCCAATGACACAAATGAACTTATTGGATGCACAAGATTGGTTAAAAACCATAATTGCACATAAATAAGGCTACGGAGGACAAAGATGACCTAAATGTTCATCCAATGACACAAATGAACTTTTTGGTTGCAGAAGATTGGTTAAAAACCCTAATTGGACAAGAATAACCCTAGGGAGGAGGAAAATGACCTAAATGTTCATCCAAAGACACAAATGAACTTTTTGGATGCACAAGATTGGTTCAATACCCTAATTGCACAAGAATAAGCCTGGGGAGGACGAAAATGACCTAAATGTTAATCCAATGACACAGATGAACTTATTGGATGCACAAGATTGGTTAAAAACCCTTATTGGACAAGAATAAGCCTTGGGCGGACGAAAATGACCTAAATGTTAATCCAATGACACAAATGAACTTATTGGATGCACAAGATTGGTAAAAAAACCCTAATTGCACATAAATAACCCTAGAGAGGACGAAAATGACCTAAATGTTAATCCAATGACACAAATGAACTTTTTGGATGCACAAGATTGGTTAAAAACCCTAATTGGACAAGAATAAGCCTAGGGAGGACGAAAATGACCTAAATGTTAATCCAATGACACAAATGAACTTATTGGATGCACAAGATTGGTTCAAAACCCTAATTGCACATAAATAACCCTAGGGAGGACGAAAATGACCTAAATGTTAATCCAATGACACAAATGAACTTATTGGATGCACAAGATTGGTTAAAAACCCTTATTGGACAAGAATAAGCCTTGGGAGGACGAAAATGACCTAAATGTTAATCCAATGACACAAATGAACTTATTGGATGCACAAGATTGGTTAAAAACCCTAATTGCACATAAATAAGGCTACGGAGGACGAAAATGACCTAAATGTTAATCCAATGACACAAATGAACTTATTGGATGCACAAGATTGGTTAAAAACCCTAATTGCACATAAATAACCCTAGAGAGGACGAAAATTACCTAAATGTTAATCCAATGACACAAATGAACTTATTGGATGCACAAGATTGGATAAAAACCCTAATTGCACATAAATAAGTCTACGGAGGACGAAGATAACCTAAATGTTCATCCAATGACACAAATGAACTTTTTGGTTGCAGAAGATTGGTTAAAAACCCTAATTGGACAAGAATAAGCCTAGGGAGGACGAAAATGACCTAAATGTTAATCCAATGACACAAATGAACTTATTGGATGCACAAGATTGGTAAAAACCATAATTGCACAAAAATAAGGCTACGGAGGACGAAGATGGCCTAAATGTTCAGCCAATGACACAAATGAACTTTTTGGTTGCACAAGATTGGTTAAAAACACTAATTGGACAAGAATAACCCTAGGGAGGACGAAAATGACCTAAATGTTCATCCAAAGACACAAATGAACTTTTTGGATGCACAAGATTGGTTCAAAACCCTAATTGCACAAGAATAAGCCTAGGGAGGACGAAAATGACCTAAATGTTAATCCAACGACACAAATGAACTTATTGGATGCACAAGATTGGTTAAAAACCCTTATTGGACAAGAATAAGCCTTGGGAGGACGAAAATGACCTAAATGTTAATCCAATGACACAAATGAACTTATTGGATGCACAAGATTGGTAAAAACCATAATTGCACAAAAATAAGGCTACGGAGGACGAAGATGGCCTAAATGTTCAGCCAATGACACAAATGAACTTTTTGGTTGCACAAGATTGGTTAAAAACACTAATTGGACAAGAATAACCCTAGGGAGGACGAAAATGACCTAAATGTTCATCCAAAGACACAAATGAACTTTTTGGATGCACAAGATTGGTTCAAAACCCTAATTGCACAAGAATAAGCCTAGGGAGGACGAAAATGACCTAAATGTTAATCCAACGACACAAATGAACTTATTAGATGCACAAGATTGGTTAAAAACCCTTATTGGACAAGAATAAGCCTTGGGAGGACGAAAATGACCTAAATGTTAATCCAATGACACAAATGAACTTATTGGATGCACAAGATTGGTTAAAAACCCTTATTGGACAAGAATAAGCCTAGGGAGGACGAAAATGACCTAAATGTTAATCCAATGACACAAATGAACTTATTGGATGCACAAGATTGGTTAAAAACCCTAATTGCACATAAATAAGGCTACGGAGGACGAAAATGACCTAAATGTTAATCCAACGACACAAATGAACTTTTTGGATGCACAAGATTTGTTAAAAACCCTAACTGCACATGAATAAGCCTAGGGAGGACAAAAATGACCTTAATGTTAATCCAATGACACAAATGAACTTATCGGATGCACAAGACTAGTTAAAAACCTTAAATGGACATAAATAACCATAGAGAGGAGGAAAATGTCCTAAATGTTAATCCAAAGACACAAATGAACTTATTGGATGCACAAGATGGGTTAAAAACCCTAATTGCACATAAATAACCCTAGAGAGGACGAAAATGACCTAAATGTTAATCCAATGACACAAATGAAATTTTTGGATGCACAAGATTGGTTAAAAACCCTAATTGGACTAGAATAAGCCTAGGGAGGACGAAAATGACCTAAATGTTAATCCAATGACAGAAATGAACTTATTGGATGCACAAGATTGGTTAAAAACCCTAATTGCACATGAATAACCCTAGAGAGGACGAAAATGACCTAAATGTTAATCCAATGACACAAATGAACTTATTGGATGCACAAGATTGGTTAAAAACCCTAATTGCACATAAATAAGGCTACGGAGGACGAAAATGACCTAAATGTTCATCCAATGACACAAATGAACTTTTTGGTTGCAGAAGATTGGTTAAAAACCCTAATTGGACAAGAATAAGCCTAGGGAGGACGAAAATGACCTAAATGTTAATCCAATGACACAAATGAACTTATTGGATGCACAAGATTGGTTAAAAACCCTAATTGCACATGAATAACCCTAGAGAGGACGAAAATAACCTAAATGTTAATCCAATGACAGAAATGAACTTATTGGATGCACAAGATTGGTTAAAAACCCTAATTGCACATAGATAAGGCTACGAAGGACGAAGATGACCTAAATGTTCATCCAATGACACAAATAAACTTTTTGGTTGCGTAAGATTGGTTAAAAACCCTAATTGGACAAGAATAAGCCTAGGGAGGACGAAAATGACCTAAATGTTAATCCAATGACACAAATGAACTTATTGGATGCACAACATTGGTAAAAACCATAATTGCACAAAAATAAGGCTACGGAGGACGAAGATGGCCTAAATGTGCAGCCAATGACACAAATGAACTTTTTGGTTACAGAAGATTGGTTAAAAACACTAATCGGACAAGAATAACTCTAGGGAGGACGAAAATGACCTAAATATTCATCCAAAGACACAAATGAACTTTTTGGATGCACAAGATTGGTTCAAAACCCTAATTGCACAAGAATAAGCCTAGGGAGGACGAAAATGACCTAAATATTAATCCAACGACACAAATGAACTTATTGGATGCACAAGATTGGTTAAAAACCCTAATTGCACATAAATAAGGCTACGGAGGACGAAAATGACCTAAATGTTAATCCAACGACACAAATGAACTTTTTGGATGCACAAGATTTGTTAAAAACCCTAACTGCACATGAATAAGCCTAGGGAGGACAAAAATGACCTTAATGTTAATCCAATGACACAAATGAACTTATCGGATGCACAAGACTAGTTAAAAACCTTAAATGGACATAAATAACCATAGAGAGGAGGAAAATGTCCTAAATGTTAATCCAAAGACACAAATGAACTTATTGGATGCACAAGATTGGTTAAAAACCCTAATTGCACATAAATAACCCTAGAGAGGACGAAAATGACCTAAATGTTAATCCAATGACACAAATGAACTTATTGGATGCACAAGATTGGTTAAAAACCCTAATTGCCCATAAATAACCCTAGAGAGGACGAAAATGACCTAAATGTTAATCCAAAGACACAAATGAACTTTTTGGATGCACAAGATTGGTTAAAAACCCTAATTGGACAAGAATAACCCTAGGGAGGACGAAAATGACATAAATGTTAATCCAATGACACAAATGAACTTATTGGTTGCACAAGATTGGTTAAAAACCCCAATTGCACATAAATAAGCCTAGGGACGACGAAAATGACCTAAATGTTAATCCAATGACACAAATGAACTTATTGGATGCACAAGATTGGTTAAAAACCCTAATTGGACAAGAATAAGCCTAGGGAGGACGAAAATGACCTAAATGTTCATCCAATGACACAAAAAAACCTATTGGATGCACAAGATTGGTTAAAAACCCTAATTGGACAAGAATAAGCCTAGGGAGGACGAAAATGACCTAAATGTTCATCCAATGACACAAATGAACTTATTGGATGCACAAGATTGCTTAAAAACCCTAATTGGACAAGAATAAGCCTAGGGAGGACGAAAATGACCTAAATGTTCATCCAATGACACAAATGAACTTATTGGATGCACAAGATTGCTTAAAAACCCTAATTGGACAAGAATAAGCCTAGGGAGGACGAAAATGACCTAAATGTTCATCCAATGACATAAATACACCTATTGGATGCAAAAGATTGGTTAGAAACCCTAATTGGACAAGAATAAGCCTAGGGAGGACGAAAATGACCTAAATGTTCATCCAATGACACAAATGAACTTATTGGATGCACAAGATTGCTTAAAAACCCTAATTGGACAAGAATAAGCCTAGGGAGGACGAAAATGACCTAAATGTTCATCCAATAACACAAATGTACTTATCGGATGCACAACATTGGTTAAAAACCCTAATTGGACAAGAATAAGCCTAGGGAGGACGAAAATGACCTAAATGTTCATCCAATGACACAAATGAACTTATTGGATGCACAAGATTGCTTAAAAACCCTAATTGGACAAGAATAAGCCTAGGGAGGACGAAAATGACCTAAATGTTTATCCAATGAAACAAATACACCTATTGGATGCAAAAGATTGGTTAGAAACCCTAATTCCACAAGAATAAGCCTAGGGAGGACGAAAATGACCTAAATGTTCATCCAATGACACAAACACACCTATTGGATGCACAAGATTGGTTAAAAACCCTAATTGGACAAGAATAAGCCTAGGGAGGACGAAAATGACCTAAATGTTCATCCAATGACACAAATGAACTTATTGGATGCACAAGATTGCTTAAAAACCCTAATTGGACAAGAATAAGCCTAGGGAGGACGAAAATGACCTAAATCTTCATCCAATGACACAAATACACCTATTGGATGAGCAAGATTGGTTAGAAACCCTAATTGGACAAGAATAAGCCTAGGGAGGACGAAAATGACCTAAATGTTCATCCAATGACACAAATGAACTTATTGGATGCACAAGATTGGTTAGAAACCCTAATTGGACAAGAATAAGCCTAGAGAGGACGAAAATGACCTAAATGTTCATCCAATGACACAAATGAACTTATTGGATGCACAAGATTGCTTAAAAACCCTAATTGGACAAGAATAAGCCTAGGGAAGACGAAAATGACCTAAATGTTCATCCAATGACACAAATACACCTATTGGATGCAAAAGATTGGTTAGAAACCCAAATTGGACAAGAATAAGCCTAGGGAGGATGAAAATGACCTAAATGTTCATCCAATGACACAAACACACCTATTGGATGCACAAGATTGGTTAAAAACCCTAATTGGACAAGAATAAGCCTAGGGAGGACGAAAATGACCTAAATGTTCATCCAATGACACAAATGAACTTATTGGATGCACAAGATTGCTTAAAAACCCTAATTGGACAAGAATAAGCCTAGGGAGGACGAAAATGACCTTAATGTTCATCCAATGACACAAATGAACTTATTGGATGCACAAGATTGCTTAAAAACCCTAATTGGACAAGAATAAGCCTAGGGAGGACGAAAATGACCTAAATGTTCATCCAATGACACAAATGAACTTATTGGATGCACAAGATTTATTAAAAACCCTAATTGGACAAGAATAAGCCTTGGGAGGACGAAAATGACCTAAATGTTCATCCAATGACACAAATGCACATATTGGATGCACAAGATTGGTTAAAAACCCTAATTGGACAAGAATAAGCCTAGGGAGGACGAAAATGACCTAAATGTTCATCCAATGACACAAATGAACTTATTGGATGCACAAGATTGCTTAAAAACCCTAATTGGACAAGAATAAGCCTAGGGAGGACGAAAATGACCTAAATGTTCAATAAATGACACAAACACACCTATTGGATGCACAAGATTGGTTAAAAACCCTAATTGGACAAGAATAAGCCTAGGGAGGACGAAAATGACCTAAATGTTCATCCAATGACACAAATGAACTTATTGGATGCACAAGATTGGTTAAAAACCCTTATTGGACAAGAATAAGCCTTGGGAGGACGAAAATGACCTAAATGTTAATCCAATGACACAAATGAACTTATTGGATGCACAAGATTGGTTAAAAACCCTTATTGGACAAGAATAAGCCTAGGGAGGACGAAAATGACCTAAATGTTAATCCAATGACACAAATGAACTTATTGGATGCACAAGATTGGTTAAAAACCCTAATTGCACATAAATAAGGCTACGGAGGACGAAAATGACCTAAATGTTAATCCAACGACACAAATGAACTTTTTGGATGCACAAGATTTGTTAAAAACCCTAACTGCACATGAATAAGCCTAGGGAGGACAAAAATGACCTTAATGTTAATCCAATGACACAAATGAACTTATCGGATGCACAAGACTAGTTAAAAACCTTAAATGGACATAAATAACCATAGAGAGGAGGAAAATGTCCTAAATGTTAATCCAAAGACACAAATGAACTTATTGGATGCACAAGATGGGTTAAAAACCCTAATTGCACATAAATAACCCTAGAGAGGACGAAAATGACCTAAATGTTAATCCAATGACACAAATGAAATTTTTGGATGCACAAGATTGGTTAAAAACCCTAATTGGACTAGAATAAGCCTAGGGAGGACGAAAATGACCTAAATGTTAATCCAATGACAGAAATGAACTTATTGGATGCACAAGATTGGTTAAAAACCCTAATTGCACATGAATAACCCTAGAGAGGACGAAAATGACCTAAATGTTAATCCAATGACACAAATGAACTTATTGGATGCACAAGATTGGTTAAAAACCCTAATTGCACATAAATAAGGCTACGGAGGACGAAAATGACCTAAATGTTCATCCAATGACACAAATGAACTTTTTGGTTGCAGAAGATTGGTTAAAAACCCTAATTGGACAAGAATAAGCCTAGGGAGGACGAAAATGACCTAAATGTTAATCCAATGACACAAATGAACTTATTGGATGCACAAGATTGGTAAAAACCATAATTGCACAAAAATAAGGCTACGGAGGACGAAGATGGCCTAAATGTTCAGCCAATGACACAAATGAACTTTTTGGTTGCACAAGATTGGTTAAAAACACTAATTGGACAAGAATAACCCTAGGGAGGACGAAAATGACCTAAATGTTCATCCAAAGACACAAATGAACTTTTTGGATGCACAAGATTGGTTCAAAACCCTAATTGCACAAGAATAAGCCTAGGGAGGACGAAAATGACCTAAATGTTAATCCAACGACACAAATGAACTTATTGGATGCACAAGATTGGTTAAAAACCCTTATTGGACAAGAATAAGCCTTGGGAGGACGAAAATGACCTAAATGTTAATCCAATGACACAAATGAACTTATTGGATGCACAAGATTGGTAAAAACCATAATTGCACAAAAATAAGGCTACGGAGGACGAAGATGGCCTAAATGTTCAGCCAATGACACAAATGAACTTTTTGGTTGCACAAGATTGGTTAAAAACACTAATTGGACAAGAATAACCCTAGGGAGGACGAAAATGACCTAAATGTTCATCCAAAGACACAAATGAACTTTTTGGATGCACAAGATTGGTTCAAAACCCTAATTGCACAAGAATAAGCCTAGGGAGGACGAAAATGACCTAAATGTTAATCCAATGACACAAATGAACTTATTGGATGCACAACATTGGATAAAAACCCTAATTGCACATGAATAACCCTAGAGAGGACGAAAAAGACCTAAATGTTAATCCAATGACACAAATGAACTTATTGGATGCACAAGATTGGTTAAAAACCATAATTGCACATAAATAAGGCTACGGAGGACAAAGATGACCTAAATGTTCATCCAATGACACAAATGAACTTTTTGGTTGCAGAAGATTGGTTAAAAACCCTAATTGGACAAGAATAACCCTAGGGAGGACGAAAATGACCTAAATGTTAATCCAAAGACACAAATGAACTTTTTGGATGCACAAGATTGGTTCAAAACCCTAATTGCACAAGAATAAGCCTAGGGAGGACGAAAATGACCTAAATGTTAATCCAATGACACAAATGAAATTATTGGATGCACAACATTGGATAAAAACCCTAATTGCACATGAATAACCCTAGAGAGGACGAAAATGACCTAAATGTTAATCCAATGACACAAATGAACTTATTGGATGCACAAGATTGGTTAAAAACCATAATTGCACATAAATAAGGCTACGGAGGACAAAGATGACCTAAATGTTCATCCAATGACACAAATGAACTTTTTGGTTGCAGAAGATTGGTTAAAAACCCTAATTGGACAAGAATAACCCTAGGGAGGACGAAAATTACCTAAATGTTCATCCAAACACACAAATGAACTTTTTGGATGCACAAGATTGGTTCAAAACCCTAATTGCACAAGAATAAGCCTAGGGAGGACGAAAATGACCTAAATGTTAATCCAATGACACAAATGAACTTATTGGATGCACAAGATTGGTTAAAAACCCTTATTGGACAAGAATAAGCCTAGGGAGGACGAAAATGACCTAAATGTTAATCCAATGACACAAATGAACTTATTGGATGCACAAGATTGGTTAAAAACCCTTATTGGACAAGAATAAGCCTTGGGAGGACGAAAATGACCTAAATGTTAATCCAATGACACAAATGAACTTATTGGATGCACAAGATTGGTTAAAAACCCTAATTGCACATAAATAAGGCTACGGAGGACGAAGATGACCTAAATGTTCATCCAGTGACACAAATGAACTTTTTGGTTACAGAAGATTGGTTAAAATCCCTAATTGGACAAGAATAACCCTAGGGAGGACGAAAATGACCTAAATGTTCATCCAAAGACACAAAT
>JBBPBR010000008.1:23853454-23955370 GCA_037974775.1 Cicer pinnatifidum | reverse complement strand
GACACAAATGAACTTTTTGGATGCACAAGATTGGTTCAAAACCCTAATTGCACAAGAATAAGCCTAGGGAGGACGAAAATGACCTAAATGTTAATCCAATGACACAAATGAAATTATTGGATGCACAACATTGGATAAAAACCCTAATTGCACATGAATAACCCTAGAGAGGACGAAAATGACCTAAATGTTAATCCAATGACACAAATGAACTTATTGGATGCACAAGATTGGTTAAAAACCATAATTGCACATAAATAAGGCTACGGAGGACAAAGATGACCTAAATGTTCATCCAATGACACAAATGAACTTTTTGGTTGCAGAAGATTGGTTAAAAACCCTTATTGGACAAGAATAAGCCTTGGGAGGACGAAAATGACCTAAATGTTAATCCAATGACACAAATGAACTTATTGGATGCACAACATTGGATAAAAACCCTAATTGCACATGAATAACCCTAGAGAGGACGAAAATGACCTAAATGTTAATCCAATGACACAAATGAACTTATTGGATGCACAAGACTAGTTTAAAACCTTAATTGGACATAAATAACCATTGAGAGGACGAAAATGTCCTAAATGTTAATCCAAAGACACAAATGAACTTTTTGGATGCACAAGATTGGTTAAAAACCCTAATTGCCTAAGAATAAGCCTAGGGAGGACGAAAATGACCTAAATGTTCATCCAATGATGACACAAATGAACTTTTTCGATGCACAAGATTGGTTAAAAACCCTAATTGCACAAGAATAAGCCTTGGGAGGACGAAAATGACCTAAATGTTCATCCAATGGCATAAACACACCTATTGGATACAGAAGATTGGTTAAAAACCCTAATTGGACAAGAACAACCCTAGTGAGGACGAAAATGACCTAAATGTTCATCCAATGACACAAATGAACTTTTGGGTTGCCGAAAATTGGTTAAAAACCCTAATTGGACGAAAATAACCTAAATGTTAATCCAAAGACACAAATGAACTTTTTGGAAGCACAAGATTGGTTCAAAACCCTAATTGCACAAGAATAAGCCTAGGGAGGACGAAAATGACCTAAATGTTAATCCAATGACACAAATGAACTTATTGGATGCACAAGATTGGTTAAAAACCCTTATTGGAGAAGAATAAGCCTTGGGAGGACGAAAATGACCTAAATGTTAATCCAATGACACAAATGAAAGATTTGTTAAAAACCCTAACTGCAAATGAATAAGCCTAGGGAGGACAAAAATGACCTTAATGTTAATCCAATGACACAAATAAACTTATTGGATGCACAAGACTAGTTAAAAACCCTAATTGGACATAAATAACCATAGAGAGGACGAAAATGTCCTAAATGTTAATCCAAAGACACAAATGAACTTTTTGGATGCACAAGATTGGTTAAAAACCCTAATTGCCCAAGAATAAGCCTAGGGAGGACGAAAATGACCTAAATGTGAATCCAATGACACAAATGAACTTTTTGGATGCACAAGATTGGGTAAAAACCCTAATTGCACAAGAATAAGCCTAGGGAGGATGAAAATGACCTAAATGTTCATCCAATGACATAAACACACCTATTGGATGCAGAAGATTGGTTAAAAACCCTAATTGGACAAGAATAACCCTAGGGAGGACGAAAATGACCTAAATGTTCATCCAAAGACACAAATGATCTTTTTGGATGCACAAGATTGGTTCAAAACCCTAATTGCACAAGAATAAGCCTAGGGAGGACGAAAATGACCTAAATGTTAATCCAATGACACAAATGAACTTATTGGATGCACAAGATTGGTTAAAAACCCTAATTGGACAAGAATAAGCCTTGGGAGAACGAAAATGACCTAAATGTTAATCCAATGACACAACTCAACTTATTGGATGCACAAGATTGGTTAAAAACCCTAATTGGACAAGAATATGCCTAGGGAGGACGAAAATGACCTAATTGATCATCCAATGACACAAACACACCTATTGGATGCACAAGATTGGTTAAAAACCCTAATTGGACAAGAATAAGCCTAGGGAGGACGAAAATGACCTAATTGATCATCCAATGAAACAAACACACCTATTGGATGCACAAGATTGGTTAAAACCCTAATTGGACAAGAATAAGCCTCGGGAGGACGAAAATGACCTAATTGATCATCCAATGACACAAACACACCAATTGGATGCACAAGATTGGTTAAAAACCCTAATTGGACAAGAATAAGCCTAGGGAGGACGAAAATGACCTAAATGTTAATCCAATGACACAACTCAACTTATTGGATGCACAAGATTGGTTAAAAACCCTAATTGGACAAGAATATGCCTAGGGAGGACGAAAATGGCCTAATTGATCATCCAATGACACAAATGAAATTATTGGATGCACAAGATTAGTTAAAAACCCTAATTGGACAAGAATAAGCCTAGGGAGGACGAATATGACCTAACTGATCATCCAATGACACAAACACACCTATTGGATGCACAAGATTGGTCTAAAACACTAATTGGACAAGAATATGCCTAGGGAGGACGAAAATGACCTAAATGTTAATCCAATGACACAAATGAACTTATTGGATGCACAAGATTGGTTAAAAACCCTAATTGGACAAGAATAAGCCTAGGGAGGACGAAAATGACCTAAATGTTAATCCAATGACACAACTCAACTTATTGGATGCACAAGATTGGTTAAAAACCCTAATTGGTTGGACAAGAATAAGCCTAGGGAGGACGAAAATAACCTAATTGATCATCCAATGACACACACACCTATTGGATGCACAAGATTGGTTAAAAACCCTAATTGGACAAGAATATGCCTAGGGAGGACGAAAATGACCTAATTGATCATCCAATGACACAAACACACCTATTGGATGCACAAGATTGGTTAAAAACCCTAATTGGACAAGAATAAGCCTAGGGAGGACGAAAATGACCTAATTGATCATCCAATGACACAAACACACCTATTGGATGCACAAGATTGGTTAAAAACCCTAATTGTACGAGAATATGCCTATGGAGGACGAAAATGACCTAAATATTATTTCAATGACACAACTCAACTTATTGGATGCACAAGATTGGTTAAAAACCCTAATAGGACAAGAATAAGCATTGGGAGGACGAAAATGACCTAATTGATCATCCATTGACACAAGCACACCAATTGGATGCACAAGATTGGTTAAAACCCTAATTGGACAAGAATATGCCTAGGGAGGACGAAAATGACCTAAATATTAATTCAATGACACAAACAAACTTATCGGATGCACAAGATTGGTTAAAAACCCTAATTGGACAAGAATAACCCTTGGGAGGACGAAAAAGACCTAATTGATCATCCAATAACACAAACACACCTATTGGATGCACAAGATTCGTTAAAAACCCTAATTGGACAAGAATATGCCTAGGGAGGACGAAAATGACCTAATTGATCATCCAATGACACAAACACACCTATTGGATGCACAAGATCGGTTAAAAACCCTAACTGGACAAGAATAAGCCTAGGGAGGACGAAAATGAACTAATTGATCATCCAATGACACAAACACACCTATTGGATGCACAAGATTGGTTAAAAACCCTAATTGGACAAGAATATGCCTAGGGAGGACAAAAATGACCTAATTGATCATCCAATGACACAAATGAACTTATTGGATGCACAAGATTAGTTAAAAATCCTAATTGGACAAGAACAAGCCTAGGGAGGACGAAAATAACCTAATTGATCATCCAATGACACAAACACACCTATTGGATGCACAAGATTGGTCTAAAACTTTAATTGGACAAGAATATGCCTAGGGAGGACGAAAATGACCTAAATGTTAATCCAATGACACAAATGAACTTATTGGATGCACAAGATTGGTTAAAAACCCTAATTGGACAAGAATAAGCCTAGGGAGGACGAAAATGACCTAAATGTTAATCCAATGACACAACTCAACCTATTGGATGCACATGATTGGTTAAAAACCCTAATTGGACAAGAATATGCCTAGGGAGGACGAAAATGACCTAAATGTTAATCCAATGACACAAATGAACTTATTGGATGCACAAGATTGGTTAAAAACCCTAATTGGACAAGAATAAGCCTAGGGAGGACGAAAATGACCTAAATGTTAATCCAATGACACAACTCAACTTATTGGATGCACAAGATTGGTTAAAAACCCTAATTGGACAAGAATAAGCCTATGGAGGACGAAAATGACCTAATTGATCAACCAATGACACAAACACACCTATTGGATGTACAAGATTGGTTAAAACCCTAATTGGACAAGAATAAGCCTTGGGAGGACGAAAATGACCTAAATGTTAATCCAATGACACAACTCAACTTATTGGATGCACAAGATTGGTTAAAAACCCTAATTGGACAAGAATAAGCCTAGGGAGGACGAAAATGACCTAATTTATCATCCAATGACACAAACACACCTATTGGATGCACAATATTGGTTAATAACCCTAATTGGACAAGAATATTCCTAGGGAGGACATAAATGACCTAATTGATCATCCAATGACACAAATGAACTTATTGGATGCACAAGATTGGTTAAAAACCCTAATTGGACAAGAATAAGCCTAGGGAGAACGAAAATGACCTAAATGTTAATCCAATGACACAACTCAACTTATTGGATGCACAAGATTGGTTAAAAACCCTAATTGGACAAGAATAAGCCTAGGGAGGACGAAAATAACCTAATTGATCATCCAATGACACAAACACATCTATTGGATGCACAAGATTGGTTAAAAACCCTAATTGCACAAGAATATGCGTAGGGAGGACGAAAATGACCTAAATGTTAATCCAATGACACAAATGAACTTATTGGATGCACAAGATTGGTTAAAAACCCTAATTGGACAAGAATAAGCCTAGGGAGGACGAAAATGACCTAAATGTTAATCCAATGACACAAATGAACTTATTGGATGCACAAGATTGGTTAAAAACCCTAATTGCTCATAAATAAGCCTAGGGAGGACGAAAATGACCAAAATGTCAATTCAAAGACACAAATGAACTTTTTGGATGCACAAGATTGGTTAAAAGCCCTAATTGGACAAGAATAAGCCTAGGGAGGACGAAAATGACCTAAATAATAATCCAATGACACAAATGAACTTATTGGATGCACAAGATTGGTTAAAAACCCTAATTGCCCATAAATAACCCTAGGGAGGACGAAAATGACCTAAATGTTAATCCAATGACACAAATGAACTTATTGGATGCACAAGATTGGTTAAAAACCCTAATTGGACAAGAATAAGCCTAGGGAGGACGAAAATGACCTAAATGTTAATCCAATGACACAAACACACCTATTGGATGCACAAGATTGGTTAAAAACCCTAATTGGACAAGAATAAGCCTAGGGAGGACGAAAATCACCTAAATGTTAATCCAATGACACAAACGAACTTATTGGATGCACAAGATTGGTTAAAAACCCTAATTGGACAAGAATAAGCCTAGGGAGGACGAAAATGACCTAAATGTTCATCCAATGACACAAACACACCTATTGGATGCACAAGATTGGTTAAAAACCCTAATTGGACAAGAATAAGCCTAGGGAGGACGAAAATGACCTAAATGTTCTTCCAATGACACAAATGAACTTATTGGATGCCCAAGATTGGTTAAAACCCTAATTGGACAAGAATAAGCCTAGGGAGGACGAAAATAACATAAATGTTCATCAAATGACTAAACACACCTAATGGATGCACAAGATTTGTAAGAAACCCTAATTGGACAAGAATAAGCCTAGGGAGGACGAAAATGACCTAAATGTTAATCCAATGACACAAATGAACTTATTGGATGCACAAGATTGGTTGAAAACCCTAATTGGACAAGAATAAGACTAGGGAGGACGAAAATGACCTAAATGTTCATCCAATGACACAAACACACCTATTGGATTCACAAGATTGGTTAGAAACCCTAATTGGACAAGAATATGCCTTGGGAGGACGAAAATGACCTAAATGTTCTTCCAATGACACAAATGAACTTATTGGATGCCCAAGATTGGTTAAAACCCTAATTGGACAAGAATAAGCCTAGGGAGGACGAAAATAACATAAATGTTCATCAAATGACTAAACACACCTAATGGATGCACAAGATTTGTAAGAAACCCTAATTGGACAAGAATAAGGCTAGGGAGGACGAAAATGACCTAAATGTTAATCCAATGACACAAATGAACTTATTGGATGCACAAGATTGGTTAAAAACCCTAATTGGACAAGAATAAGCCTAGGGAGGACGAACATGACCTAAATGTTCATCCAATGACACAAACACACCTATTGGATGCACAAGATTGGTTAAAAACCCTAATTGGACAAGAATAAGCCTAGGGAGGACGAAAATGACCTAAATGTTCATCCAATGACACAAACACACCTATTGGATGCACAAGATTGGTTAAAAACCCTAATTGGACAAGAATAAGCCTAGGGAGGACGAAAATGACCTAAATGTTCATCCAATGACACAAATGAACTTATTGGATGCACAAGATTGGTTAAAAACCTTAATGGGACAAGTATAAGCCTAGGAAGGACGAAAATGACCTAAATGTTAATCCAATGACACAAATGAACTTATTGGATGCACAAGATTGGTTAAAAACCCTAATTGGACAAGAATAAGCCTAGGGAGGACGAAAATGACCTAAATGTTCATCCAATGACACAAATGAA
This sequence comes from Cicer pinnatifidum, assembly GCA_037974775.1. NCBI lineage: Eukaryota > Viridiplantae > Streptophyta > Magnoliopsida > Fabales > Fabaceae > Cicer > Cicer pinnatifidum. The sequence continues at coordinate 23,948,596 of JBBPBR010000008.1, read as the reverse complement.
CTTTTTGGATGCACAAGATTGGTTAAAAACCCTAATTGGACAAGAATAAGCCTAGGGAGGACGAAAATGACCTAAATGTTAATCCAATGACACAAATGAACTTATTGGATGCACAACATTGGATAAAAACCCTAATTGCACATGAATAACCCTAGAGAGGACGAAAATGACCTAAATGTTAATCCAATGACACAAATGAACTTATTGGATGCACAAGACTAGTTTAAAACCCTAATTGGACATAAATAACCATTGAGAGGACGAAAATGTCCTAAATGTTAATCCAAAGACACAAATGAACTTTTTGGATGCACAAGATTGGTTAAAAACCCTAATTGCCCAAGAATAAGCCTAGGGAGGACGAAAATGACCTAAATGTTCATCCAATGACACAAATGAACTTTTTGGATGCACAAGATTGGTTAAAAACCCTAATTGGACAAGAATAAGCCTAGGGAGGACGAAAATGACCTAAATGTTAATCCAATGACACAAATGAACTTATTGGATGCACAAGACTAGTTTAAAACCCTAATTGGACATAAATAACCATTGAGAGGACGAAAATGTCCTAAATGTTAATCCAAAGACACAAATGAACTTTTTGGATGCACAAGATTGGTTAAAAACCCTAATTGCCCAAGAATAAGCCTAGGGAGGACGAAAATGACCTAAATGTTCATCCAATGACACAAATGAACTTATTGGATGCACAAGATTGGTTAAAAACCCTAATTGGACAAGAATAAGCCTAGGGAGGACGAAAATGACCTAAATGTTAATCCAATGACACAAATGAACTTATTGGATGCACAACATTGGATAAAAACCCTAATTGCACATGAATAACCCTAGAGAGGACGAAAGTGACCTAAATGTTAATCCAATGACACAAATGAACTTATTGGATCGAAAAGACTAGTTAAAAACCTTAATTGGACATAAATAACCATTGAGAAGACGAAAATGTCCTAAATGTTAATCCAAAGACACAAATGAACTTTTTGGATGCACAAGATTGGTTAAAAACCCTAATTGCCCAAGAATAAGCCTAGGGAGGACGAAAATGACCTAAATGTTCAACCAATGACACAAATGAACTTTTTCGATGCACAAGATTGGTTAAAAACCCTAATTGGACAAGAATAAGCCTAGGGAGGACGAAAATGACCTAAATGTTAATCCAATGACACAAATGAACTTATTGGATGCACAACATTGGATAAAAACCCTAATTGCACATGAATAACCCTAGAGAGGACGAAAATGACCTAAATGTTAATCCAATGACACAAATGAACTTATTGGATGCACAAGATTGGTTAAAAACCATAATTGCACATAAATAAGGCTACGGAGCACAAAGATGACCTAAATGTTCATCCAATGACACAAATGAATTTTTTGGTTGCAGAAGATTGGTTAAAAACCCTAATTGGACAAGAATAACCCTAGGGAGGACGAAAATGACCTAAATGTTCATCCAAACACACAAATGAACTTTTTGGATGCACAAGATTGGTTCAAAACCCTAATTGTACAAGAATAAGCCTAGGGAGGACGAAAATGACCTAAATGTTAATCCAATGACACAAATGAACTTATTGGATGCACAAGATTGGTTAAAAACCCTTATTGGACAAGAATAAGCATTGGGAGGACGAAAATGACCTAAATGTTATTCCAATGACACAAATGAACTTATTGGATGCACAAGATTGGTTCAAAACCCTAATTGCACATAAATAACCCTAGAGTGGACGAAAATGACCTAAATGTTAATCCAATGACACAAATGAACTTTTTGGATGCACAAGATTGGTTAAAAACCCTAATTGGACAAGAATAAGCCTAGGGAGGACGAAAATGACCTAAATGTTAATCCAATGACACAAATGAACTTATTGGATGCACAACATTGGATAAAAACCCTAATTGCACATGAATAACCCTAGAGAGGACGAAAGTGACCTAAATGTTAATCCAATGACACAAATGAACTTATTGGATCGACAAGACTAGTTAAAAACCTTAATTGGACATAAATAACCATTGAGAGGACGAAAATGTCCTAAATGTTAATCCAAAGACACAAATGAACTTTTTGGATGCACAAGATTGGTTAAAAACCCTAATTGCCCAAGAATAAGCCTAGGGAGGACGAAAATGACCTAAATGTTCATCCAATGACACAAATGAACTTTTTGGATGCACAAGATTGGTTAAAAACCCTAATTGGACAAGAATAAGCCTAGGGAGGACGAAAATGACCTAAATGATAATCCAATGACACAAATGAACTTATTGGATGCACAACATTGGATAAAAACCCTAATTGCACATGAATAACCCTAGAGAGGACGAAAATGACCTAAATGTTAATCCAATGACACAAATGAACTTATTGGATGCACAAGATTGGTTAAAAACCATAATTGCACATAAATAAGGCTACGGAGGACAAAGATGACCTAAATGTTCATCCAATGACACAAATGAACTTTTTGGTTGCAGAAGATTGGTTAAAAACCCTAATTGGACAAGAATAATCCTAGGGAGGACGAAAATGACCTAAATGTTAATCCAAAGACACAAATGAACTTATTGGATGCACAAGATTGGTTCAAAACCCTAATTGCACAAGAATAAGCCTAGGGAGGACGAAAATGACCTAAATGTTAATCCAATGACACAAATGAACTTATTGGATGCACAAGATTGGTTAAAAACCCTTATTGGACAAGAATAAGCCTTGGGAGGACGAAAATGACCTAAATATTAATCCAATGACACAAATGAACTTATTGGATGCACAAGATTGGTTCAAAACCCTAATTGCACATAAATAACCCTAGAGAGGACGAAAATGACCTAAATGTTAATCCAATGACACAAATGAACTTTTTGGATGCAGAAGATTGGTTAAAAACCCTAATTGGACAATAATAAACCTAGGGAGGACGAAAATGACCTAAATGTTAATCCAATGACACAAATGAACTTATTGGATGCACAACATTGGATAAAAACCCTAATTGCACATGAATAACCCTAGAGAGGACGAAAATGACCTAAATGTTAATCCAATGACACAAATGAACTTATTGGATGCACAAGACTAGTTAAAAACCTTAATTGGACATAAATAACCATTGAGAGGACGAAAATGTCCTAAATGTTAATCCAAAGACACAAATGAACTTTTTGGATGCACAAGATTGGTTAAAAACCCTAATTACCCAAGAATAAGCCTAGGGAGGACGAAAATGACCTAAATGTTCATCCAATGACACAAATGAACTTTTTCGATGCACAAGATTGGTTAAAAACCCTAATTGCACAAGAATAAGCCTTGGGAGGACGAAAATGACCTAAATGTTCATCCAATGGCATAAACACACCTATTGGATACAGAAGATTGGTTAAAAACCCTAATTGGACAAGAACAACCCTAGTGAGGACGAAAATGACCTAAATGTTCATCCAATGACACAAATGAACTTTTGGGTTGCCGAAAATTGGTTAAAAACCCTAATTGGACAAGAATAAGCCTGGGGAGGACGAAAATAACCTAAATGTTAATCCAAAGACACAAATGAACTTTTTGGAAGCACAAGATTGGTTCAAAACCCTAATTGCACAAGAATAAGCCTAGGGAGGACGAAAATGACCTAAATGTTAATCCAATGACACAAATGAACTTATTGGATGCACAAGATTGGTTAAAAACCCTTATTGGAGAAGAATAAGCCTTGGGAGGACGAAAATGACCTAAATGTTAATCCAATGACACAAATGAAAGATTTGTTAAAAACCCTAACTGCAAATGAATAAGCCTAGGGAGGACAAAAATGACCTTAATGTTAATCCAATGACACAAATAAACTTATTGGATGCACAAGACTAGTTAAAAACCCTAATTGGACATAAATAACCATAGAGAGGACGAAAATGTCCTAAATGTTAATCCAAAGACACAAATGAACTTTTTGGATGCACAAGATTGGTTAAAAACCCTAATTGCCCAAGAATAAGCCTAGGGAGGACGAAAATGACCTAAATGTGAATCCAATGACACAAATGAACTTTTTGGATGCACAAGATTGGGTAAAAACCCTAATTGCACAAGAATAAGCCTAGGGAGGATGAAAATGACCTAAATGTTCATCCAATGACATAAACACACCTATTGGATGCAGAAGATTGGTTAAAAACCCTAATTGGACAAGAATAACCCTAGGGAGGACGAAAATGACCTAAATGTTCATCCAAAGACACAAATGATCTTTTTGGATGCACAAGATTGGTTCAAAACCCTAATTGCACAAGAATAAGCCTAGGGAGGACGAAAATGACCTAAATGTTAATCCAATGACACAAATGAACTTATTGGATGCACAAGATTGGTTAAAAACCCTTATTGGACAAGAATAAGCCTTGGGAGGACGAAAATGACCTAAATGTTAATCCAATGACACAAATGAACTTATTGGATGCACAACATTGGATAAAAACCCTAATTGCACATGAATAACCCTAGAGAGGACGAAAATGACCTAAATGTTAATCCAATGACACAAATGAACTTATTGGATGCACAAGATTGGTTCAAAACCCTAATTGCACATAAATAACCCTAGGGAGGACGAAAATGACCTAAATGTTAATCCAATGACACAAATTAACTTATTGGATGCACAAGATTGGTTAAAAACCCTTATTGGACAAGAATAAGCCTTGGGAGGACGAAAATGACCTAAATGTTAATCCAATGACACAAATGAACTTATTGGATGCACAAGATTGGTTAAAAACCCTAATTGCACATAAATAACCCTAGAGAGGACGAAAATGACATAAATGTTAATCCAATGACACAAATGAACTTATTGGATGCACAAGATTGGTTAAAAACCATAATTGCACATAAATAAGGCTACGGAGGACGAAGATGACCTAAATGTTCATCCAATGACACAAATGAACTTTTTGGTTGCAGAAGATTGGTTAAAAACCCTAATTGGACAAGAATAACCCTAGGGAGGACGAAAATGACCTAAATGTTCATCCAAAGACACAAATCAACTTTTGGGATGCACAAGTTTGGTTAAAAACCCTTATTGGACAAGAATAAGCCTTGGGAGGACGAAAATGACCTAAATGTTAATCCAATGACAAAAATGAACTTATTGGATGCACAAGATTGGTTAAAAACCCTTATTGGACAAGAATAAGCCTTGGGAGGACGAAAATGACCTAAATGTTAATCCAATGACACAAATGAACTTATTGGATGCACAAGATTGGTTAAAAACCCTAATTGCACATAAATAAGGCTACGGAGGACGAAAATGACCTAAATGTTCATCCAATGACACAAATGAACTTTTTGGTTGCAGAAGATTGGTTAAAAACCCTAATTGGACAAGAATAAGCCTAGGGAGGACGAAAATGACCTAAATGTTAATCCAATGACACAAATGAACTTATTGGATGCACAAGATTGGTTAAAAACCCTAATTGCACATGAATAACCCTAGAGAGGACGAAAATAACCTAAATGTTAATCCAATGACAGAAATGAACTTATTGGATGCACAAGATTGGTTAAAAACCCTAATTGCACATAAATAACCCAAGAGAGGACGAAAATGACCTAAATGTTAATCCAATGACACAAATGAAATTTTTGGATGCACAAGATTGGTTAAAAACCCTAATTGGACTAGAATAAGCCTAGGGAGGACGAAAATGACCTAAATGTTAATCCAATGACACAAATGAACTTATTGGATGCACAAGATTGGTTAAAAACCCTAATTGCACATGAATAACCCTAGAGAGGACGAAAATGACCTAAATGTTAATCCAATGACACAAATCAACTTATTGGATGCACAAGATTGGTTCAAAACCCTAATTGCACATAAATAACCCTAAAGAGGACGAAAATGACCTAAATGTTAATCCAATGACACAAATGAACTTTTTGGATGCACAAGATTGGTTAAAAACCCTAATTGGACAAGAATAAGCCTAGGGAGGACGAAAATGACCTAAATGTTAATCCAATGACACAAATGAACTTATTGGATGCACAACATTGGATAAAAACCCTAATTGCACATGAATAACCCTAGAGAGGACGAAAATGACCTAAATGTTAATCCAATGACACAAATGAACTTATTGGATGCACAAGACTAGTTTAAAACCTTAATTGGACATAAATAACCATTGAGAGGACGAAAATGTCCTAAATGTTAATCCAAAGACACAAATGAACTTTTTGGATGCACAAGATTGGTTAAAAACCCTAATTGCCCAAGAATAAGCCTAGGGAGGACGAAAATGACCTAAATGTTCATCCAATGACACAAATGAACTTTTTCGATGCACAAGATTGGTTAAAAACCCTAATTGGACAAGAATAAGCCTAGGGAGGACGAAAATGACCTAAATGTTAATCCAATGACACAAATGAACTTATTGGATGCACAACATTGGATAAAAACCCTAATTGCACATGAATAACCCTAGAGAGGACGAAAGTGACCTAAATGTTAATCCAATGACACAAATGAACTTATTGGATCGACAAGACTAGTTAAAAACCTTAATTGGACATAAATAACCATTGAGAGGACGAAAATGTCCTAAATGTTAATCCAAAGACACAAATGAACTTTTTGGATGCACAAGATTGGTTAAAAACCCTAATTGCCCAAGAATAAGCCTAGGGAGGACGAAAATGACCTAAATGTTCAACCAATGACACAAATGAACTTTTTCGATGCACAAGATTGGTTAAAAACCCTAATTGGACAAGAATAAGCCTAGGGAGGACGAAAATGACCTAAATGTTAATCCAATGACACAAATGAACTTATTGGATGCACAACATTGGATAAAAACCCTAATTGCACATGAATAACCCTAGAGAGGACGAAAGTGACCTAAATGTTAATCCAATGACACAAATGAACTTATTGGATCGAAAAGACTAGTTAAAAACCTTAATTGGACATAAATAACCATTGAGAAGACGAAAATGTCCTAAATGTTAATCCAAAGACACAAATGAACTTTTTGGATGCACAAGATTGGTTAAAAACCCTAATTGCCCAAGAATAAGCCTAGGGAGGACGAAAATGACCTAAATGTTCAACCAATGACACAAATGAACTTTTTCGATGCACAAGATTGGTTAAAAACCCTAATTGGACAAGAATAAGCCTAGGGAGGACGAAAATGACCTAAATGTTAATCCAATGACACAAATGAACTTATTGGATGCACAACATTGGATAAAAACCCTAATTGCACATGAATAACCCTAGAGAGGACGAAAATGACCTAAATGTTAATCCAATGACACAAATGAACTTATTGGATGCACAAGATTGGTTAAAAACCCTTATTGGACAAGAATAAGCCTTGGGAGGACGAAAATGACCTAAATGTTAATCCAATGACACAAATGAACTTATTGGATGCACAAGATTGGTAAAAAAACCCTAATTGCACATAAATAACCCTAGAGAGGACGAAAATGACCTAAATGTTAATCCAATGACACAAATGAACTTTTTGGATGCACAAGATTGGTTAAAAACCCTAATTGGACAAGAATAAGCCTAGGGAGGACGAAAATGACCTAAATGTTAATCCAATGACACAAATGAACTTATTGGATGCACAAGACTAGTTTAAAACCCTAATTGGACATAAATAACCATTGAGAGGACGAAAATGTCCTAAATGTTAATCCAAAGACACAAATGAACTTTTTGGATGCACAAGATTGGTTAAAAACCCGAATTGCCCAAGAATAAGCCTAGGGAGGACGAAAATGACCTAAATGTTCATCCAATGACACAAATGAACTTTTTGGATGCACAAGATTGGTTAAAAACCCTAATTGGACAAGAATAAGCCTAGGGAGGACGAAAATGACCTAAATGTTAATCCAATGACACAAATGAACTTATTGGATGCACAACATTGGATAAAAACCCTAATTGCACATGAATAACCCTAGAGAGGACGAAAATGACCTAAATGTTAATCCAATGACAAAAATGAACTTATTGGATGCACAAGATTGGTTAAAAACCATAATTGCACATAAATAAGGCTACGGAGGACAAAGATGACCTAAATGTTCATCCAATGACACAAATGAACTTTTTGGTTGCAGAAGATTGGTTAAAAACCCTAATTGGACAAGAATAACCCTAGGGAGGACGAAAATGACCTAAATGTTAATCCAAAGACACAAATGAACTTTTTGGAGGCACAAGATTGGTTCAAAACCCTAATTGCACAAGAATAAGCCTAGGGAGGACGAAAATGACCTAAATGTTAATCCAATGACACAAATGAACTTATTGGATGCACAAGATTGGTTAAAAACCCTTATTGGACAAGAATAAGCCTAGGGAGGACGAAAATGACCTAAATGTTAATCCAATGACACAAATGAACTTATTGGATGCACAACATTGGATAAAAACCCTAATTGCACATGAATAACCCTAGAGAGGACGAAAATGACCTAAATGTTAATCCAATGACACAAATGAACTTATTGGATGCACAACACTAGTTAAAAACCCTAATTGGACATAAATAACCATAGAGAGGACGAAAATGTCCTAAATGTTAATCCAAAGACACAAATGAACTTTTTGGATGCACAAGATTGGTTAAAAACCCTAATTGCACAAAAATAAGCATAGGGAGGACGAAAATGACCTAAATGTTAATCCAATGACACAAATGAACTTTTTGGATGCACAAGATTGGTTAAAAACCCTAATTGGACAAGAATAAGCCTAGGGAGGACGAAAATGACCTAAATGTTAATCCAATGACACAAATGAACTTATTGGATGCACAACATTGGATAAAAACCCTAATTGCACATGAATAACCCTAGAGAGGACGAAAGTGACCTAAATGTTAATCCAATGACACAAATGAACTTATTGGATCGACAAGACTAGTTAAAAACCTTAATTGGACATAAATAACCATTGAGAGGACGAAAATGTCCTAAATGTTAATCCAAAGACACAAATGAACTTTTTGGATGCACAAGATTGGTTAAAAACCCTAATTGCCCAAGAATAAGCCTAGGGAGGACGAAAATGACCTAAATGTTCAACCAATGACACAAATGAACTTTTTCGTTGCACAAGATTGGTTAAAAACCCTAATTGGACAAGAATAAGCCTAGGGAGGACGAAAATGACCTAAATGTTAATCCAATGACACAAATGAACTTATTGGATGCACAACATTGGATAAAAACCCTAATTGCACATGAATAACCCTAGAGAGGACGAAAATGACCTAAATGTTAATCCAATGACACAAATGAACTTATTGGATGCACAAGATTGGTTAAAAACCATAATTGCACATAAATAAGGCTACGGAGGACAAAGATGACCTAAATGTTCATCCAATGACACAAATGAACTTTTTGGTTGCAGAAGATTGGTTAAAAACCCTAATTGGACAAGAATAACCCTAGGGAGGACGAAAATGACCTAAATGTTCATCCAAACACATAAATGAACTTTTTGGATGCACAAGATTGGTTCAAAACCCTAATTGTACAAGAATAAGCCTAGGGAGGACGAAAATGACCTAAATGTTAATCCAATGACACAAATGAACTTATTGGATGCACAAGATTGGTTAAAAACCCTTATTGGACAAGAATAAGCATTGGGAGGACGAAAATGACCTAAATGTTAATCCAATGACACAAATAAACTTATTGGATGCACAAGATTGGTTCAAAACCCTAATTGCACATAAATAACCCTAGGGAGGACGAAAATGACCTAAATGTTAATCCAATGACACAAATTAACTTATTGGATGCACAAGATTGGTTAAAAACCATTTTTGGACAAGAATAAGCCTTCGGAGGACGAAAATGACCTAAATGTTAATCCAATGACACAAATGAACTTATTGGATGCACAAGATTGGTTAAAAACCCTAATTGCACATAAATAACCCTAGAGAGGACGAAAATGACCTAAATGTTAATCCAATGACACAAATGAACTTTTTGGATGCACAAGATTGGTTAAAAACCCTAATTGGACAAGAATAAGCCTAGGGAGGACGAAAATGACCTAAATGTTAATCCAATGACACAAATGAACTTATTGGATGCACAACATTGGATAAAAACCCTAATTTCACATGAATAACCCTAGAGAGGACGAAAATGACCTAAATGTTAATCCAATGACACAAATGAACTTATTGGATGCACAAGATTGGTTAAAAACCATAATTGCACATAAATAAAGCTACGGAGGACAAAGATGACCTAAATGTTCATCCAATGACACAAATGAAATTTTTGGTTGCAGAAGATTGGTTAAAAACCCTAATTGGACAAGAATAACCCTAGGGAGGACGAAAATGACCTAAATGTTAATCCAAAATCACAAATGAACTTTTTGGATGCACAAGATTGGTTCAAAACCCTAATTGCACAAGAATAAGCCTAGGGAGGACGAAAATGACCTAAATGTTAATCCAATGACACAAATGAACTTATTGGATGCACAAGATTGGTTAAAAACCCTTATTGGACAAGAATAAGCCTTGGGACGACGAAAATGACCTAAATGTTAATCCAATGACACAAATGAACTTATTGGATGCACATGATTGGTTCAAAACCCTAATTGCACATAAATAACTCTAGAGAGGACGAAAATGACCTAAATGTTAATCCAATGACACAAATGAACTTTTTGGATGCACAAGATTGGTTAAAAACCCTAATTGGACAAGAATAAGCCTAGGGAGGACGAAAATGACCTAAATGTTAATCCAATGACACAAATGAACTTATTGGATGCACAACATTGGATAAAAACCCTAATTGCACATGAATAACCCTAGAGAGGATGAAAATGACCTAAATGTTAATCCAATGACACAAATGAACTTATTGGATGCACAAGACTAGTTAAAAACCTTAATTGGACATAAATAACCATTGAGAGGACGAAAATGTCCTAAATGTTAATCCAAAGACACAAATGAACTTTTTGGATGCACAAGATTGGTTAAAAACCCTAATTGCCCTAGAATAAGCCTAGGGAGGACGAAAATGACCTAAATGTTCATCCAATGACACAAATGAACTTTTTCGATGCACAAGATTGGTTAAAAACCCTAATTGCACAAGAATAAGCCTTGGGAGGACGAAAATGACCTAAATGTTCATCCAATGGCATAAACACACCTATTGGATACAGAAGATTGGTTAAAAACCCTAATTGGACAAGAACAACCCTAGTGAGGACGAAAATGACCTATATGTTCATCCAATGACACAAATGAACTTTTGGGTTGCCGAAAATTGGTTAAAAACCCTAATTGGACAAGAATAAGCCTGGGGAGGACGAAAATAACCTAAATGTTAATCCAAAGACACAAATGAACTTTTTGGAAGCACAAGATTGGTTCAAAACCCTAATTGCACAAGAATAAGTCTAGGGAGGACGAAAATGACCTAAATGTTAATCCAATGACACAAATGAACTTATTGGATGCACAAGATTGGTTAAAAACCCTTATTGGAGAAGAATAAGCCTTGGGAGGACGAAAATGACCTAAATGTTAATCCAATGACACAAATGAACTTTTTGGATGCACAAGATTTGTTAAAAACCCTAACTGCACATGAATAAGCCTAGGGAGGACAAAAATGACCTTAATGTTAATCCAATGACACAAATGAACTTATTGGATGCACAAGATTGGTTAAAAACCATAATTGCACATAAATAAGGCTACGGAGGACGAAGATGACCTAAATGTTCATCCAATGACACAAATGAACTTTTTGGTTGCAGAAGATTGGTTAAAAACCCTAATTGGACAAGAATAACCCTAGGGAGGACGGAAATGACCTAAATGTTCATCCAAAGACACAAATCAACTTTTGGGATGCACAAGTTTGGTTAAAAACCCTTATTGGACAAGAATAAGCCTTGGGAGGACGAAAATGACCTAAATGTTAATCCAATGACAAAAATGAACTTATTGGATGCACAAGATTGGTTAAAAACCCTTATTGGACAAGAATAAGCCTTGGGAGGACGAAAATGACCTAAATGTTAATCCAATGACACAAATGAACTTATTGGATGCACAAGATTGGTTAAAAACCCTAATTGCACATGAATAACCCTAGAGAGGACGAAAATAACCTAAATGTTAATCCAATGACACAAATGAACTTATTGGATGCACAAGATTGGTTAAAAACCCTAATTGCACATAAATAACCCTAGAGAGGACGAAAATCACGTAAATGTTAATCCAATGACACAAATGAAATTTTTGGATGCACAAGATTGGTTAAAAACCCTAATTGGACTAGAATAAGCCTAGGGAGGACGAAAATGACCTAAATGTTAATCCAATGACACAAATGAACTTATTGGATGCACAAGATTGGTTAAAAACCCTAATTGCACATGAATAACCCTAGAGAGGACGAAAATGACCTAAATGTTAATCCAATGACACAAATCAACTTATTGGATGCACAAGATTGGTTCAAAACCCTAATTGCACATAAATAACCCTAAAGAGGACGAAAATGACCTAAATGTTAATCCAATGACACAAATGAACTTTTTGGATGCACAAGATTGGTTAAAAACCCTAATTGGACAAGAATAAGCCTAGGGAGGACGAAAATGACCTAAATGTTAATCCAATGACACAAATGAACTTATTGGATGCACAACATTGGATAAAAACCCTAATTGCACATGAATAACCCTAGAGAGGACGAAAATGACCTAAATGTTAATCCAATGACACAAATGAACTTATTGGATGCACAAGACTAGTTTAAAACCTTAATTGGACATAAATAACCATTGAGAGGACGAAAATGTCCTAAATGTTAATCCAAAGACACAAATGAACTTTTTGGATGCACAAGATTGGTTAAAAACCCTAATTGCCCAAGAATAAGCCTAGGGAGGACGAAAATGACCTAAATGTTCATCCAATGACACAAATGAACTTTTTCGATGCACAAGATTGGTTAAAAACAATAATTGCACAAGAATAAGCCTTGGGAGGACGAAAATGACCTAAATGTTCATCCAATGGCATAAACACACCTATTGGATACAGAAGATTGGTTAAAAACCCTAATTGGACAAGAACAACCCTAGTGAGGACGAAAATGACCTAAATGTTCATCCAATGACACAAATGAACTTTTGGGTTGCCGAAAATTGGTTAAAAACCCTAATTGGACAAGAATAACCCTAGGGAGGACGAAAATGACCTAAATGTTCATCCAAACACACAAATGAACTTTTTGGATGCACAAGATTGGTTCAAAACCCTAATTGCACAAGAATAAGCCTAGGGAGGACGAAAATGACCTAAATGTTCATCCAATGACACAAATGAACTTTTTCGATGCACAAGATTGGTTAAAAACCATAATTGCACAAGAATAAGCCTTGGGAGGACGAAAATGACCTAAATGTTGATCCAATGGCATAAACACACCTATTGGATACAGAAGATTGGTTAAAAACCCTAATTGGACAAGAACAACCCTAGTGAGGACGAAAATGACCTAAATGTTCATCCAATGACACAAATGAACTTTTGGGTTGCCGAAAATTGGTTAAAAACCCTAATTGGACAAGAATAAGCCTGGGGAGGACGAAAATAACCTAAATGTTAATCCAAAGACACAAATGAACTTTTTGGAAGCACAAGATTGGTTCAAAACCCTAATTGCACAAGAATAAGCCTAGGGAGGACGAAAATGACCTAAATGTTAATCCAATGACACAAATGAACTTATTGGATGCAAAAGATTGGTTAAAAACCCTAATTGCACATAAATAACCCTGTAGAGGACGAAAATGACCTAAATGTTAATCCAATGACACAAACGAACTTATTGGATGCACAAGATTGGTTAAAAACCCTAACCGCACATGAATAAGGCTAGGGAGGACAAAAATGACCTAAATGTTAATCCAATGACACAAATAAACTTATTGGATGCACAAGATTGGTTAAAAACCCTAATTGGACAAGAATAAGCCTTGGGAGGACGAAAATGACCTAAATGTTAATCCAATGACACAAATGAACTTATTGGATGCAAAAGATTGGTTAAAAACCCTAATTGCACATAAATAACCCTAGAGAGGACGAAAATGACCTAAATGTTAATCCAAAGACACAAATGAACTTTTTGGATGCACAAGATTGGTTAAAAACCCTAATTGCACATAAGAATAAGCCTAGGGAGGAAGAAAATGACCTAAATGTTAATCCAATGACACAAATGAACTTATTGGATGCACAACATTGGATAAAAACCCTAATTGCACATGAATAACCCTAGAGAGGACGAAAATGACCTAAATGTTAATCCAATGACACAAATGAACTTATTGGATGCACAAGATTGGTTAAAAACCATAATTGCACATAAATAAGGCCACGGAGGACGAAGATGACCTAAATGTTCATCCAATGACACAAATGAAGTTCTTGGTTGGAGAAGATTGGTTAAAAACCCTAATTGGACAAGAATAACCCTAGGGAGGACGAAAATGACCTAAATGTTCATCCAAAAACACAAATAACTTTTTGGACGCACAAGATTGGTTCAAAACCCTAATTGCACAAGAATAAGCCTAGGGAGGACGAAAATGACCAAAATGTTAATCCAATGACACAAATGAACTTATTGGATGCACAAGATTGGTTAAAAACCCTTATTGGACAAGAATAAGCCTTGGGAGGACGAAAATGACCTAAATGTTAATCCAATGACACAAATGAACTTTTTGGATGCACAAGATTGGTTAAAAACCCTAATTGGACAAGAATAAGCCTAGGGAGGACGAAAATGACCTAAATGTTAATCCAATGACACAAATGAACTTATTGGATGCACAACATTGGATAAAAACCCTAATTGCACATGAATAACCCTAGAGAGGACGAAAATGACCTAAATGTTAATCCAATGACACAAATTAACTTATTGGATGCACAAGATTGGTTAAAAACCCTTATTGGACAAGAATAAGCCTTGGGAGGACGAAAATGACCTAAATGTTAATCCAATGACACAAATGAACTTATTGGATGCACAAGATTGGTTAAAAACCCTAATTGCACATAAATAACCCTAGAGAGGACGAAAATGACCTAAATGTTAATCCAATGACACAAATGAACTTTTTGGATGCACAAGATTGGTTAAAAACCCTAATTGGACAAGAATAAGCCTAGGGAGGACGAAAATGACCTAAATGTTAATCCAATGACACAAATGAACTTTTTGGATGCACAACATTGGATAAAAACCCTAATTGCACATGAATAACCCTAGAGAGGACGAAAATGACCTAAATGTTAATCCAATGACACAAATGAACTTCTTGGATGCACAAGATTGGTTAAAAACCATAATTGCACATAAATAAGGCTACGGAGGACAAAGATGACCTAAATGTTCATCCAATGACACAAATGAACTTATTGGATGCACAACATTGGATAAAAACCCTAATTGCACATGAATAACCCTAGAGAGGACGAAAATGACCTAAATGTTAATCCAATGACACAAATGAACTTATTGGATGCACAAGATTGGTTAAAAACCATAATTGCACATAAATAAGGCTACGGAGGACAAAGATGACCTAAATGTTCATCCAATGACACAAATGAACTTTTTGGTTGCAGAAGATTGGTTAAAAACCCTAATTGGACAAGAATAATCCTAGGGAGGACGAAAATGACCTAAATGTTAATCCAAAGACACAAATGAACTTTTTGGATGCACAAGATTGGTTCAAAACCCTAATTGCACAAGAATAAGCCTAGGGAGGACGAAAATGACCTAAATGTTAATCCAATGACACAAATGAACTTATTGGATGCACAAGATTGGTTAAAAACCCTTATTGGACAAGAATAAGCCTTGGGAGGACGAAAATGACCTAAATATTAATCCAATGACACAAATGAACTTGTTGGATGCACAAGATTGGTTCAAAACCCTAATTGCACATAAATAACCCTAGAGAGGACGAAAATGACCTAAATGTTAATCCAATGACACAAATGAACTTTTTGGATGCACAAGATTGGTTAAAAACCCTAATTGGACAATAATAAACCTAGGGAGGACGAAAATGACCTAAATGTTAATCCAATGACACAAATGAACTTATTGGATGCACAACATTGGATAAAAACCCTAATTGCACATGAATAACCCTAGAGAGGACGAAAATGACCTAAATGTTAATCCAATGACACAAATGAACTTTTTGGATGCACAAGATTGGTTAAAAACCCTAATTGGACAAGAATAAGCCTAGGGAGGACGAAAATGACCTAAATGTTAATCCAATGACACAAATGAACTTATTGGATGGACAAGATTGGTTAAAAACCCTAATTGCCCATAAATAAGGCTACATAGGACGAAAATGACCTAAATGTAAATCCAATGACACAAATGAACTTTTAGGAAGCACAAGATTGGTTAAAAACCCTAATTGCACATAAATAAGACTACGGAGGATGAAAATGACCTAAATGTGAATCCAACGACAAAAATGAACTTATTGGATGCACAAGATTGGTTAAAACCCCTAATTGGACAAGAATAAGCCTAGGGAGGACGAAAATGACCTAAATGTTAATCCAATGACACAAATGAACTTATTGGATGCACAAGATTGGTTAAAAACCCTAATTGCACATAAATAAGCCTAGGGAAGACGAAAATGACATAAATGTTAATCCAATGACACAAATGAACTTTTTGGATGCACAAGATTGGTTAAAAACCCTAATTGGACAAGAATAAGCCTAGGGAGGACGAAAATGACCTAAATGTTAATCCAATGACACAAATGAACTTATTGGATGCACAAGATTGGTTAAAAACCCTAATTGCACATGAATAACCCTAGAGAGGACGAAAATGACCTAAATGTTAATCCAATGACACAAATCAACTTATTGGATGCACAAGATTGGTTCAAAACCCTAATTGCACATAAATAACCCTAGAGAGGACGAAAATGACCTAAATGTTAATCCAATGACACAAATGAACTTTTTGGATGCACAAGATTGGTTAAAAACCCTAATTGGACAAGAATAAGCCTAGGGAGGACGAAAATGACCTAAATGTTAATCCAATGACCCAATGAACTTATTGGATGCACAACATTGGATAAAAACCCTAATTGCACATGAATAACCCTAGAGAGGACGAAAATGACCTAAATGTTAATCCAACGACACAAATGAACTTATTGGATGCACAAGACTACTTTAAAACCTTAATTGGACATAAATAACCATTGAGAGGACGAAAATGTCCTAAATGTTAATCCAAAGACACAAATGAACTTTTTGGATGCACAAGATTGGTTAAAAACCCTAATTGCCCAAGAATAAGCCTAGGGAGGACGAAAATGACCTAAATGTTCATCCAATGACACAAATGAACTTTTTCGATGCACAAGATTGGTTAAAAACCATAATTGCACAAGAATAAGCCTTGGGAGGACGAAAATGACCTAAATGTTGATCCAATGGCATAAACACACCTATTGGATACAGAAGATTGGTTAAAAACCCTAATTGGACAAGAACAACCCTAGTGATGACGAAAATGACCTAAATGTTCATCCAATGACACAAATGAACTTTTGGGTTGCCGAAAATTGGTTAAAAACCCTAATTGGACAAGAATAACCCTAGGGAGGACGAAAATGACCTAAATGTTCATCCAATCACACAAATGAACTTTTTGGATGCACAAGATTGGTTCAAAACCCTAATTGCACAAGAATAAGCCTAGGGAGGACGAAAATGACCTAAATGTTAATCCAATGACACAAATGAACTAATTGGATGCACAAGATTGGTTAAAAACCCTTATTGGACAAGAATAAGCCTTGGGAGGACGAAAATGACCTAAATGTTAATCCAATGACACAAATGAACTTATTGGATGCACAAGATTGGTTCAAAACCCTAATTGCACATAAATAACCCTAGGGAGGACGAAAATGACCTAAATGTTAATCCAATGAAACAAATTAACTTATTGGATGCACAAGATTGGTTAAAAACCCTTATTGGACAAGAATAAGCCTTGGGAGGACGAAAATGACCTAAATGTTAATCCAATGACACAAATGAACTTATTGGATGCACAAGATTGGTTAAAAACCCTAATTGCACATAAATAACCCTAGAGAGGACGAAAATGACATAAATGTTAATCCAATGACACAAATGAACTTATTGGATGCACAAGATTGGTTAAAAACCATAATTGCACATAAATAAGGCTACGGAGGACGAAGATGACCTAAATGTTCATCCAATGACACAAATGAACTTTTTGGTTGCAGAAGATTGGTTAAAAACCCTAATTGGACAAGAATAACCCTAGGGAGGACGAAAATGACCTAAATGTTCATCCAAAGACACAAATCAACTTTTGGGATGCACAAGTTTGGTTAAAAACCCTTATTGGACAAGAATAAGCCTTGGGAGGACGAAAATGACCTAAATGTTAATCCAATGACAAAAATGAACTTATTGGATGCACAAGATTGGTTAAAAACCCTTATTGGACAAGAATAAGCCTTGGGAGGACGAAAATGACCTAAATGTTAATCCAATGACACAAATGAACTTATTGGATGCACAAGATTGGTTAAAAACCCTAATTGCACATGAATAACCCTAGAGAGGACGAAAATGACCTAAATGTTAATCCAATGACACAAATGAACTTTTTGGATGCACAAGATTGGTTAAAAACCCTAATTGGACAAGAATAAGCCTAGGGAGGACGAAAATGACCTAAATGTTAATCCAATGACACAAATGAACTTATTGGATGCACAACATTGGATAAAAACCCTAATTGCACATGAATAACCCTAGAGAGGATGAAAATGACCTAAATGTTAATCCAATGACACAAATGAACTTATTGGATGCACAAGACTAGTTAAAAACCTTAATTGGACATAAATAACCATTGAGAGGACGAAAATGTCCTAAATGTTAATCCAAAGACACAAATGAACTTTTTGGATGCACAAGATTGGTTAAAAACCCTAATTGCACAAGAATAAGCCTAGGGAGGACGAAAATGACCTAAATGTTAATCCAATGACACAAATGAACTTTTTGGATGCACAACAATGGTTAAAAACCCTAATTGCAAAAGAATAAGCCTAGGGTGGATGAAAATGACCTAAATGTTCATCCAATGACATAAACACACCTATTGGATGCAGAAGATTGGTTAAAAACCCTAATTGGACAAGAATAACCCTAGGGAGGACGAAAATGACCTAAATGTTAATCCAAAGACACAAATGAACTTTTTGGATGCACAAGATTGGTTCAAAACCCTAATTGCACAAGAATAAGCCTAGGGAGGATGAAAATGACCTAAATGTTAATCCAATGACACAAATGAACTTATTGGATGCACAACATTGGATAAAAACCCTAATTGCACATGAATAACCCTAGAGAGGACGAAAATGACCTAAATGTTAATCCAATGACACAAATGAACTTATTGGATGCACAAGACTAGTTAAAAACCTTAATTGGACATAAATAACCATTGAGAGGACGAAAATGTCCTAAATGTTAATCCAAAGACACAAATGAACTTTTTGGATGCACAAGATTGGTTAAAAACCCTAATTACCCAAGAATAAGCCTAGGGAGGACGAAAATGACCTAAATGTTCATCCAATGACACAAATGAACTTTTTCGATGCACAAGATTGGTTAAAAACCCTAATTGCACAAGAATAAGCCTTGGGAGGACGAAAATGACCTAAATGTTCATCCAATGGCATAAACACACCTATTGGATATAGAAGATTGGTTAAAAACCCTAATTGGACAAGAACAACCCTAGTGAGGACGAAAATGACCTAAATGTTCATCCAATGACACAAATGAACTTTTGGGTTGCCGAAAATTGGTTAAAAACCCTAATTGGACAAGAATAAGCCTGGGGAGGACGAAAATAACCTAAATGTTAATCCAAAGACACAAATGAACTTTTTGGAAGCACAAGATTGGTTCAAAACCCTAATTGCACAAGAATAAGCCTAGGGAGGACGAAAATGACCTAAATGTTAATCCAATGACACAAATGAACTTATTGGATGCACAAGATTGGTTAAAAACCCTTATTGGAGAAGAATAAGCCTTGGGAGGACGAAAATGACCTAAATGTTAATCCAATGACACAAATGAAAGATTTGTTAAAAACCCTAACTGCAAATGAATAAGCCTAGGGAGGACAAAAATGACCTTAATGTTAATCCAATGACACAAATAAACTTATTGGATGCACAAGACTAGTTAAAAACCCTAATTGGACATAAATAACCATAGAGAGGACGAAAATGTCCTAAATGTTAATCCAAAGACACAAATGAACTTTTTGGATGCACAAGATTGGTTAAAAACCCTAATTGCCCAAGAATAAGCCTAGGGAGGACGAAAATGACCTAAATGTGAATCCAATGACACAAATGAACTTTTTGGATGCACAAGATTGGGTAAAAACCCTAATTGCACAAGAATAAGCCTAGGGAGGATGAAAATGACCTAAATGTTCATCCAATGACATAAACACACCTATTGGATGCAGAAGATTGGTTAAAAACCCTAATTGGACAAGAATAACCCTAGGGAGGACGAAAATGACCTAAATGTTCATCCAAAGACACAAATGATCTTTTTGGATGCACAAGATTGGTTCAAAACCCTAATTGCACAAGAATAAGCCTAGGGAGGACGAAAATGACCTAAATGTTAATCCAATGACACAAATGAACTTATTGGATGCACAAGATTGGTTAAAAACCCTTATTGGACAAGAATAAGCCTAGGGAGGACGAAAATGACCTAAATGTTAATCCAATGACACAAATGAACTTATTGGATGCACAACATTGGATAAAAACCCTAATTGCACATGAATAACCCTAGAGAGGACGAAAATGACCTAAATGTTAATCCAATGACACAAATGAACTTATTGGATGCACAACACTAGTTAAAAACCCTAATTGGACATAAATAACCATAGAGAGGACGAAAATGTCCTAAATGTTAATCCAAAGACACAAATGAACTTTTTGGATGCACAAGATTGGTTAAAAACCCTAATTGCACAAAAATAAGCATAGGGAGGACGAAAATGACCTAAATGTTAATCCAATGACACAAATGAACTTTTTGGATGCACAAGATTGGTTAAAAACCCTAATTGGACAAGAATAAGCCTAGGGAGGACGAAAATGACCTAAATGTTAATCCAATGACACAAATGAACTTATTGGATGCACAACATTGGATAAAAACCCTAATTGCACATGAATAACCCTAGAGAGGACGAAAATGACCTAAATGTTAATCCAATGACACAAATTAACTTATTGGATGCACAAGATTGGTTAAAAACCCTTATTGGACAAGAATAAGCCTTGGGAGGACGAAAATGACCTAAATGTTAATCCAATGACACAAATGAACTTATTGGATGCACAAGATTGGTTAAAAACCCTAATTGCACATAAATAACCCTAGAGAGGACGAAAATGACCTAAATGTTAATCCAATGACACAAATGAACTTTTTGGATGCACAAGATTGGTTAAAAACCCTAATTGGACAAGAATAAGCCTAGGGAGGACGAAAATCACCTAAATGTTAATCCAATGACACAAATGAACTTATTGGATGCACAACATTGGATAAAAACCCTAATTGCACATGAATAACCCTAGAGAGGACGAAAATGACCTAAATGTTAATCCAATGACATAAATGAACTTATTGGATGCACAAGATTGGTTAAAAACCATAATTGCACATAAATAAGGCTACGGAGGACAAAGATGACCTAAATGTTCATCCTATGACACAAATGAACTTTTTGGTTGCAGAAGATTGGTTAAAACCCCTAATTGGACAAGAATAACCCTAGGGAGGACGAAATTGACCTAAATGTTAATCCAAAGACACAAATGAACTTTTTGGATGCACAAGATTGGTTCAAAACCCTAATTGCACAAGAATAAGCCTAGGGAGGACGAAAATGACCTAAATGTTAATCCAATGACACAAATGAACTTATTGGATGCACAAGATTGGTTAAAAACCATTATTGGACAAGAATAAGCCTTGGGAGGACGAAAATGACCTAAATGTTAATCCAATGACACAAATGAACTTATTGGATGCACAAGATTGGTTCAAAACCCTAATTGCACATAAATAACCCTAGAGAGGACGAAAATGACCTAAATGTTAATCCAATTACACAAATGAACTTTTTGGATGCAGAAGATTGGTTAAAAACCCTAATTGGACAAGAATAAGCCTAGGGAGGACGAAAATGACCTAAATGTTAATCCAATGACACAAATGAACTTATTGGATGCACAACATTGGATAAAAACCCTAATTGCACATGAATAACCCTAGAGAGGACGAAAATGACCTAAATGTTAATCCAATGACACAAATTAACTTATTGGATGCACAAGATTGGTTAAAAACCCTTATTGGACAAGAATAAGCCTTGGGAGGACGAAAATGACCTAAATGTTAATCCAATGACACAAATGAACTTATTGGATGCACAAGATTGGTTAAAAACCCTAATTGCACATAAATAACCCTAGAGAGGACGAAAATGACCTAAATGTTAATCCAATGACACAAATGAACTTTTTGGATGCACAAGATTGGTTAAAAACCCTAATTGGACAAGAATAAGCCTAGGGAGGACGAAAATGACCTAAATGTTAATCCAATGACACAAATGAACTTTTTGGATGCACAACATTGGATAAAAACCCTAATTGCACATGAATAACCCTAGAGAGGACGAAAATGACCTAAATGTTAATCCAATGACACAAATGAACTTCTTGGATGCACAAGATTGGTTAAAAACCATAATTGCACATAAATAAGGCTACGGAGGACAAAGATGACCTAAATGTTCATCCAATGACACAAATGAACTTATTGGATGCACAACATTGGATAAAAACCCTAATTGCACATGAATAACCCTAGAGAGGACGAAAATGACCTAAATGTTAATCCAATGACACAAATGAACTTATTGGATGCACAAGATTGGTTAAAAACCATAATTGCACATAAATAAGGCTACGGAGGACAAAGATGACCTAAATGTTCATCCAATGACACAAATGAACTTTTTGGTTGCAGAAGATTGGTTAAAAACCCTAATTGGACAAGAATAATCCTAGGGAGGACGAAAATGACCTAAATGTTAATCCAAAGACACAAATGAACTTTTTGGATGCACAAGATTGGTTCAAAACCCTAATTGCACAAGAATAAGCCTAGGGAGGACGAAAATGACCTAAATGTTAATCCAATGACACAAATGAACTTATTGGATGCACAAGATTGGTTAAAAACCCTTATTGGACAAGAATAAGCCTTGGGAGGACGAAAATGACCTAAATATTAATCCAATGACACAAATGAACTTGTTGGATGCACAAGATTGGTTCAAAACCCTAATTGCACATAAATAACCCTAGAGAGGACGAAAATGACCTAAATGTTAATCCAATGACACAAATGAACTTTTTGGATGCACAAGATTGGTTAAAAACCCTAATTGGACAATAATAAACCTAGGGAGGACGAAAATGACCTAAATGTTAATCCAATGACACAAATGAACTTATTGGATGCACAACATTGGATAAAAACCCTAATTGCACATGAATAACCCTAGAGAGGACGAAAATGACCTAAATGTTAATCCAATGACACAAATGAACTTATTGGATGCACAAGATTGGTTCAAAACCCTAATTGCACATAAATAACCCTAGAGAGGACGAAAATGACCTAAATGTTAATCCAATGACACAAATGAACTTTTTGGATGCAGAAGATTGGTTAAAAACCCTAATTGGACAAGAATAAGCCTAAGGAGGACGAAAATGACCTAAATGTTAATCCAATGACACAAATGAACTTATTGGATGCACAACATTGGATAAAAACCCTAATTGCACATGAATAACCCTAGAGAGGACGAAAATGACCTAAATGTTAATCCAATGACACAAATGAACTTATTGGATGCACAAGACTAGTTTAAAACCTTAATTGGACATAAATAACCATTGAGAGGACGAAAATGTCCTAAATGTTAATCCAAAGACACAAATGAACTTTTTGGATGCACAAGATTGGTTAAAAACCCTAATTGCCCAAGAATAAGCCTAGGGAGGACGAAAATGACCTAAATGTTCATCCAATGACACAAATGAACTTTTTCGATGCACAAGATTGGTTAAAAACCCTAATTGGACAAGAATAAGCCTAGGGAGGACGAAAATGACCTAAATGTTAATCCAATGACACAAATGAACTTATTGGATGCACAACATTGGATAAAAACCCTAATTGCACATGAATAACCCTAGAGAGGACGAAAGTGACCTAAATGTTAATCCAATGACACAAATGAACTTATTGGATCGAAAAGACTAGTTAAAAACCTTAATTGGACATAAATAACCATTGAGAAGACGAAAATGTCCTAAATGTTAATCCAAAGACACAAATGAACTTTTTGGATGCACAAGATTGGTTAAAAACCCTAATTGCCCAAGAATAAGCCTAGGGAGGACGAAAATGACCTAAATGTTCAACCAATGACACAAATGAACTTTTTCGATGCACAAGATTGGTTAAAAACCCTAATTGGACAAGAATAAGCCTAGGGAGGACGAAAATGACCTAAATGTTAATCCAATGACACAAATGAACTTATTGGATGCACAACATTGGATAAAAACCCTAATTGCACATGAATAACCCTAGAGAGGACGAAAATGACCTAAATGTTAATCCAATGACACAAATGAACTTATTGGATGCACAAGATTGGTTAAAAACCATAATTGCACATAAATAAGGCTACGGAGGACAAAGATGACCTAAATGTTCATCCTATGACACAAATGAACTTTTTGGTTGCAGAAGATTGGTTAAAAACCCTAATTGGACAAGAATAACTCTAGGGAGGACGAAATTGACCTAAATGTTAATCCAAAGACACAAATGAACTTTTTGGATGCACAAGATTGGTTCAAAACCCTAATTGCACAAGAATAAGCCTAGGGAGGACGAAAATGACCTAAATGTTAATCCAATGACACAAATGAACTTATTGGATGCACAAGATTGGTTAAAAACCATTATTGGACAAGAATAAGCCTTGGGAGGACGAAAATGACCTAAATGTTAATCCAATGACACAAATGAACTTATTGGATGCACAAGATTGGTTCAAAACCCTAATTGCACATAAATAACCCTAGAGAGGACGAAAATGACCTAAATGTTAATCCAATTACACAAATGAACTTTTTGGATGCAGAAGATTGGTTAAAAACCCTAATTGGACAAGAATAAGCCTAAGGAGGACGAAAATGACCTAAATGTTAATCCAATGACACAAATGAACTTATTGGATGCACAACATTGGATAAAAACCCTAATTGCACATGAATAACCCTAGAGAGGACGAAAATGACCTAAATGTTAATCCAATGACACAAATGAACTTATTGGATGCACAAGACTAGTTAAAAACCCTAATTGCACAAGAATAAGCCTAGGGAGGACGAAAATGACCTAAATGTTAATCCAATGACACAAATGAACTTATTGGATGCACAAGATTGGTTAAAAACCCTTATTGGAAAAGAATAACCCTAGGGAGGACGAAAATGACCTAAATGTTAATCCAAAGACACAAATGAACTTTTTGGATGCACAAGATTGGTTCAAAACCCTAATTGCACAAGAATAAGCCTAGGGAGGACGAGAATGACCTAAATGTTAATCCAATGACACAAATGAACTTATTGGATGCACAAGATTGGTTAAAAACCCTTATTGGACAAGAATAAGCCTTGGGAGGACGAAAATGACCTAAATGTTAATCCAATGACACAAATGAACTTATTGGATGCACAAGATTGGTTCAAAACCCTAATTGCACATAAATAACCCTAGAGAGGACGAAAATGACCTAAATGTTAATCCAATGACACAAATGAACTTTTTGGATGCACAAGATTGGTTAAAAACCCTAATTGGACAAGAATAAGCCTAGGGAGGACGAAAATGACCTAAATGTTAATCCAATGACACAAATGAACTTATTGGATGCACAACATTGGATAAAAACCCTAATTGCACATGAATAACCCTAGAGAGGACGAAAATGACCTAAATGTTAATCCAATGACACAAATGAACTTATTGGATGCACAAGATTGGTTAAAAACCATAATTGCACATAAATAAGGCTACGGAGGACAAAGATGACCTAAATGTTCATCCTATGACACAAATGAACTTTTTGGTTGCAGAAGATTGGTTAAAAACCCTAATTGGACAAGAATAACCCTAGGGAGGACGAAATTGACCTAAATGTTAATCCAAAGACACAAATGAACTTTTTGGATGCACAAGATTGGTTCAAAACCCTAATTGCACAAGAATAAGCCTAGGGAGGACGAAAATGACCTAAATGTTAATCCAATGACACAAATGAACTTATTGGATGCACAAGATTGGTTAAAAACCATTATTGGACAAGAATAAGCCTTGGGAGGACGAAAATGACCTAAATGTTAATCCAATGACACAAATGAACTTATTGGATGCACAAGATTGGTTCAAAACCCTAATTGCACATAAATAACCCTAGAGAGGACGAAAATGACCTAAATGTTAATCCAATGACACAAATGAACTTTTTGGATGCAGAAGATTGGTTAAAAACCCTAATTGGACAAGAATAAGCCTAGGGAGGACGAAAATGACCTAAATGTTAATCCAATGACACAAATGAACTTATTGGATGCACAAGATTGGTTAAAAACCCTAATTGGACAAGAATAAGCCTTGGGAGGACGAAAATGACCTAATTGATCATCCAATGACACAAACACACCTATTGGATGAACAAGATTGGTTAAAAACCCTAATTGGACAAGAATAAGCCTAGGGAGGACAAAAATGACCTAAATGTTAATCCAATGACACAACTCAACTTATTGGATGCACAAGATTGGTTAAAAACCCTAATTGGGTAAGAATAAGCCTAGGGAGGACGAAAATGACCTAATTGATCATCCAATGACACAAACACACCTATTGGATGCACAAGATTGGTTAAAAACCCTAATTGGACAAGAATATGCCTATGGAGGACGAAAATGACCTAATTGATCGTCCAGTGACACAAATGAACTTATTGGATGCACAAGATTGGTTAAAAACATTTATTGGACAAGAATAAATCTAGGGAAGACGAAAATGACCTAATTGATCATCCAATGACACAAACACACCTATTGGATGCACAAGATTGGTTAAAAACCCTAATTGGACAAGAATATGCCTAGGGAGGACGAAAATGACCTAAATGTTAATCCAATGACACAAATGAACTTAATGGGTGCACAAGATTGTTTAATAACCCTAATTGGACAAGAATAAGCCTAGGGAGAACGAAAATGACCTAATTGATCATCCAATAACACAAACACACCTATTTGATGCACAAGATTGGTTAAAAACCCTAATTGGACAAGAATAAGCCTAGGGAGGACGAAAATTACCTAATTGATCATCCAATGACACAAACACACCTATTGGATGCACAAGATTGGTTAAAAACCCTAATTGGACAAGAATAAGCCTAGGGAGGACGAAAATGACCTAATTGATCATCCAATGACACAAACACACCTATTGGATGCACAAGATTGGTTAAAAACCCTAATTGGACAAGAATAAGCCTAGGGAGGACAACAATGACCTAATTGATCATCCAATGACACAAACACACCTATTGGATGCACAAGAATGGTTAAAAACCCTAATTGGACAAGAATAAGCCTAGGGAGGACGAAAATGACCTAATTGATCATCCAATGACACAAACACACCTATTGGATGCACAAGATTGGTTAAAAACCCTAATTGGACAAGAATAAGCCTAGGGAGGACGAAAATGACCTAATTGATCATCCAATGACACAAACACACCTATTGGATGCACAAGATTGGTTAAAAACCCTAATTGGACAAGAATATGCCTAGGGAGGACGAAAATGACCTAAATGTTAATCCAATGACACAACTCAACCTATTGGATGCACAAGATTGGTTAAAAACCCTAATTGGACAAGAATAAGCCTAGGGAGGACGATAAATGACCTAATTGATCATCCAATGACACAAACACACCTATTGGATGCACAAGATTGGTTAAAAACCCTAATTGGACAAGAATAAGCCTAGGGAGGACGAAAATGACCTAATTGATCATCCAATGACACAAACACACCTATTGGATGCACAAGATTGGTTAAAAACCCTAATTGGACAAGAATAAGCCTAGGGAGGACGAAAATGACCTAATTGATCATCCAATGACACAAACACACCTATTGGATGCACAAGATTGGTTAAAAACCCTAATTGGACAAGAATAAGCCTAGGGAGGACGAAAATGACCTAATTGATCATCCAATGACACAAACACACCTATTGGATGCACAAGATTGGTTTAAAACCCTAGTTGATCAAGAATATGCCTAGGAAGGACGAAAATGACCTAATTGATCATCCAATGACACAAATGAACTTATTGGATGCACAAGATTGGTTAAAAACCCTAATTGGACAAGAATAAGCCTAGGGAGGACGAAAATGACCTAATTGATCATCCAATGACACAAACACACCTATTGGATGCACAAGATTGGTTAAAAACCCTAATTGGACAAGAATAAGCCTAGGGAGGACGAAAATGACCTAATTGATCATCCAATGACACAAACACACCTATTGGATGCACAAGATTGGTTAAAAACCCTAGTTGGACAAGAATATGCCTAGGGAGGACGAAAATGACCTAATTGATCATCCAATGACACAAATGAACTTATTGGACGCACAAGATTGGTTAAAAACCCTAGTTGGACAAGAATATGCCTAGGGAGGACGAAAATGACCTAATTGATCATCCAATGACACAAATGAACTTATTGGATGCACAAGATTTGTTAAAAACCCTAATTGGACAAGAATATGCCTAGGGAGGACGAAAATAACCTAATTGATCATCCAATGACACAAACACACCTATTGGATGCACAAGATTGGTTAAAAACCCTAATTGGACAAGAATAAGCCTTGGGAGGACGAAAATGACCTAAATGTTAATCCAATGACACAAATGAACTTATTGGATGCACAAGATTGGTTAAAAACCCTTATTGGACAAGAATAAGCCTTGGGAGGACGAAAATGACCTAAATGTTAATCCAATGACACAAATGAACTTATTGGATGCACAAGATTGGTTAAAAACCCTAATTGCACATAAATAACCCTAGAGAGGACGAAAATGACCTAAATGTTAATCCAATGACACAAATGAACTTTTTGGATGCACAAGATTGGTTAAAAACCCTAATTGGACAAGAATAAGCCTAGGGAGGACGAAAATGACCTAAATGTTCATCCAAAGACACAAATGAACTTTTTGGATGCACAAGATTGGTTCAAAACCCTAATTGCACAAGAATAAGCCTAGGGAGGACGAAAATGACCTAAATGTTAATCCAATGACACAAATGAACTTATTGGATGCACAAGATTGGTTAAAAACCCTTATTGGACAAGAATAAGCCTAGGGAGGACGAAAATGACCTAAATGTTAATCCAATGACACAAATGAACTTATTGGATGCACAACATTGGATAAAAACCCTAATTGCACATGAATAACCCTAGAGAGGACGAAAATGACCTAAATGTTAATCCAATGACACAAATGAACTTATTGGATGCACAACACTAGTTAAAAACCCTAATTGGACATAAATAACCATAGAGAGGACGAAAATGTCCTAAATGTTAATCCAAAGACACAAATGAACTTTTTGGATGCACAAGATTGGTTAAAAACCCTAATTGCACAAAAATAAGCATAGGGAGGACGAAAATGACCTAAATGTTAATCCAATGACACAAATGAACTTTTTGGATGCACAAGATTGGTTAAAAACCCTAATTGGACAAGAATAAGCCTAGGGAGGACGAAAATGACCTAAATGTTAATCCAATGACACAAATGAACTTATTGGATGCACAACATTGGATAAAAACCCTAATTGCACATGAATAACCCTAGAGAGGACGAAAGTGACCTAAATGTTAATCCAATGACACAAATGAACTTATTGGATCGAAAAGACTAGTTAAAAACCTTAATTGGACATAAATAACCATTGAGAAGACGAAAATGTCCTAAATGTTAATCCAAAGACACAAATGAACTTTTTGGATGCACAAGATTGGTTAAAAACCCTAATTGCCCAAGAATAAGCCTAGGGAGGACGAAAATGACCTAAATGTTCAACCAATGACACAAATGAACTTTTTCGATGCACAAGATTGGTTAAAAACCCTAATTGGACAAGAATAAGCCTAGGGAGGACGAAAATGACCTAAATGTTAATCCAATGACACAAATGAACTTATTGGATGCACAACATTGGATAAAAACCCTAATTGCACATGAATAACCCTAGAGAGGACGAAAATGACCTAAATGTTAATCCAATGACACAAATGAACTTATTGGATGCACAAGATTGGTTAAAAACCATAATTGCACATAAATAAGGCTACGGAGGACAAAGATGACCTAAATGTTCATCCTATGACACAAATGAACTTTTTGGTTGCAGAAGATTGGTTAAAAACCCTAATTGGACAAGAATAACTCTAGGGAGGACGAAATTGACCTAAATGTTAATCCAAAGACACAAATGAACTTTTTGGATGCACAAGATTGGTTCAAAACCCTAATTGCACAAGAATAAGCCTAGGGAGGACGAAAATGACCTAAATGTTAATCCAATGACACAAATGAACTTATTGGATGCACAAGATTGGTTAAAAACCATTATTGGACAAGAATAAGCCTTGGGAGGACGAAAATGACCTAAATGTTAATCCAATGACACAAATGAACTTATTGGATGCACAAGATTGGTTCAAAACCCTAATTGCACATAAATAACCCTAGAGAGGACGAAAATGACCTAAATGTTAATCCAATTACACAAATGAACTTTTTGGATGCAGAAGATTGGTTAAAAACCCTAATTGGACAAGAATAAGCCTAAGGAGGACGAAAATGACCTAAATGTTAATCCAATGACACAAATGAACTTATTGGATGCACAACATTGGATAAAAACCCTAATTGCACATGAATAACCCTAGAGAGGACGAAAATGACCTAAATGTTAATCCAATGACACAAATGAACTTATTGGATGCACAAGACTAGTTTAAAACCTTAATTGGACATAAATAACCATTGAGAGGACGAAAATGTCCTAAATGTTAATCCAAAGACACAAATGAACTTTTTGGATGCACAAGATTGGTTAAAAACCCTAATTGCCCAAGAATAAGCCTAGGGAGGACGAAAATGACCTAAATGTTCATCCAATGACACAAATGAACTTTTTCGATGCACAAGATTGGTTAAAAACAATAATTGCACAAGAATAAGCCTTGGGAGGACGAAAATGACCTAAATGTTCATCCAATGGCATAAACACACCTATTGGATACAGAAGATTGGTTAAAAACCCTAATTGGACAAGAACAACCCTAGTGAGGACGAAAATGACCTAAATGTTCATCCAATGACACAAATGAACTTTTGGGTTGCCGAAAATTGGTTAAAAACCCTAATTGGACAAGAATAACCCTAGGGAGGACGAAAATGACCTAAATGTTCATCCAAACACACAAATGAACTTTTTGGATGCACAAGATTGGTTCAAAACCCTAATTGCACAAGAATAAGCCTAGGGAGGACGAAAATGACCTAAATGTTAATCCAATGACACAAATGAACTAATTGGATGCACAAGATTGGTTAAAAACCCTTATTGGACAAGAATAAGCCCTGGGAGGACGAAAATGACCTAAATGTTAATCCAATGACACAAATGAACTTATTGGATGCACAAGATTGGTTCAAAACCCTAATTGCACATAAATAACCCTAGGGACGACGAAAATGACCTAAATGTTAATCCAATGACACAAATTAACTTATTGGATGCACAAGATTGGTTAAAAACCCTTATTGGACAAGAATAAGCCTTGGGAGGACGAAAATGACCTAAATGTTAATCCAATGACACAAATGAACTTATTGGATGCACAAGATTGGTTAAAAACCCTAATTGCACATAAATAACCCTAGAGAGGACGAAAATGACCTAAATGTTAATCCAATGACACAAATGAACTTTTTGGATGCACAAGATTGGTTAAAAACCCTAATTGGACAAGAATAAGCCTAGGGAGGACGAAAATGACCTAAATGTTAATCCAATGACACAAATGAACTTATTGGATGCACAACATTGGATAAAAACCCTAATTGCACATGAATAACCCTAGAGAGGACGAAAATGACCTAAATGTTAATCCAATGACACAAATGAACTTATTGGATGCACAAGATTGGTTAAAAACCGTAATTGCACATAAATAAGGCTACGGAGGACAAAGATGACCTAAATGTTCATCCAATGACACAAATGAACTTTTTGGTTGCAGAAGATTGGTTCAAAACCCTAATTGGACAAGAATAACCCTAGGGAGGACGAAATTGACCTAAATGTTAATCCAAAGACACAAATGAACTTTTTGGATGCACAAGATTGGTTCAAAACCCTAATTGCACAAGAATAAGCCAAGGGAGGACGAAAATGACCTAAATGTTAATCCAATGACACAAATGAACTTATTGGATGCACAAGATTGGTTAAAAACCATTATTGGACAAGAATAAGCCTTGGGAGGACGAAAATGACCTAAATGTTAATCCAATGACACAAATGAACTTATTGGATGCACAAGATTGGTTCAAAACCCTAATTGCACATAAATAACCCTAGAGAGGACGAAAATGACCTAAATGTTAATCCAATGACACAAATGAACTTATTGGATGCACAACATTGGATAAAAACCCTAATTGCACATGAATAACCCTAGAGAGGACGAAAATGACCTAAATGTTAATCCAATGACACAAATGAACTTATTGGATGCACAAGACTACTTTAAAACCTTAATTGGACATAAATAACCATTGAGAGGACGAAAATGTCCTAAATATTAATCCAAAGACACAAATTAACTTTTTGGATGCACAAGATTGGTTAAAAACCCTAATTGCCCAAGAATAAGCCTAGGGAGGACGAAAATGACCTAAATGTTCATCCAATGACACAAATGAACTTTTTCGATGCACAAGATTGGTTAAAAACCATAATTGCACAAGAATAAGCCTTGGGAGGACGAAAATGACCTAAATGTTGATCCAATGGCATAAACACACCTATTGGATACAGAAGATTGGTTAAAAACCCTAATTGGACAAGAACAACCCTAGTGAGGACGAAAATGACCTAAATGTTCATCCAATGACACAAATGAACTTTTGGGTTGCCGAAAATTGGTTAAAAACCCTAATTGGACAAGAATAACCCTAGGGAGGACGAAAATGACCTAAATGTTCATCCAAACACACAAATGAACTTTTTGGATGCACAAGATTGGTTCAAAACCCTAATTGCACAAGAATAAGCCTAGGGAGGACGAAAATGAACTAAATGTTAATCCAATGACACAAATGAACTAATTGGATGCACAAGATTGGTTAAAAACCCTTATTGGACAAGAATAAGCCTTGGGAGGACGAAAATGACCTAAATGTTAATCCAATGACACAAATGAACTTATTGGATGCACAAGATTGGTTCAAAACCCTAATTGCACATAAATAACCCTAGGGACGACGAAAATGACCTAAATGTTAATCCAATGACACAAATTAACTTATTGGATGCACAAGATTGGTTAAAAACCCTTATTGGACAAGAATAAGCCTTGGGAGGACGAAAATGACCTAAATGTTAATCCAATGACACAAATGAACTTATTGGATGCACAAGATTGGTTAAAAACCCTAATTGCACATAAATAACCCTAGAGAGGACGAAAATGACATAAATGTTAATCCAATGACACAAATGAACTTATTGGATGCACAAGATTGGTTAAAAACCATAATTGCACATAAATAAGGCTACGGAGGACGAAGATGACCTAAATGTTCATCCAATGACACAAATGAACTTTTTGGTTGCAGAAGATTGGTTAAAAACCCTAATTGGACAAGAATAACCCTAGGGAGGACGAAAATGACCTAAATGTTCATCCAAAGACACAAATCAACTTTTGGGATGCACAAGTTTGGTTAAAAACCCTTATTGGACAAGAATAAGCCTTGGGAGGACGAAAATGACCTAAATGTTAATCCAATGACAAAAATGAACTTATTGGATGCACAAGATTGGTTAAAAACCCTTATTGGACAAGAATAAGCCTTGGGAGGACGAAAATGACCTAAATGTTAATCCAATGACACAAATGAACTTATTGGATGCACAAGATTGGTTAAAAACCCTAATTGCACATAAATAAGGCTACGGAGGACGAAGATGACCTAAATGTTCATCCAATGACACAAATGAACTTTTTGGTTGCAGAAGATTGGTTAAAAACCCTAATTGGACAAGAATAACCCTAGGGAGGACGAAAATGACCTAAATGTTCATCCAAAGACACAAATTAACTTTTTGGATGCACAAGATTAGTTCAAAATCCTAATTGCACAAGAATAAGCCTAGGGAGGACGAAAATGACCTAAATGTTAATCAAATGACACAAATGAACTTATTGGATGCACAAGATTGGTTAAAAACCCTTATTGGACAAGAATAAGCCTTGGGAGGACGAAAATGACCTAAATGTTAATCCAATGTACACAAATGAACTTTTTGGATGCACAAGATTTGTTAAAAACCCTAACTGCACATGAATAAGCCTAGGGAGGACAAAAATGACCTTAATGTTAATCCAATGACACAAATAAACTTATTGGATGCACAAGACTAGTTAAAAACCCTAATTGGACATAAATAACCATAGAGAGGACGAAAATGTCCTAAATGTTAATCCAAAGACACAAATGAACTTTTTGGATGCACAAGATTGGTTAAAAACCCTAATTGCCCAAGAGTAAGCATAGGGAGGACGAAAATGACCTAAATGTTAATCCAATGACACAAACGAACTTTTTGGATGCACAAGATTGGTTAAAAACCCTAATTGCACAAGAATAAGCCTAGGGAGGACGAAAATGACCTAAATGTTCATCCAATGACATAAACACACCTATTGGATGCAGAAGATTGGTTAAAAACCCTAATTGGACAAGAATAAGCCTAGGGAGGACGAAAATGACCTAAATGTTAATCCAATGACACAAATGAACTTATTGGATGCACAAGATTGGTTAAAAACCCTAATTGGACAAGAATAAGCCTTGGGAGGACAAAAATGACCTAAATGTTAATCCAATGACACAAATGAACTTATTGGATGCACAAGATTGGTTAAAAACTCTAATTGCACATTAATAACCCTAGAGGGGACGAAAATGACCTAAATGTTAATCCAATGACTCAAATGAACTTATTGGATGCACAAGATTGGTTAAAAACCCTAATTGGACATAAATAACTATAGAGAGGACGAAGATGACCTAAATGTTAATCCGATGACACAAATGAACTTTTTGGATGCACAAGATTGGTTAAAAACCCTTATTGCACAAGAATAAGCCTAGGGAGCACGAAAATGACCTAAATGTTAATCCAAAGACACAAATGAACTTTTTGGATGCACAAGATTGGTTCAAAACCCTAATTGCACAAGAATAAGCCTAGGGAGGACGAAAATGACCTAAATGTTAATCCAATGACACAAATGAACTTATTGGATGCACAAGATTGGTTAAAAACCCTAATTGGACAAGAATAAGCCTTGGGAGGACGAAAATGACCTAAATATTAATCCAATGACACAAATGAACTTATTGGATGCACAAGATTGGTTCAAAACCCTAATTGCACATAAATAACCCTAGAGAGGACGAAAATGACCTAAATGTTAATCCAATGACACAAATGAACTTTTTGGATGCACAAGATTGGTTAAAAACCCTAATTGGACAATAATAAACCTAGGGAGGACGAAAATGACCTAAATGTTAATCCAATGACACAAATGAACTTATTGGATGCACAACATTGGATAAAAACCCTAATTGCACATGAATAACCCTAGAGAGGACGAAAATGACCTAAATGTTAATCCAATGACACAAATGAACTTATTGGATGCACAAGACTAGTTTAAAACCTTAATTGGACATAAATAACCATTGAGAGGACGAAAATGTCCTAAATGTTAATCCAAAGACACAAATGAACTTTTTGGATGCACAAGATTGGTTA
Source organism: Cicer pinnatifidum (assembly GCA_037974775.1). Classification (NCBI taxonomy): domain Eukaryota; kingdom Viridiplantae; phylum Streptophyta; class Magnoliopsida; order Fabales; family Fabaceae; genus Cicer; species Cicer pinnatifidum. Next base: position 23,911,898 of record JBBPBR010000008.1, on the reverse strand, counting down.
AAAACCCTAATTGCCCAAGAATAAGCCTAGGGAGGACGAAAATGACCTAAATGTTCATCCAATGACACAAATGAACTTTTTCGATGCACAAGATTGGTTAAAAACAATAATTGCACAAGAATAAGCCTTGGGAGGACGAAAATGACCTAAATGTTCATCCAATGGCATAAACACACCTATTGGATACAGAAGATTGGTTAAAAACCCTAATTGGACAAGAACAACCCTAGTGAGGACGAAAATGACCTAAATGTTCATCCAATGACACAAATGAACTTTTGGGTTGCCGAAAATTGGTTAAAAACCCTAATTGGACAAGAATAACCCTAGGGAGGACGAAAATGACCTAAATGTTCATCCAAACACACAAATGAACTTTTTGGATGCACAAGATTGGTTCAAAACCCTAATTGCACAAGAATAAGCCTAGGGAGGACGAAAATGACCTAAATGTTAATCCAATGACACAAATGAACTTATTGGATGCACAAGATTGGTTAAAAACCCTTATTGGACAAGAATAACCCTAGGGAGGACGAAAATGACCTAAATGTTAATCCAAAGACACAAATGAACTTTTTGGATGCACAAAATTGGTTCAAAACCCTAATTGCACAAGAATAAGCCTAGGGAGGACGAAAATGACCTAAATGTTAATCCAATGACACAAATGAACTTATTGGATGCACAAGATTGGTTAAAAACCCTTATTGGACTAGAATAAGCCTTGGGAGGACGAAAATGACCTAAATGTTATTCCAATGACACAAATGAACTTATTGGATGCACAAGATTGGTTCAAAACCCTAATTGCACATAAATAACCCTAGAGTGGACGAAAATGACCTAAATGTTAATCCAATGACACAAATGAACTTTTTGGATGCACAAGATTGGTTAAAAACCCTAATTGGACAAGAATAAGCCTAGGGAGGACGAAAATGACCTAAATGTTAATCCAATGACACAAATGAACTTATTGGATGCACAACATTGGATAAAAACCCTAATTGCACATGAATAACCCTAGAGAGGACGAAAATGACCTAAATGTTAATCCAATGACACAAATGAACTTATTGGATGCACAAGATTGGTTAAAAACCATAATTGCACATAAATAAGGCTACGGAGGACAAAGATGACCTAAATGTTCATCCTATGACACAAATGAACTTTTTGGTTGCAGAAGATTGGTTAAAAACCCTAATTGGACAAGAATAACTCTAGGGAGGACGAAATTGACCTAAATGTTAATCCAAAGACACAAATGAACTTTTTGGATGCACAAGATTGGTTCAAAACCCTAATTGCACAAGAATAAGCCTAGGGAGGACGAAAATGACCTAAATGTTAATCCAATGACACAAATGAACTTATTGGATGCACAAGATTGGTTAAAAACCATTATTGGACAAGAATAAGCCTTGGGAGGACGAAAATGACCTAAATGTTAATCCAATGACACAAATGAACTTATTGGATGCACAAGATTGGTTCAAAACCCTAATTGCACATAAATAACCCTAGAGAGGACGAAAATGACCTAAATGTTAATCCAATTACACAAATGAACTTTTTGGATGCAGAAGATTGGTTAAAAACCCTAATTGGACAAGAATAAGCCTAAGGAGGACGAAAATGACCTAAATGTTAATCCAATGACACAAATGAACTTATTGGATGCACAACATTGGATAAAAACCCTAATTGCACATGAATAACCCTAGAGAGGACGAAAATGACCTAAATGTTAATCCAATGACACAAATGAACTTATTGGATGCACAAGATTGGTTAAAAACCCTTATTGGACAAGAATAAGCCTTGGGAGGACGAAAATGACCTAAATGTTAATCCAATGACACAAATGAACTTTTTGGATGCACAAGATTGGTTAAAAACCCTAATTGGACAAGAATAAGCCTAGGGAGGACGAAAATGACCTAAATGTTAATCCAATGACACAAATGAACTTATTGGATGCACAACATTGGATAAAAACCCTAATTGCACATGAATAACCCTAGAGAGGACGAAAATGACCTAAATGTTAATCCAATGACACAAATGAACTTATTGGATGCACAAGATTGGTTAAAAACCGTAATTGCACATAAATAAGGCTACGGAGGACAAAGATGACCTAAATGTTCATCCAATGACACAAATGAACTTTTTGGTTGCAGAAGATTGGTTAAAAACCCTAATTGGACAAGAATTACCCTAGGGAGGACGAAATTGACCTAAATGTTAATCCAAAGACACAAATGAACTTTTTGGATGCACAAGATTGGTTCAAAACCCTAATTGCACAAGAATAAGCCAAGGGAGGACGAAAATGACCTAAATGTTAATCCAATGACACAAATGAACTTATTGGATGCACAAGATTGGTTAAAAACCATTATTGGACAAGAATAAGCCTTGGGAGGACGAAAATGACCTAAATGTTAATCCAATGACACAAATGAACTTATTGGTTGCACAAGATTGGTTCAAAACCCTAATTGCACATAAATAACCCTAGAGAGGACGAAAATGACCTAAATGTTAATCCAATTACACAAATGAACTTTTTGGATGCAGAAGATTGGTTAAAAACCCTAATTGGACAAGAATAAGCCTAAGGAGGACGAAAATGACCTAAATGTTTATCCAATGACACAAATGAACTTATTGGATGCACAACATTGGATAAAAACCCTAATTGCACATGAATAACCCTAGAGAGGACGAAAATGACCTAAATGTTAATCCAATGACACAAATGAACTTATTGGATGCACAAGACTAGTTTAAAACCTTAATTGGACATAAATAACCATTGAGAGGACGAAAATGTCCTAAATGTTAATCCAAAGACACAAATGAACTTTTTGGATGCACAAGATTGGTTAAAAACCCTAATTGCCCAAGAATAAGCCTAGGGAGGACGAAAATGACCTAAATGTTCATCCAATGACACAAATGAACTTTTTCGATGCACAAGATTGGTTAAAAACCCTAATTGCACAAGAATAAGCCTTGGGAGGACGAAAATGACCTAAATGTTCATCCAATGGCATAAACACACCTATTGGATACAGAAGATTGGTTAAAAACCCTAATTGGACAAGAACAACCCTAGTGAGGACGAAAATGACCTAAATGTTCATCCAATGACACAAATGAACTTTTGGGTTGCCGAAAATTGGTTAAAAACCCTAATTGGACAAGAATAAGCCTGGGGAGGACGAAAATAACCTAAATATTAATCCAAAGACACAAATGAACTTTTTGGAAGCACAAGATTGGTTCAAAACCCTAATTGCACAAGAATAAGCCTAGGGAGGACGAAAATGACCTAAATGTTAATCCAATGACACAAATGAACTTATTGGATGCACAAGATTGGTTAAAAACCCTTATTGGAGAAGAATAAGCCTTGGGAGGACGAAAATGACCTAAATGTTAATCCAATGACACAAATGAAAGATTTGTTAAAAACCCTAACTGCAAATGAATAAGCCTAGGGAGGACAAAAATGACCTTAATGTTAATCCAATGACACAAATAAACTTATTGGATGCACAAGACTAGTTAAAAACCCTAATTGGACATAAATAACCATAGAGAGGACGAAAATGTCCTAAATGTTAATCCAAAGACACAAATGAACTTTTTGGATGCACAAGATTGGTTAAAAACCCTAATTGCCCAAGAATAAGCCTAGGGAGGACGAAAATGACCTAAATGTTAATCCAATGACACAAATGAACTTTTTGGATGCACAAGATTGGGTAAAAACCCTAATTGCACAAGAATAAGCCTAGGGAGGATGAAAATGACCTAAATGTTCATCCAATGACATAAACACACCTATTGGATGCAGAAGATTGGTTAAAAACCCTAATTGGACAAGAATAACCCTAGGGAGGATGAAAATGACCTAAATGTTCATCCAAAGACACAAATGATCTTTTTGGATGCACAAGATTGGTTCAAAACCCTAATTGCACAAGAATAAGCCTAGGGAGTACGAAAATGACCTAAATGTTAATCCAATGACACAAATGAACTTATTGGATGCACAAGATTGGTTAAAAACCCTTATTGGACAAGAATAACCCTAGGGAGGACGAAAATGACCTAAATGTTAATCCAAAGACACAAATGAACTTTTTGGATGCACAAAATTGGTTCAAAACCCTAATTGCACAAGAATAAGCCTAGGGAGGACGAAAATGACCTAAATGTTAATCCAATGACACAAATGAACTTATTGGATGCACAAGATTGGTTAAAAACCCTAATTGCACAAGAATAAGCCTAGGGATGACGAAAATGACCTAAATGTTAATCCAATGACACAAATGAACTTATTGGATGCACAAGATTGGTTAAAAACCCTAATTGCACAAGAATAAGCCTAGGGAGGACGAAAATGACCTAAATGTTAATCCAATGACAAAAATGAACTTATTGGATGCACAAGATTGGTTAAAAACCCTAATTGGACAAGAATAAGCCTAGGGAGGACGGAAAGGACCAAAATGTTAATCCAATGACACAAATTAACTTATTGGATGCACAAGATTGGTTAAAAACCCTAATTGCACAAGAATAAGCCTAGGGAGGACGAAAATGACCTAAATGTTAATCCAATGACACAAATGAACTTATTGGATGCACAAGATTGGTTAAAAACCCTAATTGGACAAGAATAAGCCTACGGAGGACGAAAATGACCTAAATGTTAATCCAACGACACAACTCAACTTATTGGATGCAAAGATTGGTTAAAAACCCTAATTGGACAAGAATAAGCCTATGGAGGACGAAAATGACCTAATTGATCATCCAATGACACAAACACACCTATTGGATGCACAAGATTGGTTAAAAACCCTAATTGGACAAGAATAAGCCTAGGGAGGACGAAAATGACCTAATTGATCATCCATTGCCAAAAACACACCTATTGGATGCACAAGATTGGTTAAAAACCCTAATTGGACAACAATAAGCCTAGGGAGGACGAAAATGACCTAATTGATCATCCAATGACACAAACACACCTATTGGATGCACAACATTGGTTAAAACCCTAATTGGACAAGAATATGCCTAGGGAGGACGAAAATGACCTAATTGATCATCCAATGACACAAACACACCTATTGGATGCACAAGATTGGTTAAAAACCCTAATTGGACAAGAATAAGCCTAGGGAGGACGAAAATGACCTAATTGATCATCCAATGACACAAACACACCTATTGGATGCACAAGATTGGTTAAAAACCCTAATTGGACAAGAATAAGCCTAGGGAGGACGAAAATGACCTATATGTTAATCCAATGACACAACTCAACTTATTGGATGCACAAGATTGGTTAATAACCCTAATTGGACAAGAATATGCCTAGGGAGGAAGAAAATGACCTAAATATTAATTTAATGACACAAACAAAGTTATTGGATGCACAAGATTGGTTAAAAACCCTAATTGTACAAGAATAAGCCTAGGGAGGACGTAAATGACATTATTGATCATCCAATGACACAAACACACCTATTGGATGCACAAGATTGGTTAAAAACCCTAATTGGACAAGAATATGCCTAGGGAGGACGAAAATGACCTAAATATTAATTCAATGACACAAACAAAGTTATTGGATGCACAAGATTGGTTAAAAACCCAAATTGGACAAGAATAAGCCAAGGGAGGACGTAAATGACCTAATTGATCATCCAATGACACAAACACACCTATTGGATGCACAAGATTGGTTAAAAACCCTAATTGGACAAGAATATGCCTAGGGAAGACGAAAATGACCTAAATATTAATTCAATGACACAAACAAACTTATCGGATGCAATAGATTGGTTAAAAACCCTAATTGGACAAGAATAGGCCTACGGAGGGCGAAAATGACCTAATTGATCATCCAAAGACACAAACACACCTATTGGATGCACAAGATTGGTTAAAAACCCTAATTGGACAAGAATAAGCCTAGGGAGGACGAAAATGACCTAATTGATCATCCAATGACACAAACACACCTATTGGATGCACAAGATTGGTTAAAAACCCTAATTGGACAAGAATAAGCCTAGGGAGGACGAAAATGACCTAATTGATCATCCAATGACACAAACACACCTATTGGATGCACAAGATTGGTTAAAAACCCTAATTGGACAAGAATAAGCCTAGGGAGGACGAAAATGACCTAATTGATCATCCAATGACACAAACACATCTATTGGAAGCACAAGATTGGTTAGAAACCCTAGTTGGACAAGAATATGCCTAGGGAGGACGAAAATGACCTAATTGATCATCCAATGACACAAATGAACTTATTGGATGCACAAGATTGCTTAAAAACCCTAATTGGACAAAAATAAGCATAGAAAGGACGAAAATGACCTAATTGATCATCCAATGACACAAACACACCTATTGGATGCACAAGATTGGTTAAAAACCCTAATTGGACAAGAATAAGCCTAGGGAGGACGAAAATGACCTAATTGATCATCCAATGACACAAACACACCTATTGGATGCACAAGATTGGTTAAAAACCCTAATTGGACAAGAATAAGCCTAGGGAGGACGAAAATGACCTAATTGATCATCCAATGACACAAACACACCTATTGGATGCTCAAGATTGGTTAAAACCCCTAATTGGACAAGAATAAGCCTAGGGAGGACGAAAATGACCTAATTGATCATCCAATGACACAAACACACCTATTGGATGCACAAGATTGGTTAAAAACCCTAATTGGACAAGAATAAGCCTAGGGAGGACGAAAATGACCTAATTGATCATCCAATGACACAACCACATCTATTGGATACACAAGATTGGTTAAAAACCCTAATTGGACAAGAATATGCCTAAGGAGGACGAAAATGACCTAATTGATCATCCAATGACACAAACACACCTATTGGATGCACAAGATTGGTTAAAAACCCTAATTGGACAAGAATAAGCCTAGGGAGGACGAAAATGACCTAATTGATCATCCAATGACACAAACACGCCTATTAGATGCACAAGATTAGTTTAAAACCCTAGTTGGACAAGAATATGCCTAGGGAGGACGAAAATGACCTAATTGATCATCCAATGACACAAACACACCTATTGGATGCACAAGATTGGTTAAAAACCCTAGTTGGACAAGAATATGCCTACGGAGGACGAAAATGAAATAAATATTAATTCAATGACACAAACAAAGTTATTGGATGCACAAGATTGGTTAAAAACCCTAATTGGACAAGAATAAGCCTAGGGAGGACGAAAATGACCTAATTGATCATCCAATGACACAAACACACCTATTGGATGCAGAAGATTGGTTAAAAACCCTAATTGGACAAGAATATGCCTAGGGAGAACGAAAATGACCTAAATATTAATTCAATGACACAAACAAAGTTATTGGATGCACAAGATTGGTTAAAAACCCTAATTGGACAAGAATAAGCCTAGGGAGGACGAAAATGACCTAATTGATCATCCAATGTCACAAACACACCTATTGGAAGCACAAGATTGGTTAAAAACCCTAGTTGGACAAGAATATGCCTACGGAGGACGAAAATGACCTAAATATTAATTCAATGACACAAACAGTGTTATTAGATGCACAAGATTGGTTAAAAACCCTAATTGGAAAAGAATAAGCCTAGGGAGGACGAAAATGACCTAATTGATCATCCAATGACACAAACACACCTATTGGATGCACAAGATTGGTTAAAAACCCTAATTGGACAAGAATAAGCCTAGGGAGGACGAAAATGACCTAATTGATCATCCAATGACAGAAATGAACTTATTGGATGCACAAGATTGGTTAAAAACCCTAATTGGATAAGAATAAGCATAGAAAGGACGAAAATGACCTAATTGATCATCCAATGACACAAACACACCTATTGGATGCACAAGATTGGTTAAAAACCCTAATTGGACAAGAATAAGCCTAGGGAGGACGAAAATGACCTAAATGTTAATCCAATGACACAAATGAACTTATTGGATGCACAACATTGGTTAAAAACCCTAATTGCACATGAATAACCCTAGAGAGGACGAAAATGACCTAAATGTTAATCCAATGACAAAAATGAACTTATTGGATGCACAAGATTGGTTAAAAACCATAATTGCACATAAATAAGGCTACGGAGGACAAAGATGACCTAAATGTTCATCCAATGACACAAATGAACTTTTTGGTTGCAGAAGATTGGTTAAAAACCCTAATTGGACAAGAATAACCCTAGGGAGGACGAAAATGACCAAAATGTTAATCCAAAGACACAAATGAACTTTTTGGATGCACAAGATTGGTTCAAAACCCTAATTGCACAAGAATAAGCCTAGGGAGGACGAAAATGACCTAAATGTTAATCCAATGACACAAATGAACTTATTGGATGCACAAGATTGGTTAAAAACCCTTATTGGACAAGAATAACCCTAGGGAGGACGAAAATGACCTAAATGTTAATCCAAAGACACAAATGAACTTTTTGGATGCACAAAATTGGTTCAAAACCCTAATTGCACAAGAATAAGCCTAGGGAGGACGAAAATGACCTAAATGTTAATCCAATGACACAAATGAACTTATTGGATGCACAAGATTGGTTAAAAACCCTTATTGGACTAGAATAAGCCTTGGGAGGACGAAAATGACCTAAATGTTATTCCAATGACACAAATGAACTTATTGGATGCACAAGATTGGTTCAAAACCCTAATTGCACATAAATAACCCTAGAGTGGACGAAAATGACCTAAATGTTAATCCAATGACACAAATGAACTTTTTGGATGCACAAGATTGGTTAAAAACCCTAATTGGACAAGAATAAGCCTAGGGAGGACGAAAATGACCTAAATGTTAATCCAATGACACAAATGAACTTATTGGATGCACAACATTGGATAAAAACCCTAATTGCACATGAATAACCCTAGAGAGGACGAAAATGACCTAAATGTTAATCCAATGACACAAATTAACTTATTGGATGCACAAGATTGGTTAAAAACCCTTATTGGACAAGAATAAGCCTTGGGAGGACGAAAATGACCTAAATGTTAATCCAATGACACAAATGAACTTATTGGATGCACAAGATTGGTTAAAAACCCTAATTGCACATAAATAACCCTAGAGAGGACGAAAATGACCTAAATGTTAATCCAATGACACAAATGAACTTTTTGGATGCACAAGATTGGTTAAAAACCCTAATTGGACAAGAATAAGCCTAGGGAGGACGAAAATGACCTAAATGTTAATCCAATGACACAAATGAACTTTTTGGATGCACAACATTGGATAAAAACCCTAATTGCACATGAATAACCCTAGAGAGGACGAAAATGACCTAAATGTTAATCCAATGACACAAATGAACTTCTTGGATGCACAAGATTGGTTAAAAACCATAATTGCACATAAATAAGGCTACGGAGGACAAAGATGACCTAAATGTTCATCCAATGACACAAATGAACTTATTGGATGCACAACATTGGATAAAAACCCTAATTGCACATGAATAACCCTAGAGAGGACGAAAATGACCTAAATGTTAATCCAATGACACAAATGAACTTATTGGATGCACAAGATTGGTTAAAAACCATAATTGCACATAAATAAGGCTACGGAGGACAAAGATGACCTAAATGTTCATCCAATGACACAAATGAACTTTTTGGTTGCAGAAGATTGGTTAAAAACCCTAATTGGACAAGAATAATCCTAGGGAGGACGAAAATGACCTAAATGTTAATCCAAAGACACAAATGAACTTTTTGGATGCACAAGATTGGTTCAAAACCCTAATTGCACAAGAATAAGCCTAGGGAGGACGAAAATGACCTAAATGTTAATCCAATGACACAAATGAACTTATTGGATGCACAAGATTGGTTAAAAACCCTTATTGGACAAGAATAAGCCTTGGGAGGACGAAAATGACCTAAATATTAATCCAATGACACAAATGAACTTGTTGGATGCACAAGATTGGTTCAAAACCCTAATTGCACATAAATAACCCTAGAGAGGACGAAAATGACCTAAATGTTAATCCAATGACACAAATGAACTTTTTGGATGCACAAGATTGGTTAAAAACCCTAATTGGACAATAATAAACCTAGGGAGGACGAAAATGACCTAAATGTTAATCCAATGACACAAATGAACTTATTGGATGCACAACATTGGATAAAAACCCTAATTGCACATGAATAACCCTAGAGAGGACGAAAATGACCTAAATGTTAATCCAATGACACAAATGAACTTATTGGATGCACAGCACTAGTTAAAAACCCTAATTGGACATAAATAACCATAGAGAGGACGAAAATGTCCTAAATGTTAATCCAAAGACACAAATGAACTTTTTGGATGCACAAGATTGGTTAAAAACCCTAATTGCCCAAAAATAAGCATAGGGAGGACGAAAATGACCTAAATGTTAATCCAATGACAGAAATGAACTTTTTGGATGCACAAGATTGGTTAAAAACCCTAATTGGACAAGAATAAGCCTAGGGAGGACGAAAATGACCTAAATGTTAATCCAATGACACAAATGAACTTATTGGATGCACAACATTGGATAAAAACCCTAATTGCACATGAATAACCCTAGAGAGGACGAAAATGACCTAAATGTTAATCCAATGACACAAATGAACTTATTGGATGCACAAGACTAGTTAAAAACCCTAATTGCACAAGAATAAGCCTAGGGAGGACGAAAATGACCTAAATGTTAATCCAATGACACAAATGAACTTATTGGATGCACAAGATTGGTTAAAAACCCTTATTGGAAAAGAATAACCCTAGGGAGGACGAAAATGACCTAAATGTTAATCCAAAGACACAAATGAACTTTTTGGATGCACAAGATTGGTTCAAAACCCTAATTGCACAAGAATAAGCCTAGGGAGGACGAGAATGACCTAAATGTTAATCCAATGACACAAATGAACTTATTGGATGCACAAGATTGGTTAAAAACCCTTATTGGACAAGAATAAGCCTTGGGAGGACGAAAATGACCTAAATGTTAATCCAATGACACAAATGAACTTATTGGATGCACAAGATTGGTTCAAAACCCTAATTGCACATAAATAACCCTAGAGAGGACGAAAATGACCTAAATGTTAATCCAATGACACAAATGAACTTTTTGGATGCACAAGATTGGTTAAAAACCCTAATTGGACAAGAATAAGCCTAGGGAGGACGAAAATGACCTAAATGTTAATCCAATGACACAAATGAACTTATTGGATGCACAACATTGGATAAAAACCCTAATTGCACATGAATAACCCTAGAGAGGATGAAAATGACCTAAATGTTAATCCAATGACACAAATGAACTTATTGGATGCACAAGACTAGTTAAAAACCTTAATTGGACATAAATAACCATTGAGAGGACGAAAATGTCCTAAATGTTAATCCAAAGACACAAATGAACTTTTTGGATGCACAAGATTGGTTAAAAACCCTAATTGCCCAAGAATAAGCCTAGGGAGGACGAAAATGACCTAAATGTTCATCCAATGACACAAATGAACTTTTTCGATGCACAAGATTGGTTAAAAACCCTAATTGCACAAGAATAAGCCTTGGGAGGACGAAAATGACCTAAATGTTCATCCAATGGCATAAACACACCTATTGGATACAGAAGATTGGTTAAAAACCCTAATTGGACAAGAACAACCCTAGTGAGGACGAAAATGACCTAAATGTTCATCCAATGACACAAATGAACTTTTGGGTTGCGGAAAATTGGTTAAAAACCCTAATTGGACAAGAATAAGCCTGGGGAGGACGAAAATAACCTAAATGTTAATCCAAAGACACAAATGAACTTTTTGGAAGCACAAGATTGGTTCAAAACCCTAATTGCACAAGAATAAGTCTAGGGAGGACGAAAATGACCTAAATGTTAATCCAATGACACAAATGAACTTATTGGATGCACAAGATTGGTTAAAAACCCTTATTGGAGAAGAATAAGCCATGGGAGGACGAAAATGACCTAAATGTTAATCCAATGACACAAATGAACTTTTTGGATGCACAAGATTTGTTAAAAACCCTAACTGCACATGAATAAGCCTAGGGAGGACAAAAATGACCTTAATGTTAATCCAATGACACAAATAAACTTATTGGATGCACAAGACTAGTTAAAAACCCTAATTGGACATAAATAACCATAGAGAGGACGAAAATGTCCTAAATGTTAATCCAAAGACACAAATGAACTTTTTGGATGCACAAGATTGGTTAAAAACCCTAATTGCCCAAGAATAAGCCTAGGGAGGATAAAAATGACCTAAATGTTAATCCAATGACACAAATGAACGTTTTGGATGCACAAGATTGGTTAAAAACCCTAATTGCACAAGAATAAGCCTAGGGAGGATGAAAATGACCTAAATGTTCATCCAATGACATAAACACACCTATTGGATGCAGAAGATTGGTTAAAAACCGCAATTGGACAAGAATAAACCTAGGGAGGACGAAAATGACCTAAATGTTCATCCAAAGACACAAATGATCTTTTTGGATGCACAAGATTGGTTCAAAACCCTAATTGAACAAGAATAAGCCTAGGGAGGACGAAAATGACCTAAATGTTAATCCAATGATACAAATGAACTTATTGGATGCACAAGATTGGTTAAAAACCCTTATTGGAAAAGAATAAGCCTTGGGAGGACGAAAATGACCTAAATGTTAATCCAATGACACAAATGAACTTATTGGATGCACAAGATTGGTTAAAAACCCTAATTGCACATAAATAACCCTAGAGAGGACGAAAATGACCTAAATGTTAATCCAATGACACAAATGAACTTTTTGGATGCACAAGATTGGTTAAAAACCCTAATTGGACAAGAATAAGCCTAGGGAGGACGAAAATGACCTAAATGTTAATCCAATGACACAAATGAACTTTTTGGATGCACAACATTGGATAAAAACCCTAATTGCACATGAATAACCCTAGAGAGGACGAAAATGACCTAAATGTTAATCCAATGACACAAATGAACTTCTTGGATGCACAAGATTGGTTAAAAACCATAATTGCACATAAATAAGGCTACGGAGGACAAAGATGACCTAAATGTTCATCCAATGACACAAATGAACTTATTGGATGCACAACATTGGATAAAAACCCTAATTGCACATGAATAACCCTAGAGAGGACGAAAATGACCTAAATGTTAATCCAATGACACAAATGAACTTATTGGATGCACAAGATTGGTTAAAAACCATAATTGCACATAAATAAGGCTACGGAGGACAAAGATGACCTAAATGTTCATCCAATGACACAAATGAACTTTTTGGTTGCAGAAGATTGGTTAAAAACCCTAATTGGACAAGAATAATCCTAGGGAGGACGAAAATGACCTAAATGTTAATCCAAAGACACAAATGAACTTTTTGGATGCACAAGATTGGTTCAAAACCCTAATTGCACAAGAATAAGCCTAGGGAGGACGAAAATGACCTAAATGTTAATCCAATGACACAAATGAACTTATTGGATGCACAAGATTGGTTAAAAACCCTTATTGGACAAGAATAAGCCTTGGGAGGACGAAAATGACCTAAATATTAATCCAATGACACAAATGAACTTGTTGGATGCACAAGATTGGTTCAAAACCCTAATTGCACATAAATAACCCTAGAGAGGACGAAAATGACCTAAATGTTAATCCAATGACACAAATGAACTTTTTGGATGCACAAGATTGGTTAAAAACCCTAATTGGACAATAATAAACCTAGGGAGGACGAAAATGACCTAAATGTTAATCCAATGACACAAATGAACTTATTGGATGCACAACATTGGATAAAAACCCTAATTGCACATGAATAACCCTAGAGAGGACGAAAATGACCTAAATGTTAATCCAATGACACAAATGAACTTATTGGATGCACAAGATTGGTTAAAAACCATAATTGCACATAAATAAGGCTACGGAGGACAAAGATGACCTAAATGTTCATCCAATGACACAAATGAACTTTTTGGTTGCAGAAGATTGGTTAAAAACCCTAATTGGACAAGAATAACCCTAGGGAGGAGGAAAATGACCTAAATGTTCATCCAAAGACACAAATGAACTTTTTGGATGCACAAGATTGGTTCAATACCCTAATTGCACAAGAATAAGCCTGGGGAGGACGAAAATGACCTAAATGTTAATCCAATGACACAGATGAACTTATTGGATGCACAAGATTGGTTAAAAACCCTTATTGGACAAGAATAAGCCTTGGGCGGACGAAAATGACCTAAATGTTAATCCAATGACACAAATGAACTTATTGGATGCACAAGATTGGTAAAAAAACCCTAATTGCACATAAATAACCCTAGAGAGGACGAAAATGACCTAAATGTTAATCCAATGACACAAATGAACTTTTTGGATGCACAAGATTGGTTAAAAACCCTAATTGGACAAGAATAAGCCTAGGGAGGACGAAAATGACCTAAATGTTAATCCAATGACACAAATGAACTTATTGGATGCACAACATTGGATAAAAACCCTAATTGCACATGAATAACCCTAGAGAGGATGAAAATGACCTAAATGTTAATCCAATGACACAAATGAACTTATTGGATGCACAAGACTAGTTAAAAACCTTAATTGGACATAAATAACCATTGAGAGGACGAAAATGTCCTAAATGTTAATCCAAAGACACAAATGAACTTTTTGGATGCACAAGATTGGTTAAAAACCCTAATTGCCCAAGAATAAGCCTAGGGAGGACGAAAATGACCTAAATGTTCATCCAATGACACAAATGAACTTTTTCGATGCACAAGATTGGTTAAAAACCCTAATTGCACAAGAATAAGCCTTGGGAGGACGAAAATGACCTAAATGTTCATCCAATGGCATAAACACACCTATTGGATACAGAAGATTGGTTAAAAACCCTAATTGGACAAGAACAACCCTAGTGAGGACGAAAATGACCTAAATGTTCATCCAATGACACAAATGAACTTTTGGGTTGCCGAAAATTGGTTAAAAACCCTAATTGGACGAAAATAACCTAAATGTTAATCCAAAGACACAAATGAACTTTTTGGAAGCACAAGATTGGTTCAAAACCCTAATTGCACAAGAATAAGCCTAGGGAGGACGAAAATGACCTAAATGTTAATCCAATGACACAAATGAACTTATTGGATGCACAAGATTGGTTAAAAACCCTTATTGGAGAAGAATAAGCCTTGGGAGGACGAAAATGACCTAAATGTTAATCCAATGACACAAATGAAAGATTTGTTAAAAACCCTAACTGCAAATGAATAAGCCTAGGGAGGACAAAAATGACCTTAATGTTAATCCAATGACACAAATAAACTTATTGGATGCACAAGACTAGTTAAAAACCCTAATTGGACATAAATAACCATAGAGAGGACGAAAATGTCCTAAATGTTAATCCAAAGACACAAATGAACTTTTTGGATGCACAAGATTGGTTAAAAACCCTAATTGCCCAAGAATAAGCCTAGGGAGGACGAAAATGACCTAAATGTGAATCCAATGACACAAATGAACTTTTTGGATGCACAAGATTGGGTAAAAACCCTAATTGCACAAGAATAAGCCTAGGGAGGATGAAAATGACCTAAATGTTCATCCAATGACATAAACACACCTATTGGATGCAGAAGATTGGTTAAAAACCCTAATTGGACAAGAATAACCCTAGGGAGGACGAAAATGACCTAAATGTTCATCCAAAGACACAAATGATCTTTTTGGATGCACAAGATTGGTTCAAAACCCTAATTGCACAAGAATAAGCCTAGGGAGGACGAAAATGACCTAAATGTTAATCCAATGACACAAATGAACTTATTGGATGCACAAGATTGGTTAAAAACCCTTATTGGACAAGAATAACCCTAGGGAGGACGAAAATGACCTAAATGTTAATCCAAAGACACAAATGAACTTTTTGGATGCACAAAATTGGTTCAAAACCCTAATTGCACAAGAATAAGCCTAGGGAGGACGAAAATGACCTAAATGTTAATCCAATGACACAAATGAACTTATTGGATGCACAAGATTGGTTAAAAACCCTTATTGGACTAGAATAAGCCTTGGGAGGACGAAAATGACCTAAATGTTATTCCAATGACACAAATGAACTTATTGGATGCACAAGATTGGTTCAAAACCCTAATTGCACATAAATAACCCTAGAGTGGACGAAAATGACCTAAATGTTAATCCAATGACACAAATGAACTTTTTGGATGCACAAGATTGGTTAAAAACCCTAATTGGACAAGAATAAGCCTAGGGAGGACGAAAATGACCTAAATGTTAATCCAATGACACAAATGAACTTATTGGATGCACAACATTGGATAAAAACCCTAATTGCACATGAATAACCCTAGAGAGGACGAAAATGACCTAAATGTTAATCCAATGACACAAATTAACTTATTGGATGCACAAGATTGGTTAAAAACCCTTATTGGACAAGAATAAGCCTTGGGAGGACGAAAATGACCTAAATGTTAATCCAATGACACAAATGAACTTATTGGATGCACAAGATTGGTTAAAAACCCTAATTGCACATAAATAACCCTAGAGAGGACGAAAATGACCTAAATGTTAATCCAATGACACAAATGAACTTATTGGATGCACAAGATTGGTTAAAAACCCTAATTGCCGATAAATAACCCTAGGGAGGACGAAAATGACCTAAATGTCAATTCAAAGACACAAATGAACTTTTTGGATGCACAAGATTGGTTAAAAACCCTAATTGCCCAAAAATAACCCTAGGGAGGACGAAAATGACCTAAATGTTAATCCAATGACACAAATGAACTTATTGGATGCACAAGATTGGTTAAAAACCCTAATTGCACATAAATAACCCTAGAGAGGACGAAAATGACCTAAATGTTAATCCAATGACACAAATGAACTTTTTGGATGCACAAGATTGGTTAAAAACCCTAATTGGACAAGAATAAGCCTAGGGAGGACGAAAATGACCTAAATGTTCATCCAAAGACACAAATGAACTTTTTGGATGCACAAGATTGGTTCAAAACCCTAATTGCACAAGAATAAGCCTAGGGAGGACGAAAATGACCTAAATGTTAATCCAATGACACAGATGAACTTATTGGATGCACAAGATTGGTTAAAAACCCTTATTGGACAAGAATTAGCCTTGGGCGGACGAAAATGACCTAAATGTTAATCCAATAACACAAATGAACTTATTGGATGCACAAGATTGGTTAAAAACCCTAATTGCACATAAATAACCCTAGAGAGGACGAAAATGACCTAAATGTTAATCCAATGACACAAATGAACTTTTTGGATGCACAAGATTGGTTAAAAACCCTAATTGGACAAGAATAAGCCTAGGGAGGACGAAAATGACCTAAATGTTAATCCAATGACACAAATGAACTTATTGGATGCACAACATTGGATAAAAACCTTAATTGCACATGAATAACCCTAGAGAGGACGAAAATGACCTAAATGTTAATCCAATGACACAAATGAACTTATTGGATGCACAAGACTAGTTTAAAACCCTAATTGGACATAAATAACCATTGAGAGGATGAAAATGTCCTAAATGTTAATCCAAAGACACAAATGAACTTTTTGGATGCACAAGATTTGTTAAAAACCCTAACTGCACATGAATAAGCCTAGGGAGGACAAAAATGACCTTAATGTTAATCCAATGACACAAATAAACTTATTGGATGCACAAGACTAGTTAAAAACCCTAATTGGACATAAATAACCATAGAGAGGACGGAAATGTCCTAAATGTTAATCCAAAGACACAAATGAACTTTTTGGATGCACAAGATTGGTTAAAAACCCTAATTGCCCAAGAATAAGCCTAGGGAGGATAAAAATGACCTAAATGTTAATCCAATGACACAAATGAACTTTTTGGATGCACAAGATTGGTTAAAAACCCTAATTGCACAAGAATAAGCCTAGGGAGGATGAAAATGACCTAAATGTTCATCCAATGACATAAACACACCTATTGGATGCAGAAGATTGGTTAAAAACCGTAATTGGACAAGAATAACCCTAGGGAGGACGAAAATGACCTAAATGTTCATCCAAAGACACAAATGATCTTTTTGGATGCACAAGATTGGTTCAAAACCCTAATTGAACAAGAATAAGCCTAGGGAGGACGAAAATGACCTAAATGTTAATCCAATGATACAAATGAACTTATTGGATGCACAAGAGTGGTTAAAAACCCTTATTGGACAAGAATAAGCCTTGGGAGGACGAAAATGACCTAAATGTTAATCCAATGACACAAATGAACTTATTGGATGCACAAGATTGGTTAAAAAACCTAATTGCACATAAATAACCCTAGAGAGGACGAAAATGACCTAAATGTTAATCCAATGACACAAATGAACTTTTTGGATGCACAAGATTGGTTAAAAACCCTAATTGGACAAGAATAAGCCTAGGGAGGACGAAAATGACCTAAATGTTAATCCAATGAAACAAATGAACTTATTGGATGCACAACATTGGATAAAAACCCTAATTGCACATGAATAACCCTAGAGAGGACGAAAATGACCTAAATGTTAATCCAATGACACAAATGAACTTATTGGATGCACAAGATTGGTTAAAAACCATAATTGCACATAAATAAGGCTACGGAGGACAAAGATGACCTAAATGTTGATCCAATGACACAAATGAACTTTTTGGTTGCAGAAGATTGGTTAAAAACCCTAATTGGACAAGAATAACCCTAGGGAGGACGAAAATGACCTAAATGTTAATCCAAAGACACAAATGAACTTTTTGGATGCACAAGATTGGTTCAAAACCCTAATTGCACAAGAATAAGCCTAGGGAGGACGAAAATGACCTAAATGTTAATCCAATGACACAGATGAACTTATTGGATGCACAAGATTGGTTAAAAACCCTTATTGGACAAGAATAAGCCTTGGGCGGACGAAAATGACCTAAATGTTAATCCAATGACACAAATGAACTTATTGGATGCACAAGATTGGTTAAAAACCCTAATTGCACATAAATAACCCTAGAGAGGACGAAAATGACCTAAATGTTAATCCAATGACACAAATGAACTTTTTGGATACACAAGATTGGTTAAAAACCCTAATTGGACAAGAATAAGCCAAGGGAGGACGAAAATGACCTAAATGTTAATCCAATGACACAAATGAACTTATTGGATGCACAACATTGGATAAAAACCCTAATTGCACATGAATAACCCTAGAGAGGACGAAAATGACCTAAATGTTAATCCAATGACACAAATGAACTTATTGGATGCACAAGATTGGTTAAAAACCATAATTGCACATAAATAAGGCTACGGAGGACAAAGATGACCTAAATGTTCATCCAATGACACAAATGAACTTTTTGGTTGCAGAAGATTGGTTAAAAACCTTAATTGGACAAGAATAACCCTAGGGAGGACGAAAATGACCTAAATGTTAATCCAAAGACACAAATGAACTTTTTGGATGCACAAGATTGGTTCAAAACCCTAATTGCACAAGAATAAGCCTAGGGAGGACGAAAATGACCTAAATGTTAATCCAATGACACAGATGAACTTATTGGATGCACAAGATTGGTTAAAAACCCTTATTGGACAAGAATAAGCCTTGGGCGGACGAAAATGACCTAAATGTTAATCCAATGACACAAATGAACTTATTGGATGCACAAGATTGGTTAAAAACCCTAATTGCACATAAATAACCCTAGAGAGGACGAAAATGACCTAAATGTTAATCCAATGACACAAATGAACTTTTTGGATACACAAGATTGGTTAAAAACCCTAATTGGACAAGAATAAGCCTAGGGAGGACGAAAATGACCTAAATGTTAATCCAATGACACAAATGAACTTATTGGATGCACAACATTGGATAAAAACCTTAATTGCACATGAATAACCCTAGAGAGGACGAAAATGACCTAAATGTTAATCCAATGACACAAATGAACTTATTGAATGCACAACATTGGATAAAAACCTTAATTGCACATGAATAACCCTAGAGAGGACGAAAATGACCTAAATGTTAATCCAATGACACAAATGAACTTATTGGATGCACAAGACTAGTTTAAAACCCTAATTGGACATAAATAACCATTGAGAGAATGAAAATGTCCTAAATGTTAATCCAATGACACAAATGAACTTTTTGGATGCACAAGATTGGTTAAAAACCCTAATTGCACAAGAATAAGCCTAGGGAGGATGAAAATGACCTAAATGTTCATCCAATGACATAAACACACCTATTGGATGCAGAAGATTGGTTAAAAACCGTAATTGGACAAGAATAACCGTAGGGAGGACGAAAATGACCTAAATGTTCATCCAAAGACACAAATGATCTTTTTGGATGCACAAGATTGGTTCAAAACCCTAATTGCACAAGAATAAGCCTAGGGAGGACGAAAATGACCTAAATGTTAATCCAATGATACAAATGAACTTATTGGATGCACAAGATTGGTTAAAAACCCTTATTGGACAAGAATAAGCCTTGGGAGGACGAAAATGACCTAAATGTTAATCCAATGACACAAATGAACTTATTGGATGCACAAGATTGGTTAAAAACCCTAATTGCACATAAATAACCCTAGAGAGGACGAAAATGACCTAAATGTTAATCCAATGACACAAATGAACTTTTTGGATGCACAAGATTGGTTAAAAACCCTAATTGGACAAGAATAAGCCTAGGGAGGACGAAAATGACCTAAATGTTAATCCAATGACACAAATGAACTTATTGGAAGCACAACATTGGATAAAAACCCCAATTGCACATGAATAACCCTAGAGATGACGAAAATGACACAAATGAACTTATTGGATGCACAAGATTGGTTAAAAACCATAATTGCACATAAATAAGGGTACAGAGGACAAAGATGACCTAAACGTTCATCCAATGACACAAATGAACTTTTTGGTTGCAGAAGATTGGTTAAAAACCCTAATTGGACAAGAACAACCCTAGGGAGGACAAAAATGACCTAAATGTTCATCCAATGACACAAATGAACTTTTGGGTTGCAGAAAATTGGTTAAAAACCCTAATTGGACAAGAATAAGCCTGGGGAGGATGCAAATAACCTAAATGTTAATCCAAAGACACAAATGAACTTTTTGGAAGCACAAGATTTGTTCAAAACCCTAATTGCAGAAGAATAAGCCTAGGGAGGACGAAAATGACCTAAATATTAATCCAATGACACAAATGAACTTATTGGATGCACAAGATTGGTTAAAAACCCTAATTGGACAAGAATAAGCCTTGGCAAGACGAAAATGACCTAAATGTTAATCCAATGACACAAATGAACTTATCGGATGCAAAAGATTGGTTAAAAACCCTAATTGCACATAAATAACCCTAGAGAGGACAAAGATGACCTAAATGTTTATCCAAAGACACAAATGAACTTTTTGGATGCACAAGATTGGTTAAAAACCCTAATTGCACATAAGAATAAGCCTAGGGAGGACGAAAATGACATAAATGTTAATCCAATGACACAAATGAACTTATTGGATGCACAATATTGGTTAAAAACACTAATTGCACATAAATAAGGCTACGGAGGACGAAAATGACCTTAATGTTAATCCAACGACACAAATGAACTTTTTGGATGCACAAGATTTGTTAAAAAACCTAACTGCACATGAATAAGCCTAGGGAGGACAAAAATGACCTAAATGTTAATCCAATGACACAAATAAACTTATTGGATGCACAAGACTAGTTAAAAACCGTAATTGGACATAAATAACCATAGAGAGGACGAAAATGTCCTAAATGTTAATCCAAAGACACAAATGAACTTTTTGGATGCACAAGATTGGTTAAAAACCCTAATTGCCCAAGAATAAGCCTAGGGAGGACGAAAATGACCTAAATGTTAATCCAATGGCACAAATGAACTTTTTGGAGGCACAAGATTGGTTTAAAACCCTAATTGCACAAGAATAAGCCTAGGGAGGAAGAAAATGACCTAAATGTTCATCCAATGACATAAACACACCTATTGGATGCAGAAGATTGGTTAAAAACCCTAATTGGACAAGAATAACCCTAGAGAGGACAAAAATGACCTAAATGTTCATCCAAAGACACAAATGAACTTTTTGGATGCACAAGATTGGTTCAAAACCCTAATTGCACAAGAATAAGCCTAGGGAGGACGAAAATGACCTAAATGTTCATCCAAAGAAACAAATGAACTTTTTGGATGCACAAGATTGGTTCAAAACCCTAATTGCACAAGAATAAGCCTTCGGAGGACGAAAATGACCTAAATGTTAATCCAATGACACAAATGAACTTATTGGATGCACAAGATTGGTTAAAAACCCTAATTGGACAAGAATAAGCCTTGGGAGGACAAAAATGACCTAAATGTTAATCCAATGACACAAATGAACTTATTGGATGCTAAAGATTGGTTAAAAACCCTAATTGCACATAAATAACCCTAGAGAGGACGAAAATGACCTAAATGTTAATTCAATGAAACAAATGAACTTATTGGATGCACAAGATTGGTTAAAAACCCTAATTGCACAAAAATAAGGCTGCGGAGGACGAAAATGACCTAAATGTTCATCCAATGACACAAACGAACTTATTGGATGCACAAGATTGGTTAAAATCCCTAATTGCACATAAATGACCCTAGAGAGGACGAAAATGACCTAAATGTTAATCCAATGACACAAATTAACTTATTGGATGCACAAGATTGGTTAAAAACCCTAATTGCACATGAATAAGCCTAGGGAGGACAAAAATGACCTAAATGTTAATCCAATGACACAAATAAACTTATTGGATGCACAAGACTAGTTAAAAACCCTAATTGGACATAAATAACCATAGAGAGGATGAAAATGTCCTAAATGTTAATCCAAAGACACAAATGAACTTTTTGGATGCACAAGATTGGTTAAAAACCCTAATTGCCCAAGAATAAGCCTAGGGAGGACGAAAATGACCTAAATGTTAATCCAATGACACAAATGAACTTTTTGGATGCACAAGATTGGTTAAAAACCCTAATTGCACAAGAATAAGCCTTGGGAGGACGAAAATGACCAAAATGTTCATCCAATGACATAAACACACCTATTGGATGCAGAAGATTGGTTAAAAACCCTAATTGGACAAGAACAACCCTAGGGAGGACGAAAATGACCTAAATGTTCATCCAATGACACAAATGAACTTTTGGGTTGCAGAAGATTGGTTAAAAACCCTAATTGGACAAGAATAAGCCTGGGGAGGACGAAAATAACCTAAATGTTATTCCAAAGACACAAATGAACTTTTGGGAAGCATAAGATTGGTTCAAAACCCTAATTGCACTAGAATAAGCCTAGGGAGGACGAAAATGACCTAAATGTTAATCCAATGACACAAATGAACTTATTGGATGCACAAGATTGGTTAAAAACCCTAATTGGACAAGAATAAGCCATGGGAGGACGAAAATGACCTAAATGTTAATCCAATGACAGAAATGAACTTATTGGATGCAAAAGATTGGTTAAAAACCCTAATTGCACATAAATAACCCTAGAGAGGACAAAAATTACCTAAATGTTAATCCAATGACACAAATGAACTTATTGGATGCACAAGTTTGGTTAAAAACCCTAATTGCACATAAATAAGGCTACGGAGGACGAAGATGACCTAAATGTTCATCCAATGACACAAATGAACTTTTTGGTTGCAAAAGATTGGTTAAAAACCCTAATTGCACAAGAATAAGCCTAGGGAGGATGAAAATGACTTAGATGTTAATCCAACGACACAAATGAACTTTTTGGACGCACAAGATTGGTTCAAAACCCTAATTGCACAAGAATAAGCCTAGGGAGGACGAAAATGACTTAAATGTTAATCCAAAGACACAAATGAACTTTTTAGACGCACAAGGTTGGTTCAAAACCCTAATTGCACAAGAATAAGCCTAGGGAGGACGAAAATGACCTAAATATTAATCCAATGACACAAATGAACTTATTGGATGCACAAGATTGGATAAAAACCCTAATTGAACAAGAATAAGCCTTGGGAGGACGAAAATGACCTAAATGTTAATCCAAAAGACACAAATGAACTTATTGGATGCACAAGATTGGTTAAAAACCCTTATTGGACAAGAATAAGCCTTGGGAGGACGAAAATGACCTAAATGTTAATCCAATGTACACAAATGAACTTTTTGGATGCACAAGATTTGTTAAAAACCCTAACTGCACATGAATAAGCCTAGGGAGGACAAAAATGACCTTAATGTTAATCCCATGACGCAAATAAACTTATTGGATGCACAAGACTAGTTAAAAACCCTAATTGGACATAAATAACCATAGAGAGGACGAAAATGTCCTAAATGTTAATCCAAAGACACAAATGAACTTTTTGGATGCACAAGATTGGTTAAAAACCCTAATTGCCCAAGAATAAGCCTAGGGAGGACGAAAATGACCTAAATGTTAATCCAATGGCACAAATGAACTTTTTGGAGGCACAAGATTGGTTTAAAACCCTAATTGCACAAGAATAAGCCTAGGGAGGAAGAAAATGACCTAAATGTTCATCCAATGACATAAACACACCTATTGGATGCAGAAGATTGGTTAAAAACCCTAATTGGACAAGAATAACCCTAGAGAGGACAAAAATGACCTAAATGTTCATCCAAAGACACAAATGAACTTTTTGGATGCACAAGATTGGTTCAAAACCCTAATTGCACAAGAATAAGCCTAGGGAGGACGAAAATGACCTAAATGTTCATCCAAAGAAACAAATGAACTTTTTGGATGCACAAGATTGGTTCAAAACCCTAATTGCACAAGAATAAGCCTTCGGAGGACGAAAATGACCTAAATGTTAATCCAATGACACAAATGAACTTATTGGATGCACAAGATTGGTTAAAAACCCTAATTGGACAAGAATAAGCCTTGGGAGGACAAAAATGACCTAAATGTTAATCCAATGACACAAATAAACTTATTGGATGCTAAAGATTGGTTAAAAACCCTAATTGCACATAAATAACCCTAGAGAGGACGAAAATGACCTAAATGTTAATTCAATGAAACAAATGAACTTATTGGATGCACAAGATTGGTTAAAAACCCTAACTGCACATGAATAAGCCTAGGGAGGACAAAAATGACCTTAATGTTAATCCAATGACGCAAATAAACTTATTGGATGCACAAGACTAGTTAAAAACCCTAATTGGACATAAATAACCATAGAGAGGACGAAAATGTCCTAAATGTTAATCCAAAGACACAAATGAACTTTTTGGATGCACAAGATTGGTTAAAAACCCTAATTGCCCAAGAATAAGCCTAGGGAGGACGAAAATGACCTAAATGTTAATCCAATGACACAAATGAACTTTTTGGATGCACAAGATTGGTTAAAAACCCTAATTGCACAAGAATAAGCATAGGGAGGATGAAAATGACCTAAATGTTCATCCAATGACATAAACACACCTATTGGGTGCAGAAGATTGGTTAAAAACCCTAATTGGACAAGAATAACCCTAGGGAGGACGAAAATGACCTAAATGTTCTTCCAAAGACACAAATGATCTTTTTGGATGCACAAGATTTGTTCAAAACCCTAATTGCACAAGAATAAGCCTAGGGAGGACGAAAATGACCTAAATGTTAATCCAATGACACAAATGAACTTATTGGATGCACAAGATTGGTTAAAAACCCTTATTAAACAAGAATAAGCCTTGGGAGGACGAAAATGACCTAAATGTTAATCCAATGACACAAATGAACTTATTGGATGCACAAGATTGGTTAAAAACCCTAATTGCACATAAATAACCCTAGAGAGGACGAAAATGACCTAAATGTTAATCCAATGACAAAAATGAACTTTTTGGATGCACAAGATTGGTTAAAAACCCTAATTGGACAAGAATAAGCCTAGGGAGGACGAAAATGACCTAAATGTTAATCCAACGACACAAATGAACTTATTGGATGCACAACATTGGATAAAAACCCTAATTGCACATGAATAACCCTAGAGAGGACGAAAATGACCTAATTGTTAATCCAATGACACAAATGAACTTATTGGATGCACAAGATTGGTTAAAAACCATAATTGCACATAAATAAGGCTACGGAGGACGAAGATGACCTAAATGTTCATCCAATGACACAAATGAACTTCTTGGTTGCAGAAGATTGGTTAAAAACCCTAATTGGACAAGAATAACCCTAGGGAGGACGAAAATGACCTAAATGTTCATCCAAAAACACAAATAACTTTTTGGACGCACAAGATTGGTTCAGAACCCTAATTGCACAAGAATAAGCCTAGGGAGGACGAAAATGACCTAAATGTTAATCCAATGACACAAATGAACTTATTGGATGCACAAGATTGGTTAAAAACCCTTATTGGACAAGAATAAGCCTTGGGAGGACGAAAATGACCTAAATGTTAATCCAATGACACAAATGAACTTATTGGATGCACAACATTGGATAAAAACCCTAATTGCACATGAATAACCCTAGAGAGGACGAAAATGACCTAAATGTTAATCCAATGACACAAATGAACTTATTGGATGCACAACACTAGTTAAAAACCCTAATTGGACATAAATAACCATAGAGAGGACGAAAATGTCCTAAATGTTAATCCAAAGACACAAATGAACTTTTTGGATGCACAAGATTGGTTAAAAACCCTAATTGCCCAAGAATAAGCCTAGGGAGGACGAAAATGACCTAAATGTTAATCCAATGGCACAAATGAACTTTTTGGAGGCACAAGATTGGTTTAAAACCCTAATTGCACAAGAATAAGCCTAGGGAGGAAGAAAATGACCTAAATGTTCATCCAATGACATAAACGCACCTATTGGATGCAGAAGATTGGTTAAAAACCCTAATTGGACAAGAATAACCCTAGGGAGGACGAAAATGACCTAAATGTTCATCCAAAGACACAAATGAACTTTTTGGATGCACAAGATTGGTTCAAAACCCTAATTGCACAAGAATAAGCATAGGGAGGACGAAAATGACCTAAATGTTAATCCAATGACACAAATGAACTTATTGGATGCACAAGATTGGTTAAAAACCCTAATTGCACATAAGAATAAGCCTAGGGAGGACGAAAATGACCTAAATGTTAATCCAATGACACAAATGAACTTATTGGATGCACAAGATTGGTTAAAAACCATAATTGCACATAAATAAGGCTACGGAGGACGAAGATGACCTAAATGTTCATCCAATGACACAAATGAACTTTTTGGTTGCAGAAGATTGGTTAAAAACCCTAATTGGACAAGAATAACCTTAGGGAGGACGAAAATGACCTAAATGTTCATCCAATGACATAAACACACCTATTGGATGCAGAAGATTGGTTAAAAACCCTAATTGGACAAGAATAACCCTAGGGAGGACGAAAATGACCTAAATGTTAATCCAATGACACAAATGAACTTTTTGGATGCAGAAGATTGGTTAAAAACCCTAATTGCACAAGAATAAGACTAGGGAGGACGAAAATGACCTAAATGTTCATCCAATGACATAAACACACCTATTGGATGAAGAAGATTGGTTAAAAACCCTAATTGGACAAGAATAACCCTAGGGAGGACGAAAATGACCTAAATGTTAATCCAATGACAAAAATGAACTTTTTGGATGCAGAAGATTGGTTAAAAACCCTAATTGCACAAGAATAAGCCTTGGGAGGACGAAAATGACCTAAATGTTAATCCAATGACACAAATGAACTTATTGGATGCACAACATTGGTTAAAAACCCTAATTGGACAAGAATAAGCCTAGGGAGGACGAAAATGACTTAAAGGTTAATCCAATGACACAAATGAACTTTTTGGATGCACAAGATTGGTTAAAAACCCTAATTGCCCAAGAATAAGCCTATGGAGGACGAAAA
Source organism: Cicer pinnatifidum (assembly GCA_037974775.1). NCBI lineage: Eukaryota > Viridiplantae > Streptophyta > Magnoliopsida > Fabales > Fabaceae > Cicer > Cicer pinnatifidum. The sequence goes on along the minus strand of JBBPBR010000008.1, from coordinate 23,883,623 downwards.
TGACCTAAATGTTCTTCCAATGACATAATCAAACCTATTGGTTGCAGAAGATTGGTTAAAAACCCTAATTGGACAAGAATAAGCCTAAGGAGGACGAAAATGACATAAATGTTAATCCAACGACACAAATGAACTGTTTGGATGCACAAGATTTGTTAAAAACCCTAACTGCACAAGAATAAGCCTAGGGAGGACGAAAATGACCTAAATGTTAATCCAATGACACAAATGAACATATTGGATGCACAAGATTGGTTAAAAACCCTAATTGGACATAAATAACCATAGAGAGGACGAAAATGTCCTAAATGTTAATCCAAAGACACAAATGAACTTTTTGGATGCACAAGATTGGTTAAAAACCCTAATTGCACAAGAATAAGCCTAGGGAGGACGAAAATGACCTAAATGTTAATCCAATGACACAAATGAACTTATTGGATGCACAAGATTGGTTAAAAACCCTTATTAAACAAGAATAAGCCTTGGGAGGACGAAAATGACCTAAATGTTAATCCAATGACACAAATGAACTTATTGGATGCACAAGATTGGTTAAAAACCCTAATTGCACATAAATAACCCTAGAAAGGACGAAAATGACCTAAATGTTAATCCAATGACAAAAATGAACTTTTTGGATGCACAAGATTGGTTAAAAACCCTAATTGGACAAGAATAAGCCTAGGGAGGACGAAAATGACCTAAATGTTAATCCAATAACACAAATGAACTTATTGGATGCACAACATTGGATAAAAACCCTAATTGCACATGAATAACCCTAGAGAGGACGAAAATGACCTAAATGTTAATCCAATGACACAAATGAACTTATTGGATGCACAAGATTGGTTAAAAACCATAATTGCACATAAATAAGGCTACGGAGGACGAAGATGACCTAAATGTTCATCCAATGACACAAATGAACTTCTTGGTTGCAGAAGATTGGTTAAAAACCCTAATTGGACAAGAATAACCCTAGTGAGGACGAAAATGACCTAAATGTTCATCCAAAAACACAAATAACTTTTTGGACGCAATAGATTGGTTCAAAACCCTAATTGCACAAGAATAAGCCTAGGGAGGACGAAAATGACCTAAATGTTAATCCAATGACACAAATGAACTTATTGGATGCACAAGATTGGTTAAAAACCCTTATTGGACAAGAATAAGCCTTGGGAGGACGAAAATGACCTAAATGTTAATCCAATGACACAAATGAACTTATTGGATGCACAACATTGGATAAAAACCCTAATTGCACATGAATAACCCGAGAGAGGACGAAAATGACCTAAATGTTAATCCAATGACACAAATGAACTTATTGGATGCACAACACTAGTTAAAAACCCTAATTGGACATAAATAACCATAGAGAGGACGAAAATGTCCTAAATGTTAATCCAAAGACACAAATGAACTTTTTGGATGCACAAGATTGGTTAAAAACCCTAATTGCCCAAAAATAAGCATAGGGAGGACGAAAATGACCTAAATGTTAATCCAATGACACAAATGAACTTTTTGGATGCACAAGATTGGTTAAAAACCCTAATTGGACATAAATAAGGCTACGGAGGACGAAGATGACCTAAATGTTCATCCAATGACACAAATGAAATTTTTGGTTGCAGAAGATTGGTTAAAAACCCTAATTGGACAAGAATAAGCATGGGGAGGACGAAAATAACCTAAATGTTCATCCAAAGACACAAATGAACTTTTTGGAAGCACAAGATTGGTTAAAAACCCTAATTGCACATAAGAATAAGCCTAGGGAGGACGAAAATGACCTAAATGCTAATCCAATGACACAAATGAACTTATTGGATGCAAAAGATTGGTTAGAAAACCCTAATTGCACATAAATAACCCTAGAGAGGACGAAAATGACCTAAATGTTAATCCAATGACACAAATGAACTTTTTGGATGCACAAGATTGGTTAAAAACCCTAATTGGACAAGAATAAGCCTAGGGAGGACGAAAATGACCTAAATGTTAATCCAATGACACAAATGAACTTATTGGATGCACAACATTGGATAAAAACCCTAATTGCACATGAATAACCCTAGAGAGGACGAAAATGACCTAAATGTTAATCCAATGACACAAATGAACTTATTGGATGCACAACTCTAGTTAAAAACCCTAATTGGACATAAATAACCCTAGAGAAGAAGAAAATGACCTAAATGTTAATCCAATGACACAAATGAACTTATTGGATGCACAAGATTGGTTAAAACCCTAATTGCACATAAATAATGCTATGGAGGACGAAAATGACCTAAATGTTAATCCAACGACACAAATGAACTTTTTGGAGGCACAAGATTTGTTAAAAACCCTAACTGCACATGAATAAGCCTAGGGAGGACAAAAATGACCTTAATTTTAATCCAATGACACAAATAAACTTATTGAATGCACAAGACTAGTTAAAAACCCTAATTGGACATAAATAACCATACAGAGGACGAAAATGTCCTAAATGTTAATCCAAAGACACAAATGAACTTTTTGGATGCACAAGATTGGTTAAAAACCCTAATTGCCCAAGAATAAGCCTAGGGAGGACGAAAATGACCTAAATGTTAATCCAATGACACAAATGAACTTATTGGATGCACAACATTGGATAAAAACCCTAATTGCACATGAATAACCCTAGAGAGGACGAAAATGACCTAAATGTTAATCCAATGACAAAAATGAACTTATTGGATGCACAAGATTGGTTAAAAACCATAATTGCACATAAATAAGGCTACGGAGGACAAAGATGACCTAAATGTTCATCCAATGACACAAATGAACTTTTTGGTTGCAGAAGATTGGTTAAAAACCCTAATTGGACAAGAATAACCCTAGGGAAGACGAAAATGACCTAAATGTTAATCCAAAGACACAAATGAACTTTTTGGAGGCACAAGATTGGTTCAAAACCCTAATTGCACAAGAATAAGCCTAGGGAGGACGAAAATGACCTAAATGTTAATCCAATGACACAAATGAACTTATTGGATGCACAAGATTGGTTAAAAACCCTTATTGGACAAGAATAAGCCTTGGGAGAACGAAAATGACCTAAATGTTAATCCAATGACACAAATGAACTTATTGGATGCACAAGATTGGTTCAAAACCCTAATTGCACAAATATAACCCTAGAGAGGACGAAAATGACCTAAATGTTAATCCAATGACACAAATGAACTTTTTGGATGCACAAGATTGGTTAAAAACCCTAATTGGACAAGAATATGCCTAGGGAGGACGAAAATGACCTAAATGTTAATCCAATGACACAAATGAACTTATTGGATGCACAACATTGGATAAAAACCCTAATTGCACATGAATAACCCTAGAGAGGACGAAAATGACCTAAATGTTAATACAATGACACAAATGAACTTATTGGATGCACAAGACTAGTTAAAAACCTTAATTGGACATAAATAACCATTGAGAGGACGAAAATGTCCTAAATGTTAATCCAAAGACACAAATGAACTTTTTGGATGCACAAGATTGGTTAAAAACCCTAATTGCCCAAGAATAAGCCTAGGGAGGACGAAAATGACCTAAATGTTCATCCAATGACACAAATGAACTTATTGGATGCACAAGATTGGTAAAAAAACCCTAATTGCACATAAATAACCCTAGAGAGGACGAAAATGACCTAAATGTTAATCCAATGACACAAATGAACTTTTTGGATGCACAAGATTGGTTAAAAACCCTAATTGGACAAGAATAAGCCTAGGGAGGACGAAAATGACCTAAATGTTAATCCAATGACACAAATGAACTTATTGGATGCACAAGACTAGTTTAAAACCCTAATTGGACATAAATAACCATTGAGAGGACGAAAATGTCCTAAATGTTAATCCAAAGACACAAATGAACTTTTTGGATGCACAAGATTGGTTAAAAACCCTAATTGCCCAAGAATAAGCCTAGGGAGGACGAAAATGACCTAAATGTTCATCCAATGACACAAATGAACTTATTGGATGCACAAGATTGGTTAAAAACCCTAATTGGACAAGAATAAGCCTAGGGAGGACGAAAATGACCTAAATGTTAATCCAATGACACAAATGAACTTATTGGATGCACAACATTGGATAAAAACCCTAATTGCACATGAATAACCCTAGAGAGGATGAAAATGACCTAAATGTTAATCCAATGACACAAATGAACTTATTGGATGCACAAGACTAGTTAAAAACCTTAATTGGACATAAATAACCATTGAGAGGACGAAAATGTCCTAAATGTTAATCCAAAGACACAAATGAACTTTTTGGATGCACAAGATTGGTTAAAAACCCTAATTGCACAAGAATAAGCCTAGGGAGGACGAAAATGACCTAAATGTTAATCCAATGACACAAATGAACTTTTTGGATGCACAAGATTGGTTAAAAACCCTAATTGGACAAGAATAAGCCTAGGGAGGACGAAAATGACCTAATTGATCATCCAATGACACAAACACACCTATTGGATGCACAAGATTGGTTAAAAACCCTAATTGGACAAGAATATGCCTAGGGAGGACGAAAATGACCTAATTGATCATCCAATGACACAAATGAACTTATTTGATGCACAAGATTGGTCAAAAACCCTAATTGGACAAGAATAAGCCTATGGAGGACGAAAATGACCTAATTGATCATCCAATGACACAAACACACCTATTGGATGCACAAGATTGGTTAAAAACCCTAATTGGACAAGAATATGCCTAGGGAGGACGAAAATGACCTAATTGATCATCCAATGACACAAACACACCTATTGGATGCACAAGATTGGTAAAAAACCTTTATTGGACAAGAATAAGCCTAGGGAGGACGAAAATGACCTAATTGATCATCCAATGACACAAACACACCTATTGGATGCACAAGATTGGTTAAAAACCCTAATTGGACAAGAATATGCCTAGGGAGGACGAAAATGACCTAATTGATCATCCAATGACACAAATGCACCTATTGGATGCACAAGATTGGTTAAAAACCCTAATTGGACAAGAATAAGCCTAGGGAGGACGAAAATGACCTAAATGTTAATCCAATGACACAAATGAACTTATTGGATGCACAAGATTGGTTAAAAACCCTTATTGGACAAGAATAAGCCTTGGGAGGACGAAAATGACCTAAATGTTAATCCAATGACACAAATGAACTTATTGGATGCACAAGATTGGTTCAAAACCCTAATTGCACATAAATAACCCTAGAGAGGACGAAAATGACCTAAATGTTAATCCAATTACACAAATGAACTTTTTGGATGCAGAAGATTGGTTAAAAACCCTAATTGGACAAGAATAAGCCTAGGGAGGACGAAAATGACCTAAATGTTAATCCAATGACACAAATGAACTTATTGGATGCACAACATTGGATAAAAACCCTAATTGCACATGAATAACCCTAGAGAGGACGAAAATGACCTAAATGTTAATCCAATGACACAAATGAACTTATTGGATGCACAACACTAGTTAAAAACCCTAATTGGACATAAATAACCATAGAGAGGACGAAAATGACCTAAATGTTAATCCAAAGACACAAATGAACTTTTTGGATGCACAAGATTGGTTAAAAACCCTAATTGCCCAAAAATAAGCATAGGGAGGACGAAAATGACCTAAATGTTAATCCAATGACACAAATGAACTTTTTGGATGCACAAGATTGGTTAAAAACCCTAATTGGACAAGAATAAGCCTAGGGAGGACGAAAATGACCTAAATGTTAATCCAATGACACAAATGAACTTATTGGATGCACAACATTCAATAAAAACCCTAATTGCACATGAATAACCCTAGAGAGGACGAAAATGACCTAAATGTTAATCCAATGACACAAATGAACTTATTGGATGCACAAGATTGGTTAAAAACCATAATTGCACATAAATAAGGCTACGGAGGACGAAGATGACCTAAATGTTCATCCAATGACACAAATGAACTTCTTGGTTGCAGAAGATTGGTTAAAAACCCAAATTGGACAAGAATAACCCTAGGGAGGACGAAAATGACCTAAATGTTCATCCAAAAACACAAATAACTTTTTGGACGCACAAGATTGGTTCAAAACCCTAATTGCACAAGAATAAGCCTAGGGAGGACGAAAATGACCTAAATGTTAATCCAATGACACAAATGAACTTATTGGATGCACAAGATTGGTTAAAAACCCTTATTGGACAAGAATAAGCCTAGGGAGGACGAAAATGACCTAAATGTTAATCCAATGACACAAATGAACTTATTGGATGCACAACATTGGATAAAAACCCTAATTGCACATGAATAACCCTAGAGAGGACGAAAATGACCTAAATGTTAATCCAATGACACAAATGAACTTATTGGATGCACAACACTAGTTAAAAACCCTAATTGGACATAAATAACCATAGAGAGGACGAAAATGTCCTAAATGTTAATCCAAAGACACAAATGAACTTTTTGGATGCACAAGATTGGTTAAAAACCCTAATTGCCCAAGAATAAGCCTAGGGAGGACGAAAATGACCTAAATGTTAATCCAATGGCACAAATGAACTTTTTGGAGGCACAAGATTGGTTTAAAACCCTAATTGCACAAGAATAAGCCTAGGGAGGAAGAAAATGACCTAAATGTTCATCCAATGACATAAACGCACCTATTGGATGCAGAAGATTGGTTAAAAACCCTAATTGGACAAGAATAACCCTAGGGAGGACGAAAATGACCTAAATGTTCATCCAAAGACACAAATGAACTTTTTGGATGCACAAGATTGGTTCAAAACCCTAATTGCACAAGAATAAGCATAGGGAGGACGAAAATGACCTAAATGTTAATCCAATGACACAAATGAACTTATTGGATGCACAAGATTGGTTAAAAACCCTAATTGCACATAAGAATAAGCCTAGGGAGGACGAAAATGACCTAAATGTTAATCCAATGACACAAATGAACTTATTGGATGCACAAGATTGGTTAAAAACCCTAATTGCACATAAATAAGGCTACGGAGGACGAAGATGACCTAAATGTTCATCCAATGACACAAATGAACTTTTTGGATGCACAAGATTGGTTAAAAACCCTAATTGCACAAGAATAAGCCTAGGGAGGACGAAAATGACCTAAATGTTCATCCAAAGAAACAAATGAACTTTTTGGATGAACAAGATTGGTTCAAAATCCTAATTGCACAAGAATAAGCCTAGGGAGGACGAAAATGACCTAAATGTTAATCCAATGACACAAATGAACTTATTGGATGCACAAGATTGGTTAAAAACCCTAATTGCCCAAGAATAAGCCTAGGGAGGACGAAAATGACCTAAATGTTAATCTAATGACACAAATGAACTTTTTGGATGCACAAGATTGGTTAAAAACCCTAATTGCACAAGAATAAGCCTAGGGAGGATGAAAATGACCTAAATGTTCATCCAATGACATAAACACACCTATTGGGTGCAGAAGATTGGTTAAAAACCCTAATTGGACAAGAATAACCCTAGGGAGGACGAAAATGACCTAAATGTTCATCCAAAGACACAAATGATCTTTTTGGATGCACAAGATTGGTTCAAAACCCTAATTGCACAAGAATAAGCCTAGGGAGGACGAAAATGACCTAAATGTTAATCCAATGACACAAATGAACTTATTGGATGCACAAGATTGGTTAAAAACCCTTATTAAACTAGAATAAGCCTTGGGAGGACGAAAATGACCTAAATGTTAATCCAATGACACAAATGAACTTATTGGATGCACAAGATTGGTTAAAAACCCTAATTGCACATAAATAACCCTAGAGATGACGAAAATGACCTAAATGTTAATCCAATGACACAAATGAACTTTTTGGATGCACAAGATTGGTTAAAAACCCTAATTGGACAAGAATAAGCCTAGGGAGGACGAAAATGACCTAAATGTTAATCCAATGACACAAATGAACTTATTGGATGCACAACATTGGATTAAAACCCTAATTGCACATGAATAAACCTAGAGAGGACGAAAATGACCTAAATGTTAATCCAATGACACAAATGAACTTATTGGATGCACAAGATTGGTTAAAAACCATAATTGCACATAAATAAGGCTACGGAGGACGAAGATGACCTAAATGTTCATCCAATGACACAAATGAACTTCTTGGTTGCAGAAGATTGGTTAAAAACCCTAATTGGACAAGAATAACCCTAGGGAGGACGAAAATGACCTAAATGTTCATCCAAAAACACAAATAACATTTTGGACGCACAAGATTGGTTCAAAACCCTAATTGCACAAGAATAAGCCTAGGGAGGATGAAAATGACCTAAATGTTAATCCAATGACACAAATGAACTTATTGGATGCACAAGATTGGTTAAAAACCCTTATTGGACAAGAATAAGCCTTGGGAGGACGAAAATGACCTAAATGTTAATCCAATGACACAAATGAACTTATTGGATGCACAAGATTGGTTAAAAACCCTAATTGCACATAAATAACCCTAGAGAGGACGAAAATGACCTAAATGTTAATCCAATGACACAAATGAACTTTTTGGATGCACAACATTGGTTAAAAACCCTAATTGCACATAAATAAGGCTTCGGAGGACGAAAATGACCTAAATGTTCATCCAACGACACAAATGAACTTTTTGGTTGTAGAAGATTTTTTAAAAACCCTAATTGGACAAGAATAAGCCTAGGGAGGACGAAAATGACCTAAATGTTAATCCAATGACACAAATGAACTTATTGGATGCACAAGATTGGTTAAAAACCATCATTGGACAAGAATAAGCCTAGGGAGGACGAAAATGACCTAAATGTTAATCCAATGACACAAATGAACTTATTGGATGCACAAGATTGGTTAAAAACCCTAATTGCACATAAATAACCCTAGAGAGGACGAAAATGACCTAAATGTTAATCCAATGACACAAATGAACTTTTTGGATGCACAAGATTGGTTAAAAACCCTAATTGGACAAGAATAAGCCTAGGGAGGACGAAAATGACCTAAATGTTAATCCAATGACACAAATGAACTTTTTGGATGCACAACATTGGATAAAAACCCTAATTGCACATGAATAACCCTAGAGAGGACGAAAATGACCTAAATGTTAATCCAATGACACAAATGAACTTCTTGGATGCACAAGATTGGTTAAAAACCATAATTGCACATAAATAAGGCTACGGAGGACAAAGATGACCTAAATGTTCATCCAATGACACAAATGAACTTATTGGATGCACAACATTGGATAAAAACCCTAATTGCACATGAATAACCCTAGAGAGGACGAAAATGACCTAAATGTTAATCCAATGACACAAATGAACTTATTGGATGCACAAGATTGGTTAAAAACCATAATTGCACATAAATAAGGCTACGGAGGACAAAGATGACCTAAATGTTCATCCAATGACACAAATGAACTTTTTGGTTGCAGAAGATTGGTTAAAAACCCTAATTGGACAAGAATAATCCTAGGGAGGACGAAAATGACCTAAATGTTAATCCAAAGACACAAATGAACTTTTTGGATGCACAAGATTGGTTCAAAACCCTAATTGCACAAGAATAAGCCTAGGGAGGACGAAAATGACCTAAATGTTAATCCAATGACACAAATGAACTTATTGGATGCACAAGATTGGTTAAAAACCCTTATTGGACAAGAATAAGCCTTGGGAGGACGAAAATGACCTAAATATTAATCCAATGACACAAATGAACTTGTTGGATGCACAAGATTGGTTCAAAACCCTAATTGCACATAAATAACCCTAGAGAGGACGAAAATGACCTAAATGTTAATCCAATGACACAAATGAACTTTTTGGATGCACAAGATTGGTTAAAAACCCTAATTGGACAATAATAAACCTAGGGAGGACGAAAATGACCTAAATGTTAATCCAATGACACAAATGAACTTATTGGATGCACAACATTGGATAAAAACCCTAATTGCACATGAATAACCCTAGAGAGGACGAAAATGACCTAAATGTTAATCCAATGACACAAATGAACTTATTGGATGCACAGCACTAGTTAAAAACCCTAATTGGACATAAATAACCATAGAGAGGACGAAAATGTCCTAAATGTTAATCCAAAGACACAAATGAACTTTTTGGATGCACAAGATTGGTTAAAAACCCTAATTGCCCAAAAATAAGCATAGGGAGGACGAAAATGACCTAAATGTTAATCCAATGACACAAATGAACTTTTTGGATGCACAAGATTGGTTAAAAACCCTAATTGGACAAGAATAAGCCTAGGGAGGACGAAAATGACCTAAATGTTAATCCAATGACACAACTCAACTTATTGGATGCACAAGATTGGTTAAAAACCCTAATTGGACAAGAATAAGCCTAGGAAGGACGAAAATAACCTAATTGATCATCCAATGACACAAACACACCAATTGGATGCACAAGATTGGTTAAAAACCCTAATTGGACAAGAATAAGCCTAGGGAGGACGAAAATGACCTAATTGATCATCCAATGACACAAACACACCTATTGGATGCACAAGATTGGTTAAAAACCCTAATTGGACAAGAATATGCCTAGGGAGGACGAAAATGACCTAAATATTAATTCAATGACACAAACAAACTTATTTGAGGCACAAGATTGGTTAAAAACCCTAATTGGCCAAGAATAAGCCTAGGGAGGACGAAAATGACCTAATTGATCATCCAATGACACAAACACACCTATTGGATGCACAAGATTGGTTAAAAACCCTAATTGGACAAGAATAAGCCTAGGGAGGACGAAAATGACCTAATTGATCATCCAATGACACAAACACACCTATTGGATGCACAAGATTGGTTAAAAACCCTAATTGGACAAGAATAAGCCTAGGGAGGACGAAAATGACCTAATTGATCATCCAATGACACAAACACACCTATTGGATGCACAAGATTGGTTAAAAACCATTGTTGGACAAGAATATGGCTAGGGAGGATGAAAATGACCTAATTGATCATCCAATGACACAAATGAACTTATTGGATGCACAAGATTGGTTAAAAACCCTAGTTGGACAAGAATATGCCTAGGGAGGACGAAAATGACCTAATTGATCATCCAATGACACAAACACACCTATTGGATGCACAAGATTGGTTAAAAACCCTAATTGGACAAGAATAAGCCTAGGGAGGACGAAAATGACCTAATTGATCATCCAATGACACAAACATACCTATTGGATGCACAAGATTGGTTAAAAACCCTAATTGGACAAGAATATGCCTAGGGAGGACGAAAAGGACCTAAATATTAATTCAATGACACAAACAAACTTATTGGATGCACAAGATGGGTTAAAAACCCTAATTGGACAAGAATAAGCCTAGGGAGGACGAAAATGACCTAAATGTTAATCCAATGACACAAACACACCTATTGTATGCACAAGATTGGTTAAAAACCCTAATTTGACAAGAATAAGCCTAGGGAGGACGAGAATGACCTAATTGATCATCCAATGACACAAACACACCTATTGGATGCACAAGATTGGTTAAAAACCCTAATTGGACAAGAATAAGCCTAGGGAGGACGAAAATGACCTAATTGATCATCCAAAGACACAAACACACCTATTGGATGCACAAGATTGGTTAAAAACCCTAGTTGGACAAGAATATGCCTAGGGAGGACGAAAATGACCTAATTAATCATCCAATGACACAAATGAACTTATTGGATGCACAAGATTGGTAAAAAATTCTAATTGGACAAGAATAAGCCTAGGGAGGACGAAAATGACCTAATTGATCATCCAATGACACAAACACACCTATTGGATGCACAAGATTGGTTAAAAACCCTAATTGGACAAGAATATGCCTAGGGAGGACGAAAATGACCTAAATGTTAATCCAATGACACAAATGAACTTATTGGATGCACAAGATTGGTTAAAAACCCTAATTGGACAAGAATAAGCCTAGGGAGGACGAAAATGACCTTAATGTTAATCCATTGACACAAATGAACTTATTGGATGCCCAAGATTAGTTAAAAACCCTAATTGGACAAGAATAAGCTTAGGGAGGACGAAAATGACCTAATTGATCATCCAATGACACAAACACACCTATTGGATGCACAAGATTGGTTAAAAACCCTAATTGGACAAGAATAAGCCTAGGGAGGACGAAAATGACCTAATTGATCATCCAATGACACAAACACACCTATTGGATGCACAAGATTGGTTAAAAACCCTAATTGGACAAGAATATGCCTAGGGAGGACGAAAATGACCTAATTGATCATCCAATGACACAAATGAACTTATTGGATGCACAAGATTAGTTAAAAACCCTAATTGGACAAGAATAAGCCTAGGGAGCACCAAAATAACCTAAATGTTAATCCAATGACACAAATGAACTTATTGGATGCACAAGATTGGTTAAAAACCCTAATTGGACAAGAATAAGCCTAGGGAGGACGAAAATGACCTAAATGTTAATCCAATGACACAAATGAACTTGTTGGATGCACAAGATTGGTTAAAAACCCTAATTGGACAAGAATAAGCCTAGGGAGGACGAAAATGACCTAAATGTTAATCCAATGACACAAATGAACTTATTGGATGCACAACATTGGATAAAAACCCTAATTGCACATGAATAACCCTAGAGAGGACGAAAATGACCTAAATGTTAATCCAATGACACAAATGAACTTATTGGATGCACAAGATTGGTTAAAAACCATAATTGCACATAAATAAGGCTACGGAGGACAAAGATGACCTAAATGTTCATCCTATGACACAAATGAACTTTTTGGTTGCAGAAGATTGGTTAAAAACCCTAATTGGACAAGAATAACTCTAGGGAGGACGAAATTGACCTAAATGTTAATCCAAAGACACAAATGAACTTTTTGGATGCACAAGATTGGTTCAAAACCCTAATTGCACAAGAATAAGCCTAGGGAGGACGAAAATGACCTAAATGTTAATCCAATGACACAAATGAACTTATTGGATGCACAAGATTGGTTAAAAACCATTATTGGACAAGAATAAGCCTTGGGAGGACGAAAATGACCTAAATGTTAATCCAATGACACAAATGAACTTATTGGATGCACAAGATTGGTTCAAAACCCTAATTGCACATAAATAACCCTAGAGAGGACGAAAATGACCTAAATGTTAATCCAATTACACAAATGAACTTTTTGGATGCAGAAGATTGGTTAAAAACCCTAATTGGACAAGAATAAGCCTAGGGAGGACGAAAATGACCTAAATGTTAATCCAATGACACAAATGAACTTATTGGATGCACAACATTGGATAAAAACCCTAATTGCACATGAATAACCCTAGAGAGGACGAAAATGACCTAAATGTTAATCCAATGACACAAATTAACTTATTGGATGCACAAGATTGGTTAAAAACCCTTATTGGACAAGAATAAGCCTTGGGAGGACGAAAATGACCTAAATGTTAATCCAATGACACAAATGAACTTATTGGATGCACAAGATTGGTTAAAAACCCTAATTGCACATAAATAACCCTAGAGAGGACGAAAATGACCTAAATGTTAATCCAATGACACAAATGAACTTTTTGGATGCACAAGATTGGTTAAAAACCCTAATTGGACAAGAATAAGCCTAGGGAGGACGAAAATGACCTAAATGTTAATCCAATGACACAAATGAACTTTTTGGATGCACAACATTGGATAAAAACCCTAATTGCACATGAATAACCCTAGAGAGGACGAAAATGACCTAAATGTTAATCCAATGACACAAATGAACTTCTTGGATGCACAAGATTGGTTAAAAACCATAATTGCACATAAATAAGGCTACGGAGGACAAAGATGACCTAAATGTTCATCCAATGACACAAATGAACTTATTGGATGCACAACATTGGATAAAAACCCTAATTGCACATGAATAACCCTAGAGAGGACGAAAATGACCTAAATGTTAATCCAATGACACAAATGAACTTATTGGATGCACAAGATTGGTTAAAAACCATAATTGCACATAAATAAGGCTACGGAGGACAAAGATGACCTAAATGTTCATCCAATGACACAAATGAACTTTTTGGTTGCAGAAGATTGGTTAAAAACCCTAATTGGACAAGAATAATCCTAGGGAGGACGAAAATGACCTAAATGTTAATCCAAAGACACAAATGAACTTTTTGGATGCACAAGATTGGTTCAAAACCCTAATTGCACAAGAATAAGCCTAGGGAGGACGAAAATGACCTAAATGTTAATCCAATGACACAAATGAACTTATTGGATGCACAAGATTGGTTAAAAACCCTTATTGGACAAGAATAAGCCTTGGGAGGACGAAAATGACCTAAATATTAATCCAATGACACAAATGAACTTGTTGGATGCACAAGATTGGTTCAAAACCCTAATTGCACATAAATAACCCTAGAGAGGACGAAAATGACCTAAATGTTAATCCAATGACACAAATGAACTTTTTGGATGCACAAGATTGGTTAAAAACCCTAATTGGACAATAATAAACCTAGGGAGGACGAAAATGACCTAAATGTTAATCCAATGACACAAATGAACTTATTGGATGCACAACATTGGATAAAAACCCTAATTGCACATGAATAACCCTAGAGAGGACGAAAATGACCTAAATGTTAATCCAATGACAAAAATGAACTTATTGGATGCACAAGATTGGTTAAAAACCATAATTGCACATAAATAAGGCTACGGAGGACAAAGATGACCTAAATGTTCATCCAATGACACAAATGAACTTTTTGGTTGCAGAAGATTGGTTAAAAACCCTAATTGGACAAGAATAACCCTAGGGAGGACGAAAATGACCTAAATGTTCATCCAAAGACACAAATGAACTTTTTGGATGCACAAGATTGGTTAAAAACCCTAATTGCACAAGAATAAGCCTAGGGAGGACGAAAATGACCTAAATGTTAATCCAATGACACAAATGAACTTATTGGATGCACAAGATTGGTTAAAAACCCTTATTGGACAAGAATAAGCCTTGGGAGGACGAAAATGACCTAAATGTTAATCCAATGACACAAATGAACTTATTGGATGCACAACATTGGATAAAAACCCTAATTGCACATGAATAACCCTAGAGAGGACGAAAATGACCTAAATGTTAATCCAATGACACAAATGAACTTATTGGATGCACAACACTAGTTAAAAACCCTAATTGGACATAAATAACCATAGAGAGGACGAAAATGTCCTAAATGTTAATCCAAAGACACAAATGAACTTTTTGGATGCACAAGATTGGTTAAAAACCCTAATTGCCCAAGAATAAGCCTAGGGAGGACGAAAATGACCTAAATGTTAATCCAATGGCACAAATGAACTTTTTGGAGGCACAAGATTGGTTTAAAACCCTAATTGCACAAGAATAAGCCTAGGGAGGAAGAAAATGACCTAAATGTTCATCCAATGACATAAACGCACCTATTGGATGCAGAAGATTGGTTAAAAACCCTAATTGGACAAGAATAACCCTAGGGAGGACGAAAATGACCTAAATGTTCATCCAAAGACACAAATGAACTTTTTGGATGCACAAGATTGGTTCAAAACCCTAATTGCACAAGAATAAGCATAGGGAGGACGAAAATGACCTAAATGTTAATCCAATGACACAAATGAACTTATTGGATGCACAAGATTGGTTAAAAACCCTAATTGCACATAAGAATAAGCCTAGGGAGGACGAAAATGACCTAAATGTTAATCCAATGACACAAATGAACTTATTGGTTGCACAAGATTGGTTAAAAACCCTAATTCCACATAAATAAGGCTACGGATGACGAAGATGACCTAAATGTTCATCCAATGACACAAATAAACTTTTTGGTTGCAGAAGATTGGTTAAAAACCCTAATTGGACAAGAATAACCCTAGGGAGGACGAAAATGACCTAAATGTTCATCCAAAGACACAAATGAACTTTTTGGATGCACAAGATTGGTTCAAAATCCTAATTGCACAAGAATAAGCCTAGGGAGGACGAAAATGACCTAAATGTTAATCCAATGACACAAATGAACTTATTGGATGCACAAGATTGGTTAAAAACCCTTATTGGACAAGAATAAGCCTTGGGAGGACGAAAATGACCTAAATGTTAATCCAATGTACACAAATGAACTTATTGGATGCACAAGATTGGTTAAAAACCATAATTGCACACAAATAAGGCTACGGAGGACGAAGATGACCTAAATGTTCATCCAATGACATAAATGAACTTTTTGGTTGTAGAAGATTGGTTAAAAACCCTAATTGGACAAGAATAACCCTAGGGAGGACGAAAATGACCTAAATGTTCATCCAAAGACACAAATGAACTTTTTGGATGCACAAGATTGGTTCAAAACCCTAATTGCACAAGAATAAGCATAGGGAGGACGAAAATGACCTAAATGTTAATCCAATGACACAAATGAACTTATTGGATGCACAAGATTGGTTAAAAACCCTTATTGGACATGAATAACCCTAGAGAGGACGAAAATGACCTAAATGTTAATCCAATGACACAAATGAACTTATTGGATGCACAAGATTGGTTAAAAACCCTTATTGGACAAGAATAAGCCTTGGGAGGACGAAAATGACCTAAATGTTAATCCAATGTACACAAATGAACTTTTTGGATGCACAAGATTTGTTAAAAACCCTAACTGCACATGAATAAGCCTAGGGAGGACAAAAATGACCTTAATGTTAATCCAATGACACAAATAAACTTAGTGGATGCACAAGACTAGTTAAAAACCCTAATTGGACATAAATAACCATAGAGAGGACGAAAATGTCCTAAATGTTAATCCAAAGACACAAATGAACTTTTTGGATGCACAAGATTGGTTAAAAACCCTAATTGCCCAAGAATAAGCCTAGGGAGGACGAAAATGACCTAAATGTTAATCCAATGACACAAATGAACTTATTGGATGCACAACATTGGATAAAGACCCTAATTGCACATGAATAACCCTAGAGAGGACGAAAATGACCTAAATGTTAATCCAATGACACAAATGAACTTATTGGATGCACAAGATTGGTTAAAAACCATAATTGCACATAAATAAGGCTACGGAGGACGAAGATGACCTAAATGTTCATCCAATGACACAAATGAACTTCTTGGTTGCAGAAGATTGGTTAAAAACCCTAACTGGACAAGAATAACCCTAGGGAGGACGAAAATGACCTAAATGTTCATCCAAAAACACAAATAACTTTTTGGACGCACAAGATTTGTTCAAAACCCTAATTGCACAAGAATAAGCCTAGGGAGGACGAAATTGACCTAAATGTTAATCCAATGACACAAATGAACTTATTGGATGCACAAGATTGGTTAAAAACCCTAATTGGACAAGAATAAGCCTTGGGAGGACGAAAATGACCTAAATGCTAATCCAATGACACAAATGAACTTATTGGATGCAAAAGATTGGTTAAAAAACCCAAATTGCACATAAATAACCCTAGAGAGGACGAAAATGACCTAAATGTTAATCCAATGACACAAATGAACTTTTTGGATGCACAAGATTGGTTAAAAACCCTAATTGGACAAGAATAAGCCTAGGGAGGACGAAAATGACCTAAATGTTAATCCAATGACACAAATGAACTTATTGGATGCACAACATTGGATAAAAACCCTAATTGCACATGAATAACCCTAGAGAGGACGAAAATGACCTAAATGTTAATCCAATGACACAAATGAACTTATTGGATGCACAACTCTAGTTAAAAACCCTAATTGGACATAAATAACCCTAGAGAAGAAGAAAATGACCTAAATGTTAATCCAATGACACAAATGAACTTATTGGATGCACAAGATTGGTTAAAACCCTAATTGCACATAAATAATGCTATGGAGGATGAAAATGACCTAAATGTTAATCCAACGACACAAATGAACTTTTTGGAGGCACAAGATTTGTTAAAAACCCTAACTGCACATGAATAAGCCTAGGGAGGACAAAAATGACCTTAATGTTAATCCAATGACACAAATAAACTTATTGAATGCACAAGACTAGTTAAAAACCCTAATTGGACATAAATAACCATACAGAGGACGAAAATGTCCTAAATGTTAATCCAAAGACACAAATGAACTTTTTGGATGCACAAGATTGGTTAAAAACCCTAATTGCCCAAGAATAAGCCTAGGGAGGACGAAAATGACCTAAATGTTAATCCAATGACACAAATGAACTTATTGGATGCACAACATTGGATAAAAACCCTAATTGCACATGAATAACCCTAGAGAGGACAAAAATGACCTAAATGTTAATCCAATGACACAAATGAACTTATTGGATGCACAAGATTGGTTAAAAACCATAATTGCACATAAATAAGGCTACGGAGGACGAAGATGACCTAAATGTTCATCCAATGACACAAATGAACTTTTTGGTTGTAGAAGATTGGTTAAAAACCCTAATTGGACAAGAATAACCCTAGGGAGGACGAAAATGACCGAAATGTTCATCAAAAGACACAAATGAACTTTTTGGATGCACAAGATTGGTTCAAAACCCTAATTGCACAAGAATAAGCATAGGGAGGACAAAAATGACCTAAATGTTAATCCAATGACACAAATGAACTTATTGGATGCACAAGATTGGTTAAAAACCCTAATTGCACATAAGAATAAGCCTAGGGAGGACGAAAATGACCTAAATGTTAATCCAATGACACAAATGAACTTATTGGATGCACAAGATTGGTTAAAAACCCTAATTGCACATAAATATGGCTACGGAGGACGAAGATGACCTAAATGTTCATCCAATGACACAAATGAACATTTTGGTTGCAGAAGATTGGT
The DNA here is from genome assembly GCA_037974775.1 of Cicer pinnatifidum. Classification (NCBI taxonomy): domain Eukaryota; kingdom Viridiplantae; phylum Streptophyta; class Magnoliopsida; order Fabales; family Fabaceae; genus Cicer; species Cicer pinnatifidum. The sequence goes on along the minus strand of JBBPBR010000008.1, from coordinate 23,864,560 downwards.
TAAAAACCCTAATTGGACAAGAATAACCCTAGGGAGGACGAAAATGACCTAAATGTTCATCCAAAGACACAAATGAACTTTTTGGATGCACAAGATTGGTTCAAAATCCTAATTGCACAAGAATAAGCCTAAGGAGGACGAAAATGACCCAAATGTTAATCCAATGACACAAATGAACTTATTGGATGCACAAGATTGGTTAAAAACCCTTATTGGACAAGAATAAGCCTTGGGAGGACGAAAATGACCTAAATGTTAATCCAATGTACACAAATGAACTTTTTGGATGCACAAGATTTGTTAAAAACCCTAACTGCACATGAATAAGCCTAGGGAGGACAAAAATGACCTTAATGTTAATCCAATGACACAAATAAACTTATTGGATGCACAAGACTAGTTAAAAACCCTAATTGAACATAAATAACCATAGAGATGACGAAAATGTCCTAAATGTTAATCCAAAGACACAAATGAACTTTTTGGATGCACAAGATTGGTTAAAAACCCTAATTGCCCAAGAATAAGCCTAGGGAGGACGAAAATGACCTAAATGTTAATCCAATGACACAAATGAACTTTTTGGATGCACAAGATTGGTTAAAAACCCTAATTGCACAAGAATAAGCCTAGGGAGGATGAAAATGACCTAAATGTTCATCCAATGACATAAACACACCTATTGGGTGCAGAAGATTGGTTAAAAACCCTAATTGGACAAGAATAACCCTAGGGAGGACGAAAATGACCTAAATGTTCATCCAAAGACACAAATGATCTTTTTGGATGCACAAGATTGGTTCAAAACCCTAATTGCACAAGAATAAGCCTAGGGAGGATGAAAATGACCTAAATGTTAATCCAATGACACAAATGAACTTATTGGATGCACAAGATTGGTTAAAAACCCTTATTAAACAAGAATAAGCCTTGGGAGGACGAAAATGACCTAAATGTTAATCCAATGACACAAATGAACTTATTGGATGCACAAGATTGGTTAAAAACGCTAATTGCACATAAATAACCCTAGAGAGGACGAAAATGACCTAAATGTTAATCCAATGACAAAAATGAACTTTTTGGATGCACAAGATTGGTTAAAAACCCTAATTGGACAAGAATAAGCCTAGGGAGGACGAAAATGACCTAAATGTTAATCCAATGACACAAATGAACTTATTGGATGCACAACATTGGATAAAAACCCTAATTGCACATGAATAACCCTAGAGAGGACGAAAATGACCTAAATGTTAATCCAATGACACAAATGAACTTATTGGATGCACAAGATTGGTTAAAAACCATAATTGCACATAAATAAGGCTACGGAGGACGAAGATGACCTAAATGTTCATCCAATGACACAAATGAACTTCTTGGTTGCAGAAGATTGGTTAAAAACCCTAATTGGACAAGAATAACCCTAGGGAGGACGAAAATGACCTAAATGTTCATCCAAAAACACAAATAACATTTTGGACGCACAAGATTGGTTCAAAACCCTAATTGCACAAGAATAAGCCTAGGGAGGATGAAAATGACCTAAATGTTAATCCAATGACACAAATGAACTTATTGGATGCACAAGATTGGTTAAAAACCCTTATTGGACAAGAATAAGCCTTGGGAGGACGAAAATGACCTAAATGTTAATCCAATGACACAAATGAACTTATTGGATGCACAAGATTGGTTAAAAACCCTAATTGCACATAAATAACCCTAGAGAGGACGAAAATGACCTAAATGTTAATCCAATGACACAAATGAACTTTTTGGATGCACAACATTGGTTAAAAACCCTAATTGCACATAAATAAGGCTTCGGAGGACGAAAATGACCTAAATGTTCATCCAACGACACAAATGAACTTTTTGGTTGTAGAAGATTTTTTAAAAACCCTAATTGGACAAGAATAAGCCTAGGGAGGACGAAAATGACCTAAATGTTAATCCAATGACACAAATGAACTTATTGGATGCACAAGATTGGTTAAAAACCATCATTGGACAAGAATAAGCCTAGGGAGGACGAAAATGACCTAAATGTTAATCCAATGACACAAATGAACTTATTGGATGCACAAGATTGGTTAAAAACCCTAATGGCACAAGAATAAGCCTAGGGAGGACGAAAATGACCTAAATGTTCATCCAATGACACAAATGAACTTTTTGGTTGCAGAAGATTGGTTAAAAACCCTAATTGGACAAGAATAAGCCTAGGGAGGACGAAAATGACCTAAATGTTAATCCAATGACACAAATGAACTTATTGGATGCACAAGATTGGTTAAAAACCCTAATTGGACAAGAATAATCATAGGGAGGACGAAAATGACCTAATTGATCATCCAATGACACAAACACACCTATTGGATGCACAAGATTGGTTAAAAACCCTAATTGGACAAGAATATGCCTAGGGAAGACGAAAATGACCTAAATATTAATTCAATGACACAAACAAACTTATCGGATGCACAAAATTGGTTAAAAACCCTAATTGGACAAGAATAAGCCTAGGAAGGACGAAAATGACCTAATTGATCATCCAATGACACAAACACACCTATTAGATGCACAAGATTGGTTAAAAACCCTAATTGGACAAGAATAAGCCTAGGGAGGACGAAAATGACCTAATTGATCATCCAATGACACAAACACACCTATTGGATGCACAAGATTGGTTAAAAACCCTAATTGGACAAGAATATGCCTAGGGAGGACGAAAATGACCTAATTGATCATCCAATGACACAAACAAACATATTGGATGAACAAGATTGGTTAAAAACCCTAATTGGACAAGAATAAGCCTAGGGAGGACGAAAATGACCTAATTGATCATCCAATGACACAAACACACCTATTGGATGCACAAGATTGGTTAAAAACCCTAATTGGACAAGAATATGCCTAGGGAGGACGAAAATGAAATAATTGATCATCCAATGACACAAACAAACCTATTGGATGCACAAGATTGGTTAAAAACCCTAATTGGACAAGAATAAGCCTAGGGAGGACGAAAATGACCGAATTGATCATCCAATGACACAAACACACCTATTGGATGCACAAGATTTGTTAAAAACCCTAATTGGACAAGAATATGCCTAGGGAGGACGAAAATGACCTAATTGGTCATCCAATGACACAAACAAACCTATTGGATGAACAAGATTGGTTAAAAACCCTAATTGGACAAGAATAAGCCTAGGGAGGACGAAAATGACCTAATTGATCATCCAATGACACAAACACACCTATTGGATGCACAAGATCGGTTAAAAACCCTAATTGGACAAGAATAAGCTTAGGGAGGACGAAAATGACCTAATTGATCATCCAATGACACAAACACACCTATTGGATGCACAAGATTGGTTAAAAACCCTAATTGGACAAGAATAAGCCTAGGGAGGATGAAAATGACCTAATTGATCATCCAATGACACAAACACACCTATTGGATGCACAAGATTGGTTAAAAACCCTAATTGGACCAGAATATGCCTAGGGTGGACGAAAATGACCTAAATATTAATTCAATGACATAAACAAACTTATTGGATGCACAAGATTGGTTAAAAACCCTAATTGGACAAGAATAAGCCTAGGGAGGACGAAAATGACCTAATTGATCATCCAATGACACAAACACACCTATTGGATGCACAAGATTGGTTAAAAACCCTAATTGGACAAGAATATGCCTAGGGAGGACGAAAATGACCTAATTGATCATCCAATGACACAAACACATCTATTGGAAGCACAAGATTGGTTAAAAACCCTAATTGGACAAGAATATGCAAAGGGAGGACGACAATGACCTAATTGATCATCCAATGACACAAACACAACTATTGGATCCACAAGATTGGTTAAAAACTCTAATTGGACAAGAATATACCTAGGCAGGACGAAAATGACTTAATTGATCATCCAATGACACAAACACATCTATTGGATGCACAAGATCGGTTAAAAACCCTAATTGGACAAGAATAAGCCTAGGGAGGACGAAAATGACCTAATTGATCATCCAATGACACAAACACACCTATTGGATGCACAAGATTGGTTAAAAACCCTAATTGGACAAGAATATGCCTAGGGAGGACGAAAATGACCTAATTGATCATCCAATGACACAAACACACCTATTGGATGCACAAGATTGGTCCAAAACTCTAATTGGACAAGAATATGCCTAGGGAGGACGAAAATGACCTAAATGTTAATCCAATGACACAAATGAACTTATTGGATGCACAAGATTGGTTAAAAACCCTAATTGGACAAGAATAAGCCTAGGGAGGACGGAAATGACCTAAATGTTAATCCAATGACACAAATGAACTTGTTCGATGCACAAGATAGGCTAAAAACCCTAATTTGACATAAATACCCTAGAGAGGACGAAAATGACCTAAATGTCAATTCAAAGACACAAATGAACTTTTTGGATGCACAAGATTGGTTAAAAGCCCTAATTTCACAAGAATAAGCCTAGGGAGGACGAAAATGACCTAAATGTTAATCCAATGACACAAATGAACTTATTGGATGCACAAGATTGGTTAAAAACCCTAATTGCACATAAATAACCCTAGAGAGGACGAAAATGACCTAAATGTTAATCCAATGACACAAATGAACTTGTTCGATGCACAAGATAGATTAAAAACCCTAATTGGACATAAATAACCCTAGAGAGGACGAAAATGACCTAAATGTCAATTCAAAGACACAAATGAACTTTTTGGATGCACAAGATTGGTTAAAAACCCTAATTGGACAAGAATAAGCCTAGGGAGGACGAAAATGACCTAAATGTTAATCCAATGACACAAATGAACTTATTGGATGCACAAGATTGGTTAAAAACCATAATTGCACATAAATAAGGCTACGGAGGACGAAGATGACCTAAATGTTCATCCAATGACACAAATGAACTTCTTGGTTGCAGAAGATTGGTTAAAAACCCTAATTGGACAAGAATAACCCTAGGGAGGACGAAAATGACCTAAATGTTCATCCAAAAACACAAATAACTTTTTGGACGCACAAGATTGGTTCAAAACCCTAATTGCACAAGAATAAGCCTAGGGAGGACGAAAATGACCTAAATGTTAATCCAATGACACAAATGAACTTATTGGATGCACAAGATTGGTTAAAAACCCTAATTGCACATAAATAACCCTAGAGTGGACGAAAATGACCTAAATGTTAATCCAATGACACAAATGAACTTATTGGATGCACAAGATTGGTTAAAAACCATAATTGCACATAAATAAGGCTACGGAGGACGAAGATGACCTAAATGTTCATCCAATGACACAAATGAACTTCTTGGTTGCAGAAGATTGGTTAAAAACCCTAATTGGACAAGAATAACCCTAGGGAGGACGAAAATGACCTAAATGTTCATCCAAAAACACAAATAACTTTTTGGACGCACAAGATTGGTTCAAAACCCTAATTGCACAAGAATAAGCCTAGGGAGGACGAAAATGACCTAAATGTTAATCCAATGACACAAATGAACTTATTGGATGCACAAGATTGGTTAAAAACCCTTATTGGACAAGAATAAGCCTTGGGAGGACGAAAATGACCTAAATGTTAATCCAATGACACAAATGAACTTATTGGATGCACAACATTGGATAAAAACCCTAATTGCACAAGAATAACCCTAGAGAGGACGAAAATGACCTAAATGTTAATCCAATGACACAAATGAACTTATTGGATGCACAACACTAGTTAAAAACCCTAATTGGACATAAATAACCATAGAGAGGACGAAAATGTCCTAAATGTTAATCCAAAGACACAAATGAACTTTTTGGATGCACAAGATTGGTTAAAAACCCTAATTGCCCAAAAATAAGCATAGGGAGGACGAAAATGACCTAAATGTTAATCCAATGACACAAATGAACTTTTTGGATGCACAAGATTGGTTAAAAACCCTAATTGGACAAGAATAAGCCTAGGGAGGACGAAAATGACCTAAATGTTAATCCAATGACACAAATGAACTTATTGGATGCATAACATTGGATAAAAACCCTAATTGCGCATGAATAACCCTAGAGAGGACGAAAATGACCTAAATGTTAATCCAATGACACAAATGAACTTATTGGATGCACAACACTAGTTAAAAACCCTAATTGGACATAAATAACCATAGAGAGGACGAAAATGTCCTAAATGTTAATCCAAAGACACAAATGAACTTTTTGGATGCACAAGATTGGTTAAAAACCCTAATTGCCCAAAAATAAGCCTAGGGAGGACGAAAATGACCTAAATATTAATCCAATGACACAAATGAACTTTTTGGATGCACAAGATTGGTTAAAAACCCTAATTGCACAAGAATAAGCCTTGGGAGGACGAAAATGAACTAAATGTTCATCCAATGACATAAACACATCTATTGGATGCAGAAGATTGGTTAAAAACCCTAATTGGACAAGAACAACCCTAGGGAGGAAGAAAATGACCTAAATGTTCATCCAATGACACAAATGAACTTTTGGGTTGCAGAAAATTGGTTAAGAACCCTAATTGGACAAGAATAAGCCTGGGGAGGACGAAAATAACCTAAATGTTAATCCAAAGACACAAATGAACTTTTTGGAAGCACAAGATTGGTTCAAAACCCTAATTGCACAAGAATAAGCCTAGGGAGGACGAAAATGACCAAAATGTTAATCCAATGACAGAAATGAACTTATTGGATGCACAAGATTGGTTACAAACCCTAATTGGACAAGAATAAGCCTTGGGAGGACGAAAATGACCTAAATGTTAATCCAATGACACAAATGAACTTATTGGATGCAAAAGATTGGTTAAAAACCCTAATTGCACATAAATAACCCTAGAGAGGACGAAAATGACCTAAATGTTAATCCAAAGACACAAATGAACTTTTTGGATGCACAAGATTGGTTAAAAACCCTAATTGCACATAAGAATAAGCCTAGGGAGGAAGAAAATGACCTAAATGTTAATCCAATGACACAAATGAACTTATTGGATGCACAACATTGGATAAAAACCCTAATTGCACATGAATAACCCTAGAGAGGACGAAAATGACCTAAATGTTAATCCAATGACACAAATGAACTTATTGGATGCACAAGATTGGTTAAAAACCATAATTGCACATAAATAAGGCCACGGAGGACGAAGATGACCTAAATGTTCATCCAATGACACAAATGAAGTTCTTGGTTGGAGAAGATTGGTTAAAAACCCTAATTGGACAAGAATAACCCTAGGGAGGACGAAAATGACCTAAATGTTCATCCAAAAACACAAATAACTTTTTGGACGCACAAGATTGGTTCAAAACCCTAATTGCACAAGAATAAGCCTAGGGAGGACGAAAATGACCAAAATGTTAATCCAATGACACAAATGAACTTATTGGATGCACAAGATTGGTTAAAAACCCTTATTGGACAAGAATAAGCCTTGGGAGGACGAAAATGACCTAAATGTTAATCCAATGACACAAATGAACTTATTGGATGCACAAGATTGGTTAAAAACCCTAATTGCACATAAATAACCCTAGAGTGGACGAAAATGACCTAAATGTTAATCCAATGACACAAATGAACTTTTTGGATGCACAAGATTGGTTAAAAACCCTAATTGGACAATAATAAGCCTAGGGAGGACGAAAATGACCTAAATGTTAATCCAATGACACAAATGAACTTATTGGATGCACAACATTGGATAAAAACCCTAATTGCACATGAATAACCCTAGAGAGGACGAAAATGACCTAAATGTTAATCCAATGACACAAATGAACTTATTGGATGCACAACACTAGTTAAAAACCCTAATTGGACATAAATAACCATAGAGAGGACGAAAATGTCCTAAATGTTAATCCAAAGACACAAATGAACTTTTTGGATGCACAAGATTGGTTAAAAACCCTAATTGCCCAAAAATAAGCATAGGGAGGACGAAAATGACCTAAATATTAATCCAATGACACAAATGAACTTTTTGGATGCACAAGATTGGTTAAAAACCCTAATTGCACAAGAATAAGCCTTGGGATGACGAAAATGAACTAAATGTTCATCCAATGACATAAACACATCTATTGGATGCAGAAGATTGGTTAAAAACCCTAATTGGACAAGAACAACCCTAGGGAGGAAGAAAATGACCTAAATGTTCATCCAATGACACAAATGAACTTTTGGGTTGCAGAAAATTGGTTAAGAACCCTAATTGGACAAGAATAAGCCTGGGGAGGACGAAAATAACCTAAATGTTAATCCAAAGACACAAATGAACTTTTTGGAAGCACAAGATTGGTTCAAAACCCTAATTGCACAAGAATAAGCCTAGGGAGGACGAAAATGACCAAAATGTTAATCCAATGACAGAAATGAACTTATTGGATGCACAAGATTGGTTACAAACCCTAATTGGACAAGAATAAGCCTTGGGAGGACGAAAATGACCTAAATGTTAATCCAATGACACAAATGAACTTATTGGATGCAAAAGATTGGTTAAAAACCCTAATTGCACATAAATAACCCTAGAGAGGATGAAAATGACCTAAATGTTAATCCAAAGACACAAATGAACTTTTTGGATGCACAAGATTGGTTAAAAACCCTAATTGCACATAAGAATAAGCCTAGGGAGGACGAAAATGACCTAAATGTTAATCCAATGACACAAATGAACTTATTGGATGCACAACATTGGATAAAAACCCTAATTGCACATGAATAACCCTAGAGAGGACGAAAATGACCTAAATGTTAATCCAATGACACAAATGAACTTATTGGATGCACAACACTAGTTAAAAACCCTAATTGGACATAAATAACCATAGAGAGGACGAAAATGTCCTAAATGTTAATCCAAAGACACAAATGAACTTTTTGGATGCACAAGATTGGTTAAAAACCCTAATTGCCCAAAAATAAGCATAGGGAGGACGAAAATGACCTAAATATTGATCCAATGACACAAATGAACTTTTTGGATGCACAAGATTGGTTAAAAACCCTAATTGCACATGAATAACCCTAGAGAGGACGAAATTGACCTAAATGTTAATCCAATGACACAAATGAACTTATTGGATGCACAAGATTGGTTAAAAACCCTAATTGCACATAAGAATAAGCCTAGGGAGGACGAAAATGACCTAAATGTTAATCCAATGACACAAATGAACTTATTGGATGCACAAGATTGGTTAAAAACCCTAATTGCACATAAATAAGGCTACGGAGGACGAAGATGACCTAAATGTTCATCCAATGACACAAATGAACTTTTTGGTTGCAGAAGATTGGTTAAAAACCCTAATTGGACAAGAATAACCCTAGGGAGGACGAAAATGACCTAAATGTTCATCCAAAGACACAAATTAACTTTTTGGATGCACAAGATTAGTTCAAAATCCTAATTGCACAAGAATAAGCCTAGGGAGGACGAAAATGACCTAAATGTTAATCAAATGACACAAATGAACTTATTGGATGCACAAGATTGGTTAAAAACCCTTATTGGACAAGAATAAGCCTTGGGAGGACGAAAATGACCTAAATGTTAATCCAATGTACACAAATGAACTTTTTGGATGCACAAGATTTGTTAAAAACCCTAACTGCACATGAATAAGCCTAGGGAGGACAAAAATGACCTTAATGTTAATCCAATGACACAAATAAACTTATTGGATGCACAAGACTAGTTAGAAACCCTAATTGGACATAAATAACCATAGAGAGGACGAAAATGTTCTAAATGTTAATCCAAAGACACAAATGAACTTTTTGGATGCACAAGATTGGTTAAAAACCCTAATTGCCCAAGAATAAGCCTAGGGAGGACGAAAATGACCTAAATGTTAATCCAATGACACAAATGAACTTTTTGGATGCACAAGATTGGTTAAAAACCCTAATTGCACAAGAATAAGCCTAGGGAGGATGAAAATGACCTAAATGTTCATCCAATGACATAAACACACCTATTGGGTGCAGAACATTGGTTAAAAACCCTAATTGGACAAGAATAAGTTTTGGGAGGACGAAAATGACCTAAATGTTAATCCAATGACACAAATAAACTTATTGGATGCACAACATTGGATAAAAACCCTAATTGCACATGAATAACCCTAGAGAGGACGAAAATGACCTAAATGTTAATCCAATGACACAAATGAACTTATTGGATGCACAACACTAGTTAAAAACCCTAATTGGACATAAATAACCATAGAGAGGACGAAAATGTCCTAAATGTTAATCCAAAGACACAAATGAACTTTTTGGATGCACAAGATTGGTTAAAAACCCTAATTGCCCAAAAATAAGCATAGGGAGGACGAAAATGACCTAAATGTTAATCCAATGACACAAATGAACTTTTTGGATGCACAAGATTGGTTAAAAACCCTAATTGGACAAGAATAAGCCTAGGGAGGACGAAAATGACCTAAATGTTAATCCAATGACACAAATGAACTTATTGGATGCATAACATTGGATAAAAACCCTAATTGCGCATGAATAACCCTAGAGAGGACGAAAATGACCTAAATGTTAATCCAATGACACAAATGAACTTATTGGATGCACAACACTAGTTAAAAACCCTAATTGGACATAAATAACCATAGAGAGGACGAAAATGTCCTAAATGTTAATCCAAAGACACAAATGAACTTTTTGGATGCACAAGATTGGTTAAAAACCCTAATTGCCCAAAAATAAGCCTAGGGAGGACGAAAATGACCTAAATATTAATCCAATGACACAAATGAACTTTTTGGATGCACAAGATTGGTTAAAAACCCTAATTGCACAAGAATAAGCCTTGGGAGGACGAAAATGAACTAAATGTTCATCCAATGACATAAACACATCTATTGGATGCAGAAGATTGGTTAAAAACCCTAATTGGACAAGAACAACCCTAGGGAGGAAGAAAATGACCTAAATGTTCATCCAATGACACAAATGAACTTTTGGGTTGCAGAAAATTGGTTAA
>JBBPBR010000008.1:23836176-23853444 GCA_037974775.1 Cicer pinnatifidum | reverse complement strand
AAATAACCCTAGAGAGGATGAAAATGACCTAAATGTTAATCCAAAGACACAAATGAACTTTTTGGATGCACAAGATTGGTTAAAAACCCTAATTGCACATAAGAATAAGCCTAGGGAGGACGAAAATGACCTAAATGTTAATCCAATGACACAAATGAACTTATTGGATGCACAACATTGGATAAAAACCCTAATTGCACATGAATAACCCTAGAGAGGACGAAAATGACCTAAATGTTAATCCAATGACACAAATGAACTTATTGGATGCACAACACTAGTTAAAAACCCTAATTGGACATAAATAACCATAGAGAGGACGAAAATGTCCTAAATGTTAATCCAAAGACACAAATGAACTTTTTGGATGCACAAGATTGGTTAAAAACCCTAATTGCCCAAAAATAAGCATAGGGAGGACGAAAATGACCTAAATATTAATCCAATGACACAAATGAACTTTTTGGATGCACAAGATTGGTTAAAAACCCTAATTGCACAAGAATAAGCCTTGGGATGACGAAAATGATCTAAATGTTCATCCAATGACATAAACACATCTATTGGATGCAGAAGATTGGTTAAAAACCCTAATTGGACAAGAACAACCCTAGGGAGGAAGAAAATGACCTAAATGTTCATCCAATGACACAAATGAACTTTTGGGTTGCAGAAAATTGGTTAAGAACCCTAATTGGACAAGAATAAGCCTGGGGAGGACGAAAATAACCTAAATGTTAATCCAAAGACACAAATGAACTTTTTGGAAGCACAAGATTGGTTCAAAACCCTAATTGCACAAGAATAAGCCTAGGGAGGACGAAAATGACCAAAATGTTAATCCAATGACAGAAATGAACTTATTGGATGCACAAGATTGGTTACAAACCCTAATTGGACAAGAATAAGCCTTGGGAGGACGAAAATGACCTAAATGTTAATCCAATGACACAAATGAACTTATTGGATGCAAAAGATTGGTTAAAAACCCTAATTGCACATAAATAACCCTAGAGAGGACGAAAATGACCTAAATGTTAATCCAAAGACACAAATGAACTTTTTGGATGCACAAGATTGGTTAAAAACCCTAATTGCACATAAGAATAAGCCTAGGGAGGACGAAAATGACCTAAATGTTAATCCAATGACACAAATGAACTTATTGGATGCACAACATTGGATAAAAACCCTAATTGCACATGAATAACCCTAGAGAGGGCGAAAATGACCTAAATGTTAATCCAATGACACAAATGAACTTATTGGATGCACAACACTAGTTAAAAACCCTAATTGGACATAAATAACCATAGAGAGGACGAAAATGTCCTAAATGTTAATCCAAAGACACAAATGAACTTTTTGGATGCACAAGATTGGTTAAAAACCCTAATTGCCCAAAAATAAGCATAGGGAGGACGAAAATGACCTAAATATTGATCCAATGACACAAATGAACTTTTTGGATGCACAAGATTGGTTAAAAACCCTAATTGCACATGAATAACCCTAGAGAGGACGAAATTGACCTAAATGTAAATCCAATGACACAAATGAACTTATTGGATGCACAAGATTGGTTAAAAACCCTAATTGCACATAAGAATAAGCCTAGGGAGGACGAAAATGACCTAAATGTTAATCCAATGACACAAATGAACTTATTGGATGCACAAGATTGGTTAAAAACCCTAATTGCACATAAATAAGGCTACGGAGGACGAAGATGACCTAAATGTTCATCCAATGACACAAATGAACTTTTTGGTTGCAGAAGATTGGTTAAAAACCCTAATTGGACAAGAATAACCCTAGGGAGGACGAAAATGACCTAAATGTTCATCCAAAGACACAAATTAACTTTTTGGATGCACAAGATTGGTTCAAAATCCTAATTGCACAAGAATAAGCCTAGGGAGGACGAAAATGACCTAAATGTTAATCAAATGACACAAATGAACTTATTGGATGCACAAGATTGGTTAAAAACCCTTATTGGACAAGAATAAGCCTTGGGAGGACGAAAATGACCTAAATGTTAATCCAATGTACACAAATGAACTTTTTGGATGCACAAGATTTGTTAAAAACCCTAACTGCACATGAATAAGCCTAGGGAGGACAAAAATGACCTTAATGTTAATCCAATGACACAAATAAACTTATTGGATGCACAAGACTAGTTAAAAACCCTAATTGGACATAAATAACCATAGAGAGGACGAAAATGTCCTAAATGTTAATCCAAAGACACAAATGAACTTTTTGGATGCACAAGATTGGTTAAAAACCCTAATTGCCCAAGAATAAGCATAGGGAGGACGAAAATGACCTAAATGTTAATCCAATGACACAAATGAACTTTTTGGATGCACAAGATTGGTTAAAAACCCTAATTGCACAAGAATAAGCCTTGGGAGGACGAAAATGACCTAAACGTTCATCCAATGACATAAACACACCTATTGGATGCAGAAGATTGGTTAAAAACCCTAATTGGACAAGAACAACCCTAGGGAGGACGAAAATGACCTAAATGTTCATCCAATGACACAAATGAACTTTTGGGTTGCAGAAGATTGGTTAAAAACCCTAATTGGACAAGAATTAGCCCTGGGAGGAAGAAAATAACCTAAATGTTTATCCAAAGACACAAATGAACTTTTTGGAAGCACAAGATTGGTTCAAAACCCTAATTGCACAAGAATAAGCCTAGGGAGGACGAAAATGACCTAAATGTTAATCCAATGACACAAATGAACTTATTGGATGCACAAGATTGGTTAAAAACCCTAATTGGACAAGAATAAGCCTTGGGAGAACGAAAATGACCTAAATGTTAATCCAATGACACAAATGAACTTATTGGATGCAAAAGATTGGTTAAAAACCCTGATTGCACATAAATAACACTAGAGAGGACGAAAATGACCTAAATGTGAATTCAATGAAACAAATGAACTTATTGGATGCACAAGATTGGTTAAAAACCCTAATTGCACATAAATAAGGCTACGAAGGACGAAAATGACCTAAATGTTCATCCAATGACACAAATGAACTTATTGGATGCACAAGATTGGTTAAAAACCCTAATTGCACATAAATAAGGCTACGAAGGACGAAAATGACCTAAATGTTCATCCAATGACACAAATGAACTTATTGGATGCACAAGATTGGTTAAAAACCCTAATTGCACATAAATAACCCTAGAGAAGACGAAAATGACCTAAATGTTAATCCAATGACACAAATGAACTTATTGGATGCACAAGATTGGTTAAAAACCCTAATTGCACATAAATAAGGCTACAGAGGACGAAAATGACCTAAATGTTAATCCAACGACACAAATGAACTTTTTGGATGCACAAGATTTGTTAAAAACCCTAACTGCACATGAATAAGCCTAGGGAGGACAAAAATGACCTTAATGTTAATCCAATGACACAAATGAACTTATTGGATGCACTAGATTGGTTAAAAACCCTAATTGCACATAAATAAGGCTATGGAGGACGAAAATGACCTAAATGTTCATTCAATGACACAAATGATCTTATTTGATGCACAAGATTGGTTAAAAACCCTAATTGGACAAGAATAAGCCTTGGGAGGACGAAAATGACCTAAATGTTAATCCAATGACACAAATGAACTTATTGGATGCAAAAGATTGGTTAAAAACCCTAATTGCACATAAATAACCCTAGAGAGGACGAAAATGACCTAAATGTTAATTCAATGAAACAAATGAACTTATTGGATGCACAAGATTGGTTAAAAACCCTAATTGCACATAAATAAGGCTACGAAGGACGAAAATGACCTAAATGTTAATCCAATGACACAAATGAACTTATTGGATGCACAAGATTGGTTAAAAACCCTAATTGCACATAAATAACCCTAGAGAAGACGAAAATGACCTAAATGTTAATCCAATGACACAAATGAACTTATTGGATGCACAAGATTGGTTAAAAACCCTAATTGCACATAAATAACCCTAGAGAAGACGAAAATGACCTAAATGTTAATCCAATGACACAAACGAACTTATTGGATGCACAAGATTGGTTAAAAACCCTAATTGCACATAAATAAGGCTATGGAGGACGAAAATGACCTAAATGTTCATCCAATGACACAAATGATCTTATTGGATGCACAAGACAGGTTAAAAACCCTAATTGCACATAAATAAGCCTGGGGAGGACGAAATTAGCCTAAATGTTAATCCAATGACACAAATGAACTTATTGGATGCCCAAGATTGGTTAAATACCCTAATTGGACAAGAATAAGCCTAGGGAGGACGAAAATGACCAAAATGTTAATCCAGTGATACAAATGAACTTATTGGATGGACAAGATTGGTTAAAAACCCTAATTGGACAAGAATAAGCCTAGGGAGGACGAAAATGACCTAAATGTTAATCCAATGACACAAATGAACTTATTGGATGCACAAGATTGGTTAAAAACCCTAATTGCACATGAATAACCCTAGAGAGGACGAAAATGACCTAAATGTTAATCCAATGACACAAATTAACTTATTGGATGCACAAGATTGGTTAAAAACCCTTATTGGACAAGAATAAGCCTTGGGAGGACGAAAATGACCTAAATGTTAATCCAATGACACAAATGAACTTATTGGATGCACAAGATTGGTTAAAAACCCTAATTGCACATAAATAACCCTAGAGAGGACGAAAATGACCTAAATGTTAATCCAATGAAACAAATGAACTTATTGGATGCACAAGATTGGTTAAAAACCCTAATTGCACAAGAATAAGCCTAGGGAGGACGAAAATGACCTAAATGTTAATCCAATGACACAAATGAACTTATTGGATGCACAAGATTGGTTAAAAACCCTTATTAAACAAGAATAAGCCTTGGGAGGACGAAAATGACCTAAATGTTAATCCAATGACACAAATGAACTTATTGGATGCACAAGATTGGTTAAAAACCCTAATTGCACATAAATAACCCTAGAGAGGACGAAAATGACCTAAATGTTAATCCAATGACAAAAATGAACTTTTTGGATGCACAAGATTGGTTAAAAACCCTAATTGGACAAGAATAAGCCTAGGGAGGACGAAAATGACCTAAATGTTAATCCAATGACACAAATGAACTTATTGGATGCACAACATTGGATAAAAACCCTAATTGCACAAGGATAAGCCTAGTGAGGACGAAAATGACCTAAATATTAATCCAATGACACAAATGAAGTTATTGGATGCAGAAGATTGGTTAAAAACCCTAATTGGACAAGAACAACCCTAGGGAGGAAGAAAATGACCTAAATGTTCATCCAATGACACAAATGAACTTATTGGATGCACAACATTGGATAAAAACCCTAATTGCACATGAATAAGCCTGGGGAGGACGAAAATGACCTAAATGTTAATCCAATGACACAAATGAACTTATTGGATGCACAACACTAGTTAAAAACCCTAATTGGACATAAATAACCATAGAGAGGACGAAAATGTCCTAAATGTTAATCCAAAGACACAAATGAACTTTTTGGATGCACAAGATTGGTTAAAAACCCTAATTGCCCAAAAATAAGCATAGGGAGGACGAAAATGACCTAAATGTTAATCCAATGACACAAATGAACTTATTGGATGCACAAGATTGGTTAAAAACCCTAATTGGACAAGAATAAGCCTTGGGAGGACGAAAATGACCTAAATGTTAATCCAATGACACAAATGAACTTATTGGATGCAAAAGATTGGTTAAAAACCCTAATTGCACATAAATAACCCTAGAGAGGACGAAAATGACCTAAATGTTAATCCAAAGACACAAATGAACTTTTTGGATGCACAAGATTGGTTAAAAACCCTAATTGCACATAAGAATAAGCCTAGGGAGGAAGAAAATGACCTAAATGTTAATCCAATGACACAAATGAACTTATTGGATGCACAACATTGGATAAAAACCCTAATTGCACATGAATAACCCTAGAGAGGACGAAAATGACCTAAATGTTAATCCAATGACACAAATGAACTTATTGGATGCACAAGATTGGTTAAAAACCATAATTGCACATAAATAAGGCCACGGAGGACGAAGATGACCTAAATGTTCATCCAATGACACAAATGAAGTTCTTGGTTGGAGAAGATTGGTTAAAAACCCTAATTGGACAAGAATAACCCTAGGGAGGACGAAAATGACCTAAATGTTCATCCAAAAACACAAATAACTTTTTGGACGCACAAGATTGGTTCAAAACCCTAATTGCACAAGAATAAGCCTAGGGAGGACGAAAATGACCAAAATGTTAATCCAATGACACAAATGAACTTATTGGATGCACAAGATTGGTTAAAAACCCTTATTGGACAAGAATAAGCCTTGGGAGGACGAAAATGACCTAAATGTTAATCCAATGACACAAATGAACTTATTGGATGCACAAGATTGGTTAAAAACCCTAATTGCACATAAATAACCCTAGAGTGGACGAAAATGACCTAAATGTTAATCCAATGACACAAATGAACTTTTTGGATGCACAAGATTGGTTAAAAACCCTAATTGGACAATAATAAGCCTAGGGAGGACGAAAATGACCTAAATGTTAATCCAATGACACAAATGAACTTATTGGATGCACAACATTGGATAAAAACCCTAATTGCACATGAATAACCCTAGAGAGGACGAAAATGACCTAAATGTTAATCCAATGACACAAATGAACTTATTGGATGCACAACACTAGTTAAAAACCCTAATTGGACATAAATAACCATAGAGAGGACGAAAATGTCCTAAATGTTAATCCAAAGACACAAATGAACTTTTTGGATGCACAAGATTGGTTAAAAACCCTAATTGCCCAAAAATAAGCATAGGGAGGACGAAAATGACCTAAATGTTAATCCAATGACAGAAATGAACTTTTTGGATGCACAAGATTGGTTAAAAACCCTAATTGGACAAGAATAAGCCTAGGGAGGACGAAAATGACCTAAATGTTAATCCAATGACACAAATGAACTTATTGGATGCACAACATTGGATAAAAACCCTAATTGCACATGAATAACCCTAGAGAGGACGAAAATGACCTAAATGTTAATCCAATGACACAAATGAACTTATTGGATGCACAAGATTGGTTCAAAACCCTAATTGCACATAAATAACCCTAGGGAGGACGAAAATGACCTAAATGTTAATCCAATGACACAAATTAACTTATTGGATGCACAAGATTGGTTAAAAACCCTTATTGGACAAGAATAAGCCTTGGGAGGACGAAAATGACCTAAATGTTAATCCAATGACACAAATGAACTTATTGGATGCACAAGATTGGTTAAAAACCCTTATTGGACAAGAATAAGCCTTGGGAGGACGAAAATGACCTAAATGTTAATCCAATGACACAAATGAACTTATTGGATGCACAAGATTGGTTAAAAACCATAATTGCACATAAATAAGGCTACGGAGGACGAAGATGACCTAAATGTTCATCCAATGACACAAATGAACTTCTTGGTTGCAGAAGATTGGTTAAAAACCCTAATTGGACAAGAATAACCCTAGGGAGGACGAAAATGACCTAAATGTTCATCCAAAAACACAAATAACTTTTTGGACGCACAAGATTGGTTCAAAACCCTAATTGCACAAGAATAAGCCTAGGGAGGACGAAAATGACCTAAATGTTAATCCAATGACACAAATGAACTTATTGGATGCACAAGTTTGGTTAAAAACCCTTATTGGACAAGAATAAGCCTTGGGAGGACGAAAATGACCTAAATGTTAATCCAATGACACAAATGAACTTATTGGATGCACAACATTGGATAAAAACCCTAATTGCACATGAATAACCCTAGAGAGGACGAAAATGACCTAAATGTTAATCCAATGACACAAATGAACTTATTGGATGCACAACACTAGTTAAAAACCCTAATTGGACATAAATAACCATAGAGAGGACGAAAATGTCCTAAATGTTAATCCAAAGACACAAATGAACTTTTTGGATGCACAAGATTGGTTAAAAACCCTAATTGCCCAAAAATAAGCATAGGGAGGACGAAAATGACCTAAATGTTAATCCAATGACACAAATGAACTTTTTGGATGCACAAGATTGGTTAAAAACCCTAATTGGACAAGAATAAGCCTAGGGAGGACGAAAATGACCTAAATGTTAATCCAATGACACAAATGAACTTATTGGATGCATAACATTGGATAAAAACCCTAATTGCACATGAATAACCCTAGAGAGGACGAAAATGACCTAAATGTTAATCCAATGACACAAATGAACTTATTGGATGCACAACACTAGTTAAAAACCCTAATTGGACATAAATAACCATAGAGAGGACGAAAATGTCCTAAATGTTAATCCAAAGACACAAATGAACTTTTTGGATGCACAAGATTGGTTAAAAACCCTAATTGCCCAAAAATAAGCCTAGGGAGGACGAAAATGACCTAAATATTAATCCAATGACACAAATGAACTTTTTGGATGCACAAGATTGGTTAAAAACCCTAATTGCACAAGAATAAGCCTTGGGAGGACGAAAATGAACTAAATGTTCATCCAATGACATAAACACATCTATTGGATGCAGAAGATTGGTTAAAAACCCTAATTGGACAAGAACAACCCTAGGGAGGAAGAAAATGACCTAAATGTTCATCCAATGACACAAATGAACTTTTGGGTTGCAGAAAATTGGTTAAAAACCCTAATTGGACAAGAATAAGCCTGGGGAGGACGAAAATAACCTAAATGTAATCCAAAGACACAAATGAACTTTTTGGAAGCACAAGATTGGTTCAAAACCCTAATTGCACAAGAATAAGCCTAGGGAGGACGAAAATGACCAAAATGTTAATCCAATGACACAAATGAACTTATTGGATGCACAAGATTGGTTAAAAACCCTAATTGGACAAGAATAAGCCTTGGGAGGACGAAAATGACCTAAATGTTAATCCAATGACACAAATGAACTTATTGGATGCAAAAGATTGGTTAAAAACCCTAATTGCACATAAATAACCCTAGAGAGGACGAAAATGACCTAAATGTTAATCCAAAGACACAAATGAACTTTTTGGATGCACAAGATTGGTTAAAAACCCTAATTGCACATAAGAATAAGCCTAGGGAGGAAGAAAATGACCTAAATGTTAATCCAATGACACAAATGAACTTATTGGATGCACAACATTGGATAAAAACCCTAATTGCACATGAATAACCCTAGAGAGGACGAAAATGACCTAAATGTTAATCCAATGACACAAATGAACTTATTGGATGCACAAGATTGGTTAAAAACCATAATTGCACATAAATAAGGCCACGGAGGACGAAGATGACCTAAATGTTCATCCAATGACACAAATGAAGTTCTTGGTTGGAGAAGATTGGTTAAAAACCCTAATTGGACAAGAATAACCCTAGGGAGGACGAAAATGACCTAAATGTTCATCCAAAAACACAAATAACTTTTTGGACGCACAAGATTGGTTAAAAACCCTAATTGCCCAAAAATAAGCATAGGGAGGACGAAAATGACCTAAATATTAATCCAATGACACAAATGAACTTTTTGGATGCACAAGATTGGTTAAAAACCCTAATTGCACAAGAATAAGCCTTGGGATGACGAAAATGAACTAAATGTTCATCCAATGACATAAACACATCTATTGGATGCAGAAGATTGGTTAAAAACCCTAATTGGACAAGAACAACCCTAGGGAGGAAGAAAATGACCTAAATGTTCATCCAATGACACAAATGAACTTTTGGGTTGCAGAAAATTGGTTAAGAACCCTAATTGGACAAGAATAAGCCTGGGGAGGACGAAAATAACCTAAATGTTAATCCAAAGACACAAATGAACTTTTTGGAAGCACAAGATTGGTTCAAAACCCTAATTGCACAAGAATAAGCCTAGGGAGGACGAAAATGACCAAAATGTTAATCCAATGACAGAAATGAACTTATTGGATGCACAAGATTGGTTACAAACCCTAATTGGACAAGAATAAGCCTTGGGAGGACGAAAATGACCTAAATGTTAATCCAATGACACAAATGAACTTATTGGATGCAAAAGATTGGTTAAAAACCCTAATTGCACATAAATAACCCTAGAGAGGACGAAAATGACCTAAATGTTAATCCAAAGACACAAATGAACTTTTTGGATGCACAAGATTGGTTAAAAACCCTAATTGCACATAAGAATAAGCCTAGGGAGGAAGAAAATGACCTAAATGTTAATCCAATGACACAAATGAACTTATTGGATGCACAACATTGGATAAAAACCCTAATTGCACATGAATAACCCTAGAGAGGACGAAAATGACCTAAATGTTAATCCAATGACACAAATGAACTTATTGGATGCACAAGATTGGTTAAAAACCATAATTGCACATAAATAAGGCCACGGAGGACGAAGATGACCTAAATGTTCATCCAATGACACAAATGAAGTTCTTGGTTGGAGAAGATTGGTTAAAAACCCTAATTGGACAAGAATAACCCTAGGGAGGACGAAAATGACCTAAATGTTCATCCAAAAACACAAATAACTTTTTGGACGCACAAGATTGGTTCAAAACCCTAATTGCACAAGAATAAGCCTAGGGAGGACGAAAATGACCAAAATGTTAATCCAATGACACAAATGAACTTATTGGATGCACAAGATTGGTTAAAAACCCTTATTGGACAAGAATAAGCCTTGGGAGGACGAAAATGACCTAAATGTTAATCCAATGACACAAATGAACTTATTGGATGCACAAGATTGGTTAAAAACCCTAATTGCACATAAATAACCCTAGAGTGGACGAAAATGACCTAAATGTTAATCCAATGACACAAATGAACTTATTGGATGCACAAGATTGGTTAAAAACCATAATTGCACATAAATAAGGCTACGGAGGACGAAGATGACCTAAATGTTCATCCAATGACACAAATGAACTTCTTGGTTGCAGAAGATTGGTTAAAAACCCTAATTGGACAAGAATAACCCTAGGGAGGACGAAAATGACCTAAATGTTCATCCAAAAACACAAATAACTTTTTGGACGCACAAGATTGGTTCAAAACCCTAATTGCACAAGAATAAGCCTAGGGAGGACGAAAATGACCTAAATGTTAATCCAATGACACAAATGAACTTATTGGATGCACAAGATTTGTTAAAAACCCTTATTGGACAAGAATAAGCCTTGGGAGGACGAAAATGACCTAAATGTTAATCCAATGACACAAATGAACTTATTGGATGCACAACATTGGATAAAAACCCTAATTGCACATGAATAACCCTAGAGAGGACGAAAATGACCTAAATGTTAATCCAATGACACAAATGAACTTATTGGATGCACAACACTAGTTAAAAACCCTAATTGGACATAAATAACCATAGAGAGGACGAAAATGTCCTAAATGTTAATCCAAAGACACAAATGAACTTTTTGGATGCACAAGATTGGTTAAAAACCCTAATTGCCCAAAAATAAGCATAGGGAGGACGAAAATGACCTAAATGTTAATCCAATGACACAAATGAACTTTTTGGATGCACAAGATTGGTTAAAAACCCTAATTGGACAAGAATAAGCCTAGGGAGGACGAAAATGACCTAAATGTTAATCCAATGACACAAATGAACTTATTGGATGCACAACATTGGATAAAAACCCTAATTGCACATGAATAACCCTAGAGAGGACGAAAATGACCTAAATGTTAATCCAATGACACAAATGAACTTATTGGATGCACAACACTAGTTAAAAACCCTAATTGGACATAAATAACCATAGAGAGGACGAAAATGTCCTAAATGTTAATCCAAAGACACAAATGAACTTTTTGGATGCACAAGTTTGGTTAAAAACCCTAATTGCCCAAAAATAAGCCTAGGGAGGACGAAAATGACCTAAATATTAATCCAATGACACAAATGAACTTTTTGGATGCACAAGATTGGTTAAAAACCCTAATTGCACAAGAATAAGCCTTGGGAGGACGAAAATGAACTAAATGTTCATCCAATGACATAAACACATCTATTGGATGCAGAAGATTGGTTAAAAACCCTAATTGGACAAGAACAACCCTAGGGAGGAAGAAAATGACCTAAATGTTCATCCAATGACACAAATGAACTTTTGGGTTGCAGAAAATTGGTTAAAAACCCTAATTGGACAAGAATAAGCCTGGGGAGGACGAAAATAACCTAAATGTTAATCCAAAGACACAAATGAACTTTTTGGAAGCACAAGATTGGTTCAAAACCCTAATTGCACAAGAATAAGCCTAGGGAGGACGAAAATGACCTAAATGTTAATCCAATGACATAAATGAACTTATTGGATACACAAGATTGGTTAAAAACCCTAATTGGACAAGAATAAGCCTTGGGAGGACGAAAATGACCTAAATGTTAATCCAATGACACAAATGAACTTATTGGATGCAAAAGATTGGTTAAAAACCCTAATTGCACATAAATAACCCTAGAGAGGACGAAAATGACCTAAATGTTAATCCAAAGACACAAATGAACTTTTTGGATGCACAAGATTGGTTAAAAACCCTAATTGCACATAAGAATAAGCCTAGGGAGGAAGAAAATGACCTAAATGTTAATCCAATGACACAAATGAACTTATTGGATGCACAACATTGGATAAAAACCCTAATTGCACATGAATAACCCTAGAGAGGACGAAAATGACCTAAATGTTAATCCAATGACACAAATGAACTTATTGGATGCACAAGATTGGTTAAAAACCCTAATTGGACAAGAATAAGCCTTGGGAGGACGAAAATGACCTAAATGTTAATCCAATGACACAAATGAACTTATTGGATGCAAAAGATTGGTTAAAAACCCTAATTGCACATAAATAACCCTATAGAGGACGAAAATGACCTAAATGTTAATCCAATGACACAAACGAACTTATTGGATGCACAAGATTGGTTAAAAACCCTAACCGCACATGAATAAGGCTAGGGAGGACAAAAATGACCTAAATGTTAATCCAATGACACAAATAAACTTATTGGATGCACAAGATTGGTTAAAAACCCTAATTGGACAAGAATAAGCCTTGGGAGGACGAAAATGACCTAAATGTTAATCCAATGACACAAATGAACTTATTGGATGCAAAAGATTGGTTAAAAACCCTAATTGCACATAAATAACCCTAGAGAGGACGAAAATGACCTAAATGTTAATTCAATGAAACAAATGAACTTATTGGATGCACAAGATTGGTTAAAAACCCTAATTGCACATAAATAAGGCAACGAAGGACGAAAATGACCTAAATGTTCATCCAATGACACAAATGAACTTATTGGATGCACAAGATTGGTTAAAAACCCTAATTGCACATAAATAACCCTAGAGAAGACGAAAATGACCTAAATGTTAATCCAATGACACAAATGAACTTATTGGATGCACAAGATTGGTTAAAAACCCTAATTGCACATAAATAAGGCTACAGAGGACGAAAATGACCTAAATGTTAATCCAACGACACAAATGAACTTTTTGGATGCACAAGATTTGTTAAAAACCCTAACTGCACATGAATAAGCCTAGGGAGGACAAAAATGACCTTAATGTTAATCCAATGACACAAATGAACTTATTGGATGCACTAGATTGGTTAAAAACCCTAATTGCACATAAATAAGGCTATGGAGGACGAAAATGACCTAAATGTTCATTCAATGACACAAATGATCTTATTTGATGCACAAGATTGGTTAAAAACCCTAATTGGACAAGAATAAGCCTTGGGAGGACGAAAATGACCTAAATGTTAATCCAATGACACAAATGAACTTATTGGATGCAAAAGATTGGTTAAAAACCCTAATTGCACATAAATAACCCTAGAGAGGACGAAAATGACCTAAATGTTAATTCAATGAAACAAATGAACTTATTGGATGCACAAGATTGGTTAAAAACCCTAATTGCACATAAATAAGGCTACGGAGGACGAAAATGACCTAAATGTTAATCCAATGACACAAATGAACTTATTGGATGCACAAGATTGGTTAAAAACCCTAATTGGACAAGAATAAGCCTAGGGAGGACGAAAATGACCTAAATGTTAATCCAATGACACAAATGAACTTATTGGATGCACAACATTGGATAAAAACCCTAATTGCACAAGGATAAGCCTAGTGAGGACGAAAATGACCTAAATATTAATCCAATGACACAAATGAAGTTATTGGATGCAGAAGATTGGTTAAAAACCCTAATTGGACAAGAACAACCCTAGGGAGGAAGAAAATGACCTAAATGTTCATCCAATGACACAAATGAACTTATTGGATGCACAACATTGGATAAAAACCCTAATTGCACATGAATAAGCCTGGGGAGGACGAAAATGACCTAAATGTTAATCCAATGACACAAATGAACTTATTGGATGCACAACACTAGTTAAAAACCCTAATTGGACATAAATAACCATAGAGAGGACGAAAATGTCCTAAATGTTAATCCAAAGACACAAATGAACTTTTTGGATGCACAAGATTGGTTAAAAACCCTAATTGCCCAAAAATAAGCATAGGGAGGACGAAAATGACCTAAATGTTAATCCAATGACACAAATGAACTTATTGGATGCACAAGATTGGTTAAAAACCCTAATTGGACAAGAATAAGCCTTGGGAGGACGAAAATGACCTAAATGTTAATCCAATGACACAAATGAACTTATTGGATGCAAAAGATTGGTTAAAAACCCTAATTGCACATAAATAACCCTAGAGAGGACGAAAATGACCTAAATGTTAATCCAAAGACACAAATGAACTTTTTGGATGCACAAGATTGGTTAAAAACCCTAATTGCACATAAGAATAAGCCTAGGGAGGAAGAAAATGACCTAAATGTTAATCCAATGACACAAATGAACTTATTGGATGCACAACATTGGATAAAAACCCTAATTGCACATGAATAACCCTAGAGAGGACGAAAATGACCTAAATGTTAATCCAATGACACAAATGAACTTATTGGATGCACAAGATTGGTTAAAAACCATAATTGCACATAAATAAGGCCACGGAGGACGAAGATGACCTAAATGTTCATCCAATGACACAAATGAAGTTCTTGGTTGGAGAAGATTGGTTAAAAACCCTAATTGGACAAGAATAACCCTAGGGAGGACGAAAATGACCTAAATGTTCATCCAAAAACACAAATAACTTTTTGGACGCACAAGATTGGTTCAAAACCCTAATTGCACAAGAATAAGCCTAGGGAGGACGAAAATGACCAAAATGTTAATCCAATGACACAAATGAACTTATTGGATGCACAAGATTGGTTAAAAACCCTTATTGGACAAGAATAAGCCTTGGGAGGACGAAAATGACCTAAATGTTAATCCAATGACACAAATGAACTTATTGGATGCACAAGATTGGTTAAAAACCCTAATTGCACATAAATAACCCTAGAGTGGACGAAAATGACCTAAATGTTAATCCAATGACACAAATGAACTTTTTGGATGCACAAGATTGGTTAAAAACCCTAATTGGACAATAATAAGCCTAGGGAGGACGAAAATGACCTAAATGTTAATCCAATGACACAAATGAACTTATTGGATGCACAACATTGGATAAAAACCCTAATTGCACATGAATAACCCTAGAGAGGACGAAAATGACCTAAATGTTAATCCAATGACACAAATGAACTTATTGGATGCACAACACTAGTTAAAAACCCTAATTGGACATAAATAACCATAGAGAGGACGAAAATGTCCTAAATGTTAATCCAAAGACACAAATGAACTTTTTGGATGCACAAGATTGGTTAAAAACCCTAATTGCCCAAGAATAAGCCTAGGGAGGACGAAAATGACCTAAATGTTAATCCAATGACACAAATGAACTTTTTGGATGCACAAGATTGGTTAAAAACCCTAATTGCACAAGAATAAGCCTTGGGAGGACGAAAATGACCTAAATTTTCATCCAATGACATAAACACACCTATTGGATGCAGAAGATTGGTTAAAAACCCTAATTGGACAAGAACAACCCTAGGGAGGAAGAAAATGACCTAAATGTTCATCCAATGACACAAATGAACTTTTGGGTTGCAGAAAATTGGTTAAAAACCCTAATTGGACAAGAATAACCCTAGGGAGGACGAAAATGACATAAATGTTCATCCAAAGACACAAATGATCTTTTTGGATGCACAAGATTGGTTCAAAACCCTAATTGCACAAGAATAAGCCTAGGGAGGACGAAAATGACCTAAATGTTAATCGAATGACACAAATGAACTTATTGGATGCACAAGATTGGTTAAAAACCCTAATTGCAATTAAATTACCCGAGAGAGGACGAAAATGACCTAAATGTTAATCCAATGACAAAAATGAACTTTTTGGATGCACAAGATTGGTAAAAAACCCTAATTGGACAAGAATAAGCCTAGGGAGGACGAAAATGACCTAAATGTTAATCCAATGACACAAATGAACTTTTTGGATGCACAACATTGGATAAAAACCCTAATTGCACATGAATAACCCTAGAGAGGACGAAAATGACCTAAATGTTAATCCAATGACACAAATGAACTTATTGGATGCACAAGATTGGTTAAAAACCCTTATTAAACAAGAATAAGCCTTGGGAGGACGAAAATGACCTAAATGTTAATCCAATGACACAAATGAACTTATTGGATGCACAAGATTGGTTAAAAACCCTAATTGCACATAAATAACCCTAGAGAGGACGAAAATGACCTAAATGTTAATCCAATGACAAAAATGAACTTTTTGGATGCACAAGATTGGTTAAAAACCCTAATTGGACAAGAATAAGCCTAAGGAGGACGAAAATGACCTAAATGTTAATCCAATGTCACAAATGAACTTATTGGATGCACGACATTGGATAAAAACCCTAATTGCACATGAATAACCCTAGAGAGGACGAAAATGACCTAAATGTTAATCCAATGACACAAATGAACTTATTGGATGCACAAGAATGGTTAAAAACCATAATTGCACATAAATAAGGCTACGGAGGACGAAGATGACCTAAATGTTCATCCAATGACACAAATGAAC
>JBBPBR010000008.1:23805975-23835988 GCA_037974775.1 Cicer pinnatifidum | reverse complement strand
GACGAAAATGACCTAAATGTTAATCCAATGACACAAATGAACTTATTGGATGCACAAGAATGGTTAAAAACCATAATTGCACATAAATAAGGCTACGGAGGACGAAGATGACCTAAATGTTCATCCAATGACACAAATGAACTTCTTGGTTGCAGAAGATTGGTTAAAAACCCTAATTGGACAAGAATAACCCTAGGGAGGACGAAAATGACCTAAATGTTCATCCAAAAACACAAATAACTTTTTGGACGCACAAGATTGGTTCAAAACCCTAATTGCAAAAGAATAAGCCTAGGGAGGACGAAAATGACCTAAATGTTAATCCAATGACACAAATGAACTTATTGGATGCACAAGATTGGTTAAAAACCCTTATTGGACAAGAATAAGCCTTGGGAGGACGAAAATGACCTAAATGTTAATCCAATGACACAAATGAACTTATTGGACGCACAAGATTGGTTAAAAACCCTAATTGCACATAAATAACCCTAGAGTGGACGAAAATGACCTAAATGTTAATCCAATGACACAAATGAACTTTTTGGATGCACAACATTGGATAAAAACCCTAATTGCACATGAATAACCCTAGAGAGGACGAAAATGACCTAAATGTTAATCCAATGACACAAATGAACTTATTGGATGCACAACATTGGATAAAAACCCTAATTGCACATGAATAACCCTAGAGAGGACGAAAATGACCTAAATGTTAATCCAATGACACAAATGAACTTATTGAATGCACAACACTAGTTAAAAACCCTAATTGGACATAAATAACGATAGAGAGGACGAAAATGTCCTAAATGTTAATCCAAAGACACAAATGAACTTTTTGGATGCCCAAGATTGGTTAAAAACCCTAATTGCCCAAGAATAAGCCTAGGGAGGACGAAAATGACCTAAATGTTAATCCAATGACACAAATGAACTTTTTGGATGCACAAGATTGGTTAAAAACCCTAATTGCACAAGAATAAGCCTTGGGAGGACGAAAATGACCTAAATGTTCATCCAAAGACATAAACACACCTCTTGGATGCAGAAGATTGGTTAAAAACCCTAATTGGACAAGAACAACCCTAGGGAGGAAGAAAATGACCTAAATGTTCATCCAATGACACAAATGAACTTTTGGGTTGCAGAAAATTGGTTAAAAACCCTAATTGGACAAGAATAAGCCTGGGGAGGACGAAAATAACCTAAATGTTAATCCAAAGACACAAATGAACTTTTTGGAAGCACAAGATTGGTTCAAAACCCTAATTGCACAAGAATAAGCCTTGGGAGGACGAAAATGACCTAAATGTTAATCCAATGACACAAATGAACTTATTGGATGCACAAGATTCGTTAAAAACTCTAATTGGACAAGAATAAGCCTTGGGAGGACGAAAATGACCTAAATGTTAATCCAATGACACAAATGAACTTATTGGATTCAAAAGATTGGTTAAAATCCCTAATTGCACATAAATAACCCTAGAGAGGACGAAAATGACCTAAATGTTAATCCAAACACACAAATGAACTTTTTGGATGCACAAGATTGGTTAAAAACCCTAATTGCACATAAGAATAAGCCTAGGGAGGAGGAAAATGACCTAAATGTTCATCCAATGACACAAATGAACTTATTGGATGCACAACATTGGATAAAAACCCTAATTGCACATGAATAACCCTAGAGAGGATGAAAATGACCTAAATGTTAATCCAATGACACAAATGAACTTATTGGATGCACAAGATTGGTTGAAAACCATAATTGCACATAAATAAGGCTACGGAGGACGAAGATGACCTAAATGTTCATCCAATGACACAAATGAACTTCTTGGTTGGAGAAGATTGGTTAAAAACGCTATTTGGACAAGAATAACCCTAGGGAGGACGAAAATGACCTAAATGTTCATCCAAAAACACAAATAACTTTTTGGACGCACAAGATTGGTTCAAAACCCTAATTGCAAAAGAATAAGCCTAGGGAGGACGAAAATGACCTAAATGTTAATCCAATGACACAAATGAACTTATTGGATGCACAAGATTGGTTAAAAACCCTTATTGGACAAGAATAAGCCTTGGGAGGACGAAAATGACCTAAATGTTAATCCAATGACACAAATGACCTTATTGGAACCACAAGATTGGTTAAAAACCCTAATTGCACATAAATAACCCTAGAGAGGACGAAAATGACCTAGATGTTAATCCAATGACACAAATGAACTTTTTGGATGCACAAGATTGGTTAAAAACCCTAATTGGACATAAATTAGGCTACGGAGGACGAAGATGACCTAAATGTTCATCCAATGACACAAATGAACTTTTTGGTTGCAGAAGATTGGTTAAAAACCCTAATTGCACAAGAATAAACCTAGGGAGGACAAACATGACTTAAATGTTAATCCAATGAAACAAATGAACTTATTGGATGCACAAGATTGGTTAAAAACCCTAATTGCACATAAATAAGGCTACGGAGGACGAAAATGACCTAAATGTTCATCCAATGACACAAATGAACTTATTGGATGCACAAGATTGGTTAAAAACCTTAATTGCACATAAATAACCCTAGAGAGGACGAAAATGACCTAAATGTTAATCCAATGACACAAATGAACTTATTGGATGCACAAGATTGGTTAAAAACCCTAATTGCACATAAATAAGGCTACGGAGAACGAAAATGACCTAAATGTTAATCCAACGACACAAATGAACTTTTTGGATGCACAAGATTTCTTAAAAACCCTAACTGCACATGAATAAGCCTAGGGAGGACAAAAATGACCTAAATTTTAATCCAATGACACAAATAAACTTATTGGATGCACAAGACTAGTTAAAAACCCTAATTGGACATAAATAACCATAGAGAGGACGAAAATGTCCTAAATGTTAATCCAAAGACACAAATGAACTTTTTGGATGCACAAGATTGGTTAAAAACCCTAATTGCCCAAGAATAAGCCTAGGGAGGACGAAAATGACCTAAATGTTAATCCAATGACACAAATGAACTTTTTGGATGCACAAGATTGGTTAAAAACCCTAATTGCACAGGAATAAGCCTTGGGGGGACGAAAATGACCTAAATGTTCATCCAATGACATAAACACACCTATTGGATGCAGAAGATTGGTTAAAAACCCTAATTGGACAAGAACAACCCTAGGGAGGACGGAAATGACCTAAATGTTCATCCAATGACACAAATGAACTTTGGGGTTGCAGAAGATTGGTTAAAAACCCTAATTGAACAAGAATAAGCCTCAGGAATAAGCCTATTGGATGAACATTTAGGTTCAAAACCCTAATTGCACAAGAATAAGCCTAGGGAGGACTAAAATGACCTAAATGTTAATCCAATGACACAAATGAACTTATTGGATGCACAAGATTGGTTAAAAACCCTAATTGGACAAGAATAAGCCTTGGGAGGACGAAAATTACCTAAATGTTAATCCATTGACACAAATGAACTTATTGGATGCAAAAGATTGGTTAAAAACCCTAATTGCACATAAATAACCCTAGAGAGGACGAAAATGACCTAAATGTTAATCCAATGACACAAATGAACTTATTGGATGCACAAGATTGGTTAAAAACCCTAATTGCACATAAATAAGGCTACGGAGAACGAAAATGACCTAAATGTTAATCCAACGACACAAATGAACTTTTTGGATGCACAAGATTTGTTAAAAACCCTAACCGCACATGAATAAGCCTAGGGATGACAAAAATGACCTAAATGTTAATCCAATGACACAAATAAACTTATTGGATGCACAAGACTAGTTAAAAACCCTAATTGGACATAAATAACCATAGAGAGGACGAAAATGTCCTAAATGTTAATCCAAAGACACAAATGAACTTTTTGGATGCACAAGATTGGTTAAAAACCCTAATTGCCCAAGAATAAGCCTAGGGAGGACGAAAATGACCTAAATGTTAATCCAATGACACAAATGAACTTTTTGGATGCACAAGATTGGTTAAAAACCGTAATTGCACAAGAATAAGCCTAGGGAGGATGAAAATGACCTAAATGTTCATCCAATGACATAAACACACCTATTGGATGCAGAAGATTGGTTAAAAACCCTAATTGGACAAGAATAACCCTAGGGAGGACGAAAATGACCTAAATGTTAATCCAATGACACAAATGAACTTTTTTGATGCAGAAGATTGGTTAAAAACCCTAATTGCACAAGAATAAGCCTAGGGAGGACGAAAATGACCTAAATGTTAATCCAATGACACAAATGAACTTATTGGATGCACAAGATTGGTTAAAAACCCTAATTGCACAAGAATAAGCCTTGGGAGGACGAAAATGACCTAAATGTTAATCCAATGACACAAATGAACTTATTGGATGCAAAAGATTGGTTAAAAACCCTAATTGCACATAAATAACCCTAGAGAGGACGAAAATGACCTAAATGTTAATCCAAAGACACAAATGAACTTTTTGGATGCACAAGATTGGTTAAAAACCCTAATTGCACATAAGAATAAGCCTAGGGAGGAAGAAAATGACCTAAATGTTAATCCAATGACACAAATGAACTTATTGGATGCACAACATTGGATAAAAACCCTAATTGCACATGAATAACCCTAGAGAGGACGAAAATGACCTAAATGTTAATCCAATGACACAAATGAACTTATTGGATGCACAAGATTGGTTAAAAACCCTAATTGGACAAGAATAAGCCTAGGGAGGACGAAAATGACCTAAATGTTAATCCAATGACACAAATGAACTTATTGGATGCACAACATTGGATAAAAACCCTAATTGCACATGAATAACCCTAGAGAGGACGAAAGTGACCTAAATGTTAATCCAATGACACAAATGAACTTATTGGATCGACAAGACTAGTTAAAAACCTTAATTGGACATAAATAACCATTGAGAGGACGAAAATGTCCTAAATGTTAATCCAAAGACACAAATGAACTTTTTGGATGCACAAGATTGGTTAAAAACCCTAATTGCCCAAGAATAAGCCTAGGGAGGACGAAAATGACCTAAATGTTCAACCAATGACACAAATGAACTTTTTCGATGCACAAGATTGGTTAAAAACCCTAATTGGACAAGAATAAGCCTAGGGAGGACGAAAATGACCTAAATGTTAATCCAATGACACAAATGAACTTATTGGATGCACAACATTGGATAAAAACCCTAATTGCACAAGGATAAGCCTAGTGAGGACGAAAATGACCTAAATATTAATCCAATGACACAAATGAAGTTATTGGATGCAGAAGATTGGTTAAAAACCCTAATTGGACAAGAACAACCCTAGGGAGGAAGAAAATGACCTAAATGTTCATCCAATGACACAAATGAACTTATTGGATGCACAACATTGGATAAAAACCCTAATTGCACATGAATAAGCCTGGGGAGGACGAAAATGACCTAAATGTTAATCCAATGACACAAATGAACTTATTGGATGCACAACACTAGTTAAAAACCCTAATTGGACATAAATAACCATAGAGAGGACGAAAATGTCCTAAATGTTAATCCAAAGACACAAATGAACTTTTTGGATGCACAAGATTGGTTAAAAACCCTAATTGCCCAAAAATAAGCATAGGGAGGACGAAAATGACCTAAATGTTAATCCAATGACACAAATGAACTTATTGGATGCACAAGATTGGTTAAAAACCCTAATTGGACAAGAATAAGCCTTGGGAGGACGAAAATGACCTAAATGTTAATCCAATGACACAAATGAACTTATTGGATGCAAAAGATTGGTTAAAAACCCTAATTGCACATAAATAACCCTAGAGAGGACGAAAATGACCTAAATGTTAATCCAAAGACACAAATGAACTTTTTGGATGCACAAGATTGGTTAAAAACCCTAATTGCACATAAGAATAAGCCTAGGGAGGAAGAAAATGACCTAAATGTTAATCCAATGACACAAATGAACTTATTGGATGCACAACATTGGATAAAAACCCTAATTGCACATGAATAACCCTAGAGAGGACGAAAATGACCTAAATGTTAATCCAATGACACAAATGAACTTATTGGATGCACAAGATTGGTTAAAAACCATAATTGCACATAAATAAGGCCACGGAGGACGAAGATGACCTAAATGTTCATCCAATGACACAAATGAAGTTCTTGGTTGGAGAAGATTGGTTAAAAACCCTAATTGGACAAGAATAACCCTAGGGAGGACGAAAATGACCTAAATGTTCATCCAAAAACACAAATAACTTTTTGGACGCACAAGATTGGTTCAAAACCCTAATTGCACAAGAATAAGCCTAGGGAGGACGAAAATGACCAAAATGTTAATCCAATGACACAAATGAACTTATTGGATGCACAAGATTGGTTAAAAACCCTTATTGGACAAGAATAAGCCTTGGGAGGACGAAAATGACCTAAATGTTAATCCAATGACACAAATGAACTTATTGGATGCACAAGATTGGTTAAAAACCCTAATTGCACATAAATAACCCTAGAGTGGACGAAAATGACCTAAATGTTAATCCAATGACACAAATGAACTTTTTGGATGCACAAGATTGGTTAAAAACCCTAATTGGACAATAATAAGCCTAGGGAGGACGAAAATGACCTAAATGTTAATCCAATGACACAAATGAACTTATTGGATGCACAACATTGGATAAAAACCCTAATTGCACATGAATAACCCTAGAGAGGACGAAAATGACCTAAATGTTAATCCAATGACACAAATGAACTTATTGGATGCACAACACTAGTTAAAAACCCTAATTGGACATAAATAACCATAGAGAGGACGAAAATGTCCTAAATGTTAATCCAAAGACACAAATGAACTTTTTGGATGCACAAGATTGGTTAAAAACCCTAATTGCCCAAAAATAAGCATAGGGAGGACGAAAATGACCTAAATGTTAATCCAATGACACAAATGAACTTTTTGGATGCACAAGATTGGTTAAAAACCCTAATTGGACAAGAATAAGCCTAGGGAGGACGAAAATGACCTAAATGTTAATCCAATGACACAAATGAACTTATTGGATGCATAACATTGGATAAAAACCCTAATTGCGCATGAATAACCCTAGAGAGGACGAAAATGACCTAAATGTTAATCCAATGACACAAATGAACTTATTGGATGCACAACACTAGTTAAAAACCCTAATTGGACATAAATAACCATAGAGAGGACGAAAATGTCCTAAATGTTAATCCAAAGACACAAATGAACTTTTTGGATGCACAAGATTGGTTAAAAACCCTAATTGCCCAAAAATAAGCCTAGGGAGGACGAAAATGACCTAAATATTAATCCAATGACACAAATGAACTTTTTGGATGCACAAGATTGGTTAAAAACCCTAATTGCACAAGAATAAGCCTTGGGAGGACGAAAATGAACTAAATGTTCATCCAATGACATAAACACATCTATTGGATGCAGAAGATTGGTTAAAAACCCTAATTGGACAAGAACAACCCTAGGGAGGAAGAAAATGACCTAAATGTTCATCCAATGACACAAATGAACTTTTGGGTTGCAGAAAATTGGTTAAAAACCCTAATTGGACAAGAATAAGCCTGGGGAGGACGAAAATAACCTAAATGTTAATCCAAAGACACAAATGAACTTTTTGGAAGCACAAGATTGGTTCAAAACCCTAATTGCACAAGAATAAGCCTAGGGAGGACGAAAATGACCAAAATGTTAATCCAATGACACAAATGAACTTATTGGATGCACAAGATTGGTTAAAAACCCTAATTGGACAAGAATAAGCCTTGGGAGGACGAAAATGACCTAAATGTTAATCCAATGACACAAATGAACTTATTGGATGCAAAAGATTGGTTAAAAACCCTAATTGCACATAAATAACCCTAGAGAGGACGAAAATGACCTAAATGTTAATCCAAAGACACAAATGAACTTTTTGGATGCACAAGATTGGTTAAAAACCCTAATTGCACATAAGAATAAGCCTAGGGAGGAAGAAAATGACCTAAATGTTAATCCAATGACACAAATGAACTTATTGGATGCACAACATTGGATAAAAACCCTAATTGCACATGAATAACCCTAGAGAGGACGAAAATGACCTAAATGTTAATCCAATGACACAAATGAACTTATTGGATGCACAAGATTGGTTAAAAACCATAATTGCACATAAATAAGGCCACGGAGGACGAAGATGACCTAAATGTTCATCCAATGACACAAATGAAGTTCTTGGTTGGAGAAGATTGGTTGAAAACCCTAATTGGACAAGAATAACCCTAGGGAGGACGAAAATGACCTAAATGTTCATCCAAAAACACAAATAACTTTTTGGACGCACAAGATTGGTTCAAAACCCTAATTGCACAAGAATAAGCCTAGGGAGGACGAAAATGACCAAAATGTTAATCCAATGACACAAATGAACTTATTGGATGCACAAGATTGGTTAAAAACCCTTATTGGACAAGAATAAGCCTTGGGAGGACGAAAATGACCTAAATGTTAATCCAATGACACAAATGAACTTATTGGATGCACAAGATTGGTTAAAAACCCTAATTGCACATAAATAACCCTAGAGTGGACGAAAATGACCTAAATGTTAATCCAATGACACAAATGAACTTATTGGATGCACAAGATTGGTTAAAAACCATAATTGCACATAAATAAGGCTACGGAGGACGAAGATGACCTAAATGTTCATCCAATGACACAAATGAACTTCTTGGTTGCAGAAGATTGGTTAAAAACCCTAATTGGACAAGAATAACCCTAGGGAGGACGAAAATGACCTAAATGTTCATCCAAAAACACAAATAACTTTTTGGACGCACAAGATTGGTTCAAAACCCTAATTGCACAAGAATAAGCCTAGGGAGGACGAAAATGACCTAAATGTTAATCCAATGACACAAATGAACTTATTGGATGCACAAGATTGGTTAAAAACCCTTATTGGACAAGAATAAGCTTTGGGAGGACGAAAATGACCTAAATGTTAATCCAATGACACAAATGAACTTATTGGATGCACAACATTGGATAAAAACCCTAATTGCACATGAATAACCCTAGAGAGGACGAAAATGACCTAAATGTTAATCCAATGACACAAATGAACTTATTGGATGCACAACACTAGTTAAAAACCCTAATTGGACATAAATAACCATAGATAGGACGAAAATGTCCTAAATGTTAATCCAAAGACACAAATGAACTTTTTGGATGCACAAGATTGGTTAAAAACCCTAATTGCCCAAAAATAAGCATAGGGAGGACGAAAATGACCTAAATGTTAATCCAATGACACAAATGAACTTTTTGGATGCACAAGATTGGTTAAAAACCCTAATTGGACAAGAATAAGCCTAGGGAGGACGAAAATGACCTAAATGTTAATCCAACGACACAAATGAACTTATTGGATGCACAACATTGGATAAAAACCCTAATTGCACATGAATAACCCTAGAGAGGACGAAAATGACCTAAATGTTAATCCAATGACACAAATGAACTTATTGGATGCACAAGATTGGTTAAAAACCATAATTGCACATAAATAAGGCCACGGAGGACGAAGATGACCTAAATGTTCATCCAATGACACAAATGAAGTTCTTGGTTGGAGAAGATTGGTTAAAAACCCTAATTGGACAAGAATAACCCTAGGGAGGACGAAAATGACCTAAATGTTCATCCAAAAACACAAATAACTTTTTGGACGCACAAGATTGGTTCAAAACCCTAATTGCACAAGAATAAGCCTAGGGAGGACGAAAATGACCAAAATGTTAATCCAATGACACAAATGAACTTATTGGATGCACAAGATTGGTTAAAAACCCTTATTGGACAAGAATAAGCCTTGGGAGGACGAAAATGACCTAAATGTTAATCCAATGACACAAATGAACTTATTGGATGCACAAGATTGGTTAAAAACCCTAATTGCACATAAATAAGGCTACGGAGGACGAAAATGACCTAAATGTTCATCCAATGACACAAATGAACTTATTGGATGCACAAGATTGGTTAAAAACCTTAATTGCACATAAATAACCCTAGAGAGGACGAAAATGACCTAAATGTTAATCCAATGACACAAATGAACTTATTGGATGCACAAGATTGGTTAAAAACCCTAATTGCACATAAATAAGGCTACGGAGAACGAAAATGACCTAAATGTTAATCCAACGACACAAATGAACTTTTTGGATGCACAAGATTTGTTAAAAACCCTAACCGCACATGAATAAGCCTAGGGATGACAAAAATGACCTAAATGTTAATCCAATGACACAAATAAACTTATTGGATGCACAAGACTAGTTAAAAACCCTAATTGGACATAAATAACCATAGAGAGGACGAAAATGTCCTAAATGTTAATCCAAAGACACAAATGAACTTTTTGGATGCACAAGATTGGTTAAAAACCCTAATTGCCCAAGAAAAAGCCTAGGGAGGACGAAAATGACCTAAATGTTAATCCAATGACACAAATGAACTTTTTGGATGCACAAGATTGGTTAAAAACCCTAATTGCACAAGAATAAGCCTTGGGAGGAAGAAAATGACCTAAATGTTCATCCAATGACATAAACACACCTATTGGATGCAGAAGATTGGTTAAAATCCCTAATTGAACAAGAACAACCCTAGGGATGACGAAAATGACCTAAATGTTCATCCAATGACACAAATGAACTTTTGGGTTGTAGAAGATTGGTTAAAAACCCTAATTGGACAAGAATAAGCCTGGGGAGGACGAAAATAACCTAAATGTTAATCCAAAGACACAAATGAACTTTTTGGAAGCACAAAATTGGTTCAAAACCCTAATTGCACAAGAATAAGCCTAGGGAGGACGAAAATGACCTAAATGTTAATCCAATGACACAAATGAACTTATTGGATGCACAAGATTGGTTAAAAACCCTAATTGGACAAGAATAAGCCTTGGGAGGACGAAAATGACCTAAATGTTAATCCAATGACACAAATGAACTTTTTGGATGCACAAGATTGGTTAAAAACCCTAATTGCACAAGAATAAGCCTAGGGAGGATGAAAATGACCTAAATGTTCATCCAATGACATAAACACACCTATTGGGTGCAGAAGATTGGTTAAAAACCCTAATTGGACAAGAATAACCCTAGGGAGGACGAAAATGACCTAAATGTTCATCCAAAGACACAAATGATCTTTTTGGATGCACAAGATTGGTTCAAAACCCTAATTGCACAAGAATAAGCCTAGGGAGGACGAAAATGACCTAAATGTTAATCCAATGACACAAATGAACTTATTGGATGCACAAGATTGGTTAAAAACCCTTATTAAACAAGAATAAGCCTTGGGAGGACGAAAATGACCTAAATGTTAATCCAATGACACAAATGAACTTATTGGATGCACAAGATTGGTTAAAAACCCTAATTGCACATAAATAACCCTAGAGAGGACGAAAATGACCTAAATGTTAATCCAATGACAAAAATGAACTTTTTGGATGCACAAGATTGGTTAAAAACCCTAATTGGACAAGAATAAGCCTAGGGAGGACGAAAATGACCTAAATGTTAATCCAATGACACAAATGAACTTATTGGATGCACAACATTGGATAAAAACCCTAATTGCACAAGGATAAGCCTAGTGAGGACGAAAATGACCTAAATATTAATCCAATGACACAAATGAAGTTATTGGATGCAGAAGATTGGTTAAAAACCCTAATTGGACAAGAACAACCCTAGGGAGGAAGAAAATGACCTAAATGTTCATCCAATGACACAAATGAACTTATTGGATGCACAACATTGGATAAAAACCCTAATTGCACATGAATAAGCCTGGGGAGGACGAAAATGACCTAAATGTTAATCCAATGACACAAATGAACTTATTGGATGCACAACACTAGTTAAAAACCCTAATTGGACATAAATAACCATAGAGAGGACGAAAATGTCCTAAATGTTAATCCAAAGACACAAATGAACTTTTTGGATGCACAAGATTGGTTAAAAACCCTAATTGCCCAAAAATAAGCATAGGGAGGACGAAAATGACCTAAATGTTAATCCAATGACACAAATGAACTTTTTGGATGCACAAGATTGGTTAAAAACCCTAATTGGACAAGAATAAGCCTAGGGAGGACGAAAATGACCTAAATGTTAATCCAATGACACAAATGAACTTATTGGATGCATAACATTGGATAAAAACCCTAATTGCGCATGAATAACCCTAGAGAGGACGAAAATGACCTAAATGTTAATCCAATGACACAAATGAACTTATTGGATGCACAACACTAGTTAAAAACCCTAATTGGACATAAATAACCATAGAGAGGACGAAAATGTCCTAAATGTTAATCCAAAGACACAAATGAACTTTTTGGATGCACAAGATTGGTTAAAAACCCTAATTGCCCAAAAATAAGCCTAGGGAGGACGAAAATGACCTAAATATTAATCCAATGACACAAATGAACTTTTTGGATGCACAAGATTGGTTAAAAACCCTAATTGCACAAGAATAAGCCTTGGGAGGACGAAAATGAACTAAATGTTCATCCAATGACATAAACACATCTATTGGATGCAGAAGATTGGTTAAAAACCCTAATTGGACAAGAACAACCCTAGGGAGGAAGAAAATGACCTAAATGTTCATCCAATGACACAAATGAACTTTTGGGTTGCAGAAAATTGGTTAAAAACCCTAATTGGACAAGAATAAGCCTGGGGAGGACGAAAATAACCTAAATATAATCCAAAGACACAAATGAACTTTTTGGAAGCACAAGATTGGTTCAAAACCCTAATTGCACAAGAATAAGCCTAGGGAGGACGAAAATGACCAAAATGTTAATCCAATGACACAAATGAACTTATTGGATGCACAAGATTGGTTAAAAACCCTAATTGGACAAGAATAAGCCTTGGGAGGACGAAAATGACCTAAATGTTAATCCAATGACACAAATGAACTTATTGGATGCAAAAGATTGGTTAAAAACCCTAATTGCACATAAATAACCCTAGAGAGGACGAAAATGACCTAAATGTTAATCCAAAGACACAAATGAACTTTTTGGATGCACAAGATTGGTTAAAAACCCTAATTGCACATAAGAATAAGCCTAGGGAGGAAGAAAATGACCTAAATGTTAATCCAATGACACAAATGAACTTATTGGATGCACAACATTGGATAAAAACCCTAATTGCACATGAATAACCCTAGAGAGGACGAAAATGACCTAAATGTTAATCCAATGACACAAATGAACTTATTGGATGCACAAGACTAGTTTAAAACCCTAATTGGACATAAATAACCATTGAGAGGACGAAAATGTCCAAAATGTTAATCCAAAGACACAAATGAACTTTTTGGATGCACAAGATTGGTTAAAAACCCTAATTGCCCAAGAATAAGCCTAGGGAGGACGAAAATGACCTAAATGTTAATCCAATGACACAAATGAACTTATTGGATGCACAACATTGGATAAAGACCCTAATTGCACATGAATAACCCTAGAGAGGACGAAAATGACCTAAATGTTAATCCAATGACACAAATGAACTTATTGGATGCACAAGATTGGTTAAAAACCATAATTGCACATAAATAAGGCTACGGAGGACGAAGATGACCTAAATGTTCATCCAATGACACAAATGAACTTCTTGGTTGCAGAAGATTGGTTAAAAACCCTAATTGGACAAGAATAACCCTAGGGAGGACGAAAATGACCTAAATGTTCATCCAAAAACACAAATAACTTTTTGGACGCACAAGATTGGTTCAAAACCCTAATTGCAAAAGAATAAGCCTAGGGAGGACGAAAATGACCTAAATGTTAATCCAATGACACAAATGAACTTATTGGATGCACAAGATTGGTTAAAAACCCTTATTGGACAAGAATAAGCCTTGGGAGGACGAAAATGACCTAAATATTAATCCAATGACACAAATGAACTTATTGGAACCACAAGATTGGTTAAAAACCCTAATTGCACATAAATAACCCTAGAGAGGACGAAAATGACCTAGATGTTAATCCAATGACACAAATGAACTTTTTGGATGCACAAGATTGGTTAAAAACCCTATATGGACAAGAATAAGCCTAGGGAGGACGAAAATGACCTAAATGTTAATCCAATGACACAAATGAACTTATTGGATGCACAACATTGGATAAAAACCCTAATTGCACATGAATAACCCTAGAGTGGACGAAAATGACCTAAATGTTAATCCAAAGACACAAATGAACTTTTTGGATGCACAAGATTGGTTAAAAACCCTAATTGCCCAAAAATAAGCATAGGGAGGACGAAAATGATCTAAATATTAATCCAATGACACAAATGAACTTTTTGGATGCACAAGATTGGTTAAAAACCCTAATTGCACAAGAATAAGCCTTGGGAGGACGAAAATGAACTAAATGTTCATCCAATGACATAAACACATCTATTGGATGCAGAAGATTGGTTAAAAACCCTAATTGGACAAGAAAAACCCTAGGGAGGAAGAAAATGACCTAAATGTTCATCCAATGTCACAAATGAACTTTTGGGTTGCACCAGATTGGTTAAAAACCCTAATTGCACAGGAATAAGCCTTGGGGGGACGAAAATGACCTAAATGTTCATCCAATGACATAAACACACCTATTGGATGCAGAAGATTGGTTAAAAACCCTAATTGGACAAGAACAACCCTAGGGAGGACGGAAATGACCTAAATGTTCATCCAATGACACAAATGAACTTTGGGGTTGCAGAAGATTGGTTAAAAACCCTAATTGAACAAGAATAAGCCTCAGGAATAAGCCTATTGGATGAACATTTAGGTTCAAAACCCTAATTGCACAAGAATAAGCCTAGGGAGGACTAAAATGACCTAAATGTTAATCCAATGACACAAATGAACTTATTGGATGCACAAGATTGGTTAAAAACCCTAATTGGACAAGAATAAGCCTTGGGAGGACGAAAATTACCTAAATGTTAATCCATTGACACAAATGAACTTATTGGATGCAAAAGATTGGTTAAAAACCCTAATTGCACATAAATAACCCTAGAGAGGACGAAAATGACCTAAATGTTAATCCAATGACACAAATGAACTTATTGGATGCACAAGTTTGGTTGAAAACCCTAATTGCACATAAATAAGGCTACGGAGGACGAAGATGACCTAAATGTTCATCCAATGACACAAATGAAGTTTTTGGTTGAAGAAGATTGGTTAAAAACCCTAATTGGACAAGAATAAGCCTCGGGAGGACGAAAATAACCTAAATGTTTATCCAAAGACACAAATGAACTTTTTGGAAGCACCAGATTGGTTCAAAACCCTAATTGCACAAGAATAAGCCTAGGGAGGACGAAAATGACCAAAGTGTTAATCCAATGACACAAATGAACATATTGGATGCACAAGATTGGTTAAAAACCTTAATTGGACAAGAATAAGCCTTGGGAGGACGAAAATGACCTAAATGTTAATCCAATGACACAAATGAACTTATTGGATGCAAAAGATTGGTTAAAAACCCTAATTGCACATAAATAACCCTAGAGAGGACGAAAATGACCTAAATGTTAATCCAAAGACACAAATGAACTTTTTGGATGCACAAGATTGGTTAAAAACCCTAATTGCACATAAGAATAAGCCTAGGGAGGAAGAAAATGACCTAAATGTTAATCCAATGACACAAATGAA
The DNA here is from genome assembly GCA_037974775.1 of Cicer pinnatifidum. Lineage (NCBI taxonomy): Eukaryota > Viridiplantae > Streptophyta > Magnoliopsida > Fabales > Fabaceae > Cicer > Cicer pinnatifidum. The sequence goes on along the minus strand of JBBPBR010000008.1, from coordinate 23,820,119 downwards.
CTTATTGGATGCACAACATTGGATAAAAACCCTAATTGCACATGAATAACCCTAGAGAGGACGAAAATGACCTAAATGTTAATCCAATGACACAAATGAACTTATTGGATGCACAAGATTGGTTAAAAACCATAATTGCACATAAATAAGGCCACGGAGGACGAAGATGACCTAAATGTTCATCCAATGACACAAATGAAGTTCTTGGTTGGAGAAGATTGGTTAAAAACCGTAATTGGACAAGAATAACCCTAGGGAGGACGAAAATGACCTAAATGTTCATCCAAAAACACAAATAACTTTTTGGACGCACAAGATTGGTTCAAAACCCTAATTGCACAAGAATAAGCCTAGCGAGGACGAAAATGACCAAAATGTTAATCCAATGACACAAATGAACTTATTGGATGCACAAGATTGGTTAAAAACACTTATTGGACAAGAATAAGCCTTGGGAGGACGAAAATGACCTAAATGTTAATCCAATGACACAAATGAACTTATTGGACGCACAAGATTGGTTAAAAACCCTAATTGCACATAAATAACCCTAGAGTGGACGAAAATGACCTAAATGTTAATCCAATGACACAAATGAACTTTTTGGATGCACAACATTGGATAAAAACCCTAATTGCACATGAATAACCCTAGAGAGGACGAAAATGACCTAAATGTTAATCCAATGACACAAATGAACTTATTGGATGCACAACATTGGATAAAAACCCTAATTGCACATGAATAACCCTAGAGAGGACGAAAATGACCTAAATGTTAATCCAATGACACAAATGAACTTATTGGATGCACAACACTAGTTAAAAACCCTAATTGGACATAAATAACGATAGAGAGGACGAAAATGTCCTAAATGTTAATCCAAAGACACAAATGAACTTTTTGGATGCCCAAGATTGGTTAAAAACCCTAATTGCCCAAGAATAAGCCTAGGGAGGACGAAAATGACCTAAATGTTAATCCAATGACACAAATGAACTTTTTGGATGCACAAGATTGGTTAAAAACCCTAATTGCACAAGAATAAGCCTTGGGAGGACGAAAATGACCTAAATGTTCATCCAAAGACATAAACACACCTCTTGGATGCAGAAGATTGGTTAAAAACCCTAATTGGACAAGAACAACCCTAGGGAGGAAGAAAATGACCTAAATGTTCATCCAATGACACAAATGAACTTTTGGGTTGCAGAAAATTGGTTAAAAACCCTAATTGGACAAGAATAAGCCTGGGGAGGACGAAAATAACCTAAATGTTAATCCAAAGACACAAATGAACTTTTTGGAAGCACAAGATTGGTTCAAAACCCTAATTGCACAAGAATAAGCCTTGGGAGGACGAAAATGACCTAAATGTTAATCCAATGACACAAATGAACTTATTGGATGCACAAGATTCGTTAAAAACTCTAATTGGACAAGAATAAGCCTTGGGAGGACGAAAATGACCTAAATGTTAATCCAATGACACAAATGAACTTATTGGATTCAAAAGATTGGTTAAAAACCCTAATTGCACATAAATAACCCTAGAGAGGACGAAAATGACCTAAATGTTAATCCAAACACACAAATGAACTTTTTGGATGCACAAGATTGGTTAAAAACCCTAATTGCACATAAGAATAAGCCTAGGGAGGAGGAAAATGACCTAAATGTTCATCCAATGACACAAATGAACTTATTGGATGCACAACATTGGATAAAAACCCTAATTGCACATGAATAACCCTAGAGAGGATGAAAATGACCTAAATGTTAATCCAATGACACAAATGAACTTATTGGATGCACAAGATTGGTTGAAAACCATAATTGCACATAAATAAGGCTACGGAGGACGAAGATGACCTAAATGTTCATCCAATGACACAAATGAACTTCTTGGTTGGAGAAGATTGGTTAAAAACGCTATTTGGACAAGAATAACCCTAGGGAGGACGAAAATGACCTAAATGTTCATCCAAAAACACAAATAACTTTTTGGACGCACAAGATTGGTTCAAAACCCTAATTGCAAAAGAATAAGCCTAGGGAGGACGAAAATGACCTAAATGTTAATCCAATGACACAAATGAACTTATTGGATGCACAAGATTGGTTAAAAACCCTTATTGGACAAGAATAAGCCTTGGGAGGACGAAAATGACCTAAATGTTAATCCAATGACACAAATGACCTTATTGGAACCACAAGATTGGTTAAAAACCCTAATTGCACATAAATAACCCTAGAGAGGACGAAAATGACCTAGATGTTAATCCAATGACACAAATGAACTTTTTGGATGCACAAGATTGGTTAAAAACCCTAATTGGACATAAATTAGGCTACGGAGGACGAAGATGACCTAAATGTTCATCCAATGACACAAATGAACTTTTTGGTTGCAGAAGATTGGTTAAAAACCCTAATTGCACAAGAATAAACCTAGGGAGGACAAACATGACTTAAATGTTAATCCAATGAAACAAATGAACTTATTGGATGCACAAGATTGGTTAAAAACCCTAATTGCACATAAATAAGGCTACGGAGGACGAAAATGACCTAAATGTTCATCCAATGACACAAATGAACTTATTGGATGCACAAGATTGGTTAAAAACCTTAATTGCACATAAATAACCCTAGAGAGGACGAAAATGACCTAAATGTTAATCCAATGACACAAATGAACTTATTGGATGCACAAGATTGGTTAAAAACCCTAATTGCACATAAATAAGGCTACGGAGAACGAAAATGACCTAAATGTTAATCCAACGACACAAATGAACTTTTTGGATGCACAAGATTTCTTAAAAACCCTAACTGCACATGAATAAGCCTAGGGAGGACAAAAATGACCTAAATTTTAATCCAATGACACAAATAAACTTATTGGATGCACAAGACTAGTTAAAAACCCTAATTGGACATAAATAACCATAGAGAGGACGAAAATGTCCTAAATGTTAATCCAAAGACACAAATGAACTTTTTGGATGCACAAGATTGGTTAAAAACCCTAATTGCCCAAGAATAAGCCTAGGGAGGACGAAAATGACCTAAATGTTAATCCAATGACACAAATGAACTTTTTGGATGCACAAGATTGGTTAAAAACCCTAATTGCACAGGAATAAGCCTTGGGGGGACGAAAATGACCTAAATGTTCATCCAATGACATAAACACACCTATTGGATGCAGAAGATTGGTTAAAAACCCTAATTGGACAAGAACAACCCTAGGGAGGACGGAAATGACCTAAATGTTCATCCAATGACACAAATGAACTTTGGGGTTGCAGAAGATTGGTTAAAAACCCTAATTGAACAAGAATAAGCCTCAGGAATAAGCCTATTGGATGAACATTTAGGTTCAAAACCCTAATTGCACAAGAATAAGCCTAGGGAGGACTAAAATGACCTAAATGTTAATCCAATGACACAAATGAACTTATTGGATGCACAAGATTGGTTAAAAACCCTAATTGGACAAGAATAAGCCTTGGGAGGACGAAAATTACCTAAATGTTAATCCATTGACACAAATGAACTTATTGGATGCAAAAGATTGGTTAAAAACCCTAATTGCACATAAATAACCCTAGAGAGGACGAAAATGACCTAAATGTTAATCCAATGACACAAATGAACTTATTGGATGCACAAGTTTGGTTGAAAACCCTAATTGCACATAAATAAGGCTACGGAGGACGAAGATGACCTAAATGTTCATCCAATGACACAAATGAAGTTTTTGGTTGAAGAAGATTGGTTAAAAACCCTAATTGCACAAGAATAAGCCTAGGGAGGATGAAAACGACTTAAATGTTAATCCAACGACAAATAATGAACTTTTTGGACGCACAAGATTGGTTCAAAGCCCTAATTGCACAAGAATAAGCCTAGGGAGGACGAAAATGACTTAAATGTTAATCCAAAGACACAAATGAACTTTTTAGACACACAACATTGGTTCAAAACCCTAATTGCACAAGAATAAGCCTAGGGAGGACGAAAATGACCTAAATGTTAATTCAATGAAACAAATGAACTTATTGGATGCACAAGATTGGTTAAAAACCCTAATTGCACATAAATAAGGCTACGGAGGACGAAAATGACTAAAATGTTCATCCAATGACACAAATGAACTTATTGGATGCACAACATTGGTTAAAAACCCTAATTGCACATAAATAAACCTAGAGAGGACGAAAATGACCTAAATGTTAATCCAATGACACAAATGAACTTATTTGATGCACAAGATTGGTTAAAAACCCTAATTGCACATAAATAAGGCTACGAAGGACGAAAATGACCTAAATGTTAATCCAATGAAACAAATAAACTTATTGGATGCACAAGACTGGTTAAAAACCCTAATTGGACATAAATAACCATAGAGAGGAGGAAAATGTCCTAAATGTTAATCCAAAGACACCAATGAACTTTTTGGATTCACAAGATTGGTTAAAAACCCTAATTGCCCAAGAATAAGCCTAGGGAGGACGAAAATGACCTAAATGTTAATCCAATGACACAAATGAAATTTTTGGATGCACAAGATTGGTTAAAAACCCTAATTGCACAAGAATAAGCCTTGGGAGGACGAAAATGACCTAAATGTTCATCCAATGACATAAACACACCTATTGGATGCAGAAGATTGGTTAAAAACCCTAATTGAACAAGAACAACACTAGGGAGGACAAAAATGACCTAAATGTTCATCCAATGAAACAAATGAACTTTTGGGTTGCAGAAGATTGGTTAAAAACCCTAATTGGACAAGAATAAGCCTGGGGAGGACGAAAATAACCTAAATGTTAATACAAAGACACAAATGAACTTTTTGGAAGCACAAGATTGGTTCAAAACCCTAATTGCACAAGAATAACCCTAGGGAGGACGAAAATGACCTAAATGTTAATCCAATGACACAAATGAACTTATTGGATGCACAAGATTGGTTAAAAACCCTAATTGGAAAAGAATAAGCCTTGGGAGGACGAAAATGACCTAAATGTTAATCCAATGACGCAAATGAACTTATTGGATGCAAAAGATTGGTTACAAACCCTAATTGCACATAAATAACCCTAGAGAGGACGAAAATGACCTAAATGTTAATTCAATGAAACAAATGAACTTATTGGATGCACAAGATTGGTTAAAAACCCTAATTGCACATAAATAAGGCTACGGAGGACGAAAATGACCTAAATGTTCATCCAATGACACAAATGAACTTATTGGATGCACAAGATTGGTTAAAAACCCTAATTGCACAAGAATATGCCTAGGGAGGACGAAAATGACATAAATGTTATTCCAAAGACACAAGTGAACTTTTTGGATGCAAAGACTAGTTAAAAACCCTAATTGGACAAGAATAAGCCTAGGGAGGACGAAAATAACCTAAATGTTAATCCAAAGACACAAATGAACTTTTTGGAAGCACAAGATTGGTTCAAAACCCTAATTGCACAAGAATAAGCCTAGGGAGGACGAAAATGACCTAAATGTTAATCCAATGACACAAATGAACTTATTGGATGCACAAGATTGGTTAAAAACCCTTATTGGACAAGAATAAGCCTTGGGAGGACGAAAATGACCTAAATGTTAATCCAATGACACAAATGACCTTATTGGAAGCACAAGATTGGTTAAAAACCCTAATTGCACATAAATAACCCTAGAGAGGACGAAAATGACCTAGATGTTAATCCAATGACACAAATGAACTTTTTGGATGCACAAGATTGGTTAAAAACCCTAATTGGACATAAATTAGGCTACGGAGGACGAAGATGACCTAAATTTTCATCCAATGACACAAATGAACTTTTTGGTTGCAGAAGATTGGTTAAAAACCCTAATTGCACAAGAATAAGCCTAGGGAGGACAAACATGACTTAAATGTTAATCCAATGACACAAATGAACTTATTGGATGCACAAGATTGGTTAAAAACCCTAATTGCACATAAATAAGGCTACGGAGGACGAAGATGACCTAAATGTTCATCCAATGACACAAATGAACTTTTTGGTTGCAGAAGATTGGTTAAAAACCCTAATTGCACAAGAATAAGCCTAGGGAGGACAAACATGACTTAAATGTTAATCCAACGACACAAATGAACTTTTTGGACGCACAAGATTGGTTCAAAACCCTAATTGCACAAGAATAAGCCTAGGGAGGACGAAAACGACTTAAATGTTAATCCAAAGACACAAATGGACTTTTTAGACGCACAAGATTGGTTCAAAACCCTAATTGCACAAGAATAAGCCTACGGAGGACGAAAATGACCTAAATGTTAATCCAATGACACAAATGAACTTATTGGATGGACGAAAATGACCTAAATGTTAATTCAATAAAACAAATGAACTTATTGGATGCACAAGATTGGTTAAAAACCCTAATTGCACATAAATAAGGCTACGGAGGACGAAAATGACCTAAATGTTCATCCAATGACACAAATGAACTTATTGGATGCACAAGATTGGTTAAAAACCTTAATTGCACATAAATAACCCTAGAGAGGACGAAAATGACCTAAATGTTAATCCAATGACACAAATGAACTTATTGGATGCACAAGATTGGTTAAAAACCCTAATTGCACATAAATAAGGCTACGGAGGACGAAAATGACCTAAATGTTCATCCAATGACACAAATGAACTTATTGGATGCACAAGATTGGTTAAAAACCTTAATTGCACATAAATAACCCTAGAGAGGACGAAAATGACCTAAATGTTAATCCAATGACACAAATGAACTTATTGGATGCACAAGATTGGTTAAAAACCCTAATTGCACATAAATAAGGCTACGGAGAACGAAAATGACCTAAATGTTAATCCAACGACACAAATGAACTTTTTGGATGCACAAGATTTCTTAAAAACCCTAACTGCACATGAATAAGCCTAGGGAGGACAAAAATGACCTAAATGTTAATCCAATGACACAAATAAACTTATTGGATGCACAAGACTAGTTAAAAACCCTAATTGGACATAAATAACCATAGAGAGGACGAAAATGTCCTAAATGTTAATCCAAAGACACAAATGAACTTTTTGGATGCACAAGATTGGTTAAAAACCCTAATTGCCCAAGAATAAGCCTAGGGAGGACGAAAATGACCTAAATGTTAATCCAATGACACAAATGAACTTTTTGGATGCACAAGATTGGTTAAAAACCCTAATTGCACAGGAATAAGCCTTGGGGGGACGAAAATGACCTAAATGTTCATCCAATGACATAAACACACCTATTGGATGCAGAAGATTGGTTAAAAACCCTAATTGGACAAGAACAACCCTAGGGAGGACGGAAATGACCTAAATGTTCATCCAATGACACAAATGAACTTTGGGGTTGCAGAAGATTGGTTAAAAACCCTAATTGGACAAGAATAAGCCTCAGGAGGACGAAAATAACCTAAATGTTATTCCAAAGACACAAATGAACTTTTTGGAAGCACAAGATTGGTTCAAAACCCTAATTGCACAAGAATAAGCCTAGGAAGGACTAAAATGACCTAAATGTTAATCCAATGACACAAATGAACTTATTGGATGCACAAGATTGGTTAAAAACCCTAATTGGACAAGAATAAGCCTTGGGAGGACGAAAATTACCTAAATTTTAATCCATTGACACAAATGAACTTATTGGATGCAAAAGATTGGTTAAAAACCCTAATTGCACATAAATAACCCTAGAGAGGACGAAAATGACCTAAATGTTAATCCAATGACACAAATGAACTTATTGGATGCACAAGTTTGGTTGAAAACCCTAATTGCACATAAATAAGGCTACGGAGGACGAAGATGACCTAAATGTTCATCCAATGACACAAATGAAGTTTTTGGTTGAAGAAGATTGGTTAAAAACCCTAATTGCACAAGAATAAGCCTCGGGAGGATGAAAATGACTTAAATGTTAATCCAACGACAAATAATGAACTTTTTGGACGCACAAGATTGGTTCAAAGCCCTAATTGCACAAGAATAAGCCTAGGGAGGACGAAAATGACTTAAATGTTAATCCAAAGACACAAATGAACTTTTTAGACACACAACATTGGTTCAAAACCCTAATTGCACAAGAATAAGCCTAGGGAGGACGAAAATGACCTAAATGTTAATTCAATGAAACAAATGAACTTATTGGATGCACAAGATTGGTTAAAAACCCTAATTGCACATAAATAAGGCTACGGAGGACGAAAATGACTAAAATGTTCATCCAATGACACAAATGAACTTATTGGATGCACAAGATTGGTTAAAAACCCTAATTGCACATAAATAAACCAAGAGAGGACGAAAATGACCTAAATGTTAATCCAATGACACAAATGAACTTATTGGATGCACAAGATTGGTTAAAAACCCTAATTGCACATAAATAAGGCTACGGAGGACGAAAATGACCTAAATGTTAATCCAATGAAACAAATAAACTTATTGGATGCACAAGACTGGTTAAAAACCCTAATTGGACATAAATAACCATAGAGAGGAGGAAAATGTCCTAAATGTTAATCCAAAGACACCAATGAACTTTTTGGATTCACAAGATTGGTTAAAAACCCTAATTGCCCAAGAATAAGCCTAGGGAGGACGAAAATGACCTAAATGTTAATCCAATGACACAAATGAAATTTTTGGATGCACAAGATTGGTTAAAAACCCTAATTGCACAAGAATAAGCCTTGGGAGGACGAAAATGACCTAAATGTTCATCCAATGACATAAACACACCTATTGGATGCAGAAGATTGGTTAAAAACCCTAATTGAACAAGAACAACACTAGGGAGGACGAAAATGACCTAAATGTTCATCCAATGAAACAAATGAACTTTTGGGTTGCAGAAGATTGGTTAAAAACCCTAATTGGACAAGAATAAGCCTTGGGAGGACGAAAATTACCTAAATTTTAATCCATTGACACAAATGAACTTATTGGATGCAAAAGATTGGTTAAAAACCCTAATTGCACATAAATAACCCTAGAGAGGACGAAAATGACCTAAATGTTAATCCAATGACACAAATGAACTTATTGGATGCACAAGTTTGGTTGAAAACCCTAATTGCACATAAATAAGGCTACGGAGGACGAAGATGACCTAAATGTTCATCCAATGACACAAATGAAGTTTTTGGTTGAAGAAGATTGGTTAAAAACCCTAATTGCACAAGAATAAGCCTCGGGAGGATGAAAATGACTTAAATGTTAATCCAACGACAAATAATGAACTTTTTGGACGCACAAGATTGGTTCAAAGCCCTAATTGCACAAGAATAAGCCTAGGGAGGACGAAAATGACTTAAATGTTAATCCAAAGACACAAATGAACTTTTTAGACACACAACATTGGTTCAAAACCCTAATTGCACAAGAATAAGCCTAGGGAGGACGAAAATGACCTAAATGTTAATTCAATGAAACAAATGAACTTATTGGATGCACAAGATTGGTTAAAAACCCTAATTGCACATAAATAAGGCTACGGAGGACGAAAATGACTAAAATGTTCATCCAATGACACAAATGAACTTATTGGATGCACAAGATTGGTTAAAAACCCTAATTGCACATAAATAAACCAAGAGAGGACGAAAATGACCTAAATGTTAATCCAATGACACAAATGAACTTATTGGATGCACAAGATTGGTTAAAAACCCTAATTGCACATAAATAAGGCTACGGAGGACGAAAATGACCTAAATGTTAATCCAATGACACAAATAAACTTATTTGATGCACAAGATTGGTTAAAAACCCTAATTCGACAAGAATAAGCCTAGGGACGACGAAAATGACTTAAATGTTAATCCAATGACAGAAATGAACTTATTGGACGCACAAGATTGGTTAAAAATCCTAATGGGACAAGAATAAGCCTAGGGAGGACAAAAATGACCTAAATGTTAATCCAATGACACAAATGAACTTATAGGATGCACAAGATTGGTTAAAAATCCTAATTGCACATAAATAACCCTAGAGAGAACGAAAATGACCTAAATGTTAATCCAATTACACAAATGAACTTATTGGATGCACAAGATTGGTTAAAAACCCTAATTGCACATAAATAAGGCTTAAGAGGACGAAAATGACCTAAATGTTAATCCAATGACACAAATGAAATTTCTAAATGCACAACATTTGTTTAAAAAACCTAATTGACAAGAATAAGCCTAGGCAGGACGAAAATGACCTAAATATTAATCCAATGACAGAAATGAACTTATTGGCTGCACAAGATTGGTTAAAAACCCTAATTGCACATAAATAACCCTAGAGAGGACAAAAATGACCTAAATGTTAATCCAATGACACAAATGAACTTATTGGATGCACAAGATTGGTTAAAAACCCTAATTGCACATAAATAACCCTAGAGAGGACGAAAATGACCTAAATGTTAATCCAATGACACAAATGAACTTATTGGATGCACAAGATTGGTTAAAAACCCTAATTGCACATAAATAAGGCTACGGAGGACGAAAATGACCTAAATGTTCATCCAATGACACAAATGAACTTATTGGATGCACAAGATTGGTTAAAAACCTTAATTGCACATAAATAACCCTAGAGAGGACGAAAATGACCTAAATGTTAATCCAATGACACAAATGAACTTATTGGATGCACAAGATTGGTTAAAAACCCTAATTGCACATAAATAAGGCTACGGAGAACGAAAATGACCTAAATGTTAATCCAACGACACAAATGAACTTTTTGGATGCACAAGATTTCTTAAAAACCCTAACTGCACATGAATAAGCCTAGGGAGGACAAAAATGACCTAAATTTTAATCCAATGACACAAATAAACTTATTGGATGCACAAGACTAGTTAAAAACCCTAATTGGACATAAATAACCATAGAGAGGACGAAAATGTCCTAAATGTTAATCCAAAGACACAAATGAACTTTTTGGATGCACAAGATTGGTTAAAAACCCTAATTGCCCAAGAATAAGCCTAGGGAGGACGAAAATGACCTAAATGTTAATCCAATGACACAAATGAACTTTTTGGATGCACAAGATTGGTTAAAAACCCTAATTGCACAGGAATAAGCCTTGGGGGGACGAAAATGACCTAAATGTTCATCCAATGACATAAACACACCTATTGGATGCAGAAGATTGGTTAAAAACCCTAATTGGACAAGAACAACCCTAGGGAGGACGGAAATGACCTAAATGTTCATCCAATGACACAAATGAACTTTGGGGTTGCAGAAGATTGGTTAAAAACCCTAATTGAACAAGAATAAGCCTCAGGAATAAGCCTATTGGATGAACATTTAGGTTCAAAACCCTAATTGCACAAGAATAAGCCTAGGGAGGACTAAAATGACCTAAATGTTAATCCAATGACACAAATGAACTTATTGGATGCACAAGATTGGTTAAAAACCCTAATTGGACAAGAATAAGCCTTGGGAGGACGAAAATTACCTAAATGTTAATCCATTGACACAAATGAACTTATTGGATGCAAAAGATTGGTTAAAAACCCTAATTGCACATAAATAACCCTAGAGAGGACGAAAATGACCTAAATGTTAATCCAATGACACAAATGAACTTATTGGATGCACAAGATTGGTTAAAAACCCTAATTGCACATAAATAAGGCTACGGAGGACGAAAATGACCTAAATGTTAATCCAACGACACAAATGAACTTTTGGGAAGCACAAGATTTGTTAAAAACCCTAACTGCACATGAATAAGCCTAGGGAGGACAAAGATGACCTAAATGTTAATCCAATGAAACAAATAAACTTATTGGATGCACAAGACTAGTTAAAAACCCTAATTGGACATAAATAACCATAGAGAGGACGAAAATGTCCTAAATGTTAATCCAAAGACACAAATGAACTTTTTGGATGCACAAGATTGGTTAAAAACCCTAATTGCCCAAGAAAAAGCCTAGGGAGGACGAAAATGACCTAAATGTTAATCCAATGACACAAATGAACTTTTTGGATGCACAAGATTGGTTAAAAACCCTAATTGCACAAGAATAAGCCTTGGGAGGACGAAAATGACCTAAATGTTCATCCAATGACATAAACACACCTATTGGATGCAGAAGATTGGTTAAAAACCCTAATTGAACAAGAACAACACTAGGGAGGACGAAAATGACCTAAATGTTCATCCAATGAAACAAATGAACTTTTGGGTTGCAGAAGATTGGTTAAAAACCCTAATTGGACAAGAATAAGCCTGGGGAGGACGAAAATAACCTAAATGTTAATACAAAGACACAAATGAACTTTTTGGAAGCACAAGATTGGTTCAAAACCCTAATTGCACAAGAATAACCCTAGGGAGGACGAAAATGACCTAAATGTTAATCCAATGACACAAATGAACTTATTGGATGCACAAGATTGGTTAAAAACCCTAATTGGAAAAGAATAAGCCTTGGGAGGACGAAAATGACCTAAATGTTAATCCAATGACGCAAATGAACTTATTGGATGCAAAAGATTGGTTACAAACCCTAATTGCACATAAATAACCCTAGAGAGGACGAAAATGACCTAAATGTTAATTCAATGAAACAAATGAACTTATTGGATGCACAAGATTGGTTAAAAACCCTAATTGCACATAAATAAGGCTACGGAGGACGAAAATGACCTAAATGTTCATCCAATGACACAAATGAACTTATTGGATGCACAAGATTGGTTAAAAACCCTAATTGCACAAGAATATGCCTAGGGAGGACGAAAATGACATAAATGTTATTCCAAAGACACAAGTGAACTTTTTGGATGCAAAGACTAGTTAAAAACCCTAATTGGACAAGAATAAGCCTAGGGAGGACGAAAATAACCTAAATGTTAATCCAAAGACACAAATGAACTTTTTGGAAGCACAAGATTGGTTCAAAACCCTAATTGCACAAGAATAAGCCTAGGGAGGACGAAAATGACCTAAATGTTAATCCAATGACACAAATGAACTTATTGGATGCACAAGATTGGTTAAAAACCCTAATTGGACAAGAATAAGCCTTGGGAGGACGAAAATGACCTAAATGTTAATCCAATGACACAAATAAACTTATTGGATGCAAAAGATTGGTTAAAAACCCTAATTGCACATAAATAACCCTAGAGAGGACGAAAATGACCTAAATGTTAATCCAATGACACAAATGAACTTATTGGATGCACAAGATTGGTTAAAAACCCTAATTGCACATAAATAAGGCTACGGAGGACGAAAATGACCTAAATGTTAATCCAACGACACAAATGAACTTTTGGGAAGCACAAGATTTGTTAAAAACCCTAACTGCACATGAATAAGCCTAGGGAGGACAAAGATGACCTAAATGTTAATCCAATGAAACAAATAAACTTATTGGATGCACAAGACTAGTTAAAAACCCTAATTGGACATAAATAACCATAGAGAGGACGAAAATGTCCTAAATGTTAATCCAAAGACACAAATGAACTTTTTGGATGCACAAGATTGGTTAAAAACCCTAATTGCCCAAGAAAAAGCCTAGGGAGGACGAAAATGACCTAAATGTTAATCCAATGACACAAATGAACTTTTTGGATGCACAAGATTGGTTAAAAACCCTAATTGCACAAGAATAAGCCTTGGGAGGACGAAAATGACCTAAATGTTCATCCAATGACATAAACACACCTATTGGATGCAGAAGATTGGTTAAAAACCCTAATTGAACAAGAACAACCCTAGGGATGACGAAAATGACCTAAATGTTCATCCAGTGACACAAATGAACTTTTGGGTTGCAGAAGATTGGTTAAAAACCCTAATTGGACAAGAATAAGCCTGGGGAGGACGAAAATAACCTAAATGTTAATCCAAAAACACAAATGAACTTTTTGGAAGCACAAGATTGGTTCAAAACCCTAATTGCACATAAATAACCCTAGAGAGGACGAAAATGACCTAAATGTTAATTCAATGAAACAAATGAACTTATTGGATGCACAAGATTGGTTAAAAACCCTAATTGCACATAAATAAGGCTACGGAGGACGAAAA
>JBBPBR010000008.1:23755706-23805965 GCA_037974775.1 Cicer pinnatifidum | reverse complement strand
TAGAGAGGACGAAAATGTCCTAAATGTTAATCCAAAGACACAAATGAACTTTTTGGATGCACAAGATTGGTTAAAAACCCTAATTGCCCAAGAAAAAGCCTAGGGAGGACGAAAATGACCTAAATGTTAATCCAATGACACAAATGAACTTTTTGGATGCACAAGATTGGTTAAAAACCCTAATTGCACAAGAATAAGCCTAGGGAGGACGAAAATGACCTAAATGTTAATCCAATGACACAAATGAACTTATTGGGTGCACAAGATTGGTTAAAAACCCTAATTGGACAAGAATAAGCCTAGGGAGGACGAAAATGACCTAAATGTTAATCCAATGACACAACTCAACTTATTGGATGCACAAGATTGGTTATAAACCCTAATTGGACAAGAATCAGCCTAGGGAGGACGAAAATGACCTAAATGTTAATCCAATGACACAACTCAACTTATTGGATGCACAAGATTGGTTAAAAACCCTTATTGGGCAAGAATAAGCCTAGGGAGGACGAAAATGACCTAATTGATCATCCAATGACACAAACACACCTATTGGATGCACAAGATTGGTTAAAAACCCTAATTGGACAAGAATAAGCCTAGGGAGGACGAAAATGACCTAATTGATCATCCAATGACACAAACACACCTATTGGATGCACAAGATTGGTTAAAATTCCTAATTGGACAAGAATAAGCCTAGGGAGGACAAAAATGACCTAATTGATCATCCAATGATACAAACACACCTATTGGATGCACAAGATTGGTTAAAAACCCTAATTGGACAAGAATAAGCCTAGGGAGGACGAAAATGACCTAATTGATCATCCAATGACACAAACACACCTATTGGATGCACAAGATTGGTTAAAAACCCTAATTGGACAAGAATAAGCCTAGGGAGGACAACAATGACCTAATTGATCATCCAATGACACAAACACACCTATTGGATGCACAAGAATGGTTAAAAACCCTAATTGGACAAGAATAAGCCTAGGGAGGACGAAAATGACCTAATTGATCATCCAATGACACAAACACACCTATTGGATGCACAAGATTGGTTAAAAACCCTAATTGGACAAGAATAAGCCTAGGGAGGACGAAAATGACCTAATTGATCATCCAATGACACAAACACACCTATTGGATGCACAAGATTGGTTAAAAACCCTAATTGGACAAGAATATGCCTAGGGAGGACGAAAATGACCTAAATGTTAATCCAATGACACAACTCAACCTATTGGATGCACAAGATTGGTTAAAAACCCTAATTGGACAAGAATAAGCCTAGGGAGGACGATAAATGACCTAATTGATCATCCAATGACACAAACACACCTATTGGATGCACAAGATTGGTTAAAAACCCTAATTGGACAAGAATAAGCCTAGGGAGGACGAAAATGACCTAATTGATCATCCAATGACACAAACACACCTATTGGATGCACAAGATTGGTTAAAAACCCTAATTGGACAAGAATAAGCCTAGGGAGGACGAAAATGACCTAATTGATCATCCAATGACACAAACACACCTATTGGATGCACAAGATTGGTTAAAAACCCTAATTGGACAAGAATAAGCCTAGGGAGGACGAAAATGACCTAATTGATCATCCAATGACACAAACACACCTATTGGATGCACAAGATTGGTTTAAAACCCTAGTTGATCAAGAATATGCCTAGGAAGGACGAAAATGACCTAATTGATCATCCAATGACACAAATGAACTTATTGGATGCACAAGATTGGTTAAAAACCCTAATTGGACAAGAATAAGCCTAGGGAGGACGAAAATGACCTAATTGATCATCCAATGACACAAACACACCTATTGGATGCACAAGATTGGTTAAAAACCCTAATTGGACAAGAATAAGCCTAGGGAGGACGAAAATGACCTAATTGATCATCCAATGACACAAACACACCTATTGGATGCACAAGATTGGTTAAAAACCCTAATTGGACAAGAATAAGCCTAGGGAGGACGAAAATGACCTAATTGATCATCCAATGACACAAACACACCTATTGGATGCACAAGATTGGTTAAAAACCATTGTTGGACAAGAATATGGCTAGGGAGGATGAAAATGACCTAATTGATCATCCAATGACACAAATGAACTTATTGGATGCACAAGATTGGTTAAAAACCCTAGTTGGACAAGAATATGCCTAGGGAGGACGAAAATGACCTAATTGATCATCCAATGACACAAACACACCTATTGGATGCACAAGATTGGTTAAAAACCCTAATTGGACAAGAATAAGCCTAGGGAGGACGAAAATGACCTAATTGATCATCCATTACCACAAACACACCTATTGGATGCACAAGATTGGTTAAAAACCCTAATTGGACAAGAATAAGCCTAGGGAGGACGAAAATGACCTAATTGATCATCCAATGACACAAACACACCTATTGGATGCACAAGATTGGTTAAAAACCCTAATTGGACAAGAATACGCCTAGGGAGGACAAAAATGACCTAATTGATCATCCAATGACACAAACACACCTATTGGATGCACAAGATTGGTTAAAAACCCTAATTGGACAAGAATAAGCCTAGGGAGGACGAAAATGACCTAAATAATAATCCAATGACACAAATGAACTTATTGGATGCACAAGATTGGTTAAAAACCCTAATTGGACAAGAATAAGCCTTGGGAGGACGAAAATGACCTAAATGTTAATCCAATGACACAAATGAACTTATTGGATGCAAAAGATTGGTTACAAACCCTAATTGCACATAAATAAGGCTACGGAGGACGAAGATAACCTAAATGTTAATCCAAAGACACAAATGAACTTTTTGGAAGCACAAGATTGGTTCAAAACCCTAATTGCACAAGAATAAGCCTAGGGAGGACGAAAATGACCTAAATGTTAATCCAATGACACAAATGAACTTATTGGATGCACAAGATTGGTTAAAAACCCTAATTGCACAAGAATAAGCCTTGGGAGGACGAAAATGACCTAAATGTTAATCCAATGACACAAATGAACTTATTGGATGCAAAAGATTGGTTTAAAACCCTAATTGCACATAAATAACCCTAGAGAGGACGAACATGACCTAAATGTTAATTCAATGAAACAAATGAACTTATTGGATGCACAAGATTGGTTAAAAACCCTAATTGCACATAAATAACCCTAGAGAGGACGAAAATGACCTAAATGTTAATCCAATGACACAAATGAACTTATTGGATGCACAAGATTGGTTAAAAACCCTAATTGCACATAAATAAGGCTACGGAGGACGAAGATGACCTAAATGTTCATCCAATGACACAAATGAACTTTTTGGTTGCAGAAGATTGGTTAAAAACACTAATTGCACAAGAATAAGCCTAGGGAGGACGAAAATGACTTAAATGTTAATCCAACGACACAAATGAACTTTTTGGACGCACAAGATTGGTTCAAAACCCTAATAGCACAAGAATAAGCCTAGGGAGGACGAAAATGACTTAAATGTTAATCCAAAGACACAAAAGAACTTTTTAGACGCACAAGATTGGTTCAAAACCCTAATTGCACAAGAATAAGCCTAGGGAGGACGAAAATGACCTAAATGTTAATCCAATGACACAAATGAACTTATTGGATGCACAAGATTGGTTAAAAACCCTAATTGGACAAGAATAAGCCTTGGGAGGACGAAAATGACCTAAATGTTAATCCAATGACACAAATGAACTTATTGGATGCAAAAGATTGGTTTAAAACCCTAATTGCACATAAATAACCCTAGAGAGGACGAACATGACCTAAATGTTAATTCAATAAAACAAATGAACTTATTGGATGCACAAGATTGGTTAAAAACCCTAATTGCACATAAATAACCCTAGAGAGGACGAAAATGACCTAAATGTTAATCCAATGACACAAATGAACTTATTGGATGCACAAGATTGGTTAAAAACCCTAATTGCACATAAATAAGGCTACGGAGGACGAAAATGACCTAAATGTTCATCCAATGACACAAATGAACTTATTGGATGCACAAGATTGGTTAAAAACCCTAATTGCACATAAATAACCCTAGAGAAGACGAAAATGACCTAAATGTTAATCCAATGACACAAATGAACTTATTGGATGCACAAGATTGGTTAAAAACCCTAATTGCACATAAATAAGGCTACAGAGGACGAAAATGACCTAAATGTTAATCCAACGACACAAATGAACTTTTTGGATGCACAAGATTTGTTAAAACGCCAAACTGCACATGAATAAGCCTAGGGAGGACAAAAATGACCTTAATGTTAATCCAATGACACAAATGAACTTATTGGATGCACTAGATTGGTTAAAAACCCTAATTGCACATAAATAAGGCTATGGAGGACGAAAATGACCTAAATGTTCATCCAATGACACAAATGATCTTATTGGATGCACAAGATTGGTTAAAAACCCTAATTGGACAAGAATAAGCCTTGGGAGGACGAAAATGACCTAAATGTTAATCCAATGACACAAATGAACTTATTGGATGCAAAAGATTGGTTAAAAACCCTAATTGCACATAAATAACCCTAGAGAGGACGAAAATGACCTAAATGTTAATTCAATGAAACAAATGAACTTATTGGATGCACAAGATTGGTTAAAAACCCTAATTGCACATAAATAAGGCTACGGAGGACGAAAACGACCTAAATGTTAATCCAATGACACAAATGAACTTATTGGATGCACAAGATTGGTTAAAAACCCTAATTGCACATAAATAAGGCTACGGAGGACGAAGATGACCTAAATGTTAATCCAAAGACACAAATGAACTTTTTGGAAGCACAAGATTGGTTCAAAACCCTAATTGCACAAGAATAAGCCTAGGGAGGACGAAAATGACCTAAATGTTAATCCAATGACACAAATGAACTTATTGGATGCACAAGATTGGTTAAAAACCCTAATTGGACAAGAACAACCCTAGGGAGGACGGAAATGACCTAAATGTTCATCCAATGAGACAAATGAACTTTTGGGCTGCAGAAGATTGGTTAAAAACCCTAATTGGACAAGAATAAGCCTCGGGAGGACGAAAATAACCTAAATGTTATTCCAAAGACACAAATGAACTTTTTGGAAGCACAAGATTGGTTCAAAACCCTAATTGCACAAGAATAAGCCTAGGGAGGACTAAAATGATCTAAATGTTAATCCAATGACACAAATGAACTTATTAGATGCACAAGATTGGTTAAAAACCCTAATTGCACAAGAATAAGCCTTGGGAGGACGAAAATGACCTAAATGTTAATCCAATGACACAAATGATCTTATTGGATGCAAAAGATTGGTTAAAAACCCTAATTGCACATAAATAACCCTAGAGAGGACGAAAATGACCTAAATGTTAATCCAATGACACAAATGAACTTATTGGATGCACAAGTTTGGTTGAAAACCCTAATTGCACATAAATAAGGCTACGGAGGACGAAGATGACCTAAATGTTCATCCAATGACACAAATGAACTTTTTGGTTGAAGAAGATTGGTTAAAAACCCTAATTGCACAAGAATAAGCCTAGGGAGGACGAAAATGACTTAAATGTTAATCCAACGACACAAATGAACTTTTTGGACGCACAAGATTGGTTCAAAGCCCTAATTGCACAAGAATAAGCCTAGGGAGGACGAAAATGACTTAAATGTTAATCCAAAGACACAAATGAACTTTTTAGACGCACAACATTGGTTCAAAACCCTAATTGCAAAAGAATAAGCCTAGGGAGGACGAAAATGACCTAAATGTTAATCCAATGACACAAATGAACTTATTGGATACACAAGATTGGTTAAAATCCCTAATTGGACAAGAATAAGCCTTGGGAGGACGAAAATGACCTAAATGTTAATCCAATGACACAAATGAACTTATTGGATGCAAAAGATTGGTTAAAAACCCTAATTGCACATAAATAACCCTAGAGAGGACGAAAATGACCTAAATGTTAATTCAATGAAACAAATGAACTTATTGGATGCACAAGATTGGTTAAAAACTCTAATTGCACATAAATAAGGCTACGGAGGACGAAAATGACTTAAATGTTCATCCAATGACACAAATGAACTTATTGGATGCACAACATTGGTTAAAAACCCTAATTGCACATAAATAACCCTAAAGAGGACGAAAATGACCTAAATGATAATCCAATGACACAAATGAACTTATTGGATGCACAAGATTGGTTAAAAACCCTAATTGCACATAAATAAGGCTACGGAGGACGAAAATGACCTAAATGTTAATCCACCGACACAAATGAACTTTTTGGATGCACAAGATTTGTTAAAAACCCTAACTGCACATGAATAAGCCTAGGGAGGACAAAAACGACCTAAATGTTAATCCAATGAAACAAATAAACTTATTGGATGCACAAGACTAGTTAAAAACCCTAATTGGACATAAATAACCATAGAGAGGACGAAAATGTCCTAAATGTTAATCCAAAGACACAAATGAACTTTTTGGATGCACAAGATTGGTTAAAAACCCTAATTGCCCAAGAATAAGCCTAGGGAGGACGAAAATGACCTAAATGTTAATCCAATGACACAAATGAAATTTTTGGGTGCACAAGATTGGTTAAAAACCCTAATTGCACAAGAATAAGCCTTGGGAGGACGAAAATGACCTAAATGTTCATCCAATGACATAAACACACCTATTGGATGAAGAAGATTGGTTAGAAACCCTAATTGAACAAGAACAACACTAGGGAGGACGAAAATGACCTAAATGTTCATCCAATGACACAAATGAACTTTTGGGTTGCAGAAGATTGGTTAAAAACCCTAATTGGACAAGAATAAACCTGGGGAGGACGAAAATAACCTAAATGTTAATACAAAGACACAAATGAACTTTTTGGAAGCACAAGATTGGTTCAAAACCGTAATTGCACAAGAATAAGCCTAGGGAGGACGAAAATGACCTAAATGTTAATCCAATGACACAAATGAACTTATTGGATGCACAACATTGTTTAAAAACCCTAATTGGACAAGAATAAGCCTTGGGAGGACGAAAATGACCTAAATGTTAATCCAATGACGCAAATGAACTTATTGGATGCAAAAGATTGGTTACAAACCCTAATTGCACATAAATAACCCTAGAGAGGACGAAAATTACCTAAATGTTAATTCAATGAAACAAATGAACTTATTGGATGCACAAGATTGGTTAAAAACCCTAATTGCACATAAATAAGGCTACGGAGGACGAAAATGACCTAAATGTTCATCCAATGACACAAATGAACTTATTGGATGCACAAGATTGGTTAAAAACCGTAATTGCACAAGTATATGCCTAGGGAGGACGAAAATGACATAAATGTTATTCCAAAGACACAAGTGAACTTTTTGGATGCACAAGACTAGTTAAAAAACCTAATTGGACAAGAATAAGCCTTGGGAGGACGAAAATAACCTAAATGTTAATCCAAAGACACAAATGAACTTTTTGGAAGCACAAGATTGGTTCAAAACCCTAATTGCACAAGAATAAGCCTAGGGAGGACGAAAATGACCTAAATGTTAATCCAATGACACAAATGAACTTATTGGATGCACAAGATTGGTTAAAAACCCTAATTGGACAAGAATAAGCCTTGGGAGGACGAAAATGACCTAAATGTTAATCCAATGACACAAATGAACTTATTGTATGCAAAAGATTGGTTAAAAACCCTAATTGCACATAAATAACCCTAGAGAGGACGAAAATGACCTAAATATTAATTCAATGAAACAAATGAACTTATTGGATGCACAAGATTGGTTAAAAACCCTAATTGCACATAAATAAGGCTACGGAGGACGAAAATGACTTAAATGTTCATCCAATGACACAAATGAACTTGTTGGAGGCACAAGATTGGTTAAAAACCCTAATTGCACATAAATAACCCTAGAGAGGACGAAAATGACCTAAATGTTAATCCAATGACACAAATGAACTTATTGGATGCACAAGATTGGTTAAAAACCCTAATTGCACATAAATAAGGCTACGGAGAACGAAAATGACCTAAATGTTAATCCAACGACACAAATGAACTTTTGGGATGCACAAAATTTGTTAAAAACCCTAACTGCACATGAATAAGCCTAGGGAGGACAAAAATGACCTAAATGTTAATCCAATCAAACAAATAAACTTATTGGATGCACAAGACTAGTTAAAAACCCTAATTGGACATAAATAACCATAGAGAGGACGAAAATGTCCTAAATGTTAATCCAAAGACACAAATGAACTTTTCGGATGCACAAGATTGGTTAAAAACCCTAATTGCCCAAGAATAAGCCTAGGGAGGACGAAAATGACCTAAATGTTAATCCAATGACACAAATGAAATTTTTGGATGCACAAGATTGGTTAAAAACCCTAATTGCACAAGAATAAGCCTTGGGAGGACGAAAATGACCTAAATGTTCATCCAATGACATAAACACACCTATTGGATGCAGAAGATTGGTTAAAAACCCTAATTGAACAAGAACAACACTAGGGAGGACGAAAATGACCTAAATGTTCATCCAATGACACAAATGAACTTTTGGGTTGCAGAAGATTGGTTAAAAACCCTAATTGAACAAGAATAAGCCTGGGGAGGACGAAAATAACCTAAATGTTAATCCAATGACACAAATGAACTTATTGGATGCACAAGATTGGTTAAAAACCCTAATTGGACAAGAATAAGCCTTGGGAGGACGAAAATGACCTAAATGTTAATCCAATGACGCAAATGAACTTATTGGATGCAAAAGATTGGTTACAAACCCTAATTGCACATAAATAACCCTAGAGAGGACGAAAATGACCTAAATGTTAATTCAATGAAACAAATGAACATATTGGATGCACAAGATTGGTTAAAAACCCTAATTGCACATAAATAAGGCTACGGAGGACGAAAATGACCTAAATGTTCATCCAATGACACAAATGAACTTATTGGATGCACAAGATTGGTTAAAAACCGTAATTGCACAAGAATATGCCTAGGGAGGACGAAAATGACATAAATGTTATTCCAAAGACACAAGTGAACTTTTTGGATGCACAAGACTAGTTAAAAACCCTAATTGGACAAGAATAAGCCTGGGGAGGACGAAAATAACCTAAATGTTAATCCAAAGACACAAATGAACTTTTTGGAAGCACAAGATTGGTTCAAAACCCTAATTGCACAAGAATAAGCCTAGGGAGGACGAAAATGACCTAAATGTTAATCCAATGACACAAATGAACTTATTGGATGCACAAGATTGGTTAAAAACCCTTATTGGAGAAGAATAAGCCTTGGGAGGACGAAAATGACCTAAATGTTAATCCAATGACACAAATGAAAGATTTGTTAAAAACCCTAACTGCAAATGAATAAGCCTAGGGAGGACAAAAATGACCTTAATGTTAATCCAATGACACAAATAAACTTATTGGATGCACAAGACTAGTTAAAAACCCTAATTGGACATAAATAACCATAGAGAGGACGAAAATGTCCTAAATGTTAATCCAAAGACACAAATGAACTTTTTGGATGCACAAGATTGGTTAAAAACCCTAATTGCCCAAGAATAAGCCTAGGGAGGACGAAAATGACCTAAATGTGAATCCAATGACACAAATGAACTTTTTGGATGCACAAGATTGGGTAAAAACCCTAATTGCACAAGAATAAGCCTAGGGAGGATGAAAATGACCTAAATGTTCATCCAATGACATAAACACACCTATTGGATGCAGAAGATTGGTTAAAAACCCTAATTGGACAAGAATAACCCTAGGGAGGACGAAAATGACCTAAATGTTCATCCAAAGACACAAATGATCTTTTTGGATGCACAAGATTGGTTCAAAACCCTAATTGCACAAGAATAAGCCTAGGGAGGACGAAAATGACCTAAATGTTAATCCAATGACACAAATGAACTTATTGGATGCACAAGATTGGTTAAAAACCCTAATTGCACATAAATAAGGCTACGGAGGACGAAAATGACCTAAATGTTCATCCAATGACACAAATGAACTTATTGGATGCACAAGATTGGTTAAAAACCTTAATTGCACATAAATAACCCTAGAGAGGACGAAAATGACCTAAATGTTAATCCAATGACACAAATGAACTTATTGGATGCACAAGATTGGTTAAAAACCCTAATTGCACATAAATAAGGCTACGGAGAACGAAAATGACCTAAATGTTAATCCAACGACACAAAAAAACTTTTTGGATGCACAAGATATGTTAAAAACCCTAACCGCACATGAATAAGCCTAGGGATGACAAAAATGACCTAAATGTTAATCCAATGACACAAATAAACTTATTGGATGCACAAGACTAGTTAAAAACCCTAATTGGACATAAATAACCATAGAGAGGACGAAAATGTCCTAAATGTTAATCCAAAGACACAAATGAACTTTTTGGATGCACAAGATTGGTTAAAAACCCTAATTGCCCAAGAATAAGCATAGGGAGGACGAAAATGACCTAAATGTTAATCCAATGACACAAATGAACTTATTGGATGCACAAGATTGGTTAAAAACCCTAATTGCACATAAATAAGGCTACGGAGGACGAAAATGACCTAAATGTTAATCCAACGACACAAATGAACTTTTGGGATGCACAATATTTGTTAAAAACCCTAACTGCACATGAATAAGCCTAGGGAGGACAAAAATGACCTAAATGTTAATCCAATGAAACAAATAAACTTATTGGATGCACAAGACTAGTTAAAAACCCTAATTGGACATAAATAACCATAGAGAGGACGAAAATGTCCTAAATGTTAATCCAAAGACACAAATGAACTTTTTGGATGCACAAGATTGGTTAAAAACCCTAATTGCCCAAGAAAAAGCCCAGGGAGGACGAAAATGACCTAAATGTTAATCCAATGACACAAATGAACTTTTTGGATGCACAAGATTGGTTAAAAACTCTAATTGCACAAGAATAAGCCTTGGGAGGACGAAAATGACCTAAATGTTCATCCAATGACATAAACACACCTATTGGATGCAGAAGATTGGTTAAAAACCCTAATTGAACAAGAACAACCCTAGGGATGACGAAAATGACCTAAATGTTCATCCAATGACACAAATGAACTTTTGGGTTGCAGAAGATTGGTTAAAAACCCTAATTGGACAAGAATAAGCCTGGGGAGGACGAAAATAACCTAAATGTTAATCCAAAGACACAAATGAACTTTTTGGAAGCACAAGATTGGTTCAAAACCCTAATTGCACAAGAATAAGCCTAGGGAGGACGAAAATGACCTAAATGTTAATCCAATGACATAAATGAACTTATTGGATACACAAGATTGGTTAAAAACCCTAATTGGACAAGAATAAGCCTTGGGAGGACGAAAATGACCTAAATGTTAATCCAATGACACAAATGAACTTATTGGATGCAAAAGATTGGTTAAAAACCCTAATTGCACATAAATAACCCTAGAGAGGACGAAAATGACCTAAATGTTAATCCAAAGACACAAATGAACTTTTTGGATGCACAAGATTGGTTAAAAACCCTAATTGCACATAAGAATAAGCCTAGGGAGGAAGAAAATGACCTAAATGTTAATCCAATGACACAAATGAACTTATTGGATGCACAACATTGGATAAAAACCCTAATTGCACATGAATAACCCTAGAGAGGACGAAAATGACCTAAATGTTAATCCAATGACACAAATGAACTTATTGGATGCACAAGATTGGTTAAAAACCCTAATTGGACAAGAATAAGCCTTGGGAGGACGAAAATGACCTAAATGTTAATCCAATGACACAAATGAACTTATTGGATGCAAAAGATTGGTTAAAAACCCTAATTGCACATAAATAACCCTATAGAGGACGAAAATGACCTAAATGTTAATCCAATGACACAAACGAACTTATTGGATGCACAAGATTGGTTAAAAACCCTAACCGCACATGAATAAGGCTAGGGAGGACAAAAATGACCTAAATGTTAATCCAATGACACAAATAAACTTATTGGATGCACAAGATTGGTTAAAAACCCTAATTGGACAAGAATAAGCCTTGGGAGGACGAAAATGACCTAAATGTTAATCCAATGACACAAATGAACTTATTGGATGCAAAAGATTGGTTAAAAACCCTAATTGCACATAAATAACCCTAGAGAGGACGAAAATGACCTAAATATTAATTCAATGAAACAAATGAACTTATTGGATCCACAAGATTGGTTAAAAACCCTAATTGCACATAAATAAGGCTACGGAGGACGAAAATGACTTAAATGTTCATCCAATGACACAAATGAACTTATTGGAGGCACAAGATTGGTTAAAAACCCTAATTGCACATAAATAACCCTAGAGAGGACGAAAATGACCTAAATGTTAATCCAATGACACAAATAAACTTATTGGATGCACAAGATTGGTTAAAAACCCTAATTGCACATAAATAAGGCTACGGAGGACGAAAATGACCTAAATGTTCATCCAATGACACAAATGAACTTTTGGGTTGCAGAAGATTGGTTAAAAACCCTAATTGGACAAGAATAAGCCTGGGGAGGACGAAAATAACCTAAAAGTTAATCCAAAGACACAAATGAACTTTTTGGAAGCACAAGAATGGTTCAAAACCCTAATTGCACAAGAATAAGCCTAGGGAGGACGAAAATGACCTAAATGTTAATCCAATGACATAAATGAACTTATTGGATGCACAAGATTGGTTAAAAACCCTAATTGGACAAGAATAAGCCTTGGGAGGACGAAAATGACCTAAATGTTAATCCAATGACACAAATGAACTTATTGGATGCAAAAGATTGGTTACAAACCCTAATTGCACATAAATAACCCTAGAGAGGACGAAAATGACCTAAATATTAATTCAATGAAACAAATGAACTTATTGGATGCACAAGATTGGTTAAAAACCCTAATTGCACATAAATAAGGCTACGGAGGACGAAAATGACCTAAATGTTAATCCAATGACACAAATGAACTTATTGGATGCACAAGATTAGTTAAAAACCCTAATTGCACATAAATAAGGCTACGGAGGACGAAGATGACCTAAATGTTAATCCAAAGACACAAATGAACTTTTTGGATGCACAAGATTTGTTAAAAACCCTAATTGCCCAAGAAAAAGCCTAGGGAGGACGAAAATGACCTAAATGTTAATCCAATGACACAAATGAACTTTTTGGATGCACAAGACTGGTTAAAAACCCTAATTGCACAAGAATAAGCCTTGGGAGGATGAAAATGACCTAGATGTTCATCCAATGACATAAAAAAACCTATTGGATGCAGAAGATTGGTTAAAAACCCTAATTGAACAAGAACAACCCTAGGGATGACGAAAATGACCTAAATGTTCATGCAATGACACAAATGAACTTTTGGGTTGCAGAAGATTGGTTAAAAACCCTAATTGGACAAGAATAAGCCTGGGGAGGACGAAAATAACCTAAATGTTAATCCAAAGACACAAATGAACTTTTTGGAAGCACAAGATTGGTTCAAAACCCTAATTGCACAAGAATAAGCCTAGGGAGGACGAAAATGACCTAAATGTTAATCCAATGACATAAATGAACTTATTGGATGCACAAGATTGGTTAAAAACCCTAATTCGACAAGAATAAGCCTTGGGAGGACGAAAATGACCTAAATGTTAATCCAATGACACAAATGAACTTATTGGATGCAAAAGATTGGTTACAAACCCTAATTGCACATAAATAACCCTAGAGAGGACGAAAATGACCTAAATATTAATTCAATGAAACAAATGAACTTATTGGATGCACAAGATTGGTTAAAAACCCTAATTGCACATAAATAAGGCTACGGAGGACGAAAATGACCTAAATGTTAATCCAATGACACAAATGAACTTATTGGATGCACAAGATTAGTTAAAAACCCTAATTGCACATAAATAAGGCTACGGAGGACGAAGATGACCTAAATGTTAATCCAAAGACACAAATGAACTTTTTGGAAGCACAAGACTGGTTCAAAACCCTAATTGCACCAGAATAAGCCTAGGGAGGACAAAAATGACCTAAATGTTAATCCAATGACACAAATGAACTTATTGGATGCACAAGATTGGTTAAAAACCCTAATTGGACAAGAATAAGCCTTGGGAGGACGAAAATGACCTAAATGTTAATCCAATGACACAAATGAACTTATTGGATGCAAAAGATTCGTTAAAAACCCTAATTGCATATAAATAATCCTAGAGAGGACGAAAATGACCTAAATGTTAATTCAATAAAACAAATGAACTTATTGGATGCCCAAGATTGGTTAAAAACCCTAATTGCACATAAATAAGGCTACGGAGGATGAAAATGACTTAAATGTTCATCCAATGACACAAATGAACTTATTGGAAGCACAAGACTAGTTAAAAACCCTAATTGGACATAAATAACGATAGAGAGGACGAAAATGTCCTAAATGTTAATCCAAAGACACAAATGAACTTTTTGGATGCACAAGATTGGTTAAAAACCCTAATTGCCCCAGAATAAGCCTAGGGAGGACGAAAATGACCTAAATGTTAATCCAATGACACAAATGAACTTATTGGATGCACAAGATTGGTTAAAAACCCTAATTGGACAAGAATAAACCTTGGGAGGACGAAAATGACCTAAATGTTAATCCAATGACACAAATGAACTTATTGGATGCAAAAGATTGGTTAAAAACCCTAATTGCATTTAAATAACCCTAGAGAGGACGAAAATGACCTAAATGTTAATTCAATGAAACAAATGAACTTATTGGATGCCCAAGATTGGTTAAAAACCCTAATTGCACATAAATAAGGCTACGGAGGACGAAAATGACTTAAATGTTCATCCAATGACACAAATGAACTTATTGGATGCACAAGATTGGTTAAAAACCCTAATTCACATAAATAACCCTTGAGAGGACGAAAATGTCCTAAATGTTAATCCAATGACACAAATGAACTTATTGGATGCACAAGATTGGTTAAAAACCCTAATTGCACATAAATAAGGCTACGGAGGATGAAAATGACTTAAATGTTCATCCAATGACACAAATGAACTTATTGGAAGCACAAGACTAGTTAAAAACCCTAATTGGACATAAATAACCATGGAGAGGACGAAAATGTCCTAAATGTTAATCCAAAGACACAAATGAACTTTTTGGATGCACAAGATTGGTTAAAAACCCTAATTGCCCAAGAATAAGCCTAGGGAGGACGAAAATGACCTAAATGTTAATCCAATGACACAAATGAACTTTTTGGATGCACAAGATTGGTTAAAAACCGTAATTGCACAAGAATAAGCCTAGGGAGGATGAAAATGACCTAAATGTTCATCCAATGACATAAACACACCTATTGGATGCAGAAGATTGGTTAAAAACCCTAATTGGACAAGAATAACCATAGGGAGGACGAAAATGACCTAAATGTTCATCCAAAGACACAAATGAACTTTTTGGATGCACAAGATTGGTTCAAAACCCTAATTGCACAAGAATAAGCCTAGGGAGGACGAAAATGACCTAAATGTTAATCCAATGACACAAATGAACTTATTGGATGCACAAGATTGGTTAGAAACCCTTATTGGACAAGAGTAAGCCTTGGGAGGACGAAAATGACCTAAATGTTAATCCAATTAAACAAATGAACTAATTGGATGCACAAGATTGGTTAAAAACCCTAATTGCACATAAATAACCCTAGAGAGGACGAAAATGACCTAAATATTAATCCAATGACACAAATGAACTTATTGGATGCACAAGATTGGTTAAAAAACCTAATTGCACATAAATAAGGCTACGGAGTACGAAAATGACCTAAATGTTAATCCAACGACACAAATGAACTTTTTGGATGCACAAGATTTATTAAAAACCCTAACTGCACATGAATAAGCCTAGGGAGGACAAAAATGACCTAAATGTTAATCCAATGACAAAAATAAACTTATTGGATGCACAAGACTAGTTAAAAACCCTAATTGGACACAAATAACCATAGAGAGGAAGAAAATGTCCTAAATGTTAATCCAAAGACACAAACGAACTTTTTGGATGCACAAGATTGGTTAAAAACCCTAATTGCCCAAGAATAAGCCTAGGGAGGATGAAAATGACCTAAATCTTAATCCAATGGCACAAATGAACTTTTTGGATGCACAAGATTGGTTTAAAACCCTAATTGCACAAGAATAAGCCTAGGGAGGAAGAAAATGACCTAAATGTTCATCCAATGACATAAACACACCTATTGGATGCAGAAGAATTGGTTAAAAACCCTAATTGGACAAGAATAACCCTAGGGAGGACGAAAATGACCTAAATGTTCATCCAAAGACACAAATGAACTTTTTGGATGCACAAGATTGGTTCAAAACCCTAATTGCACAAGAATAAGCCTAGGGAGGACGAAAATGACCTAAATGTTCATCCAAAGACACAAATGAACTTTTTGGATGCACAAGATTGGTTCAAAACCCTAATTGCACACGAATAAGCCTAGGGAGGACTAAAATGACCTAAATGTTAATCCAATGACACAAATGAACTTATTGGATGCACAAGATTGGTTAAAAACCCTAATTGCACATAAATAAGGCTACGGAGGACGAAGATGACCTAAATGTTCATCCAATGACACAAATGAACTTTTTGGTTGCAGAAGATTGGTTAAAAACACTAATTGCACAAGAATAAGCCTAGGGAGGACGAAAATGACTTAAATGTTAATCCAACGACACAAATGAACTTTTTGGACGCACAAGATTGGTTCAAAACCCTAATAGCACAAGAATAAGCCTAGGGAGGACGAAAATGACTTAAATGTTAATCCAAAGACACAAAAGAACTTTTTAGACGCACAAGATTGGTTCAAAACCCTAATTGCACAAGAATAAGCCTAGGGAGGACGAAAATGACCTAAATGTTAATCCAATGACACAAATGAACTTATTGGATGCACAAGATTGGTTAAAAACCCTAATTGGACAAGAATAAGCCTTGGGAGGACGAAAATGACCTAAATGTTAATCCAATGACACAAATGAACTTATTGGATGCAAAAGATTGGTTTAAAACCCTAATTGCACATAAATAACCCTAGAGAGGACGAACATGACCTAAATGTTAATTCAATAAAACAAATGAACTTATTGGATGCACAAGATTGGTTAAAAACCCTAATTGCACATAAATAACCCTAGAGAGGACGAAAATGACCTAAATGTTAATCCAATGACACAAATGAACTTATTGGATGCACAAGATTGGTTAAAAACCCTAATTGCACATAAATAAGGCTACGGAGGACGAAAATGACCTTAATGTTAATCCAACGACACAAATGAACTTTTTGGATGCACAAGATTTATTAAAAACCCTAACTGCACATGAATAAGCCTAGGGAGGACAAAAATGACCTAAATGTTAATCCAATGACAAAAATAAACTTATTGGATGCACAAGACTAGGTAAAAACCCTAATTGGACACAAATAACCATAGATAGGAAGAAAATGTCCTAAATGTTAATCCAAAGACACAAACGAACTTTTTGGATGCACAAGATTGGTTAAAAACCCTAATTGCCCAAGAATAAGCCTAGGGAGGACGAAAATGACCTAAATCTTAATCCAATGGCACAAATGAACTTTTTGGATGCACAAGATTGGTTTAAAACCCTAATTGCACAAGAATAAGCCTAGGGAGGAAGAAAATGACCTAAATGTTCATCCAATGACATAAACACACCTATTGGATGCAGAAGATTGGTTAAAAACCCTAATTGGACAAGAATAACCCTAGGGAGGACGAAAATGACCTAAATGTTCATCCAAAGACACAAATGAACTTTTTGGATGCACAAGATTGGTTCAAAACCCTAATTGCACAAGAATAACCCTAGGGAGGACGAAAATGACCTAAATGTTCATCCAAAGACACAAATGAACTTTTTGGATGCACAAGATTGGTTCAAAACCCTAATTGCACAAGAATAAGCCTAGGGAGGACGAAAATGACCTAAATGTTAATCCAATGACACAAATGAACTTATTGGATGCACAAGATTGGTTAGAAACCCTTATTGGACAAGAGTAAGCCTTGGGAGGACGAAAATGACCTAAATGTTAATCCAATTAAACAAATGAACTAATTGGATGCACAAGATTGGTTAAAAACCCTAATTGCACATAAATAACCCTAGAGAGGACGAAAATGACCTAAATATTAATCCAATGACACAAATGAACTTATTGGATGCACAAGATTGGTTAAAAACCCTAATTGCACATAAATAAGGCTACGGAGTACGAAAATGACCTAAATGTTAATCCAACGACACAAATGAACTTTTTGGATGCACAAGATTTATTAAAAACCCTAACTGCACATGAATAAGCCTAGGGAGGACAAAAATGACCTAAATGTTAATCCAATGACAAAAATAAACTTATTGGATGCACAAGACTAGTTAAAAACCCTAATTGGACACAAATAACCATAGAGAGGAAGAAAATGTCCTAAATGTTAATCCAAAGACACAAACGAACTTTTTGGATGCACAAGATTGGTTAAAAACCCTAATTGCCCAAGAATAAGCCTAGGGAGGATGAAAATGACCTAAATCTTAATCCAATGGCACAAATGAACTTTTTGGATGCACAAGATTGGTTTAAAACCCTAATTGCACAAGAATAAGCCTAGGGAGGAAGAAAATGACCTAAATGTTCATCCAATGACATAAACACACCTATTGGATGCAGAAGAATTGGTTAAAAACCCTAATTGGACAAGAATAACCCTAGGGAGGACGAAAATGACCTAAATGTTCATCCAAAGACACAAATGAACTTTTTGGATGCACAAGATTGGTTCAAAACCCTAATTGCACAAGAATAAGCCTAGGGAGGACGAAAATGACCTAAATGTTCATCCAAAGACACAAATGAACTTTTTGGATGCACAAGATTGGTTCAAAACCCTAATTGCACACGAATAAGCCTAGGGAGGACTAAAATGACCTAAATGTTAATCCAATGACACAAATGAACTTATTGGATGCACAAGATTGGTTAAAAACCCTAATTGCACATAAATAAGGCTACGGAGGACGAAGATGACCTAAATGTTCATCTAATGACACAAATGAACTTTTTGGTTGCAGAAGATTGGTTAAAAACACTAATTGCACAAGAATAAGCCTAGGGAGGACGAAAATGACTTAAATGTTAATCCAACGACAGAAATGAACTTTTTGGACGCACAAGATTCGTTCAAAACCCTAATAGCACAAGAATAAGCCTAGGGAGGACGAAAATTACTTAAATGTTAATCCAAAGACACAAAAGAACTTTTTAGACGCACAAGATTGGTTCAAAACCCTAATTGCACAAGAATAAGCCTAGGGAGGACGAAAATGACCTAAATGTTAATCCAATGACACAAATGAACTTATTGGATGCACAAGATTGGTTAAAAACCCTAATTGGACAAGAATAAGCCTTGGGAGGACGAAAATGACCTAAATGTTAATCCAATGACACAAATGAACTTATTGGATGCAAAAGATTGGTTTAAAACCCTAATTGCACATAAATAACCCTAGAGAGGACGAACATGACCTAAATGTTAATTCAATAAAACAAATGAACTTATTGGATGCACAAGATTGGTTAAAAACCCTAATTGCACATAAATAACCCTAGAGAAGACGAAAATGACCTAAATGTTAATCCAATGACACAAATGAACTTATTGGATCCACAAGATTGGTTAAAAACCCTAATTGCACATAAATAAGGCTACGGAGGACGAAAATGACCTTAATGTTAATCCAACGACACAAATGAACTTTTTGGATGCACAAGATTTATTAAAAACCCTAACTGCACATGAATAAGCCTAGGGAGGACAAAAATGACCTAAATGTTAATCCAATGACAAAAATAAACTTATTGGATGCACAAGACTAGGTAAAAACCCTAATTGGACACAAATAACCATAGATAGGAAGAAAATGTCCTAAATGTTAATCCAAAGACACAAACGAACTTTTTGGATGCACAAGATTGGTTAAAAACCCTAATTGCCCAAGAATAAGCCTAGGGAGGACGAAAATGACCTAAATCTTAATCCAATGGCACAAATGAACTTTTTGGATGCACAAGATTGGTTTAAAACCCTAATTGCACAAGAATAAGCCTAGGGAGGAAGAAAATGACCTAAATGTTCATCCAATGACATAAACACACCTATTGGATGCAGAAGATTGGTTAAAAACCCTAATTGGACAAGAATAACCCTAGGGAGGACGAAAATGACCTAAATGTTCATCCAAAGACACAAATGAACTTTTTGGATGCACAAGATTGGTTCAAAACCCTAATTGCACAAGAATAAGCCTAGGGAGGACGAAAATGACCTAAATGTTCATCCAAAGACACAAATGAACTTTTTGGATGCACAAGATTGGTTCAAAACCCTAATTGCACAAGAATAAGCCTAGGGAGGACAAAAATGACCTAAATGTTAATCCAATGACACAAATGAACTTATTGGATGCAAAAGATTCGTTAAAAACCCTAATTGCATATAAATAATCCTAGAGAGGACGAAAATGACCTAAATGTTAATTCAATAAAACAAATGAACTTATTGGATGCCCAAGATTGGTTAAAAACCCTAATTGCACATAAATAAGGCTACGGAGGATGAAAATGACTTAAATGTTCATCCGATGACACAAATGAACTTATTGGAAGCACAAGACTAGTTAAAAACCCTAATTGGACATAAATAACCATAGAGAGGACGAAAATGTCCTAAATGTTAATCCAAAGACACAAATGAACTTTTTGGATGCACAAGATTGGTTAAAAACCCTAATTGCCCCAGAATAAGCCTAGGGAGGACGAAAATGACCTAAATGTTAATCCAATGACACAAATGAACTTATTGGATGCACAAGATTGGTTAAAAACCCTAATTGGACAAGAATAAACCTTGGGAGGACGAAAATGACCTAAATGTTAATCCAATGACACAAATGAACTTATTGGATGCAAAAGATTGGTTAAAAACCCTAATTGCATTTAAATAACCCTAGAGAGGACGAAAATGACCTAAATGTTAATTCAATGAAACAAATGAACTTATTGGATGCCCAAGATTGGTTAAAAACCCTAATTGCACATAAATAAGGCTACGGAGGACGAAAATGACTTAAATGTTCATCCAATGACACAAATGAACTTATTGGATGCACAAGATTGGTTAAAAACCCTAATTCACATAAATAACCCTTGAGAGGACGAAAATGTCCTAAATGTTAATCCAATGACACAAATGAACTTATTGGATGCACAAGATTGGTTAAAAACCCTAATTGCACATAAATAAGGCTACGGAGGACGAAGATGACCTAAATGTTAATCCAATGACACAAATGAACTTATTGGATGCACAAGATTGGTTAAAAACCCTAATTGCACATAAATAAGGCTACGGAGGATGAAAATGACTTAAATGTTCATCCAATGACACAAATGAACTTATTGGATGCACAAGATTGGTTCAAAACCCTAATTGCACAAGAATAAGCCTAGGGAGGACGAAAATGACCTAAATGTTCATCCAAAGACACAAATGAACTTTTTGGATGCACAAGATTGGTTCAAAACCCTAATTGCACAAGAATAAGCCTAGGGAGGACAAAAATGACCTAAATGTTAATCCAATGACACAAATGAACTTATTGGATGCACAAGATTGGTTAAAAACCCTAATTGCACATAAATAAGGCTACGGAGGACGAAGATGACCTAAATGTTCATCCAATGACACAAATGAACTTTTTGGTTGCAGAAGATTGGTTAAAAACACTAATTGCACAAGAATAAGCCTAGGGAGGACGAAAATGACTTAAATGTTAATCCAACGACACAAATGAACTTTTTGGGCGCACAAGATTGGTTCAAAACCCTAATTGCACAAGAATAAGCCTAGGGAGGACGAAAATGACTTAAATGTTAATCCAAAGACACAAATGAACTTTTTAGACGCACAAGATTGGTTCAAAACCCTAATTGCACAAGAATAAGCCTAGGGAGGACGAAAATGACCTAAATGTTAATCCAATGACACAAATGAACTTATTGGATGCACAAGATTGGTTAAAAACCCTAATTGGGCAAGAATAAGCCTAGGGAGGACGAAAATGACCTAAATGTTAATCCAATGACACAAATGAACTTATTGGATGCAAAAGATTGGTTTAAAACCCTAATTGCACATAAATAACCCTAGAGAGGATGAAAATGACCTAAATGTTAACATAATTGCACATAAATAACCCTAGAGAGGATGAAAATGACCTAAATGTTAATCCAATGACACAAATGAACTTATTGGATGCACAAGATTGGTTAAAAACCCTAATTTCACATAAATAAGCCTAGGGAGGATGAAAATGATCTAAATGTTCATCCAATGACATAAACACACCTATTGGATGCAGAAGATTGGTTAAAAACCCTAATTGGACAAGAATAACACTAGGGAGGACGAAAATGACCTAAATGTTCATCCAAAGACACAAATGAACTTTTTGGATGCACAGGATTGGTTCAAAACCCTAATTGCACAAGAATAAGCCTAGGGAGGACGAAAATGACCTAAATGTTAATCAAATGACACAAATGAACTTATTGGATGCACAAGATTGGTTAAAAACCCTTATTGGACAAGAGTAAGCCTTGGGAGGACGAAAATGACCTAAATGTTAATCCAATGACACAAATGAACTTATTGGATGCACAAGATTGGTTAAAAACCCTAATTGCACATAAATAACCCTAGAGAGGACGAAAATGACCTAAATATTAATCCAATGACACAAATGAACTTATTGGATGCACAAGATTGGTTAAAAACCCTAATTGCACATAAATAAGGCTACGGAGGACGAAAATGACCTAAATGTTAATCCAACGACACAAATGAACTTTTTGGATGCACAAGATTTATTAAAAACCCTAACTGCACATGAATAAGCCTAGGGAGGACAAAAATGACCTAAATGTTAATCCAATGACAAAAATAAACTTATTGGATGCACAAGACTAGTTAAAAACCCTAATTGGACACAAATAACCATAGAGAGGACGAAAATGTCCTAAATGTTAATCCAAAGACACAAACGAACTTTTTGGATGCACAAGATTGGTTAAAAACCCTAATTGCCCAAGAATAAGCCTAGGGAGGACGAAAATGACCTAAATCTTAATCCAATGGGACAAATGAACTTTTTGGATGCACAAGATTGGTTTAAAACCCTAATTGCACATAAATAACACTAGAGAGGACGAACATGACCTAAATGTTAATTCAATGAAACAAATGAACTTATTGGATGCACAAGATTGGTTAAAAACCCTAATTGCACATAAATAACCCTAGAGAGGACGAAAATGACCTAAATGTTAATCCAATGACACAAATGAACTTATTGGATGCACAAGATTGGTTAAAAACCCTAATTGCACATAAATAAGGCTACAGAGGACGAAAATGACCTTAATGTTAATCCAACGACACAAATGAACTTTTTGGATGCACAAGATTTGTTAAAAACCCTAACTGCACATGAATAAGCCTAGGGAGGACAAAAATGACCTAAATGTTAATCCAATGAAACAAATAAACTTATTGGATGCACAAGACTAGTTAAAAACCCTAATTGGACATAAATAACCATAGAGAGGACAAAAATGTCCTAAATGTTAATCCAAAGACACAAATGAACTTTTTGGATGCACAAGATTGGTTAAAAACCCTAATTGCCCAAGAATAAACCTAGGGAGGACGAAAATGACCTAAATGTTACACATATGTTCTTTTTTGATGTTATTGACAAGCATACAATCTGAAATAAATCTAACACTGTCAACTGAGAAAAATTTCAGGAACAACAAATTCAATCCTACATACTCGAGACAATTGCTTGGAACTCAAGGAATCAACAAAATCTTGATGATCCATGAGCACATCGATTAGTACAATCGATTCTATAACAGGGTTGAATAGCTTTATAAAGTTTGGTGTTACCCAATCGATTAGCACAATCGATTTGTACATCCTTGAAGAAATCAAACGGGCTATCAATCGATTCTCCAAATCGATTGGTACACCTATTAGAAAATAAATTGTGCAAGTCAGAGAGCTAGTTTGCCACAAATCGATTAGGCAAATCGATTGAGTAAATCACCAAGACTGACCTGATTGTTTACATCGATTAGACAAATCGATTGACATTCTTACTGAAATTAAAATGTGCAAGTCAGTAGCACGTTTTGCAGGCAATCGATTTGGCAAATCGATTGAATGAATCACATCTTTAATTTTGTTTTGTCTACATCGATTGACACAATCGATTGTTAATGTCCCAGAGCCAAACCTGTTTACTAAATCGATTAGGCCAGTCGATTCACTAAAACAAGTTTCAAAATAACTTAGGTCTGGAACATACACAATCGATTACCACAATCTGCTTATATACATCTGTGTTATAAATGTTGGTATCAATCGACTTGGTAAATCGATTGAATAAACCAACTGATGAAAAGTGCTTCAGACTTAAAGTCCACAATCGATTGACACAATCGATTGACACAAAAAGTTTTAGAAACAGAGATGACTGAATGGTTAAATCGATTAAGCACATCGATGGTTTTGATCTCGTTGTTTGAACAAAACACATCAAGTCGATTCTGCAAATCGATTTAATTATATACTGTCATCAAAGTCTGAAGAACTACTTAAAATAATCAATTGAGTAAATCGATTAGAATGTTCAGTTTCAAGATTCAAGAAAAACAAGACTCGCGAAATCGATTGAGGAAATCGATTAGCCAGCCTTATGACTTTAATGAATCGATTGGGTAAATCGATTCATATGTTGTTTTTCCTGAAACTATATAAACTGTTTTACATTCTCTTCTTCTAAGATACACATACATACAAAATAGCAACAACACAGATACAACAACAATATACATATAACATTCTGATATCTTTGTTTCTCACTGTGAAATAACTTTGAACATTACTTTTTCAGTCATGAAGATTCATCTTTCATGATCAACAAGGACTGAGAAAGATTGCTGGAGAAACAACTTTAGAGAAGAAGATTGCTGAAGAAATTTTTGTGTAATTTCTGTTTAGATACATCTGTAAACAAATTCTTAAAACAAATAACATTGAGAAATCCAGTCTTAACTGGTGGTTATCTTCTGTGATTGAGAGGTCTCATCAAGAAGAAACTTGACTGTAATCTTGGAAGAGTTTATGGGAGATAAACTCTGGGATTCAGGGAGATAAGAATAGAATAGAAAGAATCGTTTTAGATTGATAGGCGAGGAGCTAGAACATCTGTAAACGGATTCTGAGATATTCTAGTGGAAAGGCCAAGATTGGATTTGATCTTGGGACTGGACGTAGGTCGTTCAACAACGGCTGAACCAGTATAAATCACTGCGTACAATCTTTCTTACCCTTATCTCTTTTTAATTTCTGCATTGTGTATTTGTTTGATATTGATTGAGTGCTTAAATATCTTTCTGCATATTTTGATATTACATGAAAGATTGTTTCTAGCATGATTGTATGTGAATCAATATCTTGAATAATAAATGTTCCTGGTGCATCTCTCAATATATTCTTTGATCCATATACTTTGTGCATTCATTAGTATTGTAGTTTTGGGACCTTAATTGATGCTGGGTTTAATAAATGTACGATTTGTTAAACTGTTGCGCATATCTCTAAAAATAGGTAATCTTCCGCATAATTTTCATTTAACAGAGGTTACTGGTACCAACACTAAATGTTAATCCAATGATACAAATGAACTTTTTGGATGCACAAGATTGGTTAAAAACCGTAATTGCACAAGAATAAGCCTAGGGAGGATGAAAATGACCTAAATGTTCATCCAATGACATAAACACACCTATTGGATGCAGAAGATTGGTTAAAAACCCTAATTGGACAAGAATAACCCTAGGGAGGACAAAAATGACCTAAATGTTCATCCAAAGACATAAATGAACTTTTTGGATGCACAAGATTGGTTCAAAACCCTAATTGCACAAGAATAAGCCTAGGGAGGACAAAAATGACCTAAATGTTAATCCAATGACACAAATGAACTTATTGGATGGACAAGATTGGTTAAAAACCCTTATTGGACAAGAGTAAGCCTTGGGAGGACTAAAATGACCTAAATGTTAATCCAATGACACAAATGAACTTATTGGATGCACAAGATTGGTTAAAAACCCTAATTGCACATAAATAAGGCTACGGAGGAAGAAAATGACCTAAATGTTAATCCAACGACACAAATGAACTTTTTGGATGCACAAGATTTATTAAAAACCCTAACTGCACATGAATAAGCCTAGGGAGGACAAAAATCACCTAAATGTTAATCCAATGACATAAACACACCTATTGGATGCAGAAGATTGGTTAAAAATCCTAATTGGACAAGAATAACCCTAGGGAGGACGAAAATGACCTAAATCTTCATCCAAAGACACAAATGAACTTTTTGGATGCACAAGATTGGTTCAAAACCCTAATTGCACAAGAATAAGCCTAGGGAGGACGAAAATGACCTAAATGTTCATCCAAAGACACAAATGAACTTTTTGGATGCACAAGATTGGTTCAAAACCCTAATTGCACAAGAATAAGCCTAGGGAGGACGAAAATGACCTAAATGTTCATCCAATGACATAAATGAACTTTTTGGATGCACAAGATTGGTTCAAAACCCTAATTGCACAAGAATAAGCCTAGGGAGGACGAAAATGACCAAAATGTTAATCCAATGACACAAATGAACTTATTGGATGCACAAGATTGGTTAAAAACCCTAATTGCACATAAATAAGGCTACGGAGGACGAAGATGACCTAAATGTTCATCCAATGACACAAATGAACTTTTTGGTTGCAGAAGATTGGTTAAAAACACTAATTGCACAAGAATAAGCCTAGGGAGGACGAAAATGACTTAAATGTTAATCCAACGACACAAATGAACTTTTTGGACGCACAAGATTGGTTCAAAACCCTAATTGCACAAGAATAAGCCTAGGGAGGACGAAAATGACTTAAATGTTAATCCAAAGACACAAATGAACTTTTTAGACGCACAAGATTGGTTCAAAACCCTAATTGCACAAGAATAAGCCTAGGGAGGACGAAAATGACCTAAATGTTAATCCAATGACACAAATGAACTTATTGGATGCACAAGATTGGTTAAAAACCCTAATTGGACAAGAATAAGCCTTGGGAGGACAAAAATGACCTAAATGTTAATCCAATGACACAAATGAACTTATTGGATGCAAAAGATTGGTTTAAAACCCTAATTGCACATAAATAACCCTAGAGAGGACGAAAATGACCTAAATGTTAATTCAATGAAACAAATGAACTTATTGGATGCACAAGATTGGTTAAAAACCCTAATTGCACATAAATAAGGCTACGGAGGACGAAAATGACCTAAATGTTCATTCAATGACACAAATGAACTTATTGGATGCACAAGATTGGTTAAAAACCCTAATTGCACATAAATAACCCTAGAGAAGACGAAAATGACCTAAATGTTAATCCAATGACACAAATGAACTTATTGGATGCACAAGATTGGTTAAAAACCCTAATTGCACATAAATAAGGCTACGGAGGACGAAAATTGCCTAAATGTTAATCCAACGACACAAACGAACTTTTTGGATGCACAAGATTTGTTAAAAACCCTAACTGCACATGAATAAGCCTAGGGAGGACAAAAATGACCTTAATGTTAATCCAATGACACAAATAAACTTATTGGATGCACAAGACTAGTTAAAAACCCTAATTGGACATAAATAACCATAGAGAGGACGAAAATGTCCTAAATGTTAATCCAAAGACACAAATGAACTTTTTGGATGCACAAGATTGATTAAAAACCCTAATTGCCCAAGAATAAGCCTAGGGAGGACGAAAATGACCTAAATGTTAATCCAATGACACAAATGAACTTTTTGGATGCACAAGATTGGTTAAAAACCCAAATTGCACAAAAATAAGCATAGGGAGGACGAAAATGACCTAAATGTTCATCCAATGACACAAATGAACTTATTGGATGCACAAGATTGATTAAAACCCTAATTGGACAAGAATAAGACTAGGGAGGACGAAAATGACCTAAATGTTCATCCAATGACACAAACACACCTATTGGATGCACAAGATTGGTTAAAAACCCTAATTGGACAAGAATAAGCCTTGGGAGGATGAAAAAGATCTAAATGTTCATCAAATGACACAAACACACCTATTGGATGCACAAGATTGGTTAAAAACCATAATTGGACAAGAATAAGCCTAGGGAGGACGAAAATGACCTAAATGTTCATCTAATGACACAAACACACCTATTGGATGCACAAGATTGGTTAAAAACCCTAATTGGACAAGAATAAGCCTAGGTAGGACGAAAATGACCAAAATGTTCATCCAATGACACAAACACACCAATTGGATACACAAGATTGGTTAAAACCCTAATTGGACAAAAATAAGCCTAGGGAGGACGAAAATGACCTAAATGTTCATCCAATGAAACAAATGAACTTATTGGATTCACATGATTGCTTAAAAACCGTAATTGGACAAGAATAAGCCTTGGGAGGACGAAAATGACCTAAATGTTCATCTAATGACACAAACACACCTATTGGATGCACAAGATTGGTTAAAAACCCTAATTGCACAAAACTAAGCCTAGTGAGGACGAAAATAACCTAAATGTTCATCCAATGACACAAATGAACTTATTGGATGCACAAGATTGCTTAAAACCCTATTTGGACAAGAATAAGACTAGGGAGGACGAAAATGACCTAAATGTTCATCCAATGACACAAACACACCTATTGGATGCACAAGATTGGTTAAAAACCCTAATTGGACAAGAATAAGCCTAGGGAGGACGAAAATGACCTAAATGTTCATCCAATGGCACAAATGAACTTATTGGATGCACAAGATTGCTTAAAACCCTAATTGGACAAGAATAAGACTAGGGAGGACGAAAATGACCTAAATGTTCATCCAATGACACAAACACATCTATTGGATGCACAAGATTGGTTAGAAACCCTAATTGAACAAGAATAAGCCTAGGGAGGACGAAAATTTCTTAAATATTAATCCAATGACACAAATACATCTATTGGATGCACAAGATTGGTTAGAAACCCTAATTGGACAAGAATAAGACTAGGGAGGACGAAAATGACCTAAATGTTCATCCAATGACACAAACACACCTATTGGATGCACAAGATTGGTTAAAAACCCTAATTGGACAAGAATAAGCCTAGGGAGGACGAAAATGACCTAAATGTTCATCCAATGACACAAATGAACTTATTGGATGCACAAGATTGGTTAAAAACCCTAATTGGAAGAGAATAAGCCTAGGGAGGACGAAAATGACCTAAATGTTCATCCAATGACACAAACACACCTATTGGATGCACAAGATTGGTTAGAAACCCTAATTGAACAAGAATAGGCCTAGGGAGGACGAAAATGACTTAAATCTTAATCCAATGACACAAATGAACTTATTGGACGCACAAGATTGCTTAAAACCCTAATTGGACAAGAATAAGACTAGGGAGGACGAAAATGACCTAAATGTTCATCCAATGACACAAACACACCTATTGGATGCACAAGATTGGTTAAAAACCCTAATTGGACAACAATAAGCCTAGGGAGGATGAAAATGACCTAAATGTTCATCTAATGACACAAACACACCTATTGGATGCACAAGATTGGTTAAAAACCCTAATTGCACAAAACTTAGCCTAGTGAGGACGAAAATAACCTAAATGTTCATCCAATGACACAAATGAACTTATTGGATGCACAAGATTGCTTAAAACCCTAATTGGACAAGAATAAGACTAGGGAGGACGAAAATGACCTAAATGTTCATCCAATGACACAAATGAACTTATTGGATGCACAAGATTGGTTAAAAACCCTAATCGGAAAAGAATAAGCCTAGGGAGGACGAAAATGACCTAAATGTTCGTCCAATGACAC
The DNA here is from genome assembly GCA_037974775.1 of Cicer pinnatifidum. NCBI lineage: Eukaryota > Viridiplantae > Streptophyta > Magnoliopsida > Fabales > Fabaceae > Cicer > Cicer pinnatifidum. Next base: position 23,775,585 of record JBBPBR010000008.1, on the reverse strand, counting down.
AAACACACCTATTGGATGCACAAGATTGCATAAAAACCCTAATTGGACAAGAATAAGACTAGGGAGGACGAAAATGACCTAAATGTTCATCCAATGACACAAATGAACTTATTGGATGCACAACGTTGGTTAAAAACCCTAATTGGACAAGAATAAGCCTAGGGAGGACGAAAATGACCTAAATGTTCGTCCAATGACACAAACACACCTATTGGATGCACAAGATTGCATAAAAACCCTAATTGGACAAGAATAAGCCTAGTGAGGACGAAAATGACCGAAATGTTCATCCAATGACACAAATGAACTTATTGGATGCACAAGATTGGTTAAAAACCCTAATTGTAAAACAATAAGTCTAGGGAAGACGAAAATGACCTAAATGTTCATCCAATGACACAAATGAACTTATTGGATGCACAAGATTGGTTAAAAACCCTAATTGGACAAGAAAAAGCCTAGGGAGGACGAAAATGACCTAAATGTTCATCCAATGACACAAATGAACTTATTGGATGCACAAGATTGGTTAAAAACCCTAATTGGACAAGAATAAGCCTAGGGAGGACGAAAATGACCTAAATGTTCGTCCAATGACACAAACACACCTATTGGATGCACTAGATTGCATAAAAATCCTAATTGGACAAGAATAAGACTGGGGAGGACGAAAATGACCTAAATGTTCGTCCAATGACACAAACACACCTATTGGATCCACAAGATTGCATAAAAACCCTAATTGGACAAGAATAAGCCTAGGGAGGACGAAAATGACCTAAATGTTCATCCAATGACACAAATGAACTTATTGGATGCACAAGATTGGTTAAAAACCCTAATTGGACAAGAAAAAGCCTAGGGAGGACGAAAATGACCTAAATGTTCATCCAATGACACAAATGAACTTATTGGATGCACAAGATTGCATAAAAACCCTAATCGGACAAGAATAAGCCTAGGTAGGACGAAAATGACCTAAATCTTTATCCAATGACACAAACACACCTATTGGATGCACAAGATTGCATAAAAACCCTAATTGGAGAAGAATAAGCCTAGGAAGGACGAAAATGACCTAAATGTTCATCCAATGACACAAATGAACTTATTGGATGCACAAGATTGGTTAAAAACCGTAATTGGACAAGAATAAGCCTAGGGAGGACGAAAATGACCTAAATGTTCATCCAATGACACAAATGAACTTATTGGATGCACAAGATTGGTTAAAAACCCTAATTGGACAAGAAAAAGCCTAGGGAGGACGAAAATGACCTAAATGTTCATCCAATGACACAAATGAACTTATTGGATGCACAAGATTGGCTAAAAACCCTAATTGGACAAGAATAAGCCTAGGGAGGACGAAAATGACCTAAATGTTCAACCAATGACACAAATGAACTTATTGGATGCACAAGATTGGTTAAAAACCCTAATTGGACAAGAATAAGCATAGGGAGGACGAAAATGACCTAAATGTTCATCCAATGACAAAACACACCTATTGGATGCACAAGATTGGTTAGAAACCCTAATTGGACAAGAATAAGCCTAGGGAGGACGAAAATGACTTAAATGTTCATCCAATGACACAAACACACCTATTGGATGCACAAGATTGGTTTAAAACCCTAATTGGACAAGAATAAGCCTAGGGAGGACGAAAATGACTTAAATATTAATCCAATGACACAAATGAACTTATTGGATGCACAAGATTGCTTAAAACCCTAATTGGACAAGAATAAGTCTAGGGAGGACGAAAATGACCTAAATGTTCATCAAATGACACAAACACACCTATTGGATGCACAAGATTGGTTAAAAACCCTAATTGGACAACAATAAGCCTAGGGAGGATGAAAATCACCTAAATGTTCATCTAACAACACAAACACACCTATTGGATGCACAAGATAGGTTAAAAACCCTAATTGCACAAAAATAAGCATGGGGAGGACGAAAATGACCTAAATGTTCATCCAATGACACAAATGAACTTATTGGATGCACAAGATTGATTAAAACCCTAATTGGACAAGAATAAGACTAGGGAGGACGAAAATGACCTAAATGTTCATCCAATGACACAAACACACCTATTGGATGCACAAGATTGGTTAAAAACCCTAATTGGACAAGAATAAGCCTAGGGAGGACGAAAATGACCAAAATGTTCAACCAATGACACAAATGAACTTATTGGATGCACAAGATTGGTTAAAAACCCTAATTGGACAAGAATAAGCCTAGGGAGGACGAAAATGACCTAAATGTTCATCTAATGACACAAACACACCTATTGGATGCACAAGATTGGTTAAAAACCCAAATTGCACAAAAATAAGCCTAGGGAGGACGAAAATGACCTAAATGTTCATCGAATGACACAAATGAACTTATTGGATGCACAAGATTGATTAAAACCCTAATTGGACAAGAATAAGACTAGGGAGGACGAAAATGACCTAAATGTTCATCCAATGACACAAACACACCTATTGGATGCACAAGACTGGTTAAAAACCCTAATTGGACAAGAATAAGCCTAGGGAGGACGAAAATGACCAAAATGTTCAACCAATGACATAAATGAACTTATTGGATGCACAAGATTGGTTAAAAACCCTAATTGGACAAGAATAAGCCTAGGGAGGACGAAAATGACCTAAATGTTAATCCAATGCCACAAATGAACTTATTGGATGCACAACATTGATTAAAACCCTAATTGGACAACAATAAGACTAGGGAGGACGAAAATGACCTAAATGTTCATCCAATGGCACAAACACACCTATTGGATGCACAAAATTGGTTACAAACCCTAATTGTTCAAGAATAAGCCTAGGGTGGACGAAAATGACCTAAATGTTTATCCAATGACACAAATGAACTTATTGGATGCACAAGTTTGCTAAAACCCTAATTGGACAAGAATAAGCCTTGGGAGGATGAAAATGATCTAAATGTTCATCAAATGACACAAACACACCTATTGGATGCACAAGATTGGTTAAAAACCCTAATTGGACAAGAATAAGCCTAGGGAGGACGAAAATGACCTAAATGTTCATCTAATGACACAAACACACCTATTGGATGCACAAGATTGGTTAACAACCCAAATTGCACAAAAATAAGCCTAGGGAGGACAAAAATGACCTAAATGTTCATCCAATGACACAAATGAACTTATTGGATGCACAAGATTGATTAAAACCCTAATTGGACAAGAATAAGACTAGGGAGGACGAAAATGACCTAAATGTTCATCCAATGACACAAACACACCTATTGGATGCACAAGATTGGTTAAAAACCCTAATTGGACAAGAATAAGCCTAGGGAGGACGAAAATGACCAAAATGTTCAACCAATGACACAAATGAACTTATTGGATGCACAAGATTAGTTAAAAACCCTAATTGGACAAGAATAAGCCTTGGGAGGATGAAAATGATCTAAATGTTCATCAAATTACACAAACACACCTATTGGATGCACAAGATTGGTTAAAAACCCTAATTGGACAAGAATAAGCCTAGGGAGGACGAAAATGACCTAAATGTTCATCTAATGACACAAACACACCTATTGGATGCACAAGATTGGTTAAACACCCAAATTGCACAAGAATAAGCCTAGGGAGGACGAAAATGACCTAAATCTTCATCCAATGACACAAATGAACTTATTGGATGCACATGATTGATTAAAACCCTAATTGGACAAGAATAAGACTAGGGAGGACGAAAATGAACTAAATGTTCATCCAATGACACAAACACACCTATTGGATGCACAAGATTGGTTAAAAACCCTAATTGGACAAGAATAAGCATAGGGTGGACAAAAATGACCTAAATGTTTATCTAATGACACAAATGAACTTATTGAATGCACAAGATTGGTTAAAAACCCTAATTGCACAAGAATAAGCCTAGGGAGGACGAAAATGACCTAAATGTTAATCCAATGACACAAATGAACTTATTGGATGCACAAGATTGGTTAAAAACCCTTATCAGACAAGAATAAGCCTTGGGAGGACGAAAATGACCTAAATGTTAATCCAATGACACAAATGAACTTATTGGATTCACAAGATTGGTTAAAAACCCTAATTGCACATAAATAACCCTAGAGAGGACGAAAATGACCTAAATGTTAATCCAATGACACAAATGAACTTATTGGATGCACAAGATTGGTTAAAAACCCTAATTGCACATAAATAAGGCTACGGAGGACGAAAATGACCTAAATGTTCATCCAATGACACAAATGAACTTTTTGGTTGCAGAAGATTGGTTAAAAACCCTAATTGGACAAGAATAAGCCTAGGGAGGACGAAAATGACCTAAATGTTAATCCAATGACACAAATGAACTTATTGGATGCACAAGATTGGTTAAAAACCCTAATTGCACATGAATAACCCTAGAGAGGACGAAAATAACCTAAATGTTAATCCAATGACAGAAATGAACTTATTGGATGCACAAGATTGGTTAAAAACCCTAATTGCACATAGATAAGGCTACGAAGGACGAAGATGACCTAAATGTTCATCCAATGACACAAATAAACTTTTTGGTTGCATAAGATTGGTTAAAAACCCTAATTGGACAAGAATAAGCCTAGGGAGGACGAAAATGACCTAAATGTTAATCCAATGACACAAATGAACTTATTGGATGCACAACATTGGTAAAAACCATAATTGCACAAAAATAAGGCTACGGAGGACGAAGATGGCCTAAATGTGCAGCCAATGACACAAATGAACTTTTTGGTTACAGAAGATTGGTTAAAAACACTAATCGGACAAGAATAACTCTAGGGAGGACGAAAATGACCTAAATATTCATCCAAAGACACAAATGAACTTTTTGGATGCACAAGATTGGTTCAAAACCCTAATTGCACAAGAATAAGCCTAGGGAGGACGAAAATGACCTAAATGTTAATCCAACGACACAAATGAACTTATTGGATGCACAAGATTGGTTAAAAACCCTAATTGCCCAAGAATAAGCCTAGGGAGGACGAAAATGACCTAAATGTTAATCCAATGACACAAATGAACTTTTTGGATGCACAAGATTGGTTAAAAACCCTAATTGCACAAGAATAAGCCTAGGGAGGATGAAAATGACCTAAATGTTCATCCAATGACATAAACACACCTATTGGATGCAAAAGATTGGTTAAAAACCCTAATTGGACAAGAATAACCCTAGGGAGGACGAAAATGACCTAAATGTTCATCCAAAGACACAAATGAACTTTTTGGATGCCCAAGATTGGTTCAAAACCCTAATTGCACAAGAATAAGCCTAGGGAGGACGAAAATGACCTAAATGTTAATCCAATGACACAAATGAACTTTTTGGATGCACAAGATTGGTTAAAAACCCTAATTGCACAAGAATAAGCCTAGGGAGGATGAAAATGACCTAAATGTTCATCCAATGACATAAACACACCTATTGGATGCAGAAGATTGGTTAAAAACCCTAATTGGACAAGAATAACCCTAGGGAGGACGAAAATGACCTAAATGTTCATCCAAAGACACAAATGAACTTTTTGGATGCACAAGATTGGTTCAAAACCCTAATTGCACAAGAATAAGCCTAGGGAGGACAAAAATGACCTAAATGTTAATCCAATGACACAAATGAACTTATTGGATGCACAAGATTGGTTAAAAACCCTAATTGCACAAGAATAAGCCTAGGGAGGACGAAAATGACCTAAATGTTAATCCAATGACACAACTCAACTTATTGGATGCACAAGATTGGTTAAAAACCCTAATTGGACAAGAATATGCCTAGGGAGGACGAAAATGACCAAATTGATCATCCAATGACACAAACACACCTATTGGATGCACAAGATTGGTTAAAAACCCTAATTGGACAAGAATATGCCTAGGGAGGAAGAAAATAACCTAAATATTAATTTAATGACACAAACAAACTAATCGGATGCACAAGATTGGTTAAAAACCCTAATTGGACAAGAATAAGCCTAGGGAGGACGAAAATGACCTAATTGATCATCCAATGACACAAACACACCTATTGGATGCACAAGATTGGTTAAAAACCCTAATTGGACAAGAATAAGCCTAGGGAGGACGAAAATGACCTAATTGATCATCCAATGACACAAACACACCTATTGGATGCACAAGATTGGTTAAAAACCCTAATTGGACCAGAATAAACCTAGGGAGGACGAAAATGACCTAATTGATCATCCAATGACACAAACACACCTATTGGATGCACAAGATTGGTTAAAAACCCTAATTGGACAAGAATATGCCTAGGGAGGACGAAAATGACCTAAATATAAATTCAACGACACAAACAAAATTATTGGATGCACAAGATTGGTTAAAAACCCTAATTGGACAAGAATAAGCCTAGGGAGGACGAAAATGACCTAATTGATCATCCAATGACACAAACACACCTATTGGATGCACAAGATTGGTTAAAAACCCTAATTGGACAAGAATAAGCCTAGGGAGGACGAAAATGACCTAATTGATCATCCAATGGCACAAACACACCTATTGGATGCACAAGATTGGTTTAAAACCCTAGTTGGAGAAGAATATGCCAAGGGTGGACGAAAATGACCTAATTGATCATCCAATGACACAAATGAACTTATTGGATGCACAAGATTGGTTAAAAACCCTAATTGGACAAGAATAAGCCTAGGGAGGACGAAAATGACCTAATTGATCATCCAATGACACAAACACACCTATTGGATGCACAAGATTGGTTAAAAACCCTAATTGGACAAGAATAAGCCTAGGGAGGATCAAAATGACCTAATTGATCATCCATTGCCACAAACACACCTATTGGATGCACAAGATTGGTTAAAAACCCTAATTGGACAAGAATATGCCTAGGAAGGACGAAAATGACCTAATAGATCATCCAATGACACAAACACACCTATTGGATGCACAAGATTGGTTAAAAACCCTAATTGGACAAGAATATGCCTAGGGAGGACGAAAATGACCTAATTGATCATCCAATGACACAAACACACCTATTGGATGCACAAGATTGGTTAAAAACCCTAATTGGACAAGAATATGCCTAGGGAGGACGAAAATGACCTAAATGTTAATCCAAGGACACAAATGAACTTATTGGATGCACAAGATTGGTTAAAAACCCTAATTGGACAAGAATAAGCCTAGGGAGGACGAAAATGACCTAAATGTTAATCCAATGACACAACTCAACTTATTCGATGCACAAGATTGGTTAAAAACCCTAATTGGACAAGAATAAGCCTATGGAGGACGAAAATGACCTAATTGATCGTCCAATGACACAAACACACCTATTTGATGCACAAGATTGGTTAAAAACCCTAATTGGACAAGAATAAGCCTAGGGAGGACGAAAATGACCTAATTGATCATCCAATGACACAAACACACCTATTGGATGCACAAGATTGGTTAAAAACCCTAATTGGACAAGAATATGCCTAGGGAGGACAAAAATGACCTAATTGATCATCCAATGACACAAACACACCTATTGGATACACAAGATTGGTTAAAAACCCTAATTGGACAAGAATATGCTGGGGGAGGACGAAAATAACCTAATTGATCATCCAATGACACAAATATACCTATTGGATGCACAAGATTGGTTAAAAACCCTAATTGGACAAGAATTTGCCTAGGGAGGACGAAAATGACCTAAATGTTAATCCAATGACACAAATGAACTTATTGGATGCACAAGATTGGTTAAAAACCCTTATTGGACAAGAATAAGCCTAGGGAGGACGAAAATGACCTAAATGTTAATCCAATGACACAAATGAACTTATTGGATGCACAAGATTGGTTAAAAACCCTTATTGGACAAGAATAAGCCTTGGGAGGACGAAAATGACCTAAATGTTAATCCAATGACACAAATGAACTTATTGGATGCACAAGATTGGTTAAAAACCCTAATTGCACATAAATAAGGCTACGGAGGACGAAGATGACCTAAATGTTCATCCAATGACACAAATGAACTTTTTGGTTGCAGAAGATTGGTTAAAAACACTAATTGCACAAGAATAAGCCTAGGGAGGACGAAAATGACTTAAATGTTAATCCAACGACACAAATGAACTTTTTGGACGCACAAGATTGGTTCAAAACCCTAATAGCACAAGAATAAGCCTAGGGAGGACGAAAATGACTTAAATGTTAATCCAAAGACACAAAAGAACTTTTTAGACGCACAAGATTGGTTCAAAACCCTAATTGCACAAGAATAAGCCTAGGGAGGACGAAAATGACCTAAATGTTAATCCAATGACACAAATGAACTTATTGGATGCACAAGATTGGTTAAAAACCCTAATTGGACAAGAATAAGCCTTGGGAGGACGAAAATGACCTAAATGTTAATCCAATGACACAAATGAACTTATTGGATGCAAAAGATTGGTTTAAAACCCTAATTGCACATAAATAACCCTAGAGAGGACGAACATGACCTAAATGTTAATTCAATAAAACAAATGAACTTATTGGATGCACAAGATTGGTTAAAAACCCTAATTGCACATAAATAACCCTAGAGAGGACGAAAATGACCTAAATGTTAATCCAATGACACAAATGAACTTATTGGATGCACAAGATTGGTTAAAAACCCTAATTGCACATAAATAAGGCTACGGAGGACGAAAATGACCTAAATGTTCATCCAATGACACAAATGAACTTTTTGGTTGCAGAAGATTGGTTAAAAACCCTAATTGGACAAGAATAAGCCTAGGGAGAACGAAAATGACCTAAATGTTCATCCAAAGACACAAATGAACTTTTTGGATGCACAAGATTGGTTCAAAACCCTAATTGCACAAGAATAAGCCTAGGGAGGACGAAAATGACCTAAATGTTAATCCAACGACACAAATGAACTTATTGGATGCACAAGATTGGTTAAAAACCCTTATTGGACAAGAATAAGCCTTGGGAGGACGAAAATGACCTAAATGTTAATCCAATGACACAAATGAACTAATTGGATGCACAAGATTGGTTAAAAACCCTAATTGCACATAAATAACCCTAGAGAGGACGAAAATGACCTAAATGTTAATCCAATGACACAAATGAACTTTTTGGATGCACAAGATTGGTTAAAAACCCTAATTGGACAAGAATAAGCCTAGGGAGGACGAAAATGACCTAAATGTTAATCCAATGACACAAATGAACTTATTGGATGCACAAGATTGGTAAAAACCATAATTGCACAAAAATAAGGCTACGGAGGACGAAGATGGCCTAAATGTTCAGCCAATGACACAAATGAACTTTTTGGTTGCACAAGATTGGTTAAAAACACTAATTGGACAAGAATAACCCTAGGGAGGACGAAAATGACCTAAATGTTCATCCAAAGACACAAATGAACTTTTTGGATGCACAAGATTGGTTCAAAACCCTAATTGCACAAGAATAAGCCTAGGGAGGACGAAAATGACCTAAATGTTAATCCAACGACACAAATGAACTTATTGGATGCACAAGATTGGTTAGAAACCCTTATTAGACAAGAATAAGCCTTGGGAGGACGAAAATGACCTAAATGTTAATCCAATGACACAAATGAACTAATTGGATGCACAAGATTGGTTAAAAACCCTAATTGCACATAAATAACCCTAGAGAGGACGAAAATGACCTAAATGTTAATCCAATGACACAAATGAACTTTTTGGATGCACAAGATTTGTTAAAAACCCTAATTGGACAAGAATAAGCCTAGGGAGGACGAAAATGACCTAAATGTTAATCCAATGACACAAATGAACTTATTGGATGCACAAGATTGGTTAAAAACCCTAATTGCACATGAATAACCCTAGAGAGGACGAAAATGACCTAAATGTTAATCCAATGACACAAATGAACTTATTGGATGCACAAGATTGGTTAAAAACCATAATTGCACATAAATAAGGCTACGGAGGACAAAGATGACCTAAATGTTCATCCAATGACGCAAATGAACTTTTTGGTTGCAGAAGATTGGTTAAAAACCCTAATTGGACAAGAATAACCTTAGGGAGGACGAAAATGACCTAAATGTTCATCCAAAGACACAAATGAACTTTTTGGATGCACAAGATTGGTTCAAAACCCTAATTGCGCAAGAATAAGCCTAGGGAGGACGAAAATGACCTAAATGTTAATCCAATGACACAAATGAACTTGTTGGATGCACAAGATTGGTTAAAAACCCTTATTGGACAAGAATAAGCCTTGGGAGGACGAAAATGACCTAAATGTTAATCCAATGACACAAATGTACTTATTGGATGCACAAGATTGGTTAAAAACCCTTATTAGACAAGAATAAGCCTTGGGAGGACGAAAATGACCTAAATGTTAATCCAATGACACAAATGAACTTATTGGATGCACAAGATTGGTTAAAAACCCTAATTGCACATAAATAACCCTAGAGAGGACAAAAATGACCTAAATGTTAATCCAATGACACAAATGAAATTATTGGATGCACAAGATTGGTTAAAAACCCTAATTGCACATAAATAAGGCTACGGAGGACGAAAATGACCTAAATGTTCATCCAATGACACAAATGAACTTTTTGGTTGTAGAAGATTGGTTAAAAACCCTAATTGGACAAGAATAAGCCTAGGGAGGACGAAAATGACCTAAATGTTAATCCAAAGACACAAATGAACTTATTGGATGCACAAGATTGGTTAAAAACCCTAATTCCACATAAATAAGGCTACGAAGGACGAAGATGACCTAAATGTTCATCCAATGACACAAATAAACTTTTTGGTTGCATAAGATTGGTTAAAAACCCTAATTGGACAAGAATAAGCCTAAGGAGGACGAAAATGACCTAAATGTTAATCCAATGACACAAATGAACTTATTGGATGCACAAGATTGGTAAAAACCATAATTGCACAAAAATAAGGCTACGGAGGACGAAGATGGCCTAAATGTTCAGCCAATGACACAAATGAACTTTTTGGTTGCACAAGATTGGTTAAAAACACTAATTGGACAAGAATAACCCTAGGGAGGACGAAAATGACCTAAATGTTAATCCAACGACACAAATGAACTTATTTGATGCACAAGATTTGTTAAAAACCCTTATTGGACAAGAATAAGCCTTGGGAGGACGAAAATGACCTAAATGTTAATCCAATGACACAAATGAACTTATTGGATGCACAAGATTGGTTAAAAACCCTTATTGGACAAGAATAAGCCTTGGGAGGACGAAAATGACCTAAATGTTAATCCAATGACACAAATGAACTTATTGGATGCACAAGATTGGTTAAAAACCCTAATTGCACATAAATTAGGCTACGGAGGACGAAAATGACCTAAATGTTAATCCAACGACACAAATGAACTTTTTGGATGCACAAGATTTGTTAAAAACCCTAACTGCACATGAATAAGCCTAGGGAGGACAAAAATGACCTTAATGTTAATCCAATGACACAAATGAACTTATTGGATGCACAAGACTAGTTAAAAACCTTAAATGGACATAAATAACCATAGAGAGGAGGAAAATGTCCTAAATGTTAATCCAAAGACACAAATGAACTTTTTGGATGCACAAGATTGGTTAAAAACCCTAATTGCCCAAGAATAAGCCTCGGGAGGACGAAAATGACCTAAATGTTAATCCAATGACACAAATGAACTTTTTGGATGCACAAGATTGGTTAAAAACCCTAATTGCACAAGAATAAGCCTTGGGAGGACGAAAATTACCTAAATGTTCATCCAATGACATAAACACACCTATTGGATGCAAAAGATTGGTTAAAAACCCTAATTGGACAAGAATAACCCTAGGGAGGACGAAAATGACCTAAATGTTCATCCAAAGACACAAATGAACTTTTTGGATGCCCAAGATTGGTTCAAAACCCTAATTGCACAAGAATAAGCCTAGGGAGGACGAAAATGACCTAAATGTTAATCCAATGACACAAATGAACTTTTTGGATGCACAAGATTGGTTAAAAACCCTAATTGCACAAGAATAAGCCTAGGGAGGATGAAAATGACCTAAATGTTCATCCAATGACATAAACACACCTATTGGATGCAAAAGATTGGTTAAAAACCCTAATTGGACAAGAATAACCCTAGGGAGGACGAAAATGACCTAAATGTTCATCCAAAGAAACAAATGAACTTTTTGGATGCCCAAGATTGGTTCAAAACCCTAATTGCACAAGAATAAGCCTAGGGAGGACGAAAATGACCTAAATGTTAATCCAATGACACAAATGAACTTATTGGATGCACAAGATTGGTTAAAAACCCTTATTGGACAAGAATAAGCCTTGGGAGGACGAAAATGACCTAAATGTTAATCCAATGACACAAATGAACTTATTGGATGCACAAGATTGGTTAAAAACCCTAATTGCACAAAAATAACCCTAGAGAGGACGAAAATGACCTAAATGTTAATCCAATGACACAAATGAACTTATTGGATGCACAAGATTGGTTAAAAACCCTAATTGCACATAAATAAGGCTACGGAGGACGAAAATGACCTAAATGTTCATCCAATGACACAAATGAACTTTTTGGTTGCAGAAGATTGGTTAAAAACCCTAATTGGACAAGAATAAGCCTAGGGAGGACGAAAATGACCTAAATGTTAATCCAATGACACAAATGAACTTATTGGATGCACAAGATTGGTTAAAAACCCTAATTGCACATGAATAACCCTAGAGAGGACGAAAATAACCTAAATGTTAATCCAATGACAGAAATGAACTTATTGGATGCACAAGATTGGTTAAAAACCCTAATTGCACATAGATAAGGCTACGAAGGACGAAGATGACCTAAATGTTCATCCAATGACACAAATAAACTTTTTGGTTGCATAAGATTGGTTAAAAACCCTAATTGGACAAGAATAAGCCTAGGGAGGACGAAAATGACCTAAATGTTAATCCAATGACACAAATGAACTTATTGGATGCACAACATTGGTAAAAACCATAATTGCACAAAAATAAGGCTACGGAGGACGAAGATGGCCTAAATGTGCAGCCAATGACACAAATGAACTTTTTGGTTACAGAAGATTGGTTAAAAACACTAATCGGACAAGAATAACTCTAGGGAGGACGAAAATGACCTAAATATTCATCCAAAGACACAAATGAACTTTTTGGATGCACAAGATTGGTTCAAAACCCTAATTGCACAAGAATAAGCCTAGGGAGGACGAAAATGACCTAAATGTTAATCCAACGACACAAATGAACTTATTGGATGCACAAGATTGGTTAAAAACCCTAATTGCCCAAGAATAAGCCTAGGGAGGACGAAAATGACCTAAATGTTAATCCAATGACACAAATGAACTTTTTGGATGCACAAGATTGGTTAAAAACCCTAATTGCACAAGAATAAGCCTAGGGAGGACGAAAATGACCTAAATGTTAATCCAATGACACAAATGAACTTATTGGGTGCACAAGATTGGTTAAAAACCCTAATTGGACAAGAATAAGCCTAGGGAGGACGAAAATGACCTAAATGTTAATCCAATGACACAAATGAACTTATTGGATGCACAAGATTGGTTAAAAACCCTAATTGCAGAAGAATAGGCCTAGGGAGGAAGAAAATGACCTAAATGTTAATCTAATGACACAAATGAACTTATTGGATGCACAAGATTGGTTAAAGCACCTAATTGCACATAAATAAGCCTAGGGAGTTCGAAAATGACTTAAATATTAATCCAATGACTCAAATGAACTTTTTGGATGCACAAGATTGGTTAAAAACCCTAATTGCACATAAATAAGGCTACGGAGGACGAAAATGACCTAAATGTTAATCCAATGACACAAATGAACTTTTTGGATGCACAAGATTGGTTAAAAACCCTAATTGCACATAAATAAGCCCAGGGAAGACGAAAATGACATAAATGTTAATTCAATGACACAAATGAACTTTTTGGATGCACAAGATTGGTTAAAAACCCTAATTGGACAAGAATAAGCCTAGGGAGGACGAAAATGACCTAAATGTTAATCCAATGACACAAATGAACTTATTGGATGCACAAGATTGGTTAAAAACCCTAATTGGACAAGAATAAGCCTAGGGAGGACAAAAATGGCCTAATTGATCATCCAATGACACAAACACACCTATTGGATGCACAAGAATTGTTAAAAAACCTAATTGGACAAGAATAAGCCTAGGGAGGACGAAAATGACCTAATTGATCAACCATTGCCACAAACACACCTATTGGATGCACAAGATTGGTTAAAAACCCTAATTGGACAAGAATATGCCTAGGGAGGACGAAAATGACCTAATTGATCATCCAATGACACAAACACACCTATTGGATGCACAAGATTGGTTAAAAACCCTAATTGGACAAGAATATGCCTAGGGAGGACGAAAGTCACCTAAATATTAATTCAATGACACAAACAAACTTATTGGATGCACAAGATTGGTTAAAAACCCTAGTTGGACAAGAATAAGCATAGGGAGGACGAAAATGACCTAATTGATCATCCAATGACACAACCACACCTATAGGATGCACAAGATTGGTTAAAAACCCTAATTGGACAAGAATAAGCCTAGGGAGGACGAAAATGACCTAATTGATCATCCAATGACACAAACACACCTATTGGATGCACAAGATTGGTTAAAAACCCTAATTGGACAAGAATATGCCTAGGGAGGACGAAAATGACCTAATTGATCATCCAATGACACAAACACACCTATTGGATGCACAAGATTGGTTAAAAACCCTAATTGGACAAGAATATGCCTAGGGAGGACAAAAATGACCTAAATATTAATTCAATGACACAAATAAACTTATCGGATGCACAAGATTGGTTAAAAACCCTAATTGGACAAGAATAAGCCTAGGGAGGACGAAAATGACCTAATTGATCATCCAATGACACAAACACACCTATTGGATGCACAAGATTGGTTAAAAACCCTAATTGGACAAGAATATGCCTAGGGAGGACGAAAATGACCTAAATATTAATTCAATGACACAAACAAACTTATCGGATGCACAAGATTGGTTAAATACACTAATTGGACAAGAATAAGCCTAGGGAGGACGAAAATGACCTAATTGATCATCCAATGACACAAACACACCTATTAGATGCACAAGATTGGTTAAAAACCCTAATTGGACAAGAATATGCCTAGGGAGGACGAAAATGACCTAATTGATCATCCAATGACACAAACAAAACTATTGGATGCACAAGATTGGTTAAAAACCCTAATTGGACAAGAATATGCCTAGGGAGGACGAAAATGACCTAATTGATCATCCAATGACACAAACACACCTATTGGATGCACAAGATTGGTTAAAAACCCTTATTGGACAAGAATATGCCTAGGGAGGACGAAAATGACCTAATTGATCATCCAATGACACAAACGAACTTATTGGATGCACAAGATTGGTTAAAAACCCTAATTGGACAAGAATAAGCCTAGGGAGGACGAAAATGACCTAATTGATCATCCAATGACACAAACACACATATTGGATGCACAAGATTGGTTAAAAACCCTAATTTGACTAGAATAAGCCTAGGGAGGACAAAAATGACCTAATTGATCATCCATTGCCACAAACACACCTAATGGATGCACAAGATTGGTTAAAAACCCTAATTGGACAAGAATACGCCTAAGGAGGACGAAAATGTCCTAATTGGTCATCCAATGACACAAACACACCTATTGGATGCACAAGATTGGTTAAAAACCCTAATTGGACAAGAATAAGCCTAGGGAGGACGAAAATAACCTAATTGATCATCCAATGACACAAACACACCTATTGGATGCACAAGATTGGTTAAAAACCCTAATTGGACAAGAATATGCCTAGGGAGGACGAAAGTGACCTAAATGTTAATACAATGACACAAATGAACTTATTGGATGCACAAGATTGGTTAAAAACCCTAATTGGACAAGAATAAGCCTAGGGAGGACGAAAATGACCTAAATGTTAATCCAATGACACAAATGAACTTATTGGATGCACAACATTGGTTAAAAACCCTAATTGCACATGAATAACCCTAGAGAGGACGAAAATGACCTAAATGTTAATCCAATGACACAAATGAACTTATTGGATGCACAAGATTGGTTAAAAACCATAATTGCACATAAATAAGGCTACGGAGGACGAAGATGACCTAAATGTTCATCCAATGACACAAATGAACTTCTTGGTTGCAGAAGATTGGTTAAAAACCCTAATTGGACAAGAATAACCCTAGGGAGGACGAAAATGACCTAAATGTTCATCCAAAAACACAAATAACATTTTGGACGCACAAGATTGGTTCAAAACCCTAATTGCACAAGAATAAGCCTAGGGAGGATGAAAATGACCTAAATGTTAATCCAATGACACAAATGAACTTATTGGATGCACAAGATTGGTTAAAAACCCTTATTGGACAAGAATAAGCCTTGGGAGGACGAAAATGACCTAAATGTTAATCCAATGACACAAATGAACTTATTGGATGCACAAGATTGGTTAAAAACCCTAATTGCACATAAATAACCCTAGAGAGGACGAAAATGACGTAAATGTTAATCCAATGACACAAATGAAATTTTTCGATGCACAAGATTGGTTAAAAACCCTAATTGGACTAGAATAAGCCTAGGGAGGACGAAAATGACCTAAATGTTAATCCAATGACACAAATGAACTTATTGGATGCACAAGATTGGTTAAAAACCCTAATTGCACATGAAAACCCTAGAGAGGACGAAAATGACCTAAATGTTAATCCAATGACACAAATGAACTTATTGGATGCACAAGATTGGTTAAAAACCATAATTGCACATAAATAAGGCTACGGAGGACGAAGATGACCTAAATGTTCATCCAATGACACAAATGAACTTTTTGGTTGCAGAAGATTGGTTAAAAACCCTAATTGGACAAGAATAACCCTAGGGAGGACGGAAATGACCTAAATGTTCATCCAAAGACACAAATCAACTTTTGGGATGCACAAGTTTGGTTAAAAACATTTATTGGACAAGAATAAGCCTTGGGAGGACGAAAATGACCTAAATGTTAATCCAATGACAAAAATGAACTTATTGGATGCACAAGATTGGTTAAAAACCCTTATTGGACAAGAATAAGCCTTGGGAGGACGAAAATGACCTAAATGTTAATCCAATGACACAAATGAACTTATTGGATGCACAAGATTGGTTAAAAACCCTAATTGCACATAAATTAGGCTACGGAGGACGAAAATGACCTAAATGTTAATCCAACGACACAAATGAACTTTTTGGATGCACAAGATTTGTTAAAAACCCTAACTGCACATGAATAAGCCTAGGGAGGACAAAAATGACCTTAATGTTAATCCAATGACACAAATGAACTTATTGGATGCACAAGACTAGTTAAAAACCTTAAATGGACATAAATAACCATAGAGAGGAGGAAAATGTCCTAAATGTTAATCCAAAGACACAAATGAACTTTTTGGATGCACAAGATTGGTTAAAAACCCTAATTGCCCAAGAATAAGCCTCGGGAGGACGAAAATGACCTAAATGTTAATCCAATGACACAAATGAACTTTTTGGATGCACAAGATTGGTTAAAAACCCTAATTGCACAAGAATAAGCCTTGGGAGGACGAAAATTACCTAAATGTTCATCCAATGACATAAACACACCTATTGGATGCAAAAGATTGGTTAAAAACCCTAATTGGACAAGAATAACCCTAGGGAGGACGAAAATGACCTAAATGTTCATCCAAAGACACAAATGAACTTTTTGGATGCCCAAGATTGGTTCAAAACCCTAATTGCACAAGAATAAGCCTAGGGAGGACGAAAATGACCTAAATGTTAATCCAATGACACAAATGAACTTTTTGGATGCACAAGATTGGTTAAAAACCCTAATTGCACAAGAATAAGCCTAGGGAGGATGAAAATGACCTAAATGTTCATCCAATGACATAAACACACCTATTGGATGCAAAAGATTGGTTAAAAACCCTAATTGGACAAGAATAACCCTAGGGAGGACGAAAATGACCTAAATGTTCATCCAAAGACACAAATGAACTTTTTGGATGCCCAAGATTGGTTCAAAACCCTAATTGCACAAGAATAAGCCTAGGGAGGACGAAAATAACCTAAATGTTAATCCAATGACACAAATGAACTTATTGGATGCACAAGATTGGTTAAAAACCCTTATTGGACAAGAATAAGCCTTGGGAGGACGAAAATGACCTAAATGTTAATCCAATGACACAAATGAACTTATTGGATGCACAAGATTGGTTAAAAACCCTAATTGCACATAAATAACCCTAGAGAGGACGAAAATGACGTAAATGTTAATCCAATGACACAAATGAAATTTTTCGATGCACAAGATTGGTTAAAAACCCTAATTGGACTAGAATAAGCCTAGGGAGGACGAAAATGACCTAAATGTTAATCCAATGACACAAATGAACTTATTGGATGCACAAGATTGGTTAAAAACCCTAATTGCACATGAAAACCCTAGAGAGGACGAAAATGACCTAAATGTTAATCCAATGACACAAATGAACTTATTGGATGCACAAGATTGGTTAAAAACCATAATTGCACATAAATAAGGCTACGGAGGACGAAGATGACCTAAATGTTCATCCAATGACACAAATGAACTTTTTGGTTGCAGAAGATTGGTTAAAAACCCTAATTGGACAAGAATAACCCTAGGGAGGACGGAAATGACCTAAATGTTCATCCAAAGACACAAATCAACTTTTGGGATGCACAAGTTTGGTTAAAAACCTTTATTGGACAAGAATAAGCCTTGGGAGGACGAAAATGACCTAAATGTTAATCCAATGACAAAAATGAACTTATTGGATGCACAAGATTGGTTAAAAACCCTTATTGGACAAGAATAAGCCTTGGGAGGACGAAAATGACCTAAATGTTAATCCAATGACACAAATGAACTTATTGGATGCGCAAGATTGGTTAAAAATCCTAATTGCACATGAATAACCCTAGAGAGGACGAAAATAACCTAAATGTTAATCCGATGACACAAATGAACTTATTGGATGCACAAGATTGGTTAAAAACCCTAATTGCACATAAATAAGGCTACGAAGGACGAAGATGACCTAAATGTTCATCCAATGACACAAATGAACTTTTTGGTTGCATAAGATTGGTTAAAAACCCTAATTGGACAAGAATAAGCCTAGGGAGGACGAAAATGACCTAAATGTTAATCCAATGACACAAATGAACTTATTGGATACACAAGATTGGTAAAAACCATAATTGCACATAAATAAGGCTACGGAGGACGAAGATGACCTAAATGTTCATCCAATGACACAAATGAACTTTTTGGTTGCAGAAGATTGGTTAAAAACCCTAATTGGACAAGAATAACCCTAGGGAGGACGAAAATGACCTAAATGTTCATCCAAAGACACAAATGAACTTTTTGGATGCACAAGATTGGTTCAAAACCCTAATTGCACAAGAATAAGCCTAGGGAGGACGAAAATGACCTAAATGTTAATCCAATGACACAAATGAACTTATTGGATGCACAAGATTGGTTAAAAACCCTTATTGGACAAGAATAAGCCTTGGGAGGACGAAAATGACCTAAATGTTAATCCAATG
>JBBPBR010000008.1:23725041-23755678 GCA_037974775.1 Cicer pinnatifidum | reverse complement strand
AATAAGCCTAGGGAGGACGAAAATTACCTAAATGTTAATCCAATGACACAAATGAACTTATTGGATGCACAAGATTGGTTAAAAACCCTTATTGGACAAGAATAAGCCTTGGGAGGACGAAAATGACATAATGTTAATCCAATGACACAAATGAACTTATTGGATGCACAAGATTGGTTAAAAACCCTAATTGCACATAAATAAGGCTACGGAGGACGAAAATGACCTAAATGTTAATCCAATGACATAAACACACCTATTGGATGCAGAAGATTGGTTAAAAACCATAATTGGACAAGAATAACCCTAGGGAGGACGAAAATGACCTAAATGTTCATCCAAAGACACAAATGAACTTTTTGGATGCACAAGATTGGTTCAAAACCCTAATTGCACAAGAATAAGCCTAGGGAGGACGAAAATTACCTAAATGTTAATCCAATGACACAAATGAACTTATTGGATGCACAAGATTGGTTAAAAACCCTTATTGGACAAGAATAAGCCTTGGGAGGACGAAAATGACCTAAATGTCAATCCAATGACACAAATGAACTTATTGGATGCATAAGATTGGTTAAAAACCTAAATTGCACATAAATAACCCTAGAGAGGACGAAAATGACCTAAATGTAAATCCAATGACACAAATGAACATTTTGGATGCACAAGATTGGTTAAAAACTCTAATTGGACAAGAATAAGCCTAGGGAGGACGAAAATGACCTAAATGTTAATCCAATGACACAAATGAACTTATTAGATGCGCAAGATTGGTTAAAAACCCTAATTGCACATGAATAACCCTAGAGAGGACGAAAATGACCTAAATGTTAATCCAATGACACAAATGAACTTATTGGATGCACAAGATTGGTTAAAAACCATAATTGCACATAAATAAGGCTACGGAGGACGAAGATGACCTAAATGTTCATCCAATGACACAAATGAACTTTTTGGTTGCAGAAGATTGGTTAAAAACCCTAATTGGACAAGAATAACCCTAGGGAGGACGAAAATGACCTAAATGTTCATCCAAAGACACAAATGAACTTTTTGGATGCACTAGATTGGTTAAAAACCCTAATTGCACATAAATAACCCTAGAGAGGACGAAAATGACCTAAATGTTAATCCAATGACACAAATGAACTTATTGGATGCACAAGATTGGTTAAAAACCGTAATTGCACATAAATAAGGCTACGGAGGACGAAAATGACCTAAATGTTCATCCAATGACACAAATGAACTTTTTGGTTGCAGAAGATTGGTTAAAAACCCTAATTGGACAAGAATAAGCCTAGGGAGGACGAAAATGACCTAAATGTTAATCCAATGACACAAATGAACTTATTGGATGCACAAGATTGGTTAAAAAGCCTAATTGGACAAAAATAAGCCTAGGGAAGACGAAAATGACCTAAATGTTAATCCAACGACACAAATGAACATATTGGATGCACAAGATTGGTTAAAAACCCTAATTGGACGGAGAACGAAAATGACCTAAATGTTAATCCAATGACACAAACACACCTATTGGACAAGAATAAGCCTAGGGAGGACGAAAATGACCTAAATGTTAATCCAATGACAAAATGAACTTTTTGGATGCAAAAGATTGGTTAAAAACCATAATTGCACAATAATAAGCCTAGGGAGGATGAAAATGATCTAAATGTTCATCCAATGACATAAACACACCTATTGGATGCACAAGATTGGTTAAAAACCCTAATTGCACAAGAATAAGCCTAAGGAGCACGAAAATGGCCTAAATGTTCATCCAATGACATAAACACAACTATTGGATGCAGACGATTGGTTAAAAACCCTAATTGGACAAGAATAAGCCTAGGGATGACGAAAATGACCTAAATGTTAATCCAATGACACAAATGCACTTATTGGATGCACAAGATTGGTTAAAATCCCTAATTGGACATAAATAACCGTAGAGAGGATGAAAGTGTCCTAAATGTAATCCGAAGACACAAATGAACTTTTTGGATGCACAACATTGGTTAAAAACCCTAATTGCACAAGAATTAGCCTAGGGAACACGAAAATGAGCTAAATGTTAGTCCAATGACACAAATGAACTTTTTGGATGCACAAGATTGGTTGAAAACCCTAATTGCCCAATAATAAGTCTAGGGAGGACGATAATTACCTAAATGTTAATCCAATGACACAAATAAACTTTTTGGATGCACAAGAATAAGCCTAGGGAGGACGAAAATGACCTAAATGTTCATCCAATGACATAAACACACCTATTGGATGCAGAAGATTGGTTAAAAACCCTAATTGGACAAGAATAAGCCTAGGGAGGACGAAAATGACATAAATGTTAATCCAATGACACAAATGAACTTATTGGATGCACAAGATTGGTTAAAAACCCTAATTGCACAAGAATAAGTCTAGGGAGGATGAAAATTACCTAAATGTTAATCCAATGACACAAATGAACTTTTTGGATGCACAAGATTGGTTAAAAACCCTAATTGCACAAGAATAAGCCTAGGGAGGACGAAAATGACCTAAATGTTAATCCAATGATACAAATGAACTTATTGGATGCACAAGATTGGTTAAAAACCCTTATTGGACAAGAATAAGCCTTGGGAGGACGAAAATGACATAAATGTTAATCCAATGACACAAATGAACTTATTGGATGCACAAGATTGGTTAAAAACCCTAATTGCACATAAATAACCCTAGAGAGGACGAAAATGACCTAAATGTTAATCCAATGACACAAATGAAATTTTTGGATGCACAAGATTGGTTCAAAACCCTAATTGGACTAGAATAAGCCTAGGGAGGACGATAATGACCTAAATGTTAATCAAATGACACAAATGAACTTATTGGATGCACAAGATTGGTTAAAAACCCAAATTGCACATAAATAACCCTAGAGAAGACAAAAATGACCTAAATGTAAATCCAATGACACAAAAGATTGTTGAAAAAATGGCCTAAATGACCTAAATGACAAAAATGACAAAAGATTGTTGAAAAACAATAATTGCACAAGAATAAGCCTAGGAAGCACGAAAATGGCCTAAATGTTCATCCAATGACATAAACACAACTATTGGATGCAGACGATTGGTTAAAAACCCTAATTGGACAAGAATAAGCCTAGGGATGACGAAAATGATCTAAATGTTAATCCAATGACACAAATGAACTTATTGGATGCACAAGATTGGTTAAAAACCCTAATTGGACATAAATAACCATAGAGAGGATGAAAGTGTCCTAAATGTTAATCCGAAGACACAAATGAACTTTTTGGATGCACAACATTGGTTAAAAACCCTAATTGCACAAGAATTAGCCTAGGGAACACGATAATGAGCTAAATGTTAATCCAATGACACAAATGAACTTTTTGGATGCACAAGATTGGTTAAAAACCCTAATTGCACAATAATAAGTCTAGGGAGGACGATAATTACCTAAATGTTAATCCAATGACACAAATAAACTTTTTGGATGCACAAGATTGGTTAAAAACCCTAATTGCACAAGAATAAGCCTAGGGAGGACGAAAATGACCTAAATGTTCATCCAATGACATAAACACACCTATTGGATGCAGAAGATTGGTTAAAAACCCTAATTGGACAAGAATAAGCATAGGGAGGACGAAAATGACATAAATGTTAATCCAATGACACAAATGAACTTATTGGATGCACAAGATTGGTTAAAAACCCTAATTGCACAAGAATAAGTCTAGGGAGGATGAAAATTACCTAAATGTTAATCCAATGACACAAATGAACTTATTGGATGCACAAGTTTGGTTGAAAACCCTAATTGGACAAGAATATACCTAGGGAGGACGAAAATGACCTAAATGTTAATCCAATGACACAAATGAACTTATTGGATGCACAAGATTGGTTAAAAACCCGTATTGGACAAGAATAAGCCTTGGGAGGACGAAAATGACCTAAATGTTAATCCAATGACACAAATGAACTTATTGGATGCACAAGATAGGTTAAAAACCCTAATTGCACATAAATAACCCTAGAGAGGACGAAAATGACCTAAATGTTAATCCAATGACACAAATGAAATTTTTGGATGCACAAGATTGGTTAAAAACCCTAATTGGACTAGAATAAGCCTTGGGAGGACGAAAATGACCTAAATGTTAATCCAATGACACAAATGAACTTATTGGATGCACAAGATTGGTTAAAAACCCTAATTGCACATGAATAACCCTAGAGAGGACGAAAATGACCTAAATGTTAATCCAATGACACAAATGAACTTATTGGATGCAAAATATTGGTTAAAAACCATAATTGCACATAAATAAGGCTACAGAGGACGAAGATGACCTAAATGTTCATCCAATGACACAAATGAACTTTTTGGTTGCAGAAGATTGGTTAAAAACCCTAATTGGACAAGAATAACCCTAGGGAGGACGAAAATGACCTAAATGTTCATCCAAAGTCACAAATGAACTTTTTGGATGCACAAGATTGGTTCAAAACCCTAATTGCACAAGAATAAGCCTAGGGAGGACGAAAATGACCTAAATGTTAATCCAATGACACAAATGAACTTATTGGATGCACAACATTGGTTAAAACCCTAATTGCACAAGAATAAGCCTAGGGAAGACGAAAACGACTTAAATGTTAATCCAACGACACAAATGAACTTATTGGATGCAGAAGATTGGTTAAAAACCCTAATTGGACAAGAATAAGCCTCGGGAGGACGAAAATGATCTAATTGTTAATCCAATGACACAAATGAACTTTTTGGATGCACAAGATTGGTTAAAAACCCTAATTGCACAAGAATAAGCCTAGGGAGGACGAAAATGACCTAAATGTTCATCCAATGACATAAACACACCTATTGGATGCAGAAGATTGGTTAAAAACCCTAATTGGACAAGAATAACCCTAGGGAGGACGAAAATGACCTAAATGTTAATCCAATGACACAAATGAACTTTTTGGATGCACAAGATTGGTTAAAAACCCTAATAGAACAAGAATAAGCCTAGGGAGGACGAAATACGCCTTAATGTTAATCCAGTGACACAAATGAACTTATTGGATGCACAAGATTGGTTAAAAACCCTTATTGGACAAGAATAAGCCTTGGGAGGACGAAAATGACCTAAATTTTAATCCAATGACAAAAAGGAACTTTTTGGATGCACAAGAATTGTTAAAAACCCTAACTGCACATGAATAAGCCTAGGGAGGACAAAAATGACCATAATGTTAATCCAATGACACAAATAAACTTATTGGATGAACAAGACTAGTTAAAAACCCTAATTGGACATAAATAACCAAAGAGAGGACGAAAAATGTCCTAAATGTTAATCCAAAGACACAAATGAACTTTTTAGATGCACAAGATTGGTAAAAACCCTAATTGCCCAAGAATAAGCCTAGGGAGGACGAAAATGACCTAAATGTTAATCCAATGACACAAATGAACTTTTTGGATGCACAAGATTGGTTAAAAACCCTATTTGCACAAATATAAGCCTAGGGAGGACGAAAATGACTTAAATGTTAATCCAACGACACAAATGAACTTATTGGATGCAGAAGATTGGTTAAAAACCCTAATTGGACAAGAATAAGCCTTGGGAGGACAAAAATGATCTAATTGTTAATCCAATGACACAAATGAACTTATTGGATGCACAAGATTGGTTAAAAACACTAATTGCACATAAATAACCCTAGAGAGGACTAAAATGACCTAAATGTTAATCCAAAGACACAAATGAACTTATTGGATGCACAAGATTGGTTAAAAACCCTAATTGGACAAGAATAAGCCTAGGGAGGACGAAAATGACCTAAATGTTAATCCAATGACACAAATGAACTTATTGGATGCACAAGATTGGTTAAAAACCCTAATGGCACAAGAATAAGCCTAGGGAGGACGAAAATGACCTAAATGTTAATCCAATGACACAAATGAACTTTTTAGATGCACAAGATTGGTTAAAAACCCTAATTGCACAAGAATAAGCCTAGGGAGGACGAAAATGACCTAAATGTTCATCCAATGACACAAATGAACTTTTGGGTTGCAGAAGATTGGTTAAAAACCCTAATTGGACAAGAATAACCCTATGGAGGACGAAAATGACCTAAATGTTAATCCAATTACACAAATGAACTTTTTGGATGCACAAGATTGGTTAAAAACCCTAATTGCACAAGAATAAGCCTAGGGAGGACGAAAATGACCTAAATGTTAATCCAATGACTCAAATGAACTTATTGGATGCACAACATTGGTTAAAAACCCTAATTGGACAAGAATAAGCCTAGGGAGGACGAAAATGACTTAAATGTAAATCCACTGAAACAAATGAACTTATTGGATGCACAAGATTGGTTAAAAACCCTAATTGCAAATAAATAACCCTAGAGAGGACGAAAATGACCTAAATGTTAATCCAATGACACAAATGAACTTATTGGATGCACAAGATTGGTTAAAAATCCTAATTGCACATAAATAAGGCTACGGAGGACATAAATGACCTAAATGTTCATCAAATGACACAAATGAATTTTTTGGTTGCAGAAGATTGGTTAAAAACCCTAATTGCACAAGAATAAGCCTAGGGAGGACGAAAATGACCTAAATGTTAATCCAATGACACAAATGAACTTATTGGATGCACAAGATTGGTTAAAAACCCTAATTGCACATAAATAACCCTAGAGAGGACGATAATGACCGAAATGTTAATCCAACGACACAAATGAACTTTCTCGATGCACAAGATTTGTTAAAATCCCTAAATGCACATGAATATGCCTAGGGAGGACGAAAATGATCTAAATGCTAATCCAATGACACAAATGAACTTATTGGATGCACAAGACTGCTTAAAAACCATAATTGGACATAAATAACCTTAGAGAGGATGAAAATGTCCTAAATGTTAATCCAATGACACAAATGAACTTTTTGGATGCACAAGATTGGTTAAAAACCCTAATTGCACAAGAATAAGCCTACGGAGGACGAAAATGACCTAAAGGTTCATCCAATGACATAAACACACCTATTGGATGTAGAAGATTGGTTAAAAACCCTAATTGGACAAGAACAACCCTAGGGAGAACGAAAATGACCTAAATGTTCATCCAATGATACAAATGAACTTTTGGGTTGCAGAAGATTGGTTAAAAACCCTAATTGGACAAGAATAAGCCTAGGGAGGACGAAAATGACCTAAATGTTAATCCAAAGACACAAATGAACTTTTTGGATGCACAAGATTGGTTCAAAACCCTAATTGGACAAGAATAAGCCTATGGAGGATGAAAATGACCTAAATGTTAATCCAATGACACAAATGAACTTTTTGGATGCACAAGATTGGTTAAAAACCCTAATTGGACAAGAATAAGCCTTGGGAGGACGAAAAAGACCTAAATGTTCATCCAATGACATAAACACACCTATTGGATGCAGAAGATTGGTTAAAAACCCTAATTGGACAAGAATAACCCTAGGGAGGACGAAAATGACCTAAATGTTAATCCAATGACACAAATGAACTTTTTGGATGCACAAGATTGGTTAAAAACCCTAATTGCACAAGAATAAGCCTAGGGAGGACGAAAATGACGTAAATGTTAATCCAATGACACAAATGAACTTATTGGATGCACAAGATTGGTTAAAAACCCTTATTGGACAAGAATAAGCCTTGGGTGGACGAAAATGACCTAAATGTTAATCCAATGACACAAATGAACTTTTTTGATGCACAAGATTTGTTAAAAACCCTAACTGCACATGAATAAGCCTAGGGAGGACAAAAATGACCATAATGTTAATCCAATGACACAAATAAACTTATTGGATGCACAAGACTAGTTAAAAACCCTAATTGGACATAAATAACCAAAGAGAGGACGAAAATGTCCTAAATGTTAATCCAAAGACACAAATGAACTTTTTGGATGCACAAGATTGGTTAAAAACCCTAATTGCCCAAGAATAAGCCTAGGGAGGATGAAAATGACCTAAATGTTAATACAATGACACAAATGAACTTTTTAGATGCACAAGATTGGTTAAAAACCCTAATTGCACAAGAATAAGCCTAGGGAGGATGAAAATGACCTAAATGTTCATCCAATGACATAAACACACCTATTGGATGCAGAAGATTGGTTAAAAACCCTAATTGGACAAGAATAACCCTATGGAGGACGAAAATGACCTAAATGTTAATCCAATTACACAAATGAACTTTTTGGATGCACAAGATTGGTTAAAAACCCTAATTGCACAAGAATAAGCCTAGGGAGGACGAAAATGACCTAAATGTTAATCCAATGACACAAATGAACTTATTGGATGCACAACATTGGTTAAAAACCCTAATTGGACAAGAATAAGCCTAGGGAGGACGAAAATGACTTAAATGTAAATCCACTGAAACAAATGAACTTATTGGATGCACAAGATTGGTTAAAAACCCTAATTGCAAATAAATAACCCTAGAGAGGACGAAAATGACCTAAATGTTAATCCAATGACACAAATGAACTTATTGGATGCACAAGATTGGTTAAAAATCCTAATTGCACATAAATAAGGCTACGGAGGACATAAATGACCTAAATGTTCATCAAATGACACAAATGAATTTTTTGGTTGCAGAAGATTGGTTAAAAACCCTAATTGCACAAGAATAAGCCTAGGGAGGACGAAAATGACTTAAATGTTAATCCAACGACACAAATGAACTTATTGGATGCAAAAGATTGGTTAAAAACCCTAATTGGACAAGAATAAGCCTCGGGAGGACGATAATGATCTAATTGTAAATCCAATGACACAAATAAACTTTTTGGATGCACAAGATTGGTTAAAAACCCTAATTGCACAAGAATAAGCCTAGGGAGGACGAAAATGACCTAAATGTTCATCCAATGACATAAACACACCTATTGGATGCAGAAGATTGGTTAAAAACCCTAATTGGACAAGAATAACCCTAGGGAGGACGAAAATGACCTAAATGTTAATCCAATGACACAAATGAACTCTTTGGATGCACAAGATTGGTTAAAAACCCTAATTGCACAAGAATAAGCCTAGGGAGGACGAAAATGACCTAAATGTTAATCCAATGACACAAATGAACTTATTGGATGCACAACATTGGTTAAAACCCTAATTGGACAAGAATAAGCCTGGGGAGGACGAAAATGACTTAAATGTTAATCCAATGACACAAATGAACTTATTGAATGCACAAGATTGGTTAAAAACCCTAATTGCACATAAATAACCCTAGAGAGGACGAAAATAACCTAAATGTTAATTCAATGAAACAAATGAACTTATTGGATGCACAAGATTGATAAAAAAAACCCTAATTGCACATAAATAAGGCTACGTAGGACGAAAATGACCTAAATGTTCATCCAATGACACAAATGAACTTTTTGGTTGCCGAAGATTGGCTAAAAACCCTAATTGGACAAGAATAAGCCTGGGGATGACGAAAATGACCTAAATGTTAATCCAATGACACAAATGAACTTATTGGATGCACAAGATTGGTTAAAAACCCTAATTGGACAAGAATAAGCCTTGGGAGGACGAAAATGACTTAAATGTTAATCCAATGACACAAATGAACTTATTGGATGCACAAGACTGGTTAAAAACCCTAATTGCACATAAATAACCCTATAGAGGATGAAAATGACCTAAATGTTAATTCAATGAAACAAATGAACTTATTGGATGCACAAGATTGGTTAAAAACCATAATTGCACATAAATAAGGCTACGGAGGACGAAAATGACCTAAATGTTCATCCAATGACACAAATGAACTTTTTGGTTGCAGAAGATTGGCTAAAAACCCTAATTGGACAAGAATAAGCCTAGAGATGACGAAAATGACCTAAATGTTAATCCAATGACACAAATGAACTTATTGGATGCACAAGATTGGTTAAAAACCCTAATTGCACAAGAATAAGTCAAGGGAGGATGAAAATGACCTAAATGTTCATCCAATGACATAAACACACCTATTGGATGCAGAAGATTGGTTAAAAACCCTTATTGGACAAGAATAACCCTAGGGAGGACGAAAATGACCTAAATGTTAATCCAAAGACACAAATGAACTTTTTGGATGCACAAGATTGGTTAAAAACCCTAATTGCCCAAGAATAAGCCTAGGGAGGACGAAAATGACCTAAATGTTAATCCAATGACACAAATGAACTTTTTGGATGCACAAGATTGGTTAAAAACCCTAATTGCACAAGAATAAGCCTAGGGTGGATGAAAATGACCTAAATGTTCATCCAATGACATAAACACACCTATTGGATGCAGAAGATTGGTTAAAAACCCTTATTGGACAAGAATAACCCTAGGGAGGACGAAAATGACCTAAATGTTAATCCAAAGACACAAATGAACTTTTTGGATCCAAAAGATTGGTTCAAAACCCTAATTGCACAAGAATAAGCCTAGGGAGGACGAAAATGACCTAAATGTTAATCCAATGACACAAATGAACTTATTGGATGCACAAGATTGGTTAAAAACCCTAATTGCACATAAATAACCCTAGAGAGGAAGAAAATGACCTAAATGTTAATTCAATGAAAGAAATGAACTTATTGGATGCACAAGATTGGTTAAAAACCGTAATTGCACATAAATAAGGCTACGGAGGAAGAAAATGACCTAAATGTTCATCCAATGACACAAATGAACTTTTTGGTTGCAGAAGATTGGCTAAAAACCCTAATTGGACAAGAATAAGCCTAGGGATGACGAAAATGACCTAAATGTTAATCCAATGACACAAAGGAACTTATTGGATGCACAAGATTGGTTAAAAACCCTAATTGCCCAAGAATAAGCCTAGGGAGGATGAAAATGACCTAAATGTTCATCCAATGACATAAACACACCTATTGGATGCAGAAGATTGGTTAAAAACCCTTATTGGACAAGAATAACCCTAGGGAGGACGAAAATGACCTAAATGTTAATCCAAAGACACAAATGAACTTTTTGGATGCACAAGATAGGTTAAAACCCTAATTGCCCAAGAATAAGCCTAGGGAGGACGAAAATGACCTAAATGTTAATCCAATGACACAAATAAACTTTTTGGATGCACAAGATTGGTTAAAAACCCTAATTGCACAAGAATAAGCCTAGGGAGGAGGAAAATGACCTAAATGTTCTTCCATTGACTTAAACACACCTATGGGATGCAGAAGATTGGTTAAAAACTATTATTGGACAAGAATAACCCTAGGGAGGACGAAAATGACCTAAATGTTAATCCAAAGACACAAATGAACTTTTTGGATGCAAAAGATTGGTTCAAAACCCTAATTGCACAAGAATAAGCCTAGGGAGGACGAAAATGACTTAAATGTTAATCCGATGACACAAATGAACTTATTGGATGCACAAGATTGGTTAAAAACCCTAATTGCACATAAATAACCCTAGAGAGGACGAAAATGACCTAAATGTTAATCCAATGACACAAATGAACTTTTTGGATGCACAAGATTGGTTAAAAACCCTAATTGCACATAAATAAGGCTTCGGAGGACGAAAATGACCTAAATGTTCATCCAACAACACAAATGAACTTTTTGGTTGTAGAATATTGTTTAAAAACCCTAATTGGACAAGAATAAGCCTAGGGAGGACGAAAATGACCTAAATTTTAATCCAATGACACAAATGAACTTTTTGGTTGCAGAAGATTGGTTAAAAACCCTAATTGGACAAGAATAAGCCTAGGGAGGACGAAAATGACCTAAATGTTAATCCAATGACACAAATGAACTTATTGGATGCACAAAATTGGTTAAAAAACCCTAATGGCACAAGAATAACCCTAGGGAGGACGAAAATGACCTAAATGTTAATCCAATGACACAAATGAACTTTTTGGATGCACAAGATTGGTTAAAAACCCTAATTGCACAAGAATAAGCTTAGGGAGGACGAAAATGACCTAAATGTTCATCCAATGACATAAGCACACCTATTGGATGCAGAAGATTGGTTAAAAACACTGATTGGACAAGAACAACCCTAGGGAGGAAGAAAATGACCTAAATGTTCATCCAATGACACAAATGAACTTTTTGGTTGCAGAAGATTGGTTAAAATCCCTAATTGGACAAGAATAAGCCTAAGGAGGACGAAAATGACCTAAATGTTAATCCAAAGACACAAATGAACTTATTGGATGCACAAGATTGGTTAAAAACCCGAATTGGACAAGAATAAGCCTTTGGAAGACGAAAATGACCTAAATGTTAATTTAATGACACAAATGAACTTATTGGATGCACAAGATTGGTTAAAAACCCTAATTGCACATAAATAACCCTAGAGAGGACGAAAATGACCTAAATGTTAATCCAATGACGCAAATGAAGTTTTTGGATGCACAAGATTGGTTAAAAACCCTAATTGTACATAAATAAGGCTTCGGAGGACGAAAATGACCTAAATGTTCATCGAACGACACAAATGAACTTTTTGGTTGTAGAAGATTGTTTAAAAACCCTAATTGGACAAGAATAAGCCTAGGGAGGACAAATGACCTAAATGTTAATCCAACGACACAAATGAACTTATTGGATGCACAAGATTGGTTAAAAACCCAAAACCCTAATTGGACAAGAATAAGCCTAGGGAGGACGAAAATGACTTAAATGTTAATCCAATGACACAAATGAACTTATTGGATGCACAAGATTGGTTAAAAACCCTAATTGGACAAGAATAAGCCTAGGGAAGACGAAAATGACTTAAATGTTAATCCAACGACACAAATGAACTTATTGGATGCACAAGATTGGTTAAAAACCCTAATTGCACATGAATAACCCTAGAGAGGACGAAAATGACCTAAATGTTAATCCAACGACACAAATGAACTTATTGGATGCACAAGATTGGTTAAAAACCCTAATTGCACATGAATAACCCTAGAGAGGACGAAAATGACCTAAATGTTAATCTAGTGACACAAATGAACTTATTGGATGCACAAGATTGGTTAAAAACCCTAATTGCAGATAAATAAGGCTACGGAGGACGAAGATGACCAAAATGTTCATCCAATGACACAAATGAACTTTTTGGTTGCAGAAGATTGGTTAAAAACCCTAATTGGACAAGAATAAGCCTAGGGAGGACGAAAATGACCTAAATGTTAATCCAATGACACAAATGAACTTATTTGATGCATAAGATTGGTTAAAAACCCTAATGGCACAAGAATAAGCCTAGGGTGGACGAAAATGACCTAAATGTTAATCCAATGACACAAATGAACTTTTTGGATGCACAAGATTGGTTAAAAACCCTAATTGCACAAGAATAAGCCTAGGGAGGACGAAAATGACCTAAATGTTCATCCAATGACATAAACACACCTATTGGATGTAGAAGATTGGTTAAAAACCCTAATTGGACAAGAACAACCCTAGGGAGGACGAAAATGACCTAAATGTTCATCCAATGACACAAATGAACTTTTTGGTTGCAGAAGATTAGTTAAAAACCCTTATTGGACAAGAATAAGCCTAGGGAGGACGAAAATGACCTAAATGTTAATCCAAAGACACAAATGAACTTTTTGGATGCACAAGATTGGTTCAAAACCCTAATTGCACAAGAATAAGCCTAGGGGGGACGAAAATGACCTAAATGTTAATCCAATGACACAAATGAACTTATTGGATGCACAAGATTGGTTAAAAACCAGAATTGAACTTAAATAACCCTAGAGAGGACGAAAATGACCTAAATGTTAATCCAATGACACAAATGAACTTTTTGGATGCACAAGATTTGTTAAAAACCCTAATTGCACATAAATAAGGCTTTGGAGGACGAAAATGACCTAAATGTTCATCCAACGACACAAATGAACTTTTTGGTTGTAGAAGATTGTTTAAAAACCCTAATTGGACAAGAATAAGCCTAGGGAGGACGAAAATAACCTAAATGTTAATCCAATGACACAAATGAACTTATTGGATGCACAAGATTGGTTAAAAACCCTAATTGGACAAGAATAAGCCTACGGAGGACGAAAATGACTTAAATGTTAATCCAATGACACAAATGAACTTATTGGATGCACAAGATTGGTTAAAAACCATAATTGGACAAGAATAAGCCTAGGGAAGACGAAAATGACCTGAATGTTAATCCAATGACACAAATGAACTTATTGGATGCACAAGATTGGTTAAAAACCCTAATTGCACATTAATAACCCTAGAGAGGACGAAAATGACCTAAACGTTCATCCAATGACATAAACACACCTATTGGATGCTGAAGATTGGTTAAAAACCCTAATTGGACAAGAACAACCCTGGGGAGGACGAAAATGACCTAAATGTTCATCCAATGACACAAATGAACTTTTTGGATGCACAAGATTGGTTAAAAACCCTAATTGCACAAGAATAAGCCTAGGGAGGACGAAAATGACCTAAATGTTCATCCAATGACATAAACACACCTATTGGATGGAGAAGATTGGTTAAAAACCCTAATTGGACAAGAACTACCCTAGGGAGGACGAAAATGACCTAAGTGTTCATCCAATGACACAAATGAACTTTTTGGTTGCAGAAGATTGGTTAAAAACCCTAATTGGACAAGAATAAGCCTAGGGAGGACGAAAATGACCTAAATGTTAATCCAAAGACACAAATGAACTTTTTGGATCCACAAGATTGGTTCAAAACCCTAATTGCACAAGAATAAGCCTAGGGGGGACGAAAATGACCTAAATGTTAATCCAATGACACAAATGAACTTATTGGATGCACAAGATTGGTTAAAAACCCGAATTGAACTTAAATAACCCTAGAGAGGACGAAAATGACCTAAATGTTAATCCAATGACACAAATGAACTTTTTGGATGCACAAGATTGGTTAAAAACCCTAATTGCACATAAATAAGGCTTTGGAGGACGAAAATGACCTAAATGTTCATCCAACGACACAAATGAACTTTTTGGTTGTAGAAGATTGTCTAAAAACCCTAATTGGACAAGAATAAGCCTAGGGAGGACGAAAATAACCTAAATGTTAATCCAATGACACAAATGAACTTATTGGATGCACAAGATTGGTTAAAAATCCTAATTGGACAAGAATAAGCATAGGGAGGACGAAAATGACTTAAATGTTAATCCAATGACACAAATGAACTTATTGGATACACAAGATTGGTTAAAAACCCTAATTGGACAAGAATAAGCCTAGGGAAGACGAAAATGACCTAAATGTTAATCCATTGACACAAATGAACTTATTGGATGCACAAGATTGGTTAAAAACCCTAATTGCACATAAATAACCCTATAGAGGACGAAAATGACCTAAATGTTAATCCAATGACACAAAATGAAGTTTTTGGATGCACAAGATTGGTTAAAAACCCTAATTGCACATAAATAAGGCTTTGGAGGACGAAAATGACCTAAATGTTCATCCAACAACACAAACGAACTTTTTGGTTGTAGAAGATTGTTTAAAAACCCTAATTGGACAAGAATAAGCCTAGGGAGGACGAAAATGACCTAAATGTTAATCCAATGACACAAATGAACTTATTGGATGCACAAGATTGGTTAAAAACCATAATTGGACAAGAATAAGCCTAGGGAGGACGAAAATGACTTAAATGTATATTCAATGACACAAATGAACTTATTGGATGCACAAGATTGGTTTAAAACCCTAATTGGACAAGAATAAGCGTAGGGAAGACGAAAATGACCTAAATGTTAATCCAACGACACAAATGAACTTATTGGATGCACAAGATTGGTTAAAAACCCTAATTGCACATGAATAACCCTAAAGAGGACGAAAATGACCTAAATGTTAATCCAATGACACAAATGAACTTATTGGATGCACAAGATTGGTTAAAAACCCTAATTGCACATGAATAACCCTATAGAGGACGAAAATGACCTAAATGTTAATCCAATAACACAAATGAAGTTTTTGGATGCACAAGATTGGTTAAAAACCCTAATTGCACATAAATAAGGCTTCGGAGGACGAAAATGACCTAAATGTTCGTCCAACGACACAAATGAACTTTTTGGTTGTAGAAGATTGTTTAAAAACCCTAATTGGACAAGAATAAGCCTAGGGAGGACGAAAATGACCTAAATGTTAATCCAATGACACAAATGAACTTATTGGATGCACAAGATTGGTTAAAAACCCTAATTGGACAAGAATAAGCCTAGGGAGGACGAAAATGACTTAAATGTATATTCAATGACACAAATGAACTTATTGGATGCACAAGATTGGTTAAAAACCCTAATTGGACAAGAATAAGCGTAGGGAAGACGAAAATGACCTAAATGTTAATCCAACGACACAAATGAACTTATTGGATGCACAAGATTGGTTAAAAACCCTAATTGCACATGAATAACCCTAAAGAGGACGAAAATGACCTAAATGTTAATCCAATGACACAAATGAACTTATTGGATGCCCAAGATTGGTTAAAAACCCTAATTGCACATAAATAACCCTATAGAGGACGAAAATGACCTAAATGTTAATCCAATGACACAAATGAAGTTTTTGGATGCACAAGATTGGTTAAAAACCCTAATTGCACATAAATAAGGCTTCGGAGGACGAAAATTACCTAAATGTTCGTCCAACGACACAAATGAACTTTTTGGTTGTAGAAGATTGTTTAAAAACCCTAATTGGACAAGAATAAGCCTAGGGAGGACGAAAATGACCTAAATGTTAATCCAATGACACAAATGAACTTATTGGATGCACAAGATTGGTTAAAAACCCGAATTGAACTTAAATAACCCTAGAGAGGACGAAAATGACCTAAATGTTAATCCAATGACACAAATGAACTTTTTGGATGCACAAGATTGGTTAAAAACCCTAATTGCACATAAATAAGGCTTTGGAGGACGAAAATGACCTAAATGTTCATCCAACGACACAAATGAACTTTTTGGTTGTAGAAGATTGTCTAAAAACCCTAATTGGACAAGAATAAGCCTAGGGAGGACGAAAATAACCTAAATGTTAATCCAATGACACAAATGAACTTATTGGATGCACAAGATTGGTTAAAAATCCTAATTGGACAAGAATAAGCCTAGGGAGGACGAAAATGACTTAAATGTTAATCCAATGACACAAATGAACTTATTGGATACACAAGATTGGTTAAAAACCCTAATTGGACAAGAATAAGCCTAGGGAAGACGAAAATGACCTAAATGTTAATCCAATGACACAAATGAACTTATTGGATGCACAAGATTGGTTAAAAACCCTAATTGCACATAAATAACCCTATAGAGGACGAAAATGACCTAAATGTTAATCCAATGACACAAAATGAAGTTTTTGGATGCACAAGATTGGTTAAAAACCCTAATTGCACATAAATAAGGCTTTGGAGGACGAAAATGACCTAAATGTTCATCCAACAACACAAACGAACTTTTTGGTTGTAGAAGATTGTTTAAAAACCCTAATTGGACAAGAATAAGCCTAGGGAGGACGAAAATGACCTAAATGTTAATCCAATGACACAAATGAACTTATTGGATGCACAAGATTGGTTAAAAACCATAATTGGACAAGAATAAGCATAGGGAGGACGAAAATGACTTAAATGTATATTCAATGACACAAATGAACTTATTGGATGCACAAGATTGGTTTAAAACCCTAATTGGACAAGAATAAGCGTAGGGAAGACGAAAATGACCTAAATGTTAATCCAACGACACAAATGAACTTATTGGATGCACAAGATTGGTTAAAAACCCTAATTGCACATGAATAACCCTAAAGAGGACGAAAATGACCTAAATGTTAATCCAATGACACAAATGAACTTATTGGATGCACAAGATTGGTTAAAAACCCTAATTGCACATGAATAACCCTATAGAGGACGAAAATGACCTAAATGTTAATCCAATAACACAAATGAAGTTTTTGGATGCACAAGATTGGTTAAAAACCCTAATTGCACATAAATAAGGCTTCGGAGGACGAAAATGACCTAAATGTTCGTCCAACGACACAAATGAACTTTTTTGTTGTAGAAGATTGTTTAAAAACCCTAATTGGACAAGAATAAGCCTTGGGAGGACGAAAATGACCTAAATGTTAATCCAATGACACAAATGAACTTATTGGATGCACAAGATTGGTTAAAAACCCTAATTGGACAAGAATAAGCCTAGGGAGGACGAAAATGACTTAAATGTATATTCAATGACACAAATGAACTTATTGGATGCACAAGATTGGTTAAAAACCCTAATTGGACAAGAATAAGCGTAGGGAAGACGAAAATGACCTAAATGTTAATCCAACGACACAAATGAACTTATTGGATGCACAAGATTGGTTAAAAACCCTAATTGCACATGAATAACCCTAAAGAGGACGAAAATGACCTAAATGTTAATCCAATGACACAAATGAACTTATTGGATGCCCAAGATTGGTTAAAAACCCTAATTGCACATAAATAACCCTATAGAGGACGAAAATGACCTAAAAGTTAATCCAATGACACAAATGAAGTTTTTGGATGCACAAGATTGGTAAAAAACCCTAATTGCACATAAATAAGGCTTCGGAGGACGAAAATTACCTAAATGTTCGTCCAACGACACAAATGAACTTTTTGGTTGTAGAAGATTGTTTAAAAACCCTAATTGGACAAGAATAAGCCTAGGGAGGACGAAAATGACCTAAATGTTAATCCAATGACACAAATTAACTTATTGGATGCACAAGATTGGTTAAAAACCCTAATTGGACAAGAATAAGCCTAGGGAGGACGAAAATGACTTAAATGTTAATCCAATGACACAATTGAACTTATTGGATGCACAAGATTGGTTAAAAACCTTAATTGGAAAAGAATAAGCCTAGGGAAGACGAAAATGACCTAAATGTTAATCCAACGACACAAATGAACTTATTTGATGCACAAGATTGGTTAAAAACCCTAATTGCACATGAATAACCCTAGAGAGGACGAAAATGACCTAAATGTTAATCCAATGACACAAATGAACTTATTGGATGCACAAGATTGGTTAAAAACCCTAATTGCACATAAATAAGGCTACGGAGGACGAAGATGACCAAAATGTTCATCCAATGACACAAATGAACTTTTTGGTTGCAGAAGATTGGTTAAAAACCCTAATTGGACAAGAATAAGCCTAGGGAGGACGAAAATGACCTAAATGTTAATCCAATGACACAAATGAACTTATTGGATGCACAAGATTGGTTAAAAACCCTAATGGCACAAGAATAAGCCTAGGGAGGACGAAAATGACCTAAATGTTAATCCAATGACACAAATGAACTTTTTGGATGCACAAGATTGGTTAGAATCCCTAATTGCACAAGAATAAGCCCAGGGAGGACGAAAATGACCTAAATGTTCATCCAATGACATAAACACACCTATTGGATGCAGAAGATTGGTTAAAAACCCTAATTGGACAAGAACAATGCTAGGGAGGACGAAAATGACCTAAGTGTTCATCCAATGACACAAATGAACTTTTTGGTTGCAGAAGATTGGTTAAAAACCCTAATTGGACAAGAATAAGCCTAGGGAGGACGAAAATGACCTAAATGTTAATCCAAAGACACAAATGAACTTTTTGGATGCACAAGATTGGTTCAAAACCCTAATTGCACAAGAATAAGCCTAGGGGGGACGAAAATGACCTAAATGTTAATCCAATAACACAAATGAACTTATTGGATGCACAAGATTGGTTAAAAACCCGAATTGAACTTAAATAACCCTAGAGAGGACAAAAATGACCTAAATGTTAATCCAATGACACAAATGAACTTTTTGGATGCACAAGATTGGTTAAAAACCCTAATTGCACATAAATAAGGCTTTGGAGGACGAAATATGACCTAAATGTTCATCCAACGACACAAATGAACTTTTTGGTTGTAGAAGATTGTTTAAAAACCCTAATTGGACAAGAATAAGCCTAGGGAGGACGAAAATAACCTAAATGTTAATCCAATGACACAAATGAACTTATTGGATGCACAAGATTGGTTAAAAACCCTAATTGGACAAGAATAAGCCTAGGGAGGACGAAAATGACTTAAATGTTAATCCAATGACACAAATGAACTTATTGGATGCACAAGATTGGTTAAAAACCCTAATTGGACAAGAATAAGCCTAGGGAAGACGAAAATGACCTAAATGTTAATCCAACGACACAAATGAATTTATTGGATGCACAAGATTGGTTAAAAACCCTAATTGCACATGAATAACCCTAGAGAGGACGAAAATAACCTAAATGTTAATCCAATGACACAAATGAACTTATTGGATGCACAAGATTGGTTAAAAACCCTAATTGTACATAAATAACGCTACGGAGGACGAAGATGACCAAAATGTTCATCCAATGACACAAATGAACTTTTTGGTTGCAGAAGATTGGTTAAAAACCCTAATTGGACAAGAATAAGCCTATGGAGGACGAAAATGACCTAAATGTTAATCCAATGACACAAATGAACTTATTGGATGCACAAGATTGGTTAAAAACCCTAATGGCACAAGAATAAGCCTAGGGAGGACGAAAATGACCTAAATGTTAATCCAATGACACAAATGAACTTTTTGGTTGCACAAGATTGGTTAAAAACCCTAATTGCACAAGAATAAGCCTAGGGAGGACCAAAATGACCTAAATGTTCATCCAATGACATAAACACACCTATTGGATGCAGAAGATTGGTTAAAAACCCTAATTGGACAAGAACAACCCTAGGGAGTGTTAGACATATGTTCGTTTTTGATGTTATTGACAAGCATCCAATTTGAAATACATCTAACACTGTCAACTGAGAAAAATTTCAGGAACAACAAATTCAATCCTACATACTCGAGACAATTGCTTGGAACTCAAGGAATCAACAAAATCTTGATGATCCATGAGCACATCGATTAGTACAATCGATTCTATAACAGGGTTGAATAAGTTTATAAAGTTTGGTGTTACCCAATCGATTAGCACAATCGATTTGTACATCCTTGAAGAAATCAAACGGGCTATCAATCGATTCTCCAAATCGATTGGTACACATATTGGAAAATAAATTGTACAAGTCAGAGAGCCAGTTTGCCACAAATCGATTAGGCACATCGATTGAGTAAATCACTAAGACTGAAATCGATGTAAACTGATTGTTTACATCGATTAGACAAATCGATTGACATTCTTACTGAAATTAAAATGTGCAAGTCAGTAGCACGTTTTGCAGGCAATCGATTTGGCAAATCGATTGAAATAATCACATCTTTAATTTTGTTTTGTCTACATCGATTGAAACAATCGATTGTTAATGTCCCAGAGCCAAACCTGTTTACTAAATCGATTAGGCCAATCGATTCACTAAAACAAGTTTCAAAATAACTTAGGTCTGGAACATACACAATCGATTACTACAATCTGTTTATATACATCTGTGTTATAAATGTTGGTATCAATCGACTTGGTAAATCGATTGAATAACCCAACTGATGAAAAGTACTTCAGACTTAAAGTCCACAATCGATTGGCACAATCGATTGACATAAAAGTTTTATAAACAGAGATGACTGAATGGTTAAATCGATTAAGCACATCGATGGTTTTGATCTCGTTGTTTGAACAAAACACATCAAGTCGATTCTGCAAATCGATTTAATTATATACTGTCATCAAAGTTTAAAGAACTACTTAAAATAATCGATTGAGTAAATCGATTAGAATGTACAGTTTCAAGATTCGAGAAAAACAAGACTCGCGAAATCGATTGAGGAAATCGATTAACCAACATTATGACTTTAATGAATCGATTGGGTAAATCGATGCATATGTTGTTTTTCCTGAAACTATATAAACTATTTTTCATTCTCTTCTTCAAAGATATACAACAACGTACACATAACTTTCTGATATCTTTGTTTCTCACTGTGAAATAACTTTGAACATTACTTTTTAAGTCATGAAGATTCATCTTTCATGATCAACAAGAACTGAGAAAGATTGCTGAAGAAACAACTTTAGAGAAGAAGACTGCTGAAGAAATTTCTGTGTAATTTCTGTTTAGATACATCTGTAAACAAATTCTTAAAACAAATAACATTGAGAAATCCAGTCTTAACTGGTGGTTATCTTCTGTGATTGAGAGGTCTCATCAAGAAGAAACTTGACTGTAATCTTGGAAGAGTTTATGGGAGATAAACTCTGGGATTCAGGGAGATAAGAATAGAATAGAAAGAATCGTTTTAGATTGATAGGCGAGGAGCTAGAACATCTGTAAACGGATTCTGAGATATTCTATTGGAAAGGCCAAGATTGGATTTGATCTTGGGACTGGACGTAGGTCGTTCAACAACGGCTGAACCAGTATAAATCACTGCGTACAATCTTTCTTACCCTTATCTCTGTTTAATTTCTCCAGTGTGTATTTGTTTGATATTGATTGAGTACTTGAATATCTTTCTGCATATTTTGATATTACATGAAAGACTGTTTCCAGCATGATTGTAAGTGAATCAATATCTTGAACAATAAACGTAACTGGTGCATCTCTCAATATATTCTTTGATCCATATACTTGGTGCATTCATTTGTATTGTAGTTTTGGGACCTTATTTGATGCTATGTTTAATAAATGTACGATTTGTCAAACTGCTGCGCATATCTCAAAAAATAGGTAATCTTCCGCATAATTTTCATTTAACAGAGGTTACTGGTACCAACAATTGGTATCAGAGCCAATTTTTGTTAGAGTAACTCTCATAAAAAATCATGACCTCTGATTTCCTAGGAGAGGGTGCATCATTAGCTAGGCCTCCCGCTTTTAACGGGGCCGCATACATGTATTGGAAACAACGCATGTTAATTTTTCTTGAAGCTAGTGGTATTGATATTCTA
This sequence comes from Cicer pinnatifidum, assembly GCA_037974775.1. Classification (NCBI taxonomy): domain Eukaryota; kingdom Viridiplantae; phylum Streptophyta; class Magnoliopsida; order Fabales; family Fabaceae; genus Cicer; species Cicer pinnatifidum. The sequence continues at coordinate 23,732,550 of JBBPBR010000008.1, read as the reverse complement.
GATGCTGTAGAAAATGGACCATTTGTGCCAACCATAGCAGGTACAGGTGAATCAGCAATCCTAAAGCCAAAAAGTGACTGGACTGATGAAGACAAAAAGAAGGTTGGGTACAACGCCAAAGCAAAAAACATTATAACTGCAGCCTTGAGTCATGATGAATTCTTCAGAGTCTCAAATTGCAAAACAGCAAAACAAATGTGGGATACACTTCAGCAAACGCATGAAGGAACCACAGATGTAAAGAGAGCTCGGATAAATACTCTCATGCACGAGTACGAATTGTTTAGCATGAAGAAAGAAGAATCAGTAAACGACATGCAGACCCGATTCACGCACATAGTCAACAACCTGAATGCCTTAGGCAAAGAGATTATTAATGATCAGCAAATTAGTAAAATAATGAGATGTTTGACTAGAGAATGGCAGCCAAAAATCACTGCCATTGCAGAATCCAAGGATCTAGGAAGCATGACAATAGCTACATTGTTTGGAAAACTGAGAGAGCATGAGATGGAACTACATCGACTAAATGAAGCTGAGCAAATTGACAGGAAACGTAAAGGATTGTCGTTGAAAGCCCAAACACAATAGTCCAAATCTGAACATGAGACCAGCTCAGATGAATCAAGCAGTGAGGATGATGAAGAACCTGAACTGGGACTACTTGTCAAAAGATTTAAGAAATTTCTGAAAAAGAAAGACAGTAAATTCAGAAAGCAATCCAGCTCTAAAAACAATGACAGTAAAACAGTTACATGCTACGAATGTGGCAAACCTGGTCATATAAAAGCTGATTGTTACAAGCTGCAGAACAAGAACAAAAATTCCAAACCTAAAGGCAAGGAACCAGCTCAGAAAAACAGAAAAGCATACATTGCGTGGAATGACAACGAAGATTCGTCCACATCTTCTGAAACGGAAGAAGCGAATCTGTGTCTTATGGCTAAAACGGATTCTGAATCAGAAAGTGAGGTAAGCTCTCAATATAATCCTTCTTTTGATGAACTGCAAGATGCATTTAACGAACTGCATGCTGAATATGTTAAATCTGTTAAGCAATTAGTAAACACTAAGAAAATGCTTGAACAACAATGTAAATTGCATGATCAAATGAAAAATGATTATAAAAAGATTGAGGACTTATGTGAACAACTGAAAAAGGACTCACATGATAAATCTGCCAAATGCATTGATCTTGAGAATTCTGTTGCATTATTGAAGTCTGATTTATTGAAACTCTCTAGTAGCAAGGATAAACTAAATGATATTCTTAGCAACCAGAGAAGTGTCAATATAAAATCTGGACTTGGTTTTAATAGCAAAAAGCATGCAAATAGGAATATGACTAAACATGGCATAGGTTATGAAAATGTTAAATATCACCAAAAATATGCTAAGTCTAGTCATTTGCATAATGTCTTTGTCAAACCGAAACAGTTTGCATCCTCTGCTGTCACTTGTCATTTCTGTTGTAGAAAAGGACATTTTGTTTACAATTGCAAATTTAAAAGACTTGCCAATAGAGGATGTAAACAGATTTGGAAAATGAAGACACAAGATGTTAAAATTAACCCCCCAGGACCCAATTTGTATTGGGGACCTGAATGCAAATTCTAATCCTATTGCAGGTATGCTTGAGATCCACAAAACACCTTGAGATTGTTAATCATTTCAACTGCTGCATTTCATTTTCATATTGTCTAGTGCGCGCCATAATCTGTTTATATTTTGTACACTATTCCAAAATTGTTTTCAACTAAGTTATAATATTACTGGCATTACTACTTGTTATTACTAATCTTTTCTAGATTCTTTGTAGAGCAGTATTCAGGTTTGCTACAACCTCAGGGGGAGCAAACATTTCTCTTTCACCACTTTTTGCCTTAACTGACAAAAGGGGGAGAGAAATTATAACTTGTGCTAACTGTAATTTCTTTATTGCTTTATTTTATCAGTTTTATTGCTCTAATCCTTATCTTTACTCTCTATGAATATTGAACTTAGGGGGAGCTCTACTAAAACTGTTACTTATAATTCCTTTGAATTTTTTTTCTCAAGTTAAAATTGCATGTTTGTCACTTAAATCAAAAAGGGGGAGATTGTTAGACATATGTTCGTTTTTGATGTTATTGACAAGCATCCAATTTGAAATACATCTAACACTGTCAACTGAGAAAAATTTCAGGAACAACAAATTCAATCCTACATACTCGAGACAATTGCTTGGAACTCAAGGAATCAACAAAATCTTGATGATCCATGAGCACATCGATTAGTACAATCGATTCTATAACAGGGTTGAATAAGTTTATAAAGTTTGATGTTACCCAATCGATTAGCACAATCGATTTGTACATCCTTGAAGAAATCAAACGGGCTATCAATCGATTCTCCAAATCGATTGGTACACATATTGGAAAATAAATTGTACAAGTCAGAGAGCCAGTTTGCCACAAATCGATTAGGCACATCGATTGAGTAAATCACTAAGACTGAACTGATTGTTTACATCGATTAGACAAATCGATTGACATTCTTACTGAAATTAAAATGTGCAAGTCAGTAGCACGTTTTGCAGGCAATCGATTTGGCAAATCGATTGAAATAATCACTTCTTTAATTTTGTTTTGTCTACATCGATTGAAACAATCGATTGTTAATGTCCCAGAGCCAAACCTGTTTACTAAATCGATTAGGCCAATCGATTCACTAAAACAAGTTTCAAAATAACTTAGGTCTGGAACATACACAATCGATTACTACAATCTGTTTATATACATCTGTGTTATAAATGTTGGTATCAATCGACTTGGTAAATCGATTGAATAACCCAACTGATGAAAAGTACTTCAGACTTAAAGTCCACAATCGATTGGCACAATCGATTGACATAAAAGTTTTATAAACAGAGATGACTGAATGGTTAAATCGATTAAGCACATCGATGGTTTTGATCTCGTTGTTTGAACAAAACACATCAAGTCGATTCTGCAAATCGATTTAATTATATACTGTCATCAAAGTTTGAAGAACTACTTAAAATAATCGATTGAGTAAATCGATTAGAATGTACAGTTTCAAGATTCAAGAAAAACAAGACTCGCGAAATCGATTGAGGAAATCGATTAACCAGCATTATGACTTTAATGAATCGATTGGGTAAATCGATGCATATGTTGTTTTTCCTGAAACTATATAAACTGTTTTTCATTCTCTTCTTAAAAGATATACAACAACGTACACATAACTTTCTGATATCTTTGTTTCTCACTGTGAAATAACTTGGAACATTACTTTTTCAGTCATGAAGATTCATCTTTCATGATCAACAAGAACTGAGAAAGATTGCTGAAGAAACAACTTTAGAGAAGAAGACTGCTGAAGAAATTTCTGTGTAATTTCTGTTTAGATACATCTGTAAACAAATTCTTAAAACAAATAACATTGAGAAATCCAGTCTTAACTGGTGGTTATCTTCTGTGATTGAGAGGTCTCATCAAGAAGAAACTTGACTGTAATCTTGGAAGAGTTTATGGGAGATAAACTCTGGGATTCAGGGAGATAAGAATAGAATAGAAAGAATCGTTTTAGATTGATAGGCGAGGAGCTAGAACATCTGTAAACGGATTCTGAGATATTCTATTGGAAAGGCCAAGATTGGATTTGATCTTGGGACTGGACGTAGGTCGTTCAACAACGGCTGAACCAGTATAAATCACTGCGTACAATCTTTCTTACCCTTATCTCTGTTTAATTTCTGCAGTGTGTATTTGTTTGATATTGATTGAGTACTTGAATATCTTTCTGCATATTTTGATATTACATGAAAGACTGTTTCCAGCATGATTGTAAGTGAATCAATATCTTGAACAATAAACGTAACTGGTGCATCTCTCAATATATTCTTTGATCCATATACTTTGTGCATTCATTTGTATTGTAGTTTTGGGACCTTATTTGATGCTATGTTTAATAAATGTACGATTTGTTAAACTGCTGCGCATATCTCAAAAAATAGGTAATCTTCCGCATAATTTTTCATTTAACAGAGGTTACTGGTACCAACAATTGGTATCAGAGCCAATTTTTGTTAGAGTAACTCTCATCAAAAATCATGACCTCTGATTTCCCAGGAGAGGGTGCATCATTAGCTAGGCCTCCCGCTTTTAACGGGGCCGCATACATGTATTGGAAACAACGCATGTTAATTTTTCTTGAAGCTAGTGGTATTGATATTCTAGATGCTGTAGAAAATGGACCATTTGTGCCAACCATAGCAGGTACAGGTGAATCAGCAATCCTAAAGCCAAAAAGTGACTGGACTGATGAAGACAAAAAGAAGGTTGGGTACAACGCCAAAGCAAAAAACATTATAACTGCAGCCTTGAGTCATGATGAATTCTTCAGAGTCTCAAATTGCAAAACAGCAAAACAAATGTGGGATACACTTCAGCAAACGCATGAAGGAACCACATATGTAAAGAGAGCTCGGATAAATACTCTCATGCACGAGTACGAATTGTTTAGCATGAAGAAAGAAGAATCAGTAAACGACATGCAGACCCGATTCACGCACATAGTCAACAACCTGAATGCCTTAGGCAAAGAGATTGATAATGATCAGCAAATTAGTAAAATAATGAGATGTTTGACTAGAGAATGGCAGCCAAAAATCACTGCCATTGCAGAATCCAAGGATCTAGGAAGCATGACAATAGCTACATTGTTTGGAAAACTGAGAGAGCATGAGATGGAACTACATCGACTAAATGAAGCTGAGCAAATTGACAGGAAACGTAAAGGATTGTCGTTGAAAGCCCAAACACAACAGTCCAAATCTGAACATGAGACCAGCTCAGATGAATCAAGCAGTGAGGATGATGAAGAACCTGAACTGGGACTACTTGTCAAAAGATTTAAGAAATTTCTGAAAAAGAAAGACAGTAAATTCAGAAAGCAATCCAGCTCGAAAAACAATGACAGTAAAACAGTTACATGCTACGAATGTGGCAAACCTGGTCATATAAAAGCTGATTGTTACAAGCTGCAGAACAAGAACAAAAATTCCAAACCTAAAGGCAAGGAACCAGCTCAGAAAAACAGAAAAGCATACATTGCGTGGAATGACAACGAAGATTCGTCCACATCTTCTGAAATGGAAGAAGCGAATCTGTGTCTTATGGCTAAAACGGATTCTGAATCAGAAAGTGAGGTAAGCTCTCAATATAATCCTTCTTTTGATGAACTGCAAGATGCATTTAACGAACTGCATGCTGAATATGTTAAATCTGTTAAGCAATTAGTAAACACTAAGAAAATGCTTGAACAACAATGTAAATTGCATGATCAAATGAAAAATGATTATAAAAAGATTGAGGACTTATGTGAACAACTGAAAAAGGACTCACATGATAAATCTGCCAAATGCATTGATCTTGAGAATTCTGTTGCATTATTGAAGTCTGATTTATTGAAACTCTCTAGTAGCAAGGATAAACTAAATGATATTCTTAGCAACCAGAGAAGTGTCAATATAAAATCTGGACTTGGTTTTAATAGCAAAAAGCATGCAAATCGGAATATGACTAAACATGGCATAGGTTATGAAAATGTTAAACATCACCAAAAATATGCTAAGTCTAGTCATTTGCATAATGTCTTTGTCAAACCGAAACAGTTTGCATCCTCTGCTGTCACTTGTCATTTCTGTTGTAGAAAAGGACATTTTGTTTACAATTGCAAATTTAAAAGACTTGCCAATAGAGGATGTAAACAGATTTGAAAAATGAAGACACAAGATGTTAAAATTAACCCCCCAGGACCCAATTTGTATTGGGGACCTGAATGCAAATTCTAATCCTATTGCAGGTATGCTTGAGATCCACAAAACACCAATGGTATCTTGATAGTGGATGCTCAAAGCATATGACAGGGGACAAATCAATGTTTGTGTCCCTTAATCTGAAAGAAGGTGGTTTCGTAAAGTACGGCGATAACAACAAGGGCAAGATATGCGGTGAAGGTAACATTGGCAGCAAATCAACTGCCATAATTAAAAATGTCTTATATGTGGAAGGGCTGAAACATAACCTTCTAAGTATAAGTCAGCTGTGTGACAATGGCTTTCAAGTAAGCTTTTCACCACTCTCTTGCACAATTGAAAACAAGCATGATAAAAGCATGAAATTAGTAGGTAATAGAGTTAATAATATATACATGTTAGATTTAACTGATATGCCTGTTAATTCTGCCTGTTGCTTATTATCAAATGCTGATGAAACATGGTTATGGCATAAACGCATTGCACACATTCATATTGATCATCTGAATAGACTTGTTAGCAAGCAGTTAGTCATAGGCCTTCCCAATAGAAAGTTTTCTAAAGATTGGCTGTGTGACTCCTGTGAGCAAAGCAAGCTTGTTAAGTCTTCTTTTCCCCCTATAGATATGGTCAAAACCAATAGGGTTTTACAACTTATCCACATGGATTTGTTTGGACCATCTCAGATTAGAGGTTTTGGTGGTAACTTGTATGGATTTGTGTTGATCAATGATTATTCTCGTTTCACATGGACATATTTTCTGACTCATAAAAGTGACACTTTTTCTGTTTTTAAAAAGTTTGCGAAATTAGTTCAAAATGAAACAAGTCAGAAAATTATATCCATCAAGAGTGATCATGGAGGTGAATTCCAAAATGATTCTTTTGATACTTACTGTGAAGAGAATGGCATACATCACATGTTTTCAGCCCCTAGGACACCTCAGCAGAATGGTGTAGTGGAGAGAAAGAATAGGTCTTTAGAAGAGTTGGCTAGGACCATGCTGAAAGACTCAAATACTCCCAAGTATTTCTGGGCTGATGCGATTAACACTGCCACACATGTTATCAATAGAGTGTTGATTAGGCCCTTTCTTAAGAAAACTCCTTATGAGTTATACAAAGGGAGAAAGCCTAACATCTCCTACTTTAGGATTTTTGGGTGTAAGTGCTTTGTGTTAAACAATGGCAAGGGACATCTAGGTAAATTTGATCCTAAAGCAGACGAGGGCATATTTTTGGGGTATTCCCAGGTTAGTAAGGCCTATAGAATCTACAATAAAAGAACCAAAACTATAGAGGAGTCTGTCCATGTCAAATTTGATGAAAACTTGAACAGCACTCTTACTATAGTTGGTAACTCATTGGACGATATTGTTGATTCTGAACCTGTAGAAACCAGTGAACCTGAACCTCCAACCAATCCTGACTGCGTAGAACCAATTAGGGAAGATGATCTACCCAAAGAGTGGAAGTTTGCCAAGAACCATCCCATAGACAATATTATTGGAGAGATTTCAAAAGGTGTTTCAACCAGAAAATCCCTTAGAGAATTTTGCAACCTTACAGCCTTTGTTTCCCAAGTAGAACCCAAAAACATTAAAGAAGCACTTTTGGACCCTGACTGGATAGTAGCCATGCAAGAGGAGTTAAACCAGTTTGAGAGGAACAAAGTGTGGCAGCTAGTA
>JBBPBR010000008.1:23653726-23724882 GCA_037974775.1 Cicer pinnatifidum | reverse complement strand
GAGATCCAAGAGGAAGTTTTTGTTAGCCAAACACCTGGTTTTGAAAATACAGAATTTCCAAATCATGTCTACAAGCTAACAAAAGCTCTCTATGGATTGAAACAAGCCCCTAGAGCTTGGTATGAGAAACTTAGCAACTTTCTCATTTCACAAAATTTCTTAAGAGGAAATGTGGATAAAACTCTTTTCATACAAACTACTGATAAAGATATCTTGCTGGTCCAAGTTTATGTTGATGACATAATATTTGGATCTACAAATGATAAGCTATGCAAAAATTTTGAAAATCTAATGAAAGGTCAATTTGAAATGTCAATGATGGGTGAACTGTCATACTTTTTGGGATTTCAAATTAACCAAAGCAAGCAAGGTATCTTCATTAGTCAAACAAAATATTGTAATGACTTGATAAAGAAATTTTCATTTGATAGCTTCAAGCCCATTGATACTCCTATGAGCCAAGGAAACATTTTAGATAGAGATGAGTTGGGTAAACCAGTGGATGTTACAAGGTATAGAGGCATGATAGGATCATTGCTCTATCTCACAGCAAGCAGGCCTGACATCATGTTCAGTGTTTGTTTGTGTGCGAGGTATCAATCAAATCCTAAAGAGTCTCACCTTAGTGCAGTTAAGAGGATTTTCAGGTATTTAGTTGGAACTAGGAACCTTGGTTTATGGTATCCTAAGGGATCAACTTGTTCTTTGGTTGGGTATTCAGATTCAGATTTTGCAGGGTGCAAACTGGATAGGATGAGTACCTCTGGTACTTGTCATTTGCTGGGTAATTCACTTGTATCTTGGTTCAGCAAGAAGCAAACCAGTATCGCTTTGTCAACAGCAGAAGCTGAGTACATTGCAGCTGGAAGTTGCTGTGCTCAGATCATGTGGATGAAACAGCATTTGTTAGACTTTGGTGTGGACTTAGGAACTGTTCCTATCTTGTGCGACAACACAAGTGCGATCAGTATCACTAAGAACCCAGTTATGCATTCCAGGACCAAGCATATCGAGATTCGGCATCACTTCATTCGAGATCAGTTTCAGTGTGGGAATATCAAGTTGGAATACGTCAACACAACTGAACAGCTAGCAGACATCTTCACCAAAGCATTGCCAAAGGAAAGCTTCCGTCACATTAGGATGAAATTAGGCATAATTGATCCTAGTCAGATCTGAATTATGTGTCAAATCGATTTGCTAAATCGATTGTCCTGTGATTACACATGAAAATGTGTTACACAATCGATTGCCCTAATCGATGTGACCCATAATATGTCTATTTTTATCAAAACTGTGAACAAGAAATCGATTTGGGAAATCGATTGATTTATATGTGGTTTTTATTTCTTTAAAAGAATCGATTTGGTAAATCGATGCTAAGGCAGGTATTTTCTGAACTGAGATGAAAGTCTTCTGAAATTGCTCGAAATCGATTTGGGAAATCGATTGAGCTTGTTGATTTTTTTTAAAAGAATCGATTGGGGACATCGACTCTGAGTTAGTTGTTGAAGTGTATTCTGAGTTGAACTGATGTGAAAGCTGTTAAGTTGATACGAAATCGATTTGGGTAATCGATTGCGTAACTTCATGAATCGATTTGGGTAATCGATTGGCATAGTTACCGTTACAGTTTTTACTAGCCGTTGCAGGATCTAACGGCTCTGTTGGTTGATCTTCCCCAGTAACGGTCATCAAATCGATTGGAGAAATCGATTTCTGGATTTTTTTTCTATAAAAGGAACAGTGACAATCGATTTTCCATCCTTTTCCAATCACTTTTCCTAATCGATTGCAACTTCAATTTTCTGCAATATTTCTCAAAAAGTCTATGTTTTCAACTCCCAAACACTTTTCTTTCCTTCAATCTTCATCGTGTCACAATTTTTTTTAATGGCTCGTGTTAAGCAAACTCAACCCCGAACCCCTTCTCTTTCACCTTCATCTTCTTCATCTAGTGGGAGGACTCCGTCTCCACCACCCACTCTTCCAAAACGGGTACCAATACCTACACACAAGATTGCATCTCAAGATAAGGGTAAAGGTATTGCCCCTGATCAAGGTAAACCCAAAAAGAGAAAGGAAGCTCCGACTGAAAAATTGCTTGCTGACGCAATGAAGGAAATATCGCAAAGGAAAAAGAAAAAGAATACTCCACAGAAAAAGACTACTCCAAAGAAATCAACTGCTCCTCCACCTAATCAAGCTGATGAATTCAAACTTCCGCAAGCTTTTGTCAATCGGAAAATACACGAAGCTCGCGTCTTGGACTTCAGCTACTTCGACAGTAATGGTTTTTCGTTTCAAAACCATCTCCGGTTTCATGGTTTAGAAGACTTCTTATCTTGTTCGCTTGATACGTATCCGAATCTTATTCGGATATTCTACTCAAATTTCAAGATGACCGACACCGGCTTCAAAGCAACAATCAAAGGGAAGAAGATTTCGATGTCTTTCGAAGAGTTCTCTACTTTGTCAGGACTTCCCTACTTTGGAAACTCAGTGGATGGCAGCACCGAAGCAGACGCTGATGACGACGGATGGGAAGAGTATCTGGATAGGCAAGCAGCTGTGCAGGATCTTATGGTCGAAGGGTTCGTGGAATCTGTTTCACTCCCTATAGGCCAGATGAAGGTTCAGCAACGGATGCTGATGTACGCCCTCACCCGGATGCTGGTTCCACGTTCCGGAAATCACGCAGTTGTGCAACGGCTGGATATCGTGCTACTGTGGGGTCTATGCAAAGAACTCAAGATGAGCTGGGCATGGATTGTTCTCAGGCACATGCTAGAAGCTGCTCAAGGGAAGTTGGTACTTCCGTATCTACAGCTCGTCACGAAGATTCTCACTCACTTCAAGGTATCTCTGAAGGGTGAAGAAGTTTCGAAGACCGTCCTAACATTTGGTGAATCCATCGTGAACCAAATGCAGCTGCGAAAAGTCAATGGAGTTTGGAAGCGACCTCGGACTTCTACTGAACAAACCCAGCAAGGTGTTGAACAACCAGCTGCGGAGAATGTTTCAGCAGAATCGGAAGTGCTCACCAAACTGCTTGAATTTATGGCAGCACAAGCAGTTCACAACGCTAAGATGGAGGCATCTCATGAAAGGATTGAAGCTGCTATTCAGAAGATTCAAGCAGACCAAAATCAGATGGCGCAAGACGTGGCAGCTATTCAGGAACATCTGGGCATTAAGTTGTCCTTCAGCGATGTTGTTGAAATAGGAAGACAGGCGGCTGAAGAACCTGCTCCAACACCAGTAGAGGTTGCTGCAACTCATGGTGAGGAGACACCTGCTGAGGTTAATACAGCGGTCTCAGCCTTATCCCCTGCTAATAATGAGGACCAGCATCTCTAGGCGTTTAGGACCTTAGGCTTCTTAGTTTTGTTTGTCTTTGTTTTTTTGCTTTCGTTTTGTAATGATCATGATGAATGTAATTCTTTTTGATTAATGAACCTTGAGATTGTTAATCATTTCAACTGCTGCATTTCATTTTCATATTGTCTAGTGCGCGCCATAATCTGTTTATATTTTGTACACTATTCCAAAATTGTTTTCAACTAAGTTATAATATTACTGGCATTACTGCTTGTTATTACTAATCTTTTCTAGATTCTTTGTAGAGCAGTATTCAGGTTTGCTACAACCTCAGGGGGAGCAAACATTTCTCTTTCACCACTTTTTGCCTTAACTGACAAAAGGGGGAGATAAATTATAACTTGTGCTAACTGTAATTTCTCTATTGCTTTATTTTATCAGTTTTATTGCTCTAATCCTTATCTTTACTCTCTATGAATATTGAACTTAGGGGGAGCTCTACTAAAACTGTTACTTATAATTCCTTTGAATTTTTTTTTCTCAAGTTAAAATTGCATGTTTGTCACTTAAATCAAAAAGGGGGAGATTGTTAGACATATGTTCGTTTTTGATGTTATTGACAAGCATCCAATTTGAAATACATCTAACACTGTCAACTGAGAAAAATTTCAGGAACAACAAATTCAATCCTACATACTCGAGACAATTGCTTGGAACTCAAGGAATCAACAAAATCTTGATGATCCATGAGCACATCGATTAGTACAATCGATTCTATAACAGGGTTGAATAAGTTTATAAAGTTTGGTGTTACCCAATCGATTAGCACAATCGATTTGTACATCCTTGAAGAAATCAAACGGGCTATCAATCGATTCTTCAAATCCATTGGTACACATATTGGAAAATAAATTGTACAAGTCAGAGAGCCAGTTTGCCACAAATCGATTAGGCACATCGATTGAGTAAATCACTAAGACTGAACTGATTGTTTACATCGATTAGACAAATCGATTGACATTCTTACTGAAATTAAAATGTGCAAGTCAATAGCACGTTTTGCAGGCAATCGATTTGGCAAATCGATTGAAATAATCACATCTTTAATTTTGTTTTGTCTACATCGATTGAAACAATCGATTGTTAATGTCCCAGAGCCAAACCTGTTTACTAAATCGATTAGGCCAATCGATTCACTAAAACAAGTTTCAAAATAACTTAGGTCTGGAACATACACAATCGATTACTACAATCTGTTTATATACATCTGTGTTATAAATGTTGGTATCAATCGACTTGGTAAATCGATTGAATAACCCAACTGATGAAAAGTACTTCAGACTTAAAGTCCACAATCGATTGGCACAATCGATTGACATAAAAGTTTTATAAACAGAGATGACTCAATGGTTAAATCGATTAAGCACATCGATGGTTTTGATCTCGTTGTTTGAACAAAACACATCAAGTAGATTTTGCAAATCGATTTAATTATATACTGTCATCAAAGTTTGAAGAACTACTTAAAATAATCGATTGAGTAAATCGATTAGAATGTACAGTTTCAAGATTCAAGAAAAACAAGACTCGCGAAATCGATTGAGGAAATCGATTAACCAGCATTATGACTTTAATGAATCGATTGGGTAAATCGATGCATATGTTGTTTTTCCTGAAACTATATAAACTGTTTTTCATTCTCTTCTTCAAAGATATACAACAACGTACACATAACTTTCTGATATCTTTGTTTCTCACTGTGAAATAACTTTGAACATTACTTTTTCAGTCATGAAGATTCATCTTTCATGATCAACAAGAACTGAGAAAGATTGCTGAAGAAACAACTTTAGAGAAGAAGACTGCTGAAGAAATTTCTGTGTAATTTCTGTTTAGATACATATGTAAACAAATTCTTAAAACAAATAACATTGAGAAATCCAGTCTTAACTGGTGGTTATCTTCTGTGATTGAGAGGTCTCATCAAGAAGAAACTTGACTGTAATCTTTGAAGAGTTTATGGGAGATAAACTCTGGGATTCAGGGAGATAAGAATAGAATAGAAAGAATCGTTTTAGATTGATAGGCGAGGAGCTAGAACATCTGTAAACGGATTCTGAGATATTCTATTGGAAAGGCCAAGATTGGATTTGATCTTGGGACTGGACGTAGGTCGTTCAACAACGGCTGAACCAGTATAAATCACTGCGTACAATCTTTCTTACCCTTATCTCTTTTTAATTTCTGCATTGTGTATTTGTTTGATATTGATTGAGTACTTGAATATTTTTCTGCATATTTTGATATTACAAGAAAGACTGTTTCCAGCATGATTGTAAGTGAATCAATATCTTGAATAATAAACGTAACTGGTGCATCTCTCAATATATTCTTTGATCCATATACTTTGTGCATTCATTTGTATTGTAGTTTTGGTACCTTATTTGATGCTATGTTTAATAAATGTACGATTTGTTAAACTGCTGCGCATATCTCTAAAAATAGGTAATCTTCCGCATAATTTTCATTTAACAGAGGTTACTGGTACCAACAGGGAGGACGAAAATGACCTAAATGTTCATCCAATGACACAAATAAACTTTTTGGTTGCAGAAGATTGGTTAAAAACCCTAATTGGACAAGAATAAGCCTAGGGAGGACGAAAATGACCTAAATGTTAATCCAAAGACACAAATGAACTTTTTGGATGCACAAGATTGGTTCAAAACCCGAATTGAACTTAAATAACCCTAGAGAGGACGAAAATGACCTAAATGTTAATCAAATGACACAAATGAACTTTTTGGATGCACAAGATTGGTTAAAAACCCTAATTGCACAAGAATAAGCCTAGGGAGGACGAAAATGACCTAAATGTTCATCCAATGACATAAACACACCTATTAATTGCAGAAGATTGGTTAAAAACCCTAATTGGACAAGAATAACCCTAGGGAGGACGAAAATGACCTAATTGTTCATCCAATGACACAAATGAACTTTTTGGTTGTAGAAGATTGTTTAAAAACCCTAATTGGACAAGAATAAGCCTAATGAGGACGAAAATAACCTAAATGTTAATCCAATGACACAAATGAACTTATTGGATGCACAAGATTGGTTAAAAACCCTAATTGGACAAGAATAAGCCTAGGGAGGACGAAAATGACTTAAATGTTAATCCAATGATACAAATGAACTTATTGGATGCACAAGATTGGTTAAAAACCCTAATTGGACAAGAATAAGCCTGGGGAAGACGAAAATGACCTAAATGTTAATCCAATGACACAAATGAACTTATTGGATGCACAAGATTGGTTAAAAACCCTAATTGCACATGAATAACCCTAGAGAGGACGAAAATGACCTAAATGTTAATCCAATGACACAAATGAACTTATTGGATGCACAAGATTGGTTAAAAACCCTAATTGCATAAAAATAAGGCTACGGAGGACGAAGATGACCAAAATGTTCATCCAATGACACAAATGAACTTTTTGGTTGCAGAAGATTGGTTAAAAACCCTAATTGCACAAGAATAAGCCAAGGGAGGACGAAAATGACCTAAATGTTCATCCAATGACGTAAACACACCTATTGGATGCAGAAGATTGGTTAAAAACCCTAATTGGACAAGAACAACCCTAGGGAGGACAAAAATGACCTAAATGTTCATCCAATGACACAAATGAACTTTTTGGTTGCAGAAGATTGGTTAAAAACCCTAATTGGACAAGAATAAGCCTAGGGAGGACGAAAATGACTTAAATGTTAATCCAATGACACAAATGAACTTATTGGATGCACAAGATTGGTTAAAAACCCTAATTGGACAAGAATAAGCCTAGGGAAGATGAAAATGACCTAAATGTTAATCCAATGACACAAATGAACTTATTGGATGCACAAGATTGGTTAAAAACCCTAATTGCACATGAATAACCCTAGAGAGGACGAAAATGACCTAAATGTTAATCCAAAGACACAAATGAACTTTTTGGATGCACAAGATTGGTTCAAAACCCTAATTGCACAAGAATAAGCCTAGGGGGGACGAAAATGACCTAAATGTTAATCCAATAACACAAATGAACTTATTGGATGCACAAGATTGGTTAAAAACCCGAATCGAACTTAAATAACCCTAGAGAGGACGAAAATCTCCTAAATGTTAATCCAATGACACAAATGAACTTTTTGGATGCACAAGATTGGTTAAAAACCGTAATTGCACATAAATAAGGCTTTGGAGGACGAAAATGACCTAAATGTTCATCCAACGACACAAATGAACTTTTTGGTTGTAGAAGATTGTTTAAAAACCCTAATTGGACAAGAATAAGCCTAGGGAGGACGAAAATAACCTAAATGTTAATCCAATGACACAAATGAACTTATTGGATGCACAAGATTGGTTAAAAACCCTAATTGGACAAGAATAAGCCTAGGGAGGACGAAAATGACTTAAATGTTAATCCAATGACACAAATGAACTTATTGGATGCACAAGATTGGTTAAAAACCCTAATTGGACAAGAATAAGCCTAGGGAAGACAAAATGACCTAAATGTTAATCCAACGACACAAATGAACTTATTGGATGCACAAGATTGGTTAAAAACCCTAATTGCACATGAATAACCCTAGAGAGGACGAAAATAACCTAAATGTTAATCCAATGACACAAATGAACTTATTGGATGCACAAGATTGGTTAAAAACCCTTATTGCACATAAATAACGCTACGGAGGACGAAGAAGACCAAAATGTTCATCCAATGACACAAATGAACTTTTTGGTTGCAGAAGATTGTTTAAAAACCCTAATTGGACAAGAATAAGCCTAGGGAGGACGAAAATGACCTAAATGTTAATCCAATGACACAAATGAACTTATTGGATGCACAAGATTGGTTAAAAACCCTAATGGCACAAGAATAAGCCTAGGGAGGACGAAAATGACCTAAATGTTAATCCAATGACACAAATGAACTTTTTGGATGCACAAGATTGGTTAAAAACCCTAATTGCACAAGAATAAGCCTAGGGAGGACGAAAATGACCTAAATGTTCATCCAATGACATAAACACACCTATTGGATCAGAAGATTGGTTAAAAACCCTAATTGGACAAGAACAACCCTAGGGAGGACGAAAATGACCTAAATGTTCATCCAATGACACAAATGAACTTTTTGGTTGCAGAAGATTGGTTAAAAACCCTAATTGGACAAGAATAAGCCAAGGGAGGACGAAAATGACCTAAATGTTAATCCAAAGACACAAATGAACTTTTTGGATGCACAAGATTGGTTCAAAACCCGAATTGAACTTAAATAACCCTAGAGAGGACGAAAATGACCTAAATGTTAATCCAATGACACGAATGAACTTTTTGGATGCACAAGATTGGTTAAAAACCCTAATTGCACAAGAATAAGCCTAGGGAGGACGAAAATGACCTAAATGTTCATCCAATGACATAAACACACCTATTAATTGCAGAAGATTGGTTAAAAACCCTAATTGGACAAGAATAACCCTAGGGAGGACGAAAATGACCTAATTGTTTATCCAATGACACAAATGAACTTTTAGGTCGTAGAAGATTGTTTAAAAACCCTAATTGGACAAGAATAAGACTAGGGAGGACGAAAATAACCTAAATGTTAATCCAATGACACAAATGAACTTATTGGATGCACAAGATTGGTTAAAAACCCTAATTGGACAAGAATAAGCCTAGGGAGGACGAAAATGACTTAAATGTTAATCCAATGACACAAATGAACTTATTGGATGCACAAGATTGGTTAAAAACCCTAATTGGACAAGAATAAGCCTAGGGAAGACGAAAATGACCTAAATGTTAATCCAATGACACAAATGAACTTATTGGATGCACAAGATTGGTTAAAAACCCTAATTTCACATGAATAACCCTAGAGAGGACGAAAATGACCTAAATGTTAATCCAATGACAGAAATGAACTTATTGGATGCACAAGATTGGTTAAAAACCCTAATTGCACATAAATAAGGCTACGGAGGACCAAGATGACCTAAATGTTCATCCAATGACACAAATGAACTTTTTAGTTGCAGAAGATTGGTTAAAAACCATAATTGCACAAGAATAAGCCTAGGGAGGACGAAAATGACCTAAATGTTCATCCAATGACGTAAACACACCTATTGGATGCAGAAGATTGGTTAAAAACCCTAATTGGACAAGAACAACCCTAGGGAGGACGAAAATGACCTAAATATTCATCCAATGACACAAATGAACTTTTTGGTTGCAGAAGATTGGTTAAAAACCCTAATTGGACAAGAATAAGCCTAGGGAGGACGAAAATGACCTAAATGTTCATCCAATGACGTAAACACACCTATTGGATGCAGAAGATTGGTTAAAAACCCTAATTGGACAAGAACAACCCTAGGGAGGACGAAAATGACCTAAATGTTCATCCAATGACACAAATGAACTTTTTGGTTGCAGAAGATTGGTTAAAAACCCTAACTGGACAAGAATAAGCCTAGGGAGGACTAAAATGACCTAAATGTTAATCCAAAGACACAAATGAACTTTTTTGATGCACAAGATTGGTTCAAAACCCTAATTGCACAAGAATAAGCCTAGGGAAGACGAAAATGACCTAAATGTTTATCCAATGACACAAATGAACTTATTGGATGCACAAGATTGGTTAAAAACCCGAATTGGACAAGAATAAGCCTTGGGAGGACGAAAATGACCTAAATGTTAATCCAATGACACAAATGAACTTATTGGATGCACAAGATTGGTTAAAAAACCTAATTGGACAAGAATAAGCCTAGGGAGGTTGAAAATGACTTAAATGTTAATCCAATGACACAAATGAACTTATTGGATGCACAAGATTGGTTAAACACCCTAATTGGACAAGAATAAGCCTAGGGAGGACGAAAATGACCTAAATGTTAATCCAATGACACAAATGAACTTATTGGATGCACAAGATTGGTTAAAAACCCTAATTGCACATAAATAACCCTAGAGAGGACGAAAATGACCTAAATGTTAATCCAATGACACAAATGAACTTTTTGGATGCACAAGATTGGTTAAAAACCCTAATTGCACATAAATAAGGCTTCGGAGGACGAAAATGACCTAAATGTTCATCCAACGACACAAATGAACTTTTTTGATGCACAAGATTGGTTCAAAACCCTAATTGCACAAGAATAAGCCTAGGGAAGACGAAAATGACCTAAATGTTTATCCAATGACACAAATGAACTTATTGGATGCACAAGATTGGTTAAAAACCCGAATTGGACAAGAATAAGCCTTGGGAGGACGAAAATGACCTAAATGTTAATCCAATGACACAAATGAACTTATTGGATGCACAAGATTGGTTAAAAACCCTAATTGCACATAAATAACCCTAGAGAGGACGAAAATGACCTAAATGTTAATCCAATGACACAAATGAACTTTTTGGATGCACAACATTGGTTAAAAACCCTAATTGCACATAAATAAGGCTTCGGAGGACGAAAATGACCTAAATGTTCATCCAACGACACAAATGAACTTTTTGGTTGTAGAAGATTTTTTAAAAACCCTAATTGGACAAGAATAAGCCTAGGGAGGACGAAAATGACCTAAATGTTAATCCAATGACACAAATGAACTTATTGGATGCACAAGATTGGTTAAAAACCATCATTGGACAAGAATAAGCCTAGGGAGGACGAAAATGACCTAAATGTTAATCCAATGACACAAATGAACTTATTGGATGCACAAGATTGGTTAAAAACCCTAATGGCACAAGAATAAGCCTAGGGAGGACGAAAATGACCTAAATGTTCATCCAATGACACAAATGAACTTTTTGGTTGCAGAAGATTGGTTAAAAACCCTAATTGGACAAGAATAAGCCTAGGGAGGACGAAAATGACCTAAATGTTAATCCAATGACACAAATGAACTTATTGGATGCACAAGATTGGTTAAAAACCCTAATGGCACAAGAATAAGCCTAGGGAGGACGAAAATGACCTAAATGTTAATCCAATGACACAAATGAACTTTTTGGATGCACAAGATTGGTTAAAAACCCTAATTGCACAAGAATAAGCCTAGGGAGGACGAAAATGACCTAAATGTTCATCCAATGACATAAACACACCTATTAATTGCAGAAGATTGGTTAAAAACCCTAATTGGACAAGAATAACCCTAGGGAGGACGAAAATGACCTAATTGTTCATCCAATGACACAAATGAACTTTTTGGTTGTAGAAGATTGTTTAAAAACCCTAATTGGACAAGAATAAGCCTAGGGAGGACGAAAATAAACTAAATGTTAATCCAATGACACAAATGAACTTATTGGATGCACAAGATTGGTTAAAAACCCTAATTGGACAAGAATAAGCCTAGGGAGGACGAAAATGACTTAAATGTTAATCCAATGACACAAATGAACTTATTGGATGCACAAGATTGGTTAAAAACCCTAATTGGACAAGAATAAGCCTAGGGAAGACGAAAATGACCTAAATGTTAATCCAATGACACAAATGAACTTATTGGATGCACAAGATTGGTTAAAAACCCTAATTTCACATGAATAACCCTAGAGAGGACGAAAATGACCTAAATGTTAATCCAATGACACAAATGAACTTATTGGATGCACAAGATTGGTTAAAAACCCTAATTGCACATAAATAAGGCTACGGAGGACCAAGATGACCTAAATGTTCATCCAATGACACCAATGAACTTTTTGGTTGCAGAAGATTGGTTAAAAACCATAATTGCACAAGAATAAGCCTAGGGAGGACGAAAATGACCTAAATGTTCATCCAATGACGTAAACACACCTATTGAATGCAGAAGATTGGTTAAAAACCCTAATTGGACAAGAACAACCCTAGGGAGGACGAAAATGACCTAAATATTCATCCAATGACACAAATGAACTTTTTGGTTGCAGAAGATTGGTTAAAAACCCTAATTGGACAAGAATAAGCCTAGGGAGGACGAAAATGACCTAAATGTTCATCCAATGACGTAAACACACCTATTGGATGCAGAAGATTGGTTAAAAACCCTAATTGGACAAGAACAACCCTAGGGAGGACGAAAATGACCTAAATGTTCATCCAATGACACAAATGAACTTTTTGGTTGCAGAAGATTGGTTAAAAACCCTAACTGGACAAGAATAAGCCTAGGGAGGACGAAAATGACCTAAATGTTAATCCAAAGACACAAATGAACTTTTTTGATGCACAAGATTGGTTCAAAACCATAATTGCACAAGAATAAGCCTAGGGAAGACGAAAATGACCTAAATGTTTATCCAATGACACAAATGAACTTATTGGATGCACAAGATTGGTTAAAAACCCGAATTGGACAAGAATAAGCCTTGGGAGGACGAAAATGACCTAAATGTTAATCCAATGACACAAATGAACTTATTGGATGCACAAGATTGGTTAAAAACCCTAATTGCACATAAATAACCCTAGAGAGGACGAAAATGACCTAAATGTTAATCCAATGACACAAATGAACTTTTTGGATGCACAACATTGGTTAAAAACCCTAATTGCACATAAATAAGGCTTCGGAGGACGAAAATGACCTAAATGTTCATCCAACGACACAAATGAACTTTTTGGTTGTAGAAGATTTTTTAAAAACCCTAATTGGACAAGAATAAGCCTAGGGAGGACGAAAATGACCTAAATGTTAATCCAATGACACAAATGAACTTATTGGATGCACAAGATTGGTTAAAAACCATCATTGGACAAGAATAAGCCTAGGGAGGACGAAAATGACCTAAATGTAAATCCAATGACACAAATGAACTTATTGGATGCACAAGATTGGTTAAAAACCCTAATGGCACAAGAATAAGCCTAGGGAGGACGAAAATGACCTAAATGTTAATCCAATGACACAAATGAACTTATTGGATGCACAAGATTGGTTAAAAACCCTAATGGCACAAGAATAAGCCTAGGGAGGACGAAAATGACCTAAATGTTCATCCAATGACACAAATGAACTTTTTGGTTGCAGAAGATTGGTTAAAAACCCTAATTGGACAAGAATAAGCCTAGGGAAGACGAAAATGACCTAAATGTTAATCCAAAGACACAAATGAACTTTTTGGATGCACAAGATTGGTTCAAAACCCGAATTGAACTTAAATAACCCTAGAGAGGACGAAAATGACCTAAATGTTAATCCAATGACACGAATGAACTTTTTGGATGCACAAGATTGGTTAAAAACCCTAATTGCACAAGAATAAGCCTAGGGAGGACGAAAATGACCTAAATGTTCATCCAATGACATAAACACACCTATTAATTGCAGAAGATTGGTTAAAAACCCTAATTGGACAAGAATAACCCTAGGGAGGACGAAAATGACCTAATTGTTCATCCAATGACACAAATGAACTTTTTGGTTGTAGAAGATTGTTTAAAAACCCTAATTGGACAAGAATAAGCCTAGGGAGGACGAAAATAACCTAAATGTTAATCCAATGACACAAATGAACTTATTGGATGCACAAGATTGGTTAAAAACCCTAATTGGACAAGAATAAGCCCAGGGAGGACGAAAATGACTTAAATGTTAATCCAATGACACAAATGAACTTATTGGATGCACAAGATTGGTTAAAAACCCTAATTGGACAAGAATAAGCCTAGGGAAGACGAAAATGACCTAAATGTTAATCCAATGACACAAATGAACTTATTGGATGCACAAGATTGGTTTAAAACCCTAATTTCACATGAATAACCCTAGAGAGGACGAAAATGACCTAAATGTTAATCCAATGACACAAATGAACTTATTGGATGCACAAGATTGGTTAAAAACCCTAATTGCACATAAATAAGGCTACGGAGGACCAAGATGACCTAAATGTTCATCCAATGACACCAATGAACTTTTTGGTTGCAGAAGATTGGTTAAAAACCATAATTGCACAAGAATAAGCCTAGGGAGGACGAAAATGACCTAAATGTTCATCCAATGACGTAAACACACCTATTGAATGCAGAAGATTGGTTAAAAACCCTAATTGGACAAGAACAACCCTAGGGAGGACGAAAATGACCTAAATATTCATCCAATGACACAAATGAACTTTTTGGTTGCAGAAGATTGGTTAAAAACCCTAATTGGACAAGAATAAGCCTAGGGAGGACGAAAATGACCTAAATGTTCATCCAATGACGTAAACACACCTATTGGATGCAGAAGATTGGTTAAAAACCCTAATTGGACAAGAACAACCCTAGGGAGGACGAAAATGACCTAAATGTTCATCCAATGACACAAATGAACTTTTTGGTTGCAGAAGATTGGTTAAAAACCCTAACTGGACAAGAATAAGCCTAGGGAGGACGAAAATGACCTAAATGTTAATCCAAAGACACAAATGAACTTTTTTGATGCACAAGATTGGTTCAAAACCATAATTGCACAAGAATAAGCCTAGGGAAGACGAAAATGACCTAAATGTTTATCCAATGACACAAATGAACTTATTGGATGCACAAGATTGGTTAAAAACCCGAATTGGACAAGAATAAGCCTTGGGAGGACGAAAATGACCTAAATGTTAATCCAATGACACAAATGAACTTATTGGATGCACAAGATTGGTTAAAAACCCTAATTGCACATAAATAACCCTAGAGAGGACGAAAATGACCTAAATGTTAATCCAATGACACAAATGAACTTTTTGGATGCACAACATTGGTTAAAAACCCTAATTGCACATAAATAAGGCTTCGGAGGACGAAAATGACCTAAATGTTCATCCAACGACACAAATGAACTTTTTGGTTGTAGAAGATTTTTTAAAAACCCTAATTGGACAAGAATAAGCCTAGGGAGGACGAAAATGACCTAAATGTTAATCCAATGACACAAATGAACTTATTGGATGCACAAGATTGGTTAAAAACCATCATTGGACAAGAATAAGCCTAGGGAGGACGAAAATGACCTAAATGTTAATCCAATGACACAAATGAACTTATTGGATGCACAAGATTGGTTAAAAACCCTAATTGCACATAAATAACCCTAGAGAGGACGAAAATGACCTAAATGTTAATCCAATGACACAAATGAACTTTTTGGATGCACAAGATTGGTTAAAAACCCTAATTGCACAAGAATAAGCCTAGGGAGGACGAAAATGACCTAAATGTTCATCCAATGACATAAACACACCTATTAATTGCAGAAGATTGGTTAAAAACCCTAATTGGACAAGAATAACCCTAGGGAGGACGAAAATGACCTAATTGTTCATCCAATGACACAAATGAACTTTTTGGTTGTAGAAGATTGTTTAAAAACCCTAATTGGACAAGAATAAGCCTAGGGAGGACGAAAATAACCTAAATGTTAATCCAATGACACAAATGAACTTATTGGATGCACAAGATTGGTTAAAAACCCTAATTGGACAAGAATAAGCCTAGGGAGGACGATAATGACTTAAATGTTAATCCAATGACACAAATGAACTTATTGGATGCACAAGATTGGTTAAAAACCCTAATTGGACAAGAATAAGCCTAGGGAAGACGAAAATGACCTAAATGTTAATCCAATGACACAAATGAACTTATTGGATGCACAAGATTGGTTAAAAACCCTAATTTCACATGAATAACCCTAGAGAGGACGGAAATGACCTAAATGTTAATCCAATGACACAAATGAACTTATTGGATGCACAAGATTGGTTAAAAACCCTAATTGCACATAAATAAGGCTACGGAGGACCAAGATGACCTAAATGTTCATCCAATGACACAAATGAACTTTTTGGTTGCAGAAGATTGGTTAAAAACCATAATTGCACAAGAATATGCCTAGGGAGGACAAAAATGACCTAAATGTTCATCCAATGACGTAAACACACCTATTGGATGCAGAAGATTGGTTAAAAACCCTAATTGGACAAGAACAACCCTAGGGAGGACGAAAATGACCTAAATATTCATCCAATGACACATATGAACTTTTTGGTTGCAGAAGATTGGTTAAAAACCCTAATTGGACAAGAATAAGCCTAGGGAGGACGAAAATGACCTAAATGTTCATCCAATGACGTAAACACACCTATTGGATGCAGAAGATTGGTTAAAAACCCTAATTGGACAAGAACAACCCTAGGGAGGACGAAAATGACCTAAATGTTCATCCAATGACACAAATGAAGTTTTTGGTTGCAGAAGATTGGTTAAAATCCCTAACTGGACAAGAATAAGCCTAGGGAGGACGAAAATGACCTAAATGTTAATCCAAAGACACAAATGAACTTTTTGGATGCACAAGATTGGTTCAAAACCCTAATTGCACAAGAATAAGCCTAGGGAAGACGAAAATGACCTAAATGTTTATCCAATGACACAAATGAACTTATTGGATGCACAGGATTGGTTAAAAACCCGAATTGGACAAGAATAAGCCTTGGGAGGACGAAAATGACCTAAATGTTAATCCAATGACACAAATGAACTTATTGGATGCACAAGATTGGTTAAAAACCCTAATTGCACATAAATAACCCTAGAGAGGACGAAAATGACCTAAATGTTAATCCAATGACACAAATGAACTTTTTGGATGCACAAGATTGGATAAAAACCCTAATTGCTCATAAATAAGGCTTCGGAGGACGAAAATGACCTAAATGTTCATCCAACGACACAAATGAACTTTTTGGTTGTAGAAGATTTTTTAAAAACCCTAATTGGACAAGAATAAGCCTAGGGAGGACGAAACTGACCTAAATGTTAATCCAATGACACAAATGAACTTATTGGATGCACAAGATTGGTTAAAAACCATCATTGGACAAGAATAAGCCTAGGGAGGACGAAAATGACCTAAATGTTAATCCAATGACACAAATGAACTTATTGGATGCACAAGATTGGTTAAAAACCCTAATGGCACAAGAATAAGCCTAGGGAGGACGAAGACGACCTAAATGTTAATCCAATGACACAAATGAACTTATTGGATGCACAAGATTGGTTAAAAACCCTAATGGCACAAGAATAAGCCTAGGGAGGACGAAAATGACCTAAATGTTAATCCAATGACAAAAATGAAGTTTTTGGATGCACAAGATTGGTTAAAAACCCTAATTGCACAAGAATAAGCCTAGGGAGGACGAAAATGACCTAAATGTTCATCCAATGACGTAAACACACCTATTGGATGCAGAAGATTGGTTAAAAACCCTAATTGGACAAGAACAACCCTAGGGAGGACGAAAATGACCTAAATGTTCATCCAATGACACAAATGAACTTTTTGGTTGCAGAAGATTGGTTAAAAACCCTAATTGGACAAGAATAAGCCTAGGGAGGACGAAAATGACCTAAATGTTAATCCAAAGACACAAATGAACTTTTTGGATGCACAAGATTGGTTCAAAACCCTAATTGCACAAGAATAAGCCTAGGGAAGACGAAAATGACCTAAATGTTAATCCAATGACACAAATGAACTTATTGGATGCACAAGATTGGTTAAAAACCCGAATTGGACAAGAATAAGCCTTGGGAGGACGAAAATGACCTAAATGTTAATCCAATGACACAAATGAACTTATTGGATGCACAAGATTGGTTAAAAACCCTAATTGCACATAAATAACCCTAGAGAGGACGAAAATGACCTAAATGTTAATCCAATGACACAAATGAACTTTTTGGATGCACAAGATTGGTTAAAAACCCTAATTGGACAGGAATAAGCCTAGGGAGGACGAAAATGACCTAAATGTTAATCCAATGACACAAATGAACTTATTGGATGCACAAGATTGGTTAAAAACCCTAATTGGACAAGAATAAGCCAAGGGAGGATGAAAAGGACTTAAATGTTAATCCAATGACACAAATGAACTTATTTGATGCACAAGATTGGTTAAAAAACCTAATTGGACAAGAATAAGCCTAGGGAAGACGAAAATGACCTAAATGTTAATCCAATGACACAAATGAACTTATTGGATGCACAAGATTGGTTAAAAACCCTAATTGCACATGAATAACCCTAGAGAGGACGAAAATGACCTAAATGTTAATCCAATGACACAAATGAACTTATTGGATGCACAAGATTGGTTAAAAACCCTAATTGCAAATAAATAAGTCTACGGAGGACGAAGATGACCTAAATGTTCATCCAATGACAGAAATGAACTTTTTGGTTGCAGAAGATTGGTTAAAAACCCTTATTGGACAAGAATAAGCCTAGGGAGGACGAAAATGACCTAAATGTTAATCCAATGACACAAATGAACTTATTGGATGCACAAGATTGGTTTAAAACCCTAATGGCACAAGAATAAGCCTAGGGAGGACGAAAATGACCTAAATGTTAATCCAATGACAAAAATGAACTTTTTGGATGCACAAGATTGGTTAAAAACCCTATTTGCACAAGAATAAGCCTAGGGAGGACGAAAATGACCTAAATGTTCATCCACTGACATAAACACACCTATTGGATGCAGAAGATTGGTTAAAAACCCTTATTGGACAAGAACAACCCTAGGGAGGACGAAAATGACCTAAATGTTCATCCAATGACACAAATGAACTTTTTGGTTGCACAAGATTGGTTAAAAACCCTAATTTGACAAGAATAAGCCTTGGGAGAACGAAAAGGACCTAAATGTTAATCCGAAGACACAAATGAACTTTTTGGATGCACAAGATTGGTTCAAAACCCTAATTGCACAAGAATAAGCCAAGGGAGGACGAAAATGACCTAAATGTTAATCCAATGACACAAATGAACTTATTGGATGCACAAGATTGGTTAAAAACCCTAATTGCACTTAAATAACCCTAGAGAGGACGAAAATGACCTAAATGTTAATTCAATGAAACAAATAAATTTATTGGATGCACAAGATTGGTTAAAAACCCTAATTGCACATAAATAAGGCTACGGAGGAGGAAAATGACCTAAATGTTCATCCAATGAGACAAATGAACTTTTTGGTCGCAGAAGATTGGCTAAAAATCCTAATTGGACAAGAATAAGCCTAGGCATGACGAAAATGACCTAAATGTTAATCCAATGACACAAATGAACTTATTGGATGCACAAGATTGGTTAAAAACCCTAATTGCCCAAGAATAAGCCTAGGGAGGATGAAAATGACCTAAATGTTCATCCAATGACATAAACACACCTATTGGATGCAGAAGATTGGTTAAAAACCCTTATTGGACAAGAATAACCCTAGGTAGGACGAAAATGACCTAAATGTTAATCCAAAGACACAAATTAACTTTTTGGATGCACAAGATTGGTTAAAAACCCAAATTGCCCTAGAATAAGCCTAGGGAGGACAAAAATGACCTAAATGTTAATCCAATGACACAAATGAACTTTTTGGATGCACAAGATTGGTTAAAAACCCTAATAGCACAAGAATAAGCCTAGGGAGGATGAAAATGACCTAAATGTTGATCCAATGACATAAACACACCTATTGGATGCAGAAGATTGGTTAAAAACCCTTATTGGACAAGAATAAGCCTAGGGAGGACGAAAATGACCAAAATGTTAATCCAAAGACACAAATGAACTTTTTGGATGCAAAAGATTGGTTCAAAACTCTAATTGCACAAGAATAAGACTAGGGACGACGAAAATGACCAAAATGTTAATCCAAAGACACAAATGAACTTTTTGGATGCAAAAGATTTGTTCAAAACCCTAATTGCACAAGAATAAGACTAGGGAGGACGAAAATGACCTAAATGTTAATCCAATGACACAAATGAACTTATTGGATGCACAAGATTGGTTAAAAACCCTAATTGCACATAAATAACCCTGGAAAGGACGAAAATGACCTAAATGTTAATCCAAAGACACAAATGAACTTTTTGGATGCACAAGATTGGTTAAAAACCCCAATTGCACATAAATAAGGCTTCGGAGGACGAAAATGACCTAAATGTTAATCCAATGACACAAATGAACTTATTGGATGCTCAAGATTGGTTAAAAACCCTAATTGGACAAGAATAAGCCTAGGGAGGACGAAAATGACCTAAATGTTAATCCAATGACACAAATGAACTTATTGGATGCACAAGATTGGTTAAAAACCCTAATTGGACAGGAATAAGCCTAGGGAGGATGAAAATGACTTAAATGTTAATCCAATGACACAAATGAACTTATTGGATGCACAAGATTGGTTAAAAACCCTAATTGGACAAGAATAAGCTTGGGGAAGACGAAAATGACCTAAATGTTAATCCAATGACACAAATGAACTTATTGGATGCACAAGATTGGTTAAAAACCCTAATTGCACATGAATAACCCTAGAGAGGACGAAAATGACCTAAATGTTAATACAATGACACAAATGAACTTATTGGATGCACAAGATTGGTTAAAAACCCTAATTGCAAATAAATAAGTCTACGGAGGACGAAGATGACCTAAATGTTCATCCAATGACACAAATGAACTTTTTGGTTGCAGAAGATTGGTTAAAAACCCTAATTGGACAAGAATAAGCCTAGGGAGGACGAAAATGACCTAAATGTTAATCCAATGACACAAATGAACTTATTGGATGCACAAGATTGGTTAAAAACCCTAATGGCACAAGAATAAGCCTAGGGTGGACGAAAATGACCTAAATGTTAATCCAATGACACAAATGAACTTTTTGGATGCACAAGATTGGTTAAAAACCCTATTTGCACAAGAATAAACCTAGGGAGGACGAAAATGACCTAAATGTTCATCCACTGACATAAACACACCTATTGGATGCAGAAGATTGGTTAAAAACCCTTATTGGACAAGAACAACCCTAGGGAGGACGAAAATGACCTAAATGTTCATCCAATGACACAAATGAACTTTTTGGTTGCAGAAGATTGGTTAAAAACCCTAATTTGACAAGAATAAGCCTTGGGAGAACGAAAAGGACCTAAATGTTAATCCAAAGACACAAATGAACTTTTTGGATGCACAAGATTGGTTCAAAACCCTAATTGCACAAGAATAAGCCTAGGGAGGACGAAAATGACCTAAATGTTAATCCAATGACACAAATGAACTTATTGGATGCACAAGATTGGTTAAAAACCCTAATTGCACTTAAATAACCCTAGAGAGGACGAAAATGACCTAAATGTTAATTCAATGAAACAAATAAATTTATTGGATGCACAAGATTGGTTAAAAACCCTAATTGCTCATAAATAAGGCTACGGAAGAGGAAAATGACTTAAATGTTCATCCAATGACACAAATGAACTTTTTGGTCGTAGAAAATTGGCTAAAAACCCTAATTGGACAAGAATAAGCCTAGGCATGACGAAAATGACCTAAATGTTAATCCAATGACACAAATGAACTTATTGGATGCACAAGATTGGTTAAAAACCCTAATTGCCCAAGAATAAGCCTAGGGAGGATGAAAATGACCTAAATGTTCATCCAATGACATAAACACACCTATTGGATGCAGAAGATTGGTTAAAAACCCTTATTGGACAAGAATAACCTTAGGGACGACGAAAATGACCTAAATGTTAATCCAAAGACACAAATGAACCTTTTGGATGCACAAGATTGGTTAAAAACCCAAATTCAAGAATAAGCCTAGGGAGGACGAAAATGACCTAAATGTTAATCCAATGACACAAATGAACTTTTTGGATGCACAAGATTGGTTAAAAACCCTAATAGCACAAGAATAAGCCTAGGGAGGATGAAAATGACCTAAATGTTGATCCAATGACATTATCACACCTATTGGATGCAGAAGATTGGTTAAAAACCCTTATTGGACAAGAATAAGCCTAGGGAGGACGAAAATGACCAAATTGTTAATCCAAAGACACAAATGAACTTTTTGGATGCAAAAGATTGGTTCAAAACCCTAATTGCACAAGAATAAGACTAGGGAGGACGAAAATGACCAAAATGTTAATCCAAAGACACAAATGAACTTTTTGGATGCAAAAGATTTGTTCAAAACCCTAATTGCACAAGAATAAGACTAGGGAGGACGAAAAAGACCTAAATGTTAATCCAATGACACAAATGAACTTATTGGATGCACAAGATTGGTTAAAAACCCTAATTCCACATTAATAACCCTAGAGAGGACGAAAATGACCTAAATGTTAATCCAATGACACAAATGAACTTTTTGGATGCAAAAGATTGGTTAAAAACCCTAACTGCAGATAAATAAGGCTTCGGAGGACGAAAATGACTTAAATGTTCATCCAACGACACAAATGAACTTTTTGGTTGCAGAAGATTGTTTAAAAACCCTAATTGGACAAGAATAAGCCTTGGGAGGACGAAAATGACCTAAATGTTAATCCAATGACACAAATGAACTTATTGCATGCACAAGATTGGTTAAAAAACCTAATTGGACAAGAATAAGCCTAAGGAGGACGAAAACGACTTAAATGTTAATCCAATGACACAAATGTACTTATTAGATGCACAAGATTGGTTAAAAACCCTAATTGGACAAGAATAAGCCTAGGGAGGACGAAAATGACCTAAATGTTAATCCAATGACACAAATGAACTTATTGGATGCACAAGATTGGTTAAAAACCCTAATTGCATGTAAATAACCCTAGAGAGGACGAAAATGACCTAAATGTTAATTCAATGAAGCAAATGAATTTATTGGATGCACAAGATTGGTTAAAAACCCTAATTGCACATAAATAAGGCTACGGAGGACGAAAATGACCTAAATGTTCATCCAATGACACAAATGAACTTTTTTGTTGCAGAAGATTGGTTAAAAACCTTAAGTGGACAAGAATAAGCCTAGGGAGGACGAAAATGACTTAAATGTTAATCCAATGACAAAAATGAACTTATTGGATGCACAAGATTGGTTAGAAACCCTAATTGCACATAAATAACCCTAGAGAGGACGAAAATGACCTAAATGTTAATCCATTGACACAAATGAACTTATTGAATGCACAAGATTGGTTAAAAACCCTAATTGCACATAAATAAGGCGACGGAGGACGAAAATGACCTAAATGTTCTTCGAATGACACAAATGAACTTTTTGGATGGACAAGATTGGTTAAAAACCCTAATTGGACAAGAATAAGCCTAGGGAGGACAAAAATGACCTAAATAATAATCCAATGACACAAATGGAGTTTTTGGATGCACAAGATTGGTTAAAAACCCTAATTGCACAAGAATAAGCCTAGGAGGACGAAAATGACCTAAATGTTCATCTAGTGACATAAACACACCTATTAATTGCAGAAGATTGGTTAAAAACCCTAATTGGACAAGAATAACCCTAGGGAGGACGAAAATGACCTAATTGTTCATCCAATGACACAAATGAACTTTTTGGTTGCAGAAGATTTGTTAAAAACCCTAACTGCACAAGAATAAGCCTAGGGAGGACGAAAATGACCTAAATGTTAATTCAATGAAACAAATGAACTTATTGGATGCACAAGATTAGTTAAAAACCGTAATTGCACAAAAATAAGGCTATAGAGGACGAAAATGACCTAAATGTTCATCCAATGACACAAATGAACTTTTTGGTCGCAGAAGATTGGCTAAAAACCCTAATTGGACAAGAATAAGGCTAGGGATGACGAAAATGACCTCAATGTTAATCCAATGACACAAATGAACTTATTGGATGCACAAGATTGGTTAAGAACCCTAATTGCACAAGAATAAGCTTAGGGAGGATGAAAATGACCTAAATGTTCATCCAATGACATAAACACACCTATTGGATGCAGAAGATTGGTTAAAAACCCTTATTGGACAAGAATAACCCTAGGGAGGACGAAAATGACCTAAATGTTAATCCAAAGACACAAATGAACTTTTTGGATGCACAAGATTGGTTAAAAACCCTAATTGCCCAAGAATAAGCCTAGGGAGGACGAAAATGACCTAAATGTTAATATAATGACACAAATGAACTTTTTGGATGCACAAGATTGGTTAAAAACCCTAATTGCACAAGAATAAGCCTAGGGAGGATGAAAATGACCTAAATGTTCATCCAATAACATAAACACACCTATTGGATGTAGAAGATTGGTTAAAAACCCTTATTGGACAAGAATAAGCCTAGGGAGGACGAAAATGACCAAAATGTTAATCCAAAGACACAAATGAACTTTTTGGATGCAAAAGATAGGTTCAAAACCCTAATTGCACAAGAATAAGACTAGGGAGGACGAAAATGACCTAAATGTTAATCCAATGACACAAATGAACTTTTTGGATGCACAAGATTGGTGAAAAACCCTAATTGCACATAAATAAGGCTTCGGAGGACGAAATTGACCTAAATGTTCATCCAACGACACAAATGAACTTTTTGGTTACAGAAGATTGTTTAAAAACCCTAATTGGACAAGAATAAGCCTAGGGAGGACGAAAATGACCTAAATGTTAATCCAATGACACAAATGAACTTATTGGATGCACAAGATTGGTTAAAAACCCTAATTGCACATAAATAACCCTAGAGAGGACGAAAATGACCTAAATGTTAATCCAATGACACAAATGAACTTTTTGGATGCACAA
This sequence comes from Cicer pinnatifidum, assembly GCA_037974775.1. Classification (NCBI taxonomy): domain Eukaryota; kingdom Viridiplantae; phylum Streptophyta; class Magnoliopsida; order Fabales; family Fabaceae; genus Cicer; species Cicer pinnatifidum. Next base: position 23,699,852 of record JBBPBR010000008.1, on the reverse strand, counting down.
GATTGGTTAAAAACCCTAATTGCACAAGAATAAGCCTAGGGAGGACGAAAATGACCTAAATGTTCATCCAATGACATAAACACACCTATTAATTGCAGAACATTGGTTAAAAACCCTAATTGGACAAGAATAACCCTAGGGAGGACGAAAATGACCTTATTGTTCATCCAATGACACAAATGAAATTGTTGGATGCATAAGATTTTTTTAAAACCCTAACTGCACAAGAATAAGCCTAGGGAGGACGAAAATGACCTAAATGTTAATCCAATGACACAAATGAACTTATTGGATGCACAAGATTGGTTAAAAACCCTAATTGCACATAAATAACCCTAGAGAGGACGAAAATGACCTAAATGTTAATCCAATGACACAAATGAACTTTTTGGATGCACAAGATTGGTTAAAAACCCTAATTGGACAAGAATAAGCCTAGGGAGGACGAAAATGACCTAAATGTTAATCCAATGACACAAATGAACTTTTTGGATGCACAACATTGGATAAAAACCCTAATTGCACATGAATAACCCTAGAGAGGACGAAAATGACCTAAATGTTAATCCAATGACACAAATGAACTTCTTGGATGCACAAGATTGGTTAAAAACCATAATTGCACATAAATAAGGCTACGGAGGACAAAGATGACCTAAATGTTCATCCAATGACACAAATGAACTTATTGGATGCACAACATTGGATAAAAACCCTAATTGCACATGAATAACCCTAGAGAGGACGAAAATGACCTAAATGTTAATCCAATGACACAAATGAACTTATTGGATGCACAAGATTGGTTAAAAACCATAATTGCACATAAATAAGGCTACGGAGGACAAAGATGACCTAAATGTTCATCCAATGACACAAATGAACTTTTTGGTTGCAGAAGATTGGTTAAAAACCCTAATTGGACAAGAATAATCCTAGGGAGGACGAAAATGACCTAAATGTTAATCCAAAGACACAAATGAACTTTTTGGATGCACAAGATTGGTTCAAAACCCTAATTGCACAAGAATAAGCCTAGGGAGGACGAAAATGACCTAAATGTTAATCCAATGACACAAATGAACTTATTGGATGCACAAGATTGGTTAAAAACCCTTATTGGACAAGAATAAGCCTTGGGAGGACGAAAATGACCTAAATATTAATCCAATGACACAAATGAACTTGTTGGATGCACAAGATTGGTTCAAAACCCTAATTGCACATAAATAACCCTAGAGAGGACGAAAATGACCTAAATGTTAATCCAATGACACAAATGAACTTTTTGGATGCACAAGATTGGTTAAAAACCCTAATTGGACAATAATAAACCTAGGGAGGACGAAAATGACCTAAATGTTAATCCAATGACACAAATGAACTTATTGGATGCACAACATTGGATAAAAACCCTAATTGCACATGAATAACCCTAGAGAGGACGAAAATGACCTAAATGTTAATCCAATGACAAAAATGAACTTATTGGATGCACAAGATTGGTTAAAAACCATAATTGCACATAAATAAGGCTACGGAGGACAAAGATGACCTAAATGTTCATCCAATGACACAAATGAACTTTTTGGTTGCAGAAGATTGGTTAAAAACCCTAATTGGACAAGAATAACCCTAGGGAGGACGAAAATGACCAAAATGTTAATCCAAAGACACAAATGAACTTTTTGGATGCACAAGATTGGTTCAAAACCCTAATTGCACAAGAATAAGCCTAGGGAGGACGAAAATGACCTAAATGTTAATCCAATGACACAAATGAACTTATTGGATGCACAACATTGGATAAAAACCCTAATTGCACATGAATAACCCTAGAGAGGACGAAAAAGACCTAAATGTTAATCCAATGACACAAATGAACTTATTGGATGCACAAGATTGGTTAAAAACCATAATTGCACATAAATAAGGCTACGGAGGACAAAGATGACCTAAATGTTCATCCAATGACACAAATGAACTTTTTGGTTGCAGAAGATTGGTTAAAAACCCTAATTGGACAAGAATAACCCTAGGGAGGACGAAAATGACCTAAATGTTAATCCAAAGACACAAATGAACTTTTTGGATGCACAAGATTGGTTAAAAACCCTAATTGCCCAAGAATAAGCCTAGGGAGGACGAAAATGACCTAAATGTTAATCCAATGACACAAATGAACTTATTGGATGCACAAGATTGGTTAAAAACCATAATTGCACATAAATAAGGCTACGGAGGACAAAGATGACCTAAATGTTCATCCAATGACACAAATGAACTTTTTGGTTGCAGAAGATTGGTTAAAAACCCTAATTGGACAAGAATAACCCTAGGGAGGACGAAAATGACCTAAATGTTAATCCAATGACACAAATGAACTTATTGGATGCACAACATTGGATAAAAACCCTAATTGCACATGAATAACCCTAGAGAGGACGAAAATGACCTAAATGTTAATCCAATGACACAAATGAACTTATTGGATGCACAAGATTGGTTAAAAACCCTAATTGGACAAGAATAAGCCTAGGGAGGACGAAAATGACCTAAATGTTAATCCAATGACACAAATGAACTTATTGGATGCACAAGATTGGTTAAAAACCCTAATTGCACATAAATAACCCTAATTGCACATAAATAAGGCTACGGAGGACGAAGATGACCTAAATGTTCATCCAATGACACAAATGAACTTTTTGGTTGCAGAAGATTGGTTAAAAACCCTAATTGGACAAGAATAAGCCTAGGGAGGACGAAAATGACCTAAATGTTAATCCAATGACACAAATGAACTTATTGGATGCACAAGATTGGTTAAAAACCCTAATTGCACAAGAATAACCCTAGGGTGGAAGAAAATGACCTAAATGTTCATCCAATGACACAAACACACCTATTGGATGCACAAGATTGGTTAAAAAGCCTAATTGGACAAGAATAAGCCTAGGAAGGACGAAAATGACCTAAATGTTAATCCAATGACACAAATGAACTTATTGGATGCACAAGATTGGTTAAAAACCCTAATTGGACAAGAATAAGCCTAGGGAGGACGAAAATGACCTAATTGATCATCCAATGACACAAACACACCTATTGGATGCACAAGATTGGTTAAAAACCCTAATTGGACAAGAATATGCCTAGGGAGGACTGATATGACCTAAATGTTAATCCAATGACACAAATGAACTTATTGCATGCACAAGATTGGTTAAAAACCCTAATTGGACAAGAATAAGCCTAGGGAGGACGAAAATGACCTAATTGATCATCCAATGACACAAACACACCTATTGGATGCACAAGATTGGTTAAAAACCCTAATTGGACAAGAATATATCTAGGGAGGACGAAAATGACCTAAATATTAATTCAACGACACAAACAAACTTATTGGATGCACAAGATTGCTTAAAAACCCTAATTGGACAAGAATAAGCCTAGGGAGGACGAAAATGACCTAATTGATCATCCAATGACACAAACACACCTATTGGATGCACAAGATTGGTTAAAAACCCTAATTGGACAAGAATATGCCTAGGGAGGACGAAAATGACCTAAATGTTAATCCAATGATACAACTCAACTTATTGGATGCACAAGATTGGTTAAAAACCCTAATTGGACAAGAATAAGCCTATGGAGGACGAAAATGACCTAATTGATCATCCAATGACACAAACACACCTATTGGATGCACAAGATTGGTTAAAAACCCTAATTGGACAAGAATAAGCCTAGGGAGGACGAAAATGACCTAAATGCTAATCCAATGACACAAATGAACTTATTGGATGCACAAGATTGGTTAAAAACCCTAATTGCACATAAATAATCCTAGAGAGGACGAAAATGACCTAAATGTTAATCCAATGACACAAATTAACTTTTTGGATGCACAAGATTGGGTAAAAACCCTAATTGGACAAGAATAAGACTAGGGAGGACAAAAATGACCTAAATAATAATCCAATGACACAAATGAACTTATTGGATGCACAAGATTGGTTAAAAACGGTAACTGCCCATAAATAACCCTAGGGAGGACAAAAATGACCTAAATGTTAATCCAATGACTAAAAAGAACTTTTTGGATGCATAAGATTGGTAAAAATTCCTAATTGCACATAAATAAGCCTAGGGAGGACGAAAATGACCTAAATGTTAATCCAATGACACAAATGAACTTATTGGATGCACAAGATTGGTTAAAAACCCTAATTGGACAAGAATAAGCCTAGGGAGGACGAAAATGACCTAAATGTTAATCCAATGACACAAATGAACTTATTGGATGCACAAGATTGGTTAAAAACCCTAATTGGACAAGAATAAGCCTAGGGAGGACGAAAATGACCTAAATGTTAATCCAATGACACAAATGAACTTATTGGATGCACAAGATTGGTTAAAAACCCTAATTGGACAAGAATAAGCCTAGGGAGGACGAAAATGACCTAAATGTTAATCCAATGACACAAATGAGCTTATTGGATGCAGAACATTGGTTAAAAACCCTATTTGCACAAGAATAAGCCTAGGGAGGAAGAAAATGACATAAATTTTAATCCAGTGACACAAATGAACTTATTGGATGCTCAAGATTGGTTAAAAACCCTAATTGGACAAGAATAAGCCTAGGGAGGACGAAAATGACCTAAATGTTAATCCAATGACACAAATGAACTTATTGGATGCACAAGATTGGTTAAAAACCCTAATTGCACAAGAATAAGACTAGGGAGGACGAAAATGACCTAAATGTTAATCCAATGACACAAATGAACTTATTGGATGCACAAGATTGGTTAAAAACCCTAATTGCACATAAATAACCCTAGAGAGGACGAAAATGACCTAAATGTTAATCCAATGACACAAATGAACTTTTTGGATGCACAAGATTGGTTAAAAACCCTAATTGCACATAAATAAGGCTTCGGAGGACGAAAATGACCTAAATGTTAATCCAATGACACAAATGAACTTATTGGATGCTCAAGATTGGTTAAAAACCCTAATTGGACAAGAATAAGCCTAGGGAGGACGAAAATGACCTAAATGTTAATCCAATGACACAAATGAACTTATTGGATGCACAAGATTGGTTAAAAACCCTAATAGGACAAGAATAAGCCTAGGGAGGATGAAAATGACTTAAATGTTAATCCAATGACACAAATGAACTTATTGGATGCACAAGATTGGTTAAAAACCCTAATTGCACATAAATAACCCTAGAGAGGACGAAAATGACCTAAATGTTAATCCAATGACACAAATGAACTTTTTGGATGCACAAGATTGGTTAAAAACCCTAATTGCACAAGAATAAGCCTAGGGAGGACGAAAATGACCTAAATGTTCATCCAATGACATAAACACACCTATTAATTGCAGAACATTGGTTAAAAACCCTAATTGGACAAGAATAACCCTAGGGAGGACGAAAATGACCTTATTGTTCATCCAATGACACAAATGAAATTGTTGGATGCATAAGATTTTTTTAAAACCCTAACTGCACAAGAATAAGCCTAGGGAGGACGAAAATGACCTAAATGTTAATCCAATGACACAAATGAACTTTTTGGATGCACAAGATTGGTTAAAAACCCTAATTGCACAAGAATAAGGCTAGGGAGGACGAAAATGACCTAAATGTTCATCCAATGACACAAATGAACTTATTGGATGCACAAGATTGGTTAAAAACCCTAATTGCACATAAATAACCCTAGAGAGGACGAAAATGACCTAAATGTTAATTCAATGAAACAAATGAACTTATTGGATGCACAAGATTGGTTAAAAACCGTAATTGCACATAAATAAGGCTACAGAGGACGAAAATGTCCTAAATGTTCATCCAATGACACAAATGAACTTTTTGGATGCAAAAGATTGGTTCAAAACCCAAATTGCACAAGAATAAGACTAGGGAGGACGAAAATGACCAAAATGTTAATCCAAAGACACAAATGAACTTTTTGGATGCAAAAGATTTGTTCAAAACCCTAATTGCACAAGAATAAGACTAGGGAGGACGAAAATGACCTAAATGTTAATCCAATGACACAAATGAACTTATTGGATGCACAAGATTGGTTAAAAACCCTAATTGCACATAAATAACCCTAGAGAGGACGAAAATGACCTAAATGTTAATCCAATGACACAAATGAACTTTTTGGATGCACAAGATTGGTTAAAAACCCTAATTGCACATAAATAAGGCTTCGGAGGACGAAAATGACCTAAATGTTAATCCAATGACACAAATGAACTTATTGGATGCTCAAGATTGGTTAAAAACCCTAATTGGACAAGAATAAGCCTAGGGAGGACGAAAATGACCTAAATGTTAATCCAATGACACAAATGAACTTATTGGATGCACAAGATTGGTTAAAAACCCTAATAGGACAAGAATAAGCCTAGGGAGGATGAAAATGACTTAAATGTTAATCCAATGACACAAATGAACTTATTGGATGCACAAGATTGGTTAAAAACCCTAATTGGACAAGAATAAGCCTAGGGAAGACGAAAATGACCTAAATGTTAATCCAATGACACAAATGAACTTATTGGATGCACAAGATTGGTTAAAAACCCTAATTGCACATGAATAACCCTAGAGAGGACGACAATGACCTAATTGTTAATCCAATGACACAAATGAACTTATTGGATGCACAAGATTGGTTAAAAACCCTAATTGCAAATAAATAAGTCTACGGAGGACGAAGATGACCTAAATGTTCATCCAATGACACAAATGAACTTTTTGGTTGCAGAAGATTGGTTAAAAACCCTAATTGGACAAGAATAAGCCTAGGGAGGACGAAAATGACCTAAATGTTAATCCAATGACACAAATGAACTTATTGGATGCACAAGATTGGTTAAAAACCCTAATGGCACAAGAATAAGCCTAGGGAGGACGAAAATGACCTAAATGTTAATCCAATGACACAAATGAACTTTTTGGATGCACAAGATTGGTTAAAAACCCTATTTGCACAAGAATAAGCCTAGAGAGGACGAAAATGACCTAAATGTTAATCCAATGACACAAATGAAATTATTGGATGCACAAGATTGGTTAAAAACCCTAATTGCACATAAATAACTCTAGAGAGGACGAAAATGACCTAAATGTTAATCCAATGACACAAACGAACTTTTTGGATGCACAAGATTGGTTAAAAACCCAAATTGCACATAAATAAGGCTTCGGAGGACGAAAATGACCTAAATGTTAATCCAATGACACAAATGAACTTATTGGATGCTCAAGATTGGTTAAAAACCCTAATTGGACAAGAATAAGCCTAGGGAGGACGAAAATGGCCTAAATGTTAATCCAATGACACAAATGAACTTATTGGATGCACAAGATTGGTTAAAAACCCTAATTGGACAAGAATAAGCCTAGGGAGGATGAAAATGACTTAAATGTTAATCCAATGACACAAATGAACTTATTGGATGCACAAGATTGGTTAAAAACCCTAATTGGACAAGAATAAGCCTAGGGAAGACGAAAATGACCTAAATGTTAATCCAATGACACAAATGAACTTATTGGATGCACAAGATTGGTTAAAATCCCTAATTGCACATGAATAACCCTAGAGAGGACGAAAATGACCTAAATGTTCATCCAATGACACAAATGAACTTTTTGGTTGCAGAAGATTGGTTAGAAACCCTAATTGGACAAGAATAAGCCTAGGGAGGACGAAAATGACCTAAATGTTAATCCAATGACACAAATGAACTTATTGGATGCACAAGATTGGTAAAAAACCCTAATGGCACAAGAATAAGCCTAGGGAGGACGAAAATGACCTAAATGTTAATCAAATGACACAAATGAACTTTTTGGATGCACAAGATTGGTTAAAAACCCTATTTGCACAAGAATAAGCCTAGGGAGGACGAAAATGACCTAAATGTTCATCCACTGACGTAAACACACCTATTGGATGCAGAAGATTGGTTAAAAACCCTAATTGGACAAGAACAACCCTAGGGAGGACGAAAATGACCTAAATGTTCATCCAATGACACAAATGAACTTTTTGGTTGCAGAAGATTGGTTAAAAACCCTAATTTGACAAGAATAAGCCTTGGGAGAACGAAAAGGACCTAAATGTTAATCCAAAGACACAAATGAACTTTTTGGATGCACAAGATTGGTTCAAAACCCTAATTGCACAAGAATAAGCCTAGGGAGGACGAAAATGACCAAAATGTTAATCCAATGACACAAATGAACTTATTGGATGCACAATATTGGTTAAAAACCCTAATTGCACTTAAATAACCCTAGAGAGGACGAAAATGACCTAAATGTTAATTCAATGAAACAAATAAATTTATTGGATGCACAAGATTGGTTAAAAACCCTAATTGCACATAAATAAGGCTACGGAGGAGGAAAATGACCTAAATGTTCATCCAATGACACAAATTAACTTTTTGGTCGCAGAAGATTGGCTAAAAACCCTAATTGGACAAGAATAAGCCTAGGCATGACGAAAATGACCTAAATGTTAATCCAATGACACAAATGAACTTATTGGATGCACAAGATTGGTTAAAAACCCTAATTGCCCAAGAATAAGCCTAGGGAGGATGAAAATGACCTAAATGTTCATCCAATGACATAAACACACCTATTGGATGCAGAAGATTGGTTAAAAACCCTTATTGGACAAGAATAACCCTAGGGTGGACGAAAATGACCTAAATGTTAATCCAAAGACACAAATGAACTTTTTGGATGCACAAGATTGGTTAAAAACCCAAATTCAAGAATAAGCCTAGGGAGGACGAAAATGACCTAAATGTTAATCCAATGACACAAATGAACTTTTTGGATGCACAAGATTGGTTAAAAACCCTAATAGCACAAGAATAAGCCTAGGGAGGATGAAAATGACCTAAATGTTGATCCAATGACATAAACACACCTATTGGATGCAGAAGATTGGTTAAAAACCCTTATTGGACAAGAATAAGCCTAGGGAGGACGAAAATGACCAATATGTTAATCCAAAGACACAAATGAACTTTTTGGATGCAAAAGATTGGTTCAAAACCCTAATTGCACAAGAATAAGACTAGGGAGGACGAAAATGACCAGAATTTTAATCCAAAGACACAAATGAACTTTTTGGATGCAAAAGATTTGTTCAAAACCCTAATTGCACAAGAATAAGACTAGGGAGGACGAAAACGACCTAAATGTTAATCCAATGACACAAATGGACTTATTGGATGCACAAGATTGGTTAAAAACCCTAATTGCACAAGAATAAGGCTAGGGAGGACGAAAATGACCTAAATGTTCATCCAATGACACAAATGAACATATTGGATGCCCAAGATTGGTTAAAAACCCTAATTGCACATAAATAACCCTAGAGAGGACGAAAATGACCTAAATGTTAATTCAATGAAACAAATGAACTTATTGGATGCACAAGATTGGTTAAAAACCGTAATTGCACATAAATAAGGCTACAGAGGACGAAAATGTCCTAAATGTTCATCCAATGACACAAATGAACTTTTTTGATGCAAAAGATTGGTTCAAAACCCTAATTGCACAAGAATAAGACTAGGGAGGACGAAAATGACCAAAATGTTAATCCAATGACACAAATGAACTTTTTGGTTGCAGAAGATTGTTTAAAAACCCTAATTGGACAAGAATAAGCCTAGGGAGGATGAAAATGACCTAAATGTTAATCCAATGACACAAATGAACTTATTGGATGCACAAGATTGGTTAAAAAACCTAATTGGACAAGAATAAGCCTAGGGAGGACGAAAATGACTTAAATGTTAATCCAATGACACAAATGAACTTTTTGGATGCACAAGATTGGTTAAAAACCCTAATTGCACAAGAATAAGCCTAGGGAGGATGAAAATGACCTAAATGTTCATCCAATAACATAAACACACCTATTGGATGCAGAAGATTGGTTAAAAACCCTTATTGGACAAGAATAAGCCTAGGGAGGACGAAAATGTCCAAAATGTTAATCCAAAGACACAAATGAACTTTTTGGATGCAAAAGATAGGTTCAAAACCCTAATTGCACAAGAATAAGACTAGGGAGGACGAAAATGACCTAAATGTTAATCCAATGACACAAATGAACTTTTTGGATGCACAAGATTGGTTAAAAACCCTAATTGCACATAAATAAGGCTTCGGAGGACGAAATTGACCTAAATGTTCATCCAACGACACAAATGAACTTTTTGGTTACAGAAGATTGTTTAAAAACCCTAATTGGACAAGAATAAGCCTAGGGAGGACGAAAATGACCTAAATGTTAATCCAATGACACAAATGAACTTATTGGATGCACAAGATTGGTTAAAAACCCTAATTGCACATAAATAACCCTAGAGAGGACGAAAATGACCTAAATGTTAATCCAATGACACAAATGAACTTTTTGGATGCACAAGATTGGTTAAAAACCCTAATTGCACAAGAATAAGCCTAGGGAGGACGAAAATGACCTAAATGTTCATCCAATGACATAAACACACCTATTAATTGCAGAACATTGGTTAAAAACCCTAATTGGACAAGAATAACCCTAGGGAGGACGAAAATGACCTTATTGTTCATCCAATGACACAAATGAACTTTTTGGTTGCAGAAGATTGGTTAAAAACCCTAATCGGACAAGAATAAGCCTAGGGAGGACGAAAATGACCTATATGTTAATCCAATGACACAAATGAACTTGTGGGATGCATAAGATTTTTTTAAAACCCTAACTGCACAGGAATAAGCCTAGGGAGGACCAAAATGACCTAAATGTTAATCCAATGACACAAATGAACTTTTTGGATGCACAAGATTGGTTAAAAACCCTAATTGCACAAGAATAAGGCTAGGGAGGACGAAAATGACCTAAATGTTCATCCAATGACACAAATGAACTTATTGGATGCACAAGATTGGTTAAAAACCCTAATTGCACATAAATAACCCTAGAGAGGACGAAAATGACCTAAATGTTAATTCAATGAAACAAATGAACTTATTGGATGCACAAGATTGGTTAAAAACCGTAATTGCACATAAATAAGGCTACAGAGGACGAAAATGTCCTAAATGTTCATCCAATGACACAAATGAACTTTTTGGATGCAAAAGATTGGTTCAAAACCCTAATTGCACAATAATAAGACTAGGGAGGACGAAAATGACCAAAATGTTAATCCAAAGACACAAATGAACTTTTTGGATGCAAAAGATTTGTTCAAAACCCTAATTGCACAAGAATAAGACTAGGGAGGACGAAAATGACCTAAATGTTAATCCAATGACACAAATGAACTTATTGGATGCACAAGATTGGTTAAAAACCCTAATTCCACATAAATAACCCTAGAGAGGACGAAAAATGACCTAAATGTTAATCCAATGACACAAATGAACTTTTTGGATGCAAAAGATTGGTTAAAAACCCTAACTGCAGATAAATAAGGCTTCGGAGGACGAAAATGACTTAAATGTTCATCCAACGACACAAATGAACTTATTGGATGCACAAGATTGGTTAAAAACCGTAATTGCACATAAATAAGGCTACAGAGGACGAAAATGTCCTAAATGTTCATCCAATGACACAAATGAACTTTTTGGATGCAAAAGATTGGTTCAAAACCCTAATTGCACAAGAATAAGACTAGGGAGGACGAAAATGACCAAAATGTTAATCCAAAGACACAAATGAACTTTTTGGATGCAAAAGATTTGTTCAAAACCCTAATTGCACAAGAATAAGACTAGGGAGGACGAAAATGACCTAAATGTTAATCCAATGACACAAATGAACTTATTGGATGCACAAGATTGGTTAAAAACCCTAATTGCACAAGAATAAGACTAGGGAGGACGAAAATGACCAAAATGTTAATCCAAAGACACAAATGAACTTTTTGGAAGCAAAAGATTTGTTCAAAACCCTAATTGCACAAGAATAAGACTAGGGAGGACGAAAATGACCTAAATGTTAATCCAATGACACAAATGAACTTATTGGATGCACAAGATTGGTTAAAAACCCTAATTCCACATAAATAACCCTAGAGAGGACGAAAATGACCTAAATGTTAATCCAATGACACAAATGAACTTTTTGGATGCAAAAGATTGGTTAAAAACCCTAACTGCAGATAAATAAGGCTTCGGAGGACGAAAATGACTTAAATGTTCATCCAACGACACAAATGAACTTTTTGGTTGCAGAAGATTGTTTAAAAACCCTAATTGGACAAGAATAAGCCTAGGGAGGACGAAAATGACCTAAATGTTAATCCAATGACACAAATGAACATATTGGATGCACAAGATTGGTTAAAAAACCTAATTGGACAAGAATAAGCCTAGGGAGGACGAAAATGACTTAAATGTTAATCCAATGACACAAATGAACTTATTGGATGCACAAGATTGGTTAAAAACCCTAATTGGACAAGAATAAGCCTAGGGAGGACGAAAATGACCTAAATGTTAATCCAATGACACAAATGAACTTATTGGATGCACAAGATTGGTTAAAAACCCTAATTGCATATAAATAACCCTAGAGAGGACGAAAATGACCTAAATGTTAATTCAATGAAACAAATGAATTTATTGGATGCACAAGATTGGTTAAAAACCATAATTGCACATAAATAAGGCTACGGAGGACGAAAATGACCTAAATGTTCATCCAATGACACAAATGAACTTTTTGGTTGCAGAAGATTGGTTAAAAACCTTAATTGGACAAGAATAAGCCTAGGGAGGACGAAAATGACTTAAATGTTAATCCAATGACAAAAATGAACTTATTGGATGCACAAGATTGGTTAGAAACCCAAATTGCACATAAATAACCCTAGAGAGGACGAAAATGACCTAAATGTTAATCCATTGACACAAATGAACTTATTGAATGCACAAGATTGGTTAAAAACCCTAATTGCACATAAATAAGGCGACGGAGGACGAAAATGACCTAAATGTTCTTCCAATGACACAAATGAACTTTTTGGATGGACAAGATTGGTTAAAAACCCTAATTGGACAAGAATAAGCCTAGGGAGGACGAAAATGACCTAAATGTTAATCCAATGACACAAATGGAGTTTTTGGATGCACAAGATTAGTTAAAAACCCTAATTGCACAAGAATAAGCCTAGGAGGACGAAAATGACCTAAATGTTCATCTAGTGACATAAACACACCTATTAATTGCAGAAGATTGGTTAAAAACTCTAATTGGACAAGAATAACCCTAGGGAGGACGAAAATGACCTAATTGTTCATCCAATGACACAAATGAACTTATTGGATGCACAAGATTGGTTAAAAACCCTAATTGCACATAAATAAGGCTACGGAGGACGAAAATGACCTAAATGTTCATCCAATGACACAAATGAACTTTTTGGTTGCAGAAGATTGGTTAAAAACCCTAATTGGACAAGAATAAGCCTAGGGAGGACGAAAATGACCTAAATGTTAATCCAATGACACAAATGAACTTATTGGATGCACAAGATTGGTTAAAAACCCTAATGGCACAAGAATAAGCCTAGGGAGGACGAAAATGACCTAAATGTTAATCCAATGACACAAATGAACTTATTGGATGCACAAGATTGGTTAAAAACCCTAATTGCACAAGAATAAGCCTAGGGAGGACGAAAATGACTTAAATGTTAATCCAATGACACAAATGAACTTATTGGATGCACAAGATTGGTTAAAAACCCTAATTGGACAAGAATAAGCCTAGGGAGGACGAAAATGACCTAAATGTTAATCCAATGACACAAATAAACTTATTGGATGCACAAGATTGGTTAAAAACCCTAATTGCACAAGAATAAGCCTAGGGAGGATGAAAATGACATAAATGTTAATCCAATGACACAAATGAACTTATTGGATGCACAAGATTGGTTAAAAACCCTAATTGCACATAAATAAGCCTAGGGAGGACGAAAATGACTTAAATGTTAATCCAATGACACAAATGAACTTATTGGATGCACAAGATTGGTTAAAAACCCTAATTGGACAAGAATAAGCCTAGGGAGGACGAAAATGACCTAAATGTTAATCCAATGACACAAATGAACTCATTGGATGCACAAGATTGGTTAAAAACCCTAATTGGACAAGAATAAGCCTAGGGAGGACGAAAATGACCTAAATGTTAATCCAATGACACAACTCAACTTATTGGATGCACAAGATTGGTTAAAAACCCTAATTGGACAAGAATAAGCCTATGGAGGACGAAAATGACCTAATTGATTATCCAATGACACAAACATACCTATTGGATGCACAAGATTGGTTAAAAACCCTAATTGGACAAGAATAAGCCTAGGGAGGACGAAAATGACCTAAATGTTAATCCAATGACACAACTCAACTTATTGGATGCACAAGATTGGTTAAAAACCCTAATTGGACAAGAATAAGCCTAGGGAGGACGAAAATGACCTAATTGATCATCCAATGACACAAACGAACCTATTGGATGCACAAGATTGGTTAAAAACCCTAATTGGACAAGAATAAGCCTAGGGAGGACGAAAATGACCTAAATGTTAATCCAATGACACAAATGAACTTATTGGATGCACAAGATTGGTTAAAAACCCTAATTGCACAAGAATAAGACTAGGGAGGACGAAAATGACCTAAATGTTAATCCAATGACACAAATGAACTTATTGGATGCACAAGATTGGTTAAAAACCCTAATTGCACATAAATAACCCTAGAGAGGACGAAAATGACCTAAATGTTAATCCAATGACACAAATGAACTTTTTGGATGCACAAGATTGGTTAAAAACCCTAATTGCACATAAATAAGGCTTCGGAGGACGAAAATGACCTAAATGTTAATCCAATGACACAAATGAACTTATTGGATGCTCAAGATTGGTTAAAAACCCTAATTGGACAAGAATAAGCCTAGGGAGGACGAAAATGACCTAAATGTTAATCCAATGACACAAATGAACTTATTGGATGCACAAGATTGGTTAAAAACCCTAATAGGACAAGAATAAGCCTAGGGAGGATGAAAATGACTTAAATGTTAATCCAATGACACAAATGAACTTATTGGATGCACAAGATTGGTTAAAAACCCTAATTGCACATAAATAACCCTAGAGAGGACGAAAATGACCTAAATGTTAATCCAATGACACAAATGAACTTTTTGGATGCACAAGATTGGTTAAAAACCCTAATTGCACAAGAATAAGCCTAGGGAGGACGAAAATGACCTAAATGTTCATCCAATGACATAAACACACCTATTAATTGCAGAACATTGGTTAAAAACCCTAATTGGACAAGAATAACCCTAGGGAGGACGAAAATGACCTTATTGTTCATCCAATGACACAAATGAAATTGTTGGATGCATAAGATTTTTTTAAAACCCTAACTGCACAAGAATAAGCCTAGGGAGGACGAAAATGACCTAAATGTTAATCCAATGACACAAATGAACTTTTTGGATGCACAAGATTGGTTAAAAACCCTAATTGCACAAGAATAAGGCTAGGGAGGACGAAAATGACCTAAATGTTCATCCAATGACACAAATGAACTTATTGGATGCACAAGATTGGTTAAAAACCCTAATTGCACATAAATAACCCTAGAGAGGACGAAAATGACCTAAATGTTAATTCAATGAAACAAATGAACTTATTGGATGCACAAGATTGGTTAAAAACCGTAATTGCACATAAATAAGGCTACAGAGGACGAAAATGTCCTAAATGTTCATCCAATGACACAAATGAACTTTTTGGATGCAAAAGATTGGTTCAAAACCCTAATTGCACAATAATAAGACTAGGGAGGACGAAAATGACCAAAATGTTAATCCAAAGACACAAATGAACTTTTTGGATGCAAAAGATTTGTTCAAAACCCTAATTGCACAAGAATAAGACTAGGGAGGACGAAAATGACCTAAATGTTAATCCAATGACACAAATGAACTTATTGGATGCACAAGATTGGTTAAAAACCCTAATTCCACATAAATAACCCTAGAGAGGACGAAAATGACCTAAATGTTAATCCAATGACACAAATGAACTTTTTGGATGCAAAAGATTGGTTAAAAACCCTAACTGCAGATAAATAAGGCTTCGGAGGACGAAAATGACTTAAATGTTCATCCAACGACACAAATGAACTTTTTGGTTGCAGAAGATTGTTTAAAAACCCTAATTGGACAAGAATAAGCCTAGGGAGGACGAAAATGACCTAAATGTTAATCCAATGACACAAATGAACTTATTGGATGCACAAGATTGGTTAAAAAACCTAATTGGACAAGAATAAGCCTAGGGAGGACGAAAATGACTTAAATGTTAATCCAATGACACAAATGAACTTTTTGGATGCACAAGATTGGTTAAAAACCCTAATTGCACAAGAATAAGCCTAGGGAGGATGAAAATGACCTAAATGTTCATCCAATAACATAAACACACCTATTGGATGCAGAAGATTGGTTAAAAACCCTTATTGGACAAGAATAAGCCTAGGGAGGACGAAAATGACCAAAATGTGAATCCAAAGACACAAATGAACTTTTTGGATGCAAAAGATAGGTTCAAAACCCTAATTGCACAAGAATAAGACTAGGGAGGACGAAAATGACCTAAATGTTAATCCAATGACACAAATGAACTTATTGGATGCACAAGATTGGTTAAAAAACCTAATTGGACAAGAATAAGCCTAGGGAGGACGAAAATGACTTAAATGTTAATCCAATGACACAAATGAACTTTTTGGATGCACAAGATTGGTTAAAAACCCTAATTGCACAAGAATAAGCCTAGGGAGGATGAAAATGACCTAAATGTTCATCCAATAACATAAACACACCTATTGGATGCAGAAGATTGGTTAAAAACCCTTATTGGACAAGAATAAGCCTAGGGAGGACGAAAATGACCAAAATGTGAATCCAAAGACACAAATGAACTTTTTGGATGCAAAAGATAGGTTCAAAACCCTAATTGCACAAGAATAAGACTAGGGAGGACGAAAATGACCTAAATGTTAATCCAATGACACAAATGAACTTTTTGGATGCACAAGATTGGTTAAAAAACCTAATTGGACAAGAATAAGCCTAGGGAGGACGAAAATGACTTAAATGTTAATCCAATGACACAAATGAACTTTTTGGATGCACAAGATTGGTTAAAAACCCTAATTGCACAAGAATAAGCCTAGGGAGGATGAAAATGACCTAAATGTTCATCCAATGACATAAACACACCTATTAGATGCAGAAGATTGGTTAAAAACCCTTATTGGACAAGAATAACCCTAGGGAGGACGAAAATGACCTAAATGTTAATCCAAAGCCACAAATGAACTTTTGGGATGCACAAGATTGGTTAAAAACCCTAATTGCCCAAGAATAAGCCTAGGGATGACGAAAATGACCAAAATGTTAATCCAAAGACACAAATGAACTTTTTGGATGCAAAAGATTGGTTCAAAACCCTAATTGCACAAGAATAAGACTAGGGAGGACGAAAATGACCTAAATGTTAATCCAATTACACAAATGAACTTATTGGATGCACAAGATTGGTTAAAAACCCTAATTGCACATAAATAACCCTAGAGAGGACGAAAATGACCTAAATGTTAATCCAATGACACAAATGAACTTTTTGGATGCATAAGATTTGTTAAAAACCCTAACTGCACAAGAATAAGCCTAGGGAGGACGAAAATGACCTAAATGTTAATCCAATGACACAAATGAACTTTTTGGATGCACAAGATTGGTTAAAAACCCTAATTGCACAAGAATAAGGCTAGGGAGGACGAAAATGACCTAAATGTTCATTCAATGACACAAATGAACTTATTGGATGCACAAGATTGGTTAAAAACCGTAATTGCACATAAATAAGGCTACAGAGGACGAAAATGACCTAAACGTTCATCCAATGACACAAATGAACTTATTGAATGCACAAGATTGGTTAAAAACCCTAATTGCACATAAATAAGGCGACGGAGGACGAAAATGACCTAAATGTTCTTCCAATGACACAAATGAACTTTTTGGACGCACAAGATTGGTTAAAAACCCTAATTGGACAAGAATAAGCCTAGGGAGGACGAAAATGACCTAAATGTTAATCCAATGACACAAATGGAGTTTTTGGATGCACAAGATTGGTTAAAAACCCTAATTGCACAAGAATAAGCCTAGGAGGACGAAAATGACCTAAATGTTCATCTAGTGACATAAACACACCTATTAATTGCAGAAGATTGGTTAAAAACTCTAATTGGACAAGAATAACCCTAGGGAGGACGAAAATGACCTAATTGTTCATCCAATGACACAAATGAACTTATTGGATGCACAAGATTGGTTAAAAACCCTAATTGCACATAAATAAGGCTACGGAGGACGAAAATGACCTAAATGTTCATCCAATGACACAAATGAACTTTTTGGTTGCAGAAGATTTGTTAAAAACCCTAACTGCACAAGAATAAGCCTAGGGAGGAAGAAAATTACCTAAATGTTAATTCAATGAAACAAATGAACTTATTGGATGCACAAGATTGGTTAAAAACCGTAATTGCACAAAAATAAGGCTATAGAGGACGAAAATGACCTAAATGTTCATCCAATGACACAAATGAACTTTTTGGTCGTAGAAGATTGGCTAAAAACCCTAATTGGACAAGAATAAGGCTAGGGATGACGAAAATGACCTAAATGTTAATCCAATGACACAAATGAACTTATTGGATGCACAAGATTGGTTAAAATCCCTAATTGCACAAGAATAAGCCTAGGGAGGATGAAAATGACCTAAATGTTCATCCAATGACATAAACACACCTATTGGATGCAGAAGATTGGTTAAAAACCCTTATTGGACAAGAATAACACTAGGGAGGACGAAAATGACCTAAATGTTAATCCAAAGACACAAATGAACTTTTTGGATGCACAAGATTGGTTAAAAACCCTAATTGCCCAAGAATAAGCCTACGGAGGACGAAAATGACCTAAATGTTAATCCAATGACACAAATGAACTTTTTGGATGCACAAGATTGGTTAAAAACCCTAATTGCACAAGAATAAGCCTAGGAAGGATGAAAATGACCTAAATGTTCATCCAATATAACATAAACACACCTATTGGATGCAGAAGATTGGTTAAAAACCCTTATTGGACAAGAATAAGCCTAGGGAGGACGAAAATGACCAAAATGTTAATCCAAAGACACAAATGAACTTTTTGGATGCAAAAGATAGGTTCAAAACCCTAATTGCACAAGAATAAGACTAGGGAGGACGAAAATGACCTAAATGTTAATCCAATGACACAAATGAACTTTTTGGATGCACAAGATTGGTTAAAAACCTTAATTGCACATAAATAAGGCTTCGGAGGACGAAATTGACCTAAATGTTCATCCAACGACACAAATGAACTTATTGGATGCACAAGATTGGTTAAAAACCCTAATTGCACATAAATAACCCTAGGGAGGACGAAAATGACCTAAATGTTAATCCAATGACACAAATGAACTTTTTGGATGCACAAGATTGGTTAAAAACCCTAATTGCACAAGAATAAGCCTAGGGAGGACGAAAATGACCTAAATGTTCATCCAATGACACAAATGAACTTATTGGATGCACAAGATTGGTTAAAAACCCTAATTGCACATAAATAACCCTAGAGAGGACGAAAATGACCTAAATGTTAATTCAATGAAACAAATGAACTTATTGGATGCACAAGATTGGTTAAAAACCGTAATTGCACATAAATAAGGCTACAGAGGACGAAAATGACCTAAATGTTCATCCAATGACACAAATGAACTTTTTGGTCGCAGAAGATTGGCTAAAAACCCTAATTGGACAAGAATAAGCCTAGGGATGACGAAAATGACCTAAATGTTAATCCAATGACACAAATGAACTTATTGGATGCACAAGATTGGTTAAAAACCCTAATTGCACAAGAATAAGCCTAGGGAGGACGAAAATGACCTAAATGTTAATCCAATGACAAAAATGAACTTATTGGATGCACAAGATTGGTTAAAAACCCTAATTGGACAAGAATAAGCCTAGGGAGGACGGAAAGGACCAAAATGTTAATCCAATGACACAAATGAACTTATTGGATGCACAAGATTGGTTAACAACCCTAATTGCACAAGAATAAGCCTAGGGAGGACGAAAATGACCTAAATGTTAATCCAATGACACAAATGAACTTATTGGATGCACAAGATTGGTTAAAAACCCTAATTGCACATAAATAACCCTAGAGAGGACGAAAATGACCTAAATGTTAATCCAATGACACAAATGAACTTGTTCGATGCACAAGATAGGTTAAAAACCCTAATTGGACATAAATAACCCTAGAGAGGACGAAAATGACCTAAATGTCAATTCAAAGACACAAATGAACTTTTTGGATGCACAAGATTGGTTAAAAACCGTAATTTGACAAGAATAAGCCTAGGGAGCACGAAAATGACCTAAATGTTAATCCAATGACACAAATGAACTTATTGGATGCACAAGATTGGTTAAAAACCCTAATTGCACATAAATAACCCTAGAGAGGACGAAAATGACCTAAATGTTAATCCAATGACACAAATGAACTTATTGGATGAACAAGAATGGTTAAAAACCCTAATTGCACATAAATAACCCCAGAGAGGACGAAAATGACCTAAATGTCAATTCAAAGACACAAATGAACTTTTTGGATGCACAAGATTGGTTAAATACCCTAATTGCACATAAAATACCCTAGAGAGGACGAAAATGACCTAAATGTTAATCCAATGACACAAATGAACTTGTTGGATGCACAAGATTGGTTAAAAACCCTAATTGGACTAGAATAAGCCTAGTGAGGACGAGAATGACCTAAATGTTAATCCAATGACACAAATGAACTTATTGGATGCACAAGATTGGTTAAAAACCCTAATTGCACATAAATAACCCTAGAGAGGACGAAAATGACCTAAATGTTAATCCAATGACACAAATGAACTTTTTGGATGCAAAAGATTGGTTAAAAACCCTAACTGCAGATAAATAAGGCTTCGGAGGACGAAAATGACTTAAATGTTCATCCAACGACACAAATGAACTTTTTGGTTGCAGAAGATTGTTTAAAAACCCTAATTGGACAAGAATAAGCCTAGGGAGGACGAAAATGACCTAAATGTTAATCCAATGACACAAATGAACATATTGGATGCACAAGATTGGTTAAAAAACCTAATTGGACAAGAATAAGCCTAGGGAGGACGAAAATGACTTAAATGTTAATCCAATGACACAAATGAACTTATTGGATGCACAAGATTGGTTAAAAACCCTAATTGGACAAGAATAAGCCTAGGGAGGACGAAAATGACCTAAATGTTAATCCAATGACACAAATGAACTTATTGGATGCACAAGATTGGTTAAAAACCCTAATTGCATATAAATAACCCTAGAGAGGACGAAAATGACCTAAATGTTAATTCAATGAAACAAATGAATTTATTGGATGCACAAGATTGGTTAAAAACCCTAATTGCACATAAATAAGGCTACGGAGGACGAAAATGACCTAAATGTTCATCCAATGACACAAATGAACTTTTTGGTTGCAGAAGATTGGTTAAAAACCTTAATTGGACAAGAATAAGCCTAGGGAGGACGAAAATGACTTAAATGTTAATCCAATGACAAAAATGAACTTATTGGATGCACAAGATTGGTTAGAAACCCAAATTGCACATAAATAACCCTAGAGAGGACGAAAATGACCTAAATGTTAATCCATTGACACAAATGAACTTATTGAATGCACAAGATTGGTTAAAAACCCTAATTGCACATAAATAAGGCGACGGAGGACGAAAATGACCTAAATGTTCTTCCAATGACACAAATGAACTTTTTGGATGCACAAGATTGGTTAAAAACCCTAATTGGACAAGAATAAGCCTAGGGAGGACGAAAATGACCTAAATGTTAATCCAATGACACAAATGGAGTTTTTGGATGCACAAGATTGGTTAAAAACCCTAATTGCACAAGAATAAGCCTAGGGAGGACGAAAATGACCTAAATGTTCATCCAATGACACAAATGAACTTTTTGGTCGCAGAAGATTGGCTAAAAACTCTAATTGGACAAGAATAAGCCTAGGGAGGACGAAAATGACCAAAATGTAAATCTAAAGACACAAATGAACTTTTTGGATGCAATAGATTGGTTCAAAACCCTAATTGCACAAGAATAAGACTAGGGAGGACGAAAATGACCTAAATGTTAATCCAATGACACAAATGAACTTATTGGATGCACAAGATTGGTTAAAAACCCTAATTGCACATAAATAACCCTAGAGAGGACGAAAATGACCTAAATGTTAATCCAATGACACAAATGAACTTTTTGGATGCACAACATTGGTTAAAAACCCTAATTGCACATAAATAAGGCTTCGGAGGACGAAAATGACCTAAATGTTCATCCAACGACACAAATGAACTTTTTGGTTGTAGAAGATTTTTTAAAAACCCTAATTGGACAAGAATAAGCCTAGGGAGGACGAAAATGACCTAAATGTTAATCCAATGACACAAATGAACTTATTGGATGCACAAGATTGGTTAAAAACCATCATTGGACAAGAATAAGCCTAGGGAGGACGAAAATGACCTAAATGTTAATCCAATGACACAAATGAACTTATTGGATGCACAAGATTGGTTAAAAACCCTAATTGCACATAAATAACCCTAGAGAGGACGAAAATGACCTAAATGTTAATCCAATGACACAAATGAACTTTTTGGATGCACAAGATTGGTTAAAAACCCTAATTGCACAAGAATAAGCCTAGGGAGGACGAAAATGACCTAAATGTTCATCCAATGACATAAACACACCTATTAATTGCAGAACATTGGTTAAAAACCCTAATTGGACAAGAATAACCCTAGGGAGGACGAAAATGACCTTATTGTTCATCCAATGACACAAATGAAATTGTTGGATGCATAAGATTTTTTTAAAACCCTAACTGCACAAGAATAAGCCTAGGGAGGACGAAAATGACCTAAATGTTAATCCAATGACACAAATGAACTTTTTGGATGCACAAGATTGGTTAAAAACCCTAATTGCACAAGAATAAGGCTAGGGAGGACGAAAATGACCTAAATGTTCATCCAATGACACAAATGAACTTATTGGATGCACAAGATTGGTTAAAAACCCTAATTGCACATAAATAACCCTAGAGAGGACGAAAATGACCTAAATGTTAATTCAATGAAACAAATGAACTTATTGGATGCACAAGATTGGTTAAAAACCGTAATTGCACATAAATAAGGCTACAGAGGACGAAAATGTCCTAAATGTTCATCCAATGACACAAATGAACTTTTTGGATGCAAAAGATTGGTTCAAAACCCTAATTGCACAATAATAAGACTAGGGAGGACGAAAATGACCAAAATGTTAATCCAAAGACACAAATGAACTTTTTGGATGCAAAAGATTTGTTCAAAACCCTAATTGCACAAGAATAAGACTAGGGAGGACGAAAATGACCTAAATGTTAATCCAATGACACAAATGAACTTATTGGATGCACAAGATTGGTTAAAAACCCTAATTCCACATAAATAACCCTAGAGAGGACGAAAATGACCTAAATGTTAATCCAATGACACAAATGAACTTTTTGGATGCAAAAGATTGGTTAAAAACCCTAACTGCAGATAAATAAGGCTTCGGAGGACGAAAATGACTTAAATGTTCATCCAACGACACAAATGAACTTTTTGGTTGCAGAAGATTGTTTAAAAACCCTAATTGGACAAGAATAAGCCTAGGGAGGACGAAAATGACCTAAATGTTAATCCAATGACACAAATGAACTTATTGGATGCACAAGATTGGTTAAAAAACCTAATTGGACAAGAATAAGCCTAGGGAGGACGAAAATGACTTAAATGTTAATCCAATGACACAAATGAACTTTTTGGATGCACAAGATTGGTTAAAAACCCTAATTGCACAAGAATAAGCCTAGGGAGGATGAAAATGACCTAAATGTTCATCCAATAACATAAACACACCTATTGGATGCAGAAGATTGGTTAAAAACCCTTATTGGACAAGAATAAGCCTAGGGAGGACGAAAATGACCAAAATGTGAATCCAAAGACACAAATGAACTTTTTGGATGCAAAAGATAGGTTCAAAACCCTAATTGCACAAGAATAAGACTAGGGAGGACGAAAATGACCTAAATGTTAATCCAATGACACAAATGAACTTATTGGATGCACAAGATTGGTTAAAAAACCTAATTGGACAAGAATAAGCCTAGGGAGGACGAAAATGACTTAAATGTTAATCCAATGACACAAATGAACTTTTTGGATGCACAAGATTGGTTAAAAACCCTAATTGCACAAGAATAAGCCTAGGGAGGATGAAAATGACCTAAATGTTCATCCAATAACATAAACACACCTATTGGATGCAGAAGATTGGTTAAAAACCCTTATTGGACAAGAATAAGCCTAGGGAGGACGAAAATGACCAAAATGTTAATCCAAAGACACAAATGAACTTTTTGGATGCAAAAGATAGGTTCAAAACCCTAATTGCACAAGAATAAGACTAGGGAGGACGAAAATGACCTAAATGTTAATCCAATGACACAAATGAACTTTTTGGATGCACAAGATTGGTTAAAAACCCTAATTGCACATAAATAAGGCTTCGGAGGACGAAATTGACCTAAATGTTCATCCAACGACACAAATGAACTTTTTGGTTACAGAAGATTGTTTAAAAACCCTAATTGCACAAGAATAAGCCTAGGGAGGACGAAAATGACCTAAATGTTAATCCAATGACACAAATGAACTTATTGGATGCACAAGATTGGTTAAAAACCCTAATTGCACATAAATAACTCTAGAGAGGACGAAAATGACCTAAATGTTAATCCAATGACACAAATGAACTTTTTGGATGCACAAGATTGGTTAAAATCCCTAATTGCACAAGAATAAGCCTAGGGAGGACGAAAATGACCTAAATGTTCATCCAATGACATAAACACACCTATTAATTGCAGAACATTGGTTAAAAACCCTAATTGGACAAGAATAACCCTAGGGAGGACGAAAATGACCTTATTGTTCATCCAATGACACAAATGAACTTTTTGGTTGCAGAAGAATGGTTAAAAACCCTAATCGGACAAGAATAAGCCTAGGGAGGACGGAAATGACCTGTATGTTAATCCAATGACACAAATGAACTTGTTGGATGCATAAGATTTTTTTAAAACCCTAACTGCACAAGAATAAGCCTAGGGAGGACGAAAATGACCTAAATGTTAATCTAATGACACAAATGAACTTTTTGGATGCACAAGATTGGTTAAAAACCCTAATTGCACAAGAATAAGGCTAGGGAGGACGAAAATGACCTAAATGTTCATCCAATGACACAAATGAACTTATTGGATGCACAAGATTGGTTAAAAACCCTAATTGCACATAAATAACCCTAGAGAGGACGAAAATGACCTAAATGTTAATTCAATGAAACAAATGAACTTATTGGATGCACAAGATTGGTTAAAAACCGTAATTGCACATAAATAAGGCTACAGAGGACGAAAATGTCCTAAATGTTCATCCAATGACACAAATGAACTTTTTGGATGCAAAAGATTGGTTCAAAACCCTAATTGCACAAGAATAAGACTAGGGAGGACGAAAATGACCAAAATGTTAATCCAAAGACACAAATGAACTTTTTGGATGCAAAAGATTTGTTCAAAACCCTAATTGCACAAGAATAAGACTAGGGAGGACGAAAATGACCTAAATGTTCATCCAATGACACAAATGAACTTATTGGATGCACAAGATTGGTTAAAAACCCTAATTGCACATAAATAACCCTAGAGAGGACGAAAATGACCTAAATGTTAATTCAATGAAACAAATGAACTTATTGGATGCACAAGATTGGTTAAAAACCGTAATTGCACATAAATAAGGCTACATAGGACGAAAATGTCCTAAATGTTCATCCAATGACACAAATGAACTTTTTGGTCGCTGAAGATTGGCTAAAAACCCTAATTGGACAAGAATAAGCCTAGGGATGACGAAAATGACCTAAATGTTAATCCAATGACACAAATGAACTTATTGGATACACAAGATTGGTTAAAAACCCTAATTGCACAAGAATAAGCCAAGGGAGGATGAAAATGACCTAAATGTTCATCCAATGACATAAACACACCTATTGGATGCAGAAGATTGGTTAAAAACCCTTATTGGACAAGAATAACCCTAGGGAGGACGAAAATGACCAAAATGTTAATCCATAGACACAAATGAACTTTTTGGATGCAAAAGATTGGTTAAAAATCCTAATTGCCCGAGAATAAGCCTAGGGAGGACGAAAATGACCTAAATGTTAATCCAATGACACAAATGAACTTTTTGGATGCACAAGATTGGTTAAAAACCCTAATTGCACAAGAATAAGCCTAGGGAGGATGAAAATGACCTAAATGTTCATCCAATGACATAAACACACCTATTGGATGCAGAAGATTGGTTAAAAACCCTTATTGGACAAGAATAACCCTAGGGAGGACGAAAATGACCTAAATGTTAATCCAAAGACACAAATGAACTTTTTGGATGCACAAGATTGGTTAAAAACCCTAATTGCCCAAGAATAAGCCTAGGGAGGACGAAAATGACCTAAATGTTAATCCAATGACACAAATGAACTTTTTGGATGCACAAGATTGGTTAAAAACCCTAATTGCACAAGAATAAGCCTAGGGAGGATGAAAATGACCTAAATGTTCATCCAATAACATAAACACACCTATTGGATGCAGAAGATTGGTTAAAAACCCTTATTGGACAAGAATAAGCCTAGGGAGGACGAAAATGACCAAAATGTGAATCCAAAGACACAAATGAACTTTTTGGATGCAAAAGATAGGTTCAAAACCCTAATTGCACAAGAATAAGACTAGGGAGGACGAAAATGACCTAAATGTTAATCCAACGACACAAATGAACTTTTTGGATGCACAAGATTGGTTAAAAAACCTAATTGGACAAGAATAAGCCTAGGGAGGACGAAAATGACTTAAATGTTAATCCAATGACACAAATGAACTTTTTGGATGCACAAGATTGGTTAAAAACCCTAATTGCACAAGAATAAGGCTAGGGAGGACGAAAATGACCTAAATGTTCATCCAATGACACAAATGAACTTATTGGATGCACAAGATTGGTTAAAAACCCTAATTGCACATAAATAACCCTAGAGAGGACGAAAATGACCTAAGTGTTAATTCAATGAAACAAATGAACTTATTGGATGCACAAGATTGGTTAAAAACCGTAATTGCACATAAATAAGGCTACAGAGGACGAAAATGTCCTAAATGTTCATCCAATGACACAAATGAACTTTTTGGATGCAAAAGATTGGTTCAAAACCCTAATTGCACAAGAATAAGACTAGGGAGGACGAAAATGACCAAAATGTTAATCCAAAGACACAAATGAACTTTTTGGATGCAAAAGATTTGTTCAAAACCCTAATTGCACAAGAATAAGACTAGGGAGGACGAAAATGACCTAAATGTTAATCCAATGACACAAATGAACTTATTGGATGCACAAGATTGGTTAAAAACCCTAATTGCACATAAATAACCCTAGAGAGGACGAAAATGACCTAAATGTTAATCCAATGACACAAATGAACTTTTTGGATGCACAAGATTGGTTAAAAACCCTAATTGCACAAGAATAAGCCTAGGGAGGACGAAAATGACCTAAATGTTCATCCAATGACATAAACACACCTATTAATTGCAGAACATTGGTTAAAAACCCTAATTGGACAAGAATAACCCTAGGGAGGACGAAAATGACCTTATTGTTCATCCAATGACACAAATGAAATTGTTGGATGCATAAGATTTTTTTAAAACCCTAACTGCACAAGAATAAGCCTAGGGAGGACGAAAATGACCTAAATGTTAATCCAATGACACAAATGAACTTTTTGGATGCACAAGATTGGTTAAAAACCCTAATTGCACAAGAATAAGGCTAGGGAGGACGAAAATGACCTAAATGTTCATCCAATGACACAAATGAACTTATTGGATGCACAAGATTGGTTAAAAACCCTAATTGCACATAAATAACCCTAGAGAGGACGAAAATGACCTAAATGTTAATTCAATGAAACAAATGAACTTATTGGATGCACAAGATTGGTTAAAAACCGTAATTGCACATAAATAAGGCTACAGAGGACGAAAATGTCCTAAATGTTCATCCAATGACACAAATGAACTTTTTGGATGCAAAAGATTGGTTCAAAACCCTAATTGCACAATAATAAGACTAGGGAGGACGAAAATGACCAAAATGTTAATCCAAAGACACAAATGAACTTTTTGGATGCAAAAGATTTGTTCAAAACCCTAATTGCACAAGAATAAGACTAGGGAGGACGAAAATGACCTAAATGTTAATCCAATGACACAAATGAACTTATTGGATGCACAAGATTGGTTAAAAACCCTAATTCCACATAAATAACCCTAGAGAGGACGAAAATGACCTAAATGTTAATCCAATGACACAAATGAACTTTTTGGATGCAAAAGATTGGTTAAAAACCCTAACTGCAGATAAATAAGGCTTCGGAGGACGAAAATGACTTAAATGTTCATCCAACGACACAAATGAACTTTTTGGTTGCAGAAGATTGTTTAAAAACCCTAATTGGACAAGAATAAGCCTAGGGAGGACGAAAATGACCTAAATGTTAATCCAATGACACAAATGAACATATTGGATGCACAAGATTGGTTAAAAAACCTAATTGGACAAGAATAAGCCTAGGGAGGACGAAAATGACTTAAATGTTAATCCAATGACACAAATGAACTTATTGGATGCACAAGATTGGTTAAAAACCCTAATTGGACAAGAATAAGCCTAGGGAGGACGAAAATGACCTAAATGTTAATCCAATGACACAAATGAACTTATTGGATGCACAAGATTGGTTAAAAACCCTAATTGCATATAAATAACCCTAGAGAGGACGAAAATGACCTAAATGTTAATTCAATGAAACAAATGAATTTATTGGATGCACAAGATTGGTTAAAAACCCTAATTGCACATAAATAAGGCTACGGAGGACGAAAATGACCTAAATGTTCATCCAATGACACAAATGAACTTTTTGGTTGCAGAAGATTGGTTAAAAACCTTAATTGGACAAGAATAAGCCTAGGGAGGACGAAAATGACTTAAATGTTAATCCAATGACAAAAATGAACTTATTGGATGCACAAGATTGGTTAGAAACCCAAATTGCACATAAATAACCCTAGAGAGGACGAAAATGACCTAAATGTTAATCCATTGACACAAATGAACTTATTGAATGCACAAGATTGGTTAAAAACCCTAATTGCACATAAATAAGGCGACGGAGGACGAAAATGACCTAAATGTTCTTCCAATGACACAAATGAACTTTTTGGATGGACAAGATTGGTTAAAAACCCTAATTGGACAAGAATAAGCCTAGGGAGGACGAAAATGACCTAAATGTTAATCCAATGACACAAATGGAGTTTTTGGATGCACAAGATTAGTTAAAAACCCTAATTGCACAAGAATAAGCCTAGGAGGACGAAAATGACCTAAATGTTCATCTAGTGACATAAACACACCTATTAATTGCAGAAGATTGGTTAAAAACTCTAATTGGACAAGAATAACCCTAGGGAGGACGAAAATGACCTAATTGTTCATCCAATGACACAAATGAACTCATTGGATGCACAAGATTGGTTAAAAACCCTAATTGCACATAAATAAGGCTACGGAGGACGAAAATGACCTAAATGTTCATCCAATGACACAAATGAACTTTTTGGTTGCAGAAGATTTGTTAAAAACCCTAACTGCACAAGAATAAGCCTAGGGAGGACGAAAATGACCTAAATGTTAATTCAATGAAACAAATGAACTTATTGGATGCACAAGATTGGTTAAAAACCGTAATTGCACAAAAATAAGGCTATAGAGGACGAAAATGACCTAAATGTTCATCCAATGACACAAATGAACTTTTTGGTCGTAGAAGATTGGCTAAAAACCCTAATTGGACAAGAATAAGGCTAGGGATGACGAAAATGACCTAAATGTTAATCCAATGACACAAATGAACTTATTGGATGCACAAGATTGGTTAAAAACCCTAATTGCACAAGAATAAGCCTAGGGAGGATGAAAATGACCTAAATGTTCATCCAATGACATAAACACACCTATTGGATGCAGAAGATTGGTTAAAAACCCTTATTGGACAAGAATAACCCTAGGGAGGACGAAAATGACCTAAATGTTAATCCAAAGACACAAATGAACTTTTTGGATGCACAAGATTGGTTAAAAACTCTAATTGCCCAAGAATAAGCCTACGGAGGACGAAAATGACCTAAATGTTAATCCAATGACCCAAATGAACTTTTTGGATGCACAAGATTGGTTAAAAACCCTAATTGCACAAGAATAAGCCTAGGGAGGATGACAATGACCTAAATGTTCATCCAATAACATAAACACACCTATTGGATGCAGAAGATTGGTTAAAAACCCTTATTGGACAAGAATAAGCCTAGGGAGGACGAAAATGACCAAAATGTTAATCCAAAGACACAAATGAACTTTTTGGATGCAAAAGATAGGTTCAAAACCCTAATTGCACAAGAATAAGACTAGGGAGGACGAAAATGACCTAAATGTTAATCCAATGACACAAATGAACTTTTTGGATGCACAAGATTGGTTAAAAACCTTAATTGCACATAAATAAGGCTTCGGAGGACGAAATTGACCTAAATGTTCATCCAACGACACAAATGAACTTTTTGGTTGCAGAAGATTGTTTAAAAACCCTAATTGGACAAGAATAAGCCTAGGGAGGACGAAAATGACCTAAATGTTAATCCAATGACACAAATGAACTTATTGGATGCACAAGATTGGTTAAAAACCCTAATTGCACATAAATAACCCTAGGGAGGACGAAAATGACCTAAATGTTAATCCAATGACACAAATGAACTTTTTGGATGCACAAGATTGGTTAAAAACCCTAATTGCACAAGAATAAGGCTAGGGAGGACGAAAAGGACCTAAATGTTCATCCAATGACACAAATGAACTTATTGGATGCACAAGATTGGTTAAAAACCCAAATTGTACATAAATAACCCTAGAGAGGACGAAAATGACCTAAATGTTAATTCAATGAAACAAATGAACTTATTGGATGCACAAGATTGGTTAAAAACCGTAATTGCACATAAATAAGGCTACAGAGGACGAAAATGTCCTTAATGTTCATCCAATGACACAAATGAACTTTTTGGATGCAAAAGATTGCTTCAAAACCCTAATTGCACAAGAATAAGACTAGGGAGGACGAAAATGACCAAAATGTTAATCCAAAGACACAAATGAACTTTTTGGATGCAAAAGATTTGTTCAAAACCCTAATTGCACAAGAATAAGACTAGGGAGGACGAAAATGACCTAAATGTTAATCCAATGACACAAATGAACTTATTGGATGCACAAGATTGGTTAAAAACCCTAATTCCACATAAATAACCCTTGAGAGGACGAAAATGACCTAAATGTTAATCCAATGACACAAATGAACTTTTTGGATGCAAAAGATTGGTTAAAAACCCTAACTGCAGATAAATAAGGCTTCGGAGGACGAAAATGACTTAAATGTTCATCCAACGACACAAATGAACTTTTTGGTTGCAGAAGATTGTTTAAAAACCCTAATTGGACAAGAATAAGCCTAGGGAGGACGAAAATGACCTAAATGTTAATCCAATGACACAAATGAACATATTGGATGCACAAGATTGGTTAAAAAACCTAATTGGACAAGAATAAGCCTAGGGAGGACGAAAATGACTTAAATGTTAATCCAATGACACAAATGAACTTATTGGATGCACAAGATTGGTTAAAAACCCTAATTGGACAAGAATAAGCCTAGGGAGGACGAAAATGACCTAAATGTTAATCCAATGACACAAATGAACTTATTGGATGCACAAGATTGGTTAAAAACCCTAATTGCATATAAATAACCCTAGAGAGGACGAAAATGACCTAAATGTTAATTCAATGAAACAAATGAATTTATTGGATGCACAAGATTGGTTAAAAACCCTAATTGCACATAAATAAGGCTACGGAGGACGAAAATGACCTAAATGTTCATCCAATGACACAAATGAACTTTTTGGTTGCAGAAGATTGGTTAAAAACCTTAATTGGACAAGAATAAGCCTAGGGAGGACGAAAATGACTTAAATGTTAATCCAATGACAAAAATGAACTTATTGGATGCACAAGATTGGTTAGAAACCCAAATTGCACATAAATAACCCTAGAGAGGACGAAAATGACCTAAATGTTAATCCATTGACACAAATGAACTTATTGAATGCACAAGATTGGTTAAAAACCCTAATTGCACATAAATAAGGCGACGGAGGACGAAAATGACCTAAATGTTCTTCCAATGACACAAATGAACTTTTTGGATGGACAAGATTGGTTAAAAACCCTAATTGGACAAGAATAAGCCTAGGGAGGACGAAAATGACCTAAATGTTAATCCAATGACACAAATGGAGTTTTTGGATGCACAAGATTAGTTAAAAACCCTAATTGCACAAGAATAAGCCTAGGAGGACGAAAATGACCTAAATGTTCATCTAGTGACATAAACACACCTATTAATTGCAGAAGATTGGTTAAAAACTCTAATTGGACAAGAATAACCCTAGGGAGGACGAAAATGACCTAATTGTTCATCCAATGACACAAATGAACTTATTGGATGCACAAGATTGGTTAAAAACCCTAATTGCACATAAATAAGGCTACGGAGGACGAAAATGACCTAAATGTTCATCCAATGACACAAATGAACTTTTTGGTTGCAGAAGATTGGTTAAAAACCCTAATTGGACAAGAATAAGCCTAGGGAGGACGAAAATGACCTAAATGTTAATCCAATGACACAAATGAACTTATTGGATGCACAAGATTGGTAAAAACCATAATTGCACAAAAATAAGGCTACGGAGGACGAAGATGGCCTAAATGTTCAGCCAATGACACAAATGAACTTTTTGGTTGCACAAGATTGGTTAAAAACACTAATTGGACAAGAATAACCCTAGGGAGGACGAAAATGACCTAAATGTTCATCCAAAGACACAAATGAACTTTTTGGATGCACAAGATTGGTTCAAAACCCTAATTGCACAAGAATAAGCCTAGGGAGGACGAAAATGACCTAAATGTTAATCCAACGACACAAATGAACTTATTGGATGCACAAGATTGGTTAAAAACCCTTATTGGACAAGAATAAGCCTTGG
The DNA here is from genome assembly GCA_037974775.1 of Cicer pinnatifidum. NCBI lineage: Eukaryota > Viridiplantae > Streptophyta > Magnoliopsida > Fabales > Fabaceae > Cicer > Cicer pinnatifidum. Next base: position 23,666,097 of record JBBPBR010000008.1, on the reverse strand, counting down.
GAGGACGAAAATGACCTAAATGTTAATCCAATGACACAAATGAACTTATTGGATGCACAAGATTGGTTAAAAACCCTAATTGCACATAAATAACCCTAGGGAGGACGAAAATGACCTAAATGTTAATCCAATGACACAAATGAACTTTTTGGATGCACAAGATTGGTTAAAAACCCTAATTGCACATAAATAAGGCTTCGGAGGACGAAAATGACCTAAATGTTCATCCAACGACACAAATGAACTTTTTGGTTGCAGAAGATTGTTTAAAAACCCTAATTGGACAAGAATAAGCCTAGGGAGGACGAAAATGACCTAAATGTTAATCCAATGACACAAATGAACTTATTGGATGCACAAGATTGGTTAAAAACCCTAATTGCACATAAATAAGGCGACGGAGGACGAAAATGACCTAAATGTTCTTCCAATGACACAAAGGAACTTTTTGGACGCAAAAAATTGGATAAAAACCCTAATTGGACAAGAATAAGCCTAGGGAGGACGAAAATGACCTAAATGTTAATCCAATGACACAAATTGAGTTTTTGGATGCACAAGATTGGTTAAAAACCCTAATTGCACAAGAATAAGCCTAGGGAGGACGAAAATGACCTAAATGTTCATCCAATGACACAAATGAACTTTTTGGATGCACAAGATTGGTTAAAAACCCTAATTGCACAAGAATAAGCCTAGGGAGGACGAAAATGACCTAAATGTTCATCCAATGACACAAATGAACTTATTGGATGCACAAGATTGGTTAAAAACCCTAATTGCACATAAATAACCCTAGAGAGGACGAAAATGACCTAAATGTTAATTCAATGAAACAAATGAACTTATTGGATGCACAAGATTGGTTAAAAACCGTAATTGCACATAAATAAGGCTACAGAGGACGAAAATGTCCTAAATGTTCATCCTATGACACAAATGAACTTTTTGGATGCAAAAGATTGGTTCAAAACCCTAATTGCACAAGAATAAGACTAGGGAGGACGAAAATGACCAAAATGTTAATCCAAAGACACAAATGAACTTTTTGGATGCAAAAGATTTGTTCAAAACCCTAATTGCACAAGAATAAGACTAGGGAGGATGAAAATGACCTAAATGTTAATCCAATGACACAAATGAACTTATTGGATGCACAAGATTGGTTAAAAACCCTAATTCCACATAAATAACCCTAGAGAGGACGAAAATGACCTAAATGTTCATCCAATGACACAAATGAACTTTTTGGATGCAAAAGATTGGTTAAAAACCCTAACTGCAGATAAATAAGGCTTCGGAGGATGAAAATGACTTAAATGTTCATCCAACGACACAAATGAACTTTTTGGTTGCAGAAGATTGTTTAAAAACCCTAATTGGACAAGAATAAGCCTAGGGAGGACGAAAATGACCTAAATGTTAATCCAATGACACAAATGAACTTATTGGATGCACAAGATTGGTTAAAAAACCTAATTGGACAAGAATAAGCCTAGGGAGGACGAAAATGACTTAAATGTTAATCCAATGACACAAATGAACTTTTTGGATGCACAAGATTGGTTAAAAACCCTAATTGCACAAGAATAAGCCTAGGGAGGATGAAAATGACCTAAATGTTCATCCAATAACATAAACACACCTATTGGATGCAGAAGATTGGTTAAAAACCCTTATTGGACAAGAATAAGCCTAGGGAGGACGAAAATGACCTAATTGTTCATCCAATGACACAAATGAACTTATTGGATGCACAAGATTGGTTAAAAACCCTAATTGCACATAAATAAGGCTACGGAGGACGAAAATGACCTAAATGTTCATCCAATGACACAAATGAACTTTTTGGTTGCAGAAGATTTGTTAAAAACCCTAACTGCACAAGAATAAGCCTAGGGAGGAAGAAAATTACCTAAATGTTAATTCAATGAAACAAATGAACTTATTGGATGCACAAGATTGGTTAAAAACCGTTATTGCACAAAAATAAGGCTAAAGAGGACGAAAATGACCTAAATGTTCATCCAATGACACAAATGAACTTTTTGGTCGTAGAAGATTGGCTAAAAACCCTAATTGGACAAGAATAAGGCTAGGGATGACGAAAATGACCTAAATGTTAATCCAATGACACAAATGAACTTATTGGATGCACAAGATTGGTTAAAAACCCTAATTGCACAAGAATAAGCCTAGGGAGGACGAAAATGACCTAAATGTTAATCCAATGACACAAATGAACTTTTTGGATGCACAAGATTGGTTAAAAACCCTAATTGCACAAGAATAAGGCTAGGGAGGACGAAAATGACCTAAATGTTCATCCAATGACACAAATGAACTTATTGGATGCACAAGATTGGTTAAAAACCGTAATTGCACATAAATAACCCTAGAGAGGACGAAAATGACCTAAATGTTAATCCAATGACACAAATGAACTTTTTGGATGCAAAAGATTGGTCAAAAACCCTAACTGCAGATAAATAAGGCTTCGGAGGACGAAAATGACTTAAATGTTCATCCAACGACACAAATGAACTTTTTGGTTGCAGAAGATTGTTTAAAAACCCTAATTGGACAAGAATAAGCCTAGGGAGGACGAAAATGACCTAAATGTTAATCCAATGACACAAATGAACTTATTGGATGCACAAGATTGGTTAAAAACCCTAATTGCACATAAATAACCCTAGGGAGGTTGAAAATGACTTAAATGTTAATCCAATGACACAAATGAACTTATTGGATGCACAAGATTGGTTAAAAACCCTAATTGGACAAGAATAAGCCTAGGGAGGACGAAAATGACCTAAATGTTAATCCAATGACACAAATGAACTTATTGGATGCACAAGATTGGTTAAAAACCCTAATTGCATGTAAATAACCCTTGAGAGGACGAAAATGACCTAAATGTTAATTCAATGAAACAAATGAATTTATTGGATGCACAAGATTGGTTAAAAACCCTAATTGCACATAAATAAGGCTACGGAGGACGAAAATGACCTAAATGTTCATCCAATGTCACAAATGAACTTTTTGGTTGCAGTAGATTGGTTAAAAACCTTAATTGGACAAGAATAAGCTTAGGGAGGACGAAAATGACTTAAATGTTAATCCAATGACAAAAATGAACTTATTGGATGCACAAGATTGGTTAGAAACCCTAATTGCACATAAATAACCCTAGAGAGGACGAAAATGACCTAAATGTTAATCCATTGACACAAATGAACTTATTGAATGCACAAGATTGGTTAAAAACCCTAATTGCACATAAATAAGGCGACGGAGGACGAAAATGACCTAAATGTTCTTCCAATGACCCAAATGAACTTTTTGGATGGACAAGATTGGTTAAAAACCCTAATTGGACAAGAATAAGCCTAGGGAGGACGAAAATGACCTAAATGTTAATCCAATGACACAAATGGAGTTTTTGGATGCACAAGATTGGTTAAAAACCTTAATTGCACAAGAATAAGCCTAGGAGGACGAAAATGACCTAAATGTTCATCTAGTGACATAAACACACCTATTAATTGCAGAAGATTGGTTAAAAACTCTAATTGGACAAGAATAACCCTAGGGAGGACGAAAATGACCTAATTGTTCATCCAATGACACAAATGAACTTATTGGATGCACAAGATTGGTTAAAAACCCTAATTGCACATAAATAAGGCTACGGAGGACGAAAATGACCTAAATGTTTATCCAATGACACAAATGAACTTTTTGGTTGCAGAAGATTTGTTAAAAACCCTAACTGCACAAGAATAAGCCTAGGGAGGACGAAAATGACCTAAATGTTAATTCAATGAAACAAATGAAATTATTGGATGCACAAGATTGGTTAAAAACCGTAATTGCACAAAAATAAGGCTATCGAGGACGAAAATGACCTAAATGTTCATCCAATGACACAAATGAACTTATTGGATGCACAAGATTGGCTAAAAACCCTAATTGCACATAAATAACCCTAGGGATGACGAAAATGACCTAAATGTTAATCCAATGACACAAATGAACTTATTGGATGCACAAGATTGGTTAAAAACCCTAATTGCACAAGAATAAGCCTAGGGAGGATGAAAATGACCTAAATGTTCATCCAATGACATAAACACACCTATTGGATGCAGAAGATTGGTTAAAAACCCTTATTGGACAAGAATAACCCTAGGGAGGACGAAAATGACCTAAATGTTAATCCAAAGACACAAATGAACTTTTTGGATGCACAAGATTAGTTAAAAACCCTAATTGCCCAAGAATAAGCCTACGGAGGACGAAAATGACCTAAATGTTAATCCAATGACACAAATGAACTTATTGGATGCACAAGATTGGTTAAAAACCCTAATTGCACAAGAATAAGCCTAGGGAGGATGAAAATGACCTAAATGTTCATCCAATAACATAAACACACCTATTGGATGCAGAAGATTGGTTAAAAACCCTTATTGGACAAGAATAAGCCTAGGGAGGACGAAAATGACCAAAATGTTAATCCAAAGACACAAATGAACTTTTTGGATGCAAAAGATAGGTTCAAAACCATAATTGCACAAGAATAAGACTAGGGAGGACGAAAATAACCTAAATGTTAATCCAATGACACAAATGAACTTTTTGGATGCACAAGATTGGTTAAAAACCTTAATTGCACATAAATAAGGCTTCGGAGGACGAAATTGACCTAAATGTTCATCCAACGACACAAATGAACTTTTTGGTTGCAGAAGGTTGTTTAAAAACCCTAATTGGACAAGAATAAGCCTAGGGAGGACGAAAATGACCTAAATGTTAATCCAATGCAACAAATGAACTTATTGGATGCATAAGATTGGTTAAAAACCCTAATTGCACATAAATAACCCTAGGGAGGACGAAAATGACCTAAATGTTAATCCAATGACACAAATGAACTTTTTGGATGCACAAGATTGGTTAAAAACCCTAATTGCACAAGAATAAGCCTAGGGAGGACGAAAATGACCTAAATGTTCATCCAATGACATAAACACACCTATTAATTGCAGAAGATTGGTTAAAAACCCTAATTGGACAAGAATAAGCCTAGGGAGGACGAAAATGACCTAAATGTTAATCCAATGACACAAATGAACTTATTGGATGCACAAGATTGGTTAAAAACCCTAATTGCACATAAATAACCCTAGGGTGGACGAAAATGACCTAAATGTTAATCCAATGACACAAATGAACTTTTTGGATGCACAAGATTGGTTAAAAACCCTAATTGCACAAGAATAAGCCTAAGGAGGACGAAAATGACCTAAATGTTCATCCAATGACATAAACACACCTATTAATTGCAGAAGATTGGTTAAAATCCCTAATCGGACAAGAATAAGCCTAGGGAGGACGAAAATGACCTATATGTTAATCCAATGACACAAATGAACTTGTTGGATGCATAAGATTTTTTTAAAACCCTAACTGCACAAGAATAAGCCTAGGGAGGACGAAAATGACCTAAATGTTAATCCAATGACACAAATGAACTTTTTGGATGCACAAGATTGGTTAAAAACCCTAATTGCACAAAAATAAGGCTAGGGAGGACGAAAATGACCTAAATGTTCATCCAATGACACAAATGAACTTATTGGATGCACAAGATTGGTTAAAAACCCTAATTGCACATAAATAACCCTAGAGAGGACGAAATCGACCTAAATGTTAATTCAATGAAACAAATGAACTTATTGGATGCACAAGATTGGTTAAAAACCGTAATTGCACATAAATAAGGCTACAGAGGACGAAAATGTCCTAAATGTTCATCCAATGACACAAATGAACTTTTTGGTCGCAGAAGATTGGTTAAAAACCCTAATTGCATGTAAATAACCCTAGAGAGGACGAAAATGACCTAATTGTTAATCCATTGACACAAATGAACTTATTGAATGCACAAGATTGGTTAAAAACCCTAATTGAACATAAATAAGGCGACGGTGGACGGAAATGACCTAAATGTTCTTCCAATGACACAAATGAACTTTTTGGAAGCAAAAGATTGGTTAAAAACCCTAATTGGACAAAAATAAGCCTAGGGAGGACGAAAATGACCTAAATGTTAATCCAATGACACAAATTGAGTTTTTGGATGCACAAGATCGGTTAAAAACCCTAATTGCACAAGAATAAGCCTAGGTAGGACGAAAATGACCTAAATGTTCATCCAATGACATAATACCACCTATTAATTGCAGAAGATTGGTTAAAAACCCTAATCGGACAAGAATAAGCCTAGGGAGGACAAAAATGACCTATATGTTAATCCAATGACACAAATGAACTTGTTGGATGCATAAGATTTTTTTAAAACCCTAACTGCACAAGAATAAGCCTAGGGAGGACGAAAATGACCTAAATGTTAATCCAATGACACAAATGAACTTTTTGGATGCACAAGATTGGTTAAAAACCCTAATTGCACAAGAATAAGGCTAGGGAGGACGAAAATGACCTAAATGTTCATCCAATGACACAAATGAACTTATTGGATGCACAAGATTGGTTAAAAACCCTAATTGCACATAAATAACCCTAGAGAGGACGAAAATGACCTAAATGTTAATTCAATGAAACAAATGAACTTATTGGATGCACAAGATTGGTTAAAAACCGTAATTGCACATAAATAAGGCTACAGAGGACGAAAATGTCCTAAATGTTCATCCAATGACACAAATGAACTTTTTGGATGCAAAAGATTGGTTCAAAACCCAAATTGCACAAGAATAAGACTAGGGAGGACGAAAATGACCAAAATGTTAATCCAAAGACACAAATGAACTTTTTGGATGCAAAAGATTTGTTCAAAACCCTAATTGCACAAGAATAAGACTAGGGAGGACGAAAATGACCTAAATGTTAATCCAATGACACAAATGAACTTATTGGATGCACAAGATTGGTTAAAAACCCTAATTGCACATAAATAACCCTAGAGAGGACGAAAATGACCTAAATGTTAATCCAATGACACAAATGAACTTTTTGGATGCACAAGATTGGTTAAAAACCCTAATTGCACATAAATAAGGCTTCGGAGGACGAAAATGACCTAAATGTTAATCCAATGACACAAATGAACTTATTGGATGCTCAAGATTGGTTAAAAACCCTAATTGGACAAGAATAAGCCTAGGGAGGACGAAAATGACCTAAATGTTAATCCAATGACACAAATGAACTTATTGGATGCACAAGATTGGTTAAAAACCCTAATAGGACAAGAATAAGCCTAGGGAGGATGAAAATGACTTAAATGTTAATCCAATGACACAAATGAACTTATTGGATGCACAAGATTGGTTAAAAACCCTAATTGGACAAGAATAAGCCTAGGGAAGACGAAAATGACCTAAATGTTAATCCAATGACACAAATGAACTTATTGGATGCACAAGATTGGTTAAAAACCCTAATTGCACATGAATAACCCTAGAGAGGACGACAATGACCTAATTGTTAATCCAATGACACAAATGAACTTATTGGATGCACAAGATTGGTTAAAAACCCTAATTGCAAATAAATAAGTCTACGGAGGACGAAGATGACCTAAATGTTCATCCAATGACACAAATGAACTTTTTGGTTGCAGAAGATTGGTTAAAAACCCTAATTGGACAAGAATAAGCCTAGGGAGGACGAAAATGACCTAAATGTTAATCCAATGACACAAATGAACTTATTGGATGCACAAGATTGGTTAAAAACCCTAATTGCACAAGAATAACCCTAGGGTGGAAGAAAATGACCTAAATGTTCATCCAATGACACAAACACACCTATTGGATGCACAAGATTGGTTAAAAAGCCTAATTGGACAAGAATAAGCCTAGGAAGGACGAAAATGACCTAAATGTTAATCCAATGACACAAATGAACTTATTGGATGCACAAGATTGGTTAAAAACCCTAATTGGACAAGAATAAGCCTAGGGAGGACGAAAATGACCTAAATGTTCATCCAATGACACAAACACACCTATTGGATGCACAAGATTGGTTAGAAACCCTAATTGGACAAGAATAAGCCTTGGGAGGACGAAAATGACCGAAATGTTCATCCAACGACACAAATGAACTTATTGGATGCATAAGATTGGTTAAAAACCCTAATTGGACAAGAATAAGCTTAGGGTGGACGAAAATGACCTAATTGTTCATCCAATGACACAAATGAACTTATTGGACGCACATGATTGGTTAAAAACCCTAATTGGACAAGAATAAGCCTAGGGAGGATGAAAATGACCTAAATATTCATCCAATGACACAAATGAACTTATTGGATGCACAAGATTGCTTAAAACCCTAATTGGACAAGAATAAGACTAGGGAGGACGAAAATGACCTAAATGTTCATCCAATGACACAAACACACCTATTGGATGCACAAGATTGGTTAGAAACCCTAATTGGACAAGAACAAGCCTTGGGAGGACGAAAATGACCTAAATGTTCATCCAATGACACAAATGAACTTATTGGATGCACAAGATTGGTTAAAAACCCTAATTGGACAAGAATAAGCCTAGGGAGGACGAAAATGACCTAAATGTTCATCCAATGACACAAACACACCTATTGGATGCACAAGATTGGTTAAAAACCCTAATTGGACAAGAATAAGCCTAGGGAGGACGAAAATGACCTAAATGTAAATCCAATGACACAAACACACCTATTGGATGCACAAGATTGGTTAAAAACCCTAATTGGACAAGAATAAGCCTAGGGAGGACGAAAATGACCTAAATGTTAATCCAATGACACAACTCAACTTATTGGATGCACAAGATTGGTTAAAAACCCTAATTGGACAAGAATAAGCCTAGGGAGGACGAAAGTTACCTAATTGATCATCCAATGACACAAACACACCTATTGGATGCACAAGATTGGTTAAAAACCCTAATTGGACAAGAATAAGCCTAGGGAGGACGAAAATGACCTAATTGATCATCCAATGACACAAACACACCTATTGGATGCACAAGATTTATTAAAAACCCTAATTGTACAAGAATATACCTAGGGAGGACGAAAATGACCTAATTGATCATCCAATGACACAAACACACCTATTGGATGCACAAGATTGGTTAAAAACTCTAATTGGACAAGAATAAGCCTAGGGAGGACGAAAATGACCTAATTGATCATCCAATGACACAAACACACCTATTGGATGCACAAGATTGGTTAAAAACCCTAATTGGACAAGAATAAGCCTAGGGAGGACGAAAATGACCTAATTGATCATCCAATGACACAAACACACCTATTGGATGCACAAGATTGGTTAAAAACCCTAATTGGACAAGAATAAGCCTAGGGAGGACGAAAATGACCTAATTGATCATCCAATGACACAAACACATCTATTGGAAGCACAAGATTGGTTAGAAACCCTAGTTGGACAAGAATATGCCTAGGGAGGACGAAAATGACCTAATTGATCATCCAATGACACAAATGAACTTATTGGATGCACAAGATTGCTTAAAAACCCTAATTGGACAAAAATAAGCATAGAAAGGACGAAAATGACCTAATTGATCATCCAATGACACAAACACACCTATTGGATGCACAAGATTGGTTAAAAACCCTAATTGGACAAGAATAAGCCTAGGGAGGACGAAAATGACCTAATTGATCATCCAATGACACAAACACACCTATTGGATGCACAAGATTGGTTAAAAACCCTAATTGGACAAGAATAAGCCTAGGGAGGACGAAAATGACCTAATTGATCATCCAATGACACAAACACACCTATTGGCTGCACAAGATTGGTTAAAAACCCTAATTGGACAAGAATAAGCCTATGGAGGACGAAAACGACCTAATTGATCATCCAATGACACAAACACACCTATTGGATGCACAAGATTGGTTAAAAACCCTAATTGGACAAGAATATACCTAGGGAGGACGAAAATGACCTAATTGATCATCCAATGACACAAAGACACCTATTGGATTCACAAGATCGGTTAAAAACCCTAATTGGACAAGAATAAGCCTAGGGAGGACGAAAGTGACCTAATTGATCATCCAATGACACAAACACACCTATTGGATGCACAAGATTGGTTAAAAACCCTAATTGGACAAGAATAAGCCTTGGGAGGACGAAAATGACCTAATTGATCATCCAATGACACAAACACGCCTATTGTATGCACAAGATTGGTTAAAAACCATAGTTGGACAAGAACATGCCTAGGGAGGACCAAAATGACCTAATTGATCATCCAATGACACAAATGAACTTATTTGATGCACAAGATTGGTTAAAAACCCTAATTGGACAAGAATAAGCCTAGGGAGGACGAAAATGACCTAATTGATCATCCAATGACACAAACACACCTATTGGATGCACAAGATTGGTTAAAAACCCTAATTGGACAAGAATAAGCCTAGGGAGGACGAAAATGACCTAATTGATCATCCAATGACACAAACACACCTATTGGATGCACAAGATTGGTTAAAAACCCTAATTGGAAAAGAATTTGCCTTGGGAGGACGAAAATGACCTAAATGTTAATCCAATGAAACAAATGAACTTATTGGATGCACAAGATTGGTTAAAAACCCTAATTGGACAAGAATAAGCCTAGGGAGGACGAAAATGACCTAATTGATCATCTAATGACACAAACACACCTATTGGATGCACAAGATTGGTTAAAAACCCTAATTGGACAAGAATAAGCCTAGGGAGGACGAAAATGACCTAATTGATCATCCAATGACACAAACACACCTATTGGATGCACAAGATTGGTTAAAAACCCTAGTTGGACAAGAATATGCCTAGGGAGGACAAAAATGACCTAATTGATCATCCAATGGCACAAACAAACTTATTGGATGCACAAGATTGGTTAAAAACCCTAATTGGACAAGAATAAGCCTAGGGAGGACGAAAATAACCTAAATGTTAATCCAATGACACAAATGAACTTATTGGATGCACAAGATTGGTTAAAAACCCTAATTGGACAAGAATAAGCCTAGGGAGGACGAAAATGACTTAAATGTTAATCCAATGACACAAATGAACTTATTGGATGCACAAGATTGGTTAAAAACCCTAATTGCACATAAATAACCCTAGAGAGGACGAAAATGACCTAAATGTTAATCCAATGACACAAATGAACTTTTTGGATGCAAAAGATTGGTTAAAAACCCTAACTGCAGATAAATAAGGCTTCGGAGGACGAAAATGACTTAAATGTTCATCCAACGACACAAATGAACTTTTTGGTTGCAGAAGATTGTTTAAAAACCCTAATTGGACAAGAATAAGCCTAGGGAGGACGAAAATGACCTAAATGTTAATCCAATGACACAAATGAACTTATTGGATGCACAAGATTGGTTAAAAAACCTAATTGGACAAGAATAAGCCTAGGGAGGTTGAAAATGACTTAAATGTTAATCCAATGACACAAATGAACTTATTGGATGCACAAGATTGGTTAAACACCCTAATTGGACAAGAATAAGCCTAGGGAGGACGAAAATGACCTAAATGTTAATCCAATGACACAAATGAACTTATTGGATGCACAAGATTGGTTAAAAACCCTAATTGCATGTAAATAACCCTAGAGAGGACGAAAATGACCTAAATGTTAATTCAATGAAACAAATGAATTTATTGGATGCACAAGATTGGTTAAAAACCCTAATTGCACATAAAAAAGGCTACGGAGGACGAAAATGACCTAAATGTTCATCCAATGTCACAAATGAACTTTTTGGTTGCAGTAGATTGGTTAAAAACCTTAATTGGACAAGAATAAGCTTAGGGAGGACGAAAATGACTTAAATGTTAATCCAATGACAAAAATGAACTTATTGGATGCACAAGATTGGTTAGAAACCCTAATTGCACATAAATAACCCTAGAGAGGACGAAAATGACCTAAATGTTAATCCATTGACACAAATGAACTTATTGAATGCACAAGATTGGTTAAAAACCCTAATTGCACATAAATAAGGCGACGGAGGACGAAAATGACCTAAATGTTCTTCCAATGACCCAAATGAACTTTTTGGATGGACAAGATTGGTTAAAAACCCTAATTGGACAAGAATAAGCCTAGGGAGGACGAAAATGACCTAAATGTTAATCCAATGACACAAATGGAGTTTTTGGATGCACAAGATTGGTTAAAAACCCTAATTGCACAAGAATAAGCCTAGGAGGACGAAAATGACCTAAATGTTCATCTAGTGACATAAACACACCTATTAATTGCAGAAGATTGGTTAAAAAC
>JBBPBR010000008.1:23441586-23653442 GCA_037974775.1 Cicer pinnatifidum | reverse complement strand
TAATCCAATGACACAAATGGAGTTTTTGGATGCACAAGATTGGTTAAAAACCCTAATTGCACAAGAATAAGCCTAGGAGGACGAAAATGACCTAAATGTTCATCTAGTGACATAAACACACCTATTAATTGCAGAAGATTGGTTAAAAACTCTAATTGGACAAGAATAACCCTAGGGAGGACGAAAATGACCTAATTGTTCATCCAATGACACAAATGAACTTATTGGATGCTCAAGATTGGTTAAAAACCCTAATTGCACATAAATAAGGCTACGGAGGACGAAAATGACCTAAATGTTCATCCAATGACACAAATGAACTTTTTGGTTGCAGAAGATTTGTTAAAAACCCTAACTGCACAAGAATAAGCCTAGGGAGGACGAAAATGACCTAAATGTTAATTCAATGAAACAAATGAAATTATTGGATGCACAAGATTGGTTAAAAACCGTAATTGCACAAAAATAAGGCAATAGAGGACGAAAATGACCTAAATGTTCATCCAATGACACAAATGAACTTTTTGGTCGTAGAAGATTGGCTAAAAACCCTAATTGGACAAGAATAAGGCTAGGGATGACGAAAATGACCTAAATGTTAATCCAATGACACAAATGAACTTATTGGATGCACAAGATTGGTTAAAAACCCTAATTGCACAAGAATAAGCCTAGGGAGGATGAAAATGACCTAAATGTTCATCCAATGACATAAACACACCTATTGGATGCAGAAGATTGGTTAAAAACCCTTATTGGACAAGAATAACCCTAGGGAGGACGAAAATGACCTAAATGTTAATCCAAAGACACAAATGAACTTTTTGGATGCACAAGATTAGTTAAAAACCCTAATTGCCCAAGAATAAGCCTGTAGAGGACGAAAATGACCTAAATGTTAATCCAATGACACAAATGAACTTTTTGGATGCACAAGATTGGTTAAAAACCCTAATTGCACAAGAATAAGCCTAGGGAGGATGAAAATGACCTAAATGTTCATCCAATAACATAAACACACCTATTGGATGCAGAATATTGGTTAAAAACCCTTATTGGACAAGAATAAGCCTAGGGAGGACGAAAATGACCAAAATGTTAATCCAAAGACACAAATGAACATTTTGGATGCAAAAGATAGGTTCAAAACCCTAATTGCACAAGAATAAGACTAGGGAGGACGAAAATAACCTAAATGTTAATCCAATGACACAAATGAACTTTTTGGATGCACAAGATTGGTTAAAAACCTTAATTGCACATAAATAAGGCTTCGGAGGACGAAATTGACCTAAATGTTCATCCAACGACACAAATGAACTTTTTGGTTGCAGAAGATTGTTTAAAAACCCTAATTAGACAAGAATAAGCCTAGGGAGGACGAAAATGACCTAAATGTTAATCCAATGAAACAAATGAACTTATTGGATGCACAAGATTGGTTAAAAACCCTAATTGCACATAAATAACCCTAGGGAGGACGAAAATGACCTAAATGTTAATCCAATGACACAAATGAACTTTTTGGATGCACAAGATTGGTTAAAAACCCTAATTGCACAAGAATAAGCCTAGGGAGGACGAAAATGACCTAAATGTTCATCCAATGACATAAACACACCTATTAATTGCAGAAGATTGGTTAAAAACCCTAATTGGACAAGAATAACCCTAGCGAGGACGAAAATGACCTAATTGTTCATCCAATGACACAAATGAACTTTTTGGTTGCAGAAGATTGGTTAAAAACCCTAATCGGACAAGAATAAGCCTAGGGAGGACGAAAATTATCTATATGTTAATCCAATGACACAAATGAACTTTTTGGATGCATAAGATTTGTTAAAAACCCTAACTGCACAAGAATAAGCATAGGGAGGACGAAAATGACCTAAATGTTAATCCAATGACACAAATGAACTTTTTGGATGCACAAGATTGGTTAAAAACCCTAATTGCACAAGAATAAGGCTAGGGAGGACGAAAATGACCTAAATGTTCATCCAATGACACAAATGAACTTATTGGATGCACAAGATTGGTTTAAAACCGTAATTGCACATAAATAAGGCTACAAAGGACGAAAATGACCTAAATGATCATCCAATGACACAAATGAACTTTTTGGTCGCAGAAGATTGGCTAAAAACCCTAATTGGACAAGAATAAGCCTAAGGATGACGAAAATGACCTAAATGTTAATCCAATGACACAAATGAACTTATTGGATGCACAAGATTGGTTAAAAACTATAATTGCACAAGAATAAGCCTAGGGAGGATGAAAATGACCTAAATGTTCATCCAACGACATAAACACACCTATTGGATGCAGAAGATTGGTTAAAAACCCTTATTGGACAAGAATAACCCTAGGGAGGACGAAAATGACCTAAATGTTAATCCAAAGACACAAATGAACTTTTTGTATGCACAAGATTGGTTGAAAAACCCTAATTGCCCAAGAATAAGCCTAGGGAGGACGTAAATGACCTAAATGTTAATCCAATGACACAAATGAACTTTTTGGATGCACAAGATTGGTTAAAAACCCTAATTGCACAACAATAAGACTAGTGAGGACGAAAATGACCTAAATGTTAATCCAATGACACAAATGAACTTATTGGATGCACAAGATTGGTTAAACCCTAATTGCCCAAGAATAAGCCTAGGGAGGACAAAAATGACCTAAATGTTAATCCAATGACACAAATGAACTTTTTGGATGCACAAGATTGGTTAAAAACCCTAATTGCACAAGAATAAGCCTAGGGAGGATGAAAATGACCTAAATGTTCATCCAATGACATAAACACACCTATTAGATGCAGAAGATTGGTTAAAAACCCTTATTGGACAAGAATAACCCTAGGGAGGACGAAAATGACCTAAATGTTAATCCAAAGCCACAAATGAACTTTTGGGATGCACAAGATTGGTTAAAAACCCTAATTGCCCAAGAATAAGCCTAGGGAGGACGAAAATGACCAAAATGTTAATCCAAAGACACAAATGAACTTTTTGGATGCAAAAGATTGGTTCAAAACCCTAATTGCACAAGAATAAGACTAGGGAGGACGAAAATGACCTAAATGTTAATCCAATTACACAAATGAACTTATTGGATGCACAAGATTGGTTAAAAACCCTAATTGCACATAAATAACCCTAGAGAGGACGAAAATGACCTAAATGTTAATCCAATGACACAAATGAACTTTTTGGATGCATAAGATTTGTTAAAAACCCTAACTGCACAAGAATAAGCCTAGGGAGGACGAAAATGACCTAAATGTTAATCCAATGACACAAATGAACTTTTTGGATGCACAAGATTGGTTAAAAACCCTAATTGCACAAGAATAAGGCTAGGGAGGACGAAAATGACCTAAATGTTCATTCAATGACACAAATGAACTTATTGGATGCACAAGATTGGTTAAAAACCGTAATTGCACATAAATAAGGCTACAGAGGACGAAAATGACCTAAACGTTCATCCAATGACACAAATGAACTTATTGAATGCACAAGATTGGTTAAAAACCCTAATTGCACATAAATAAGGCGACGGAGGACGAAAATGACCTAAATGTTCTTCCAATGACACAAATGAACTTTTTGGACGCACAAGATTGGTTAAAAACCCTAATTGGACAAGAATAAGCCTAGGGAGGACGAAAATGACCTAAATGTTAATCCAATGACACAAATGAACTTTTTGGATGCACAAGATTGGTTAAAAACCCTAATTGCACAAGAATAAGCCTAGGGAGGATGAAAATGACCTAAATGTTCATCCAATGACATAAACACACCTATTGGGTGCAGAAGATTGGTTAAAAACCCTAATTGGACAAGAATAACCCTAGGGAGGACGAAAATGACCTAAATGTTCATCCAAAGACACAAATGATCTTTTTGGATGCACAAGATTGGTTCAAAACCCTAATTGCACAAGAATAAGCCTAGGGAGGACGAAAATGACCTAAATGTTAATCCAATGACACAAATGAACTTATTGGATGCACAAGATTGGTTAAAAACCCTTATTAAACAAGAATAAGCCTTGGGAGGACGAAAATGACCTAAATGTTAATCCAATGACACAAATGAACTTATTGGATGCACAAGATTGGTTAAAAACCCTAATTGCACATAAATAACCCTAGAGAGGACGAAAATGACCTAAATGTTAATCCAATGACAAAAATGAACTTTTTGGATGCACAAGATTGGTTAAAAACCCTAATTGGACAAGAATAAGCCTAGGGAGGACGAAAATGACCTAAATGTTAATCCAATGACACAAATGAACTTATTGGATGCACAAGATTGGTTAAAAACCCTAATTGCACAAGAATAAGACTAGGGAGGACGAAAATGACCTAAATGTTAATCCAATGACACAAATGAACTTATTGGATGCACAAGATTGGTTAAAAACCCTAATTGCACATAAATAACCCTAGAGAGGACGAAAATGACCTAAATGTTAATCCAATGACACAAATGAACTTTTTGGATGCACAAGATTGGTTAAAAACCCTAATTGCACATAAATAAGGCTTCGGAGGACGAAAATGACCTAAATGTTAATCCAATGACACAAATGAACTTATTGGATGCTCAAGATTGGTTAAAAACCCTAATTGGACAAGAATAAGCCTAGGGAGGACGAAAATGACCTAAATGTTAATCCAATGACACAAATGAACTTATTGGATGCACAAGATTGGTTAAAAACCCTAATAGGACAAGAATAAGCCTAGGGAGGATGAAAATGACTTAAATGTTAATCCAATGACACAAATGAACTTATTGGATGCACAAGATTGGTTAAAAACCCTAATTGCACATAAATAACCCTAGAGAGGACGAAAATGACCTAAATGTTAATCCAATGACACAAATGAACTTTTTGGATGCACAAGATTGGTTAAAAACCCTAATTGCACAAGAATAAGCCTAGGGAGGACGAAAATGACCTAAATGTTCATCCAATGACATAAACACACCTATTAATTGCAGAACATTGGTTAAAAACCCTAATTGGACAAGAATAACCCTAGGGAGGACGAAAATGACCTTATTGTTCATCCAATGACACAAATGAAATTGTTGGATGCATAAGATTTTTTTAAAACCCTAACTGCACAAGAATAAGCCTAGGGAGGACGAAAATGACCTAAATGTTAATCCAATGACACAAATGAACTTTTTGGATGCACAAGATTGGTTAAAAACCCTAATTGCACAAGAATAAGGCTAGGGAGGACGAAAATGACCTAAATGTTCATCCAATGACACAAATGAACTTATTGGATGCACAAGATTGGTTAAAAACCCTAATTGCACATAAATAACCCTAGAGAGGACGAAAATGACCTAAATGTTAATTCAATGAAACAAATGAACTTATTGGATGCACAAGATTGGTTAAAAACCGTAATTGCACATAAATAAGGCTACAGAGGACGAAAATGTCCTAAATGTTCATCCAATGACACAAATGAACTTTTTGGATGCAAAAGATTGGTTCAAAACCCAAATTGCACAAGAATAAGACTAGGGAGGACGAAAATGACCAAAATGTTAATCCAAAGACACAAATGAACTTTTTGGATGCAAAAGATTTGTTCAAAACCCTAATTGCACAAGAATAAGACTAGGGAGGACGAAAATGACCTAAATGTTAATCCAATGACACAAATGAACTTATTGGATGCACAAGATTGGTTAAAAACCCTAATTGCACATAAATAACCCTAGAGAGGACGAAAATGACCTAAATGTTAATCCAATGACACAAATGAACTTTTTGGATGCACAAGATTGGTTAAAAACCCTAATTGCACATAAATAAGGCTTCGGAGGACGAAAATGACCTAAATGTTAATCCAATGACACAAATGAACTTATTGGATGCTCAAGATTGGTTAAAAACCCTAATTGGACAAGAATAAGCCTAGGGAGGACGAAAATGACCTAAATGTTAATCCAATGACACAAATGAACTTATTGGATGCACAAGATTGGTTAAAAACCCTAATAGGACAAGAATAAGCCTAGGGAGGATGAAAATGACTTAAATGTTAATCCAATGACACAAATGAACTTATTGGATGCACAAGATTGGTTAAAAACCCTAATTGGACAAGAATAAGCCTAGGGAAGACGAAAATGACCTAAATGTTAATCCAATGACACAAATGAACTTATTGGATGCACAAGATTGGTTAAAAACCCTAATTGCACATGAATAACCCTAGAGAGGACGACAATGACCTAATTGTTAATCCAATGACACAAATGAACTTATTGGATGCACAAGATTGGTTAAAAACCCTAATTGCAAATAAATAAGTCTACGGAGGACGAAGATGACCTAAATGTTCATCCAATGACACAAATGAACTTTTTGGTTGCAGAAGATTGGTTAAAAACCCTAATTGGACAAGAATAAGCCTAGGGAGGACGAAAATGACCTAAATGTTAATCCAATGACACAAATGAACTTATTGGATGCACAAGATTGGTTAAAAACCCTAATTGCACATAAATAACCCTAGGGTGGACGAAAATGACCTAAATGTTAATCCAATGACACAAATGAACTTTTTGGATGCACAAGATTGGTTAAAAACACTAATTGCACAAGAATAAGCCTAAGGAGGACGAAAATGACCTAAATGTTCATCCAATGACATAAACACACCTATTAATTGCAGAAGATTGGTTAAAAACCCTAATCGGACAAGAATAAGCCTAGGGAGGACGAAAATGACCTATATGTTAATCCAATGACACAAATGAACTTGTTGGATGCATAAGATTTTTTTAAAACCCTAACTGCACAAGAATAAGCCTAGGGAGGACGAAAATGACCTAAATGTTAATCCAATGACACAAATGAACTTTTTTGGATGCACAAGATTGGTTAAAAACCCTAATTGCACATAAATAACCCTAGAGAGGACGAAATCGACCTAAATGTTAATTCAATGAAACAAATGAACTTATTGGATGCACAAGATTGGTTAAAAACCGTAATTGCACATAAATAAGGCTACAGAGGACGAAAATGTCCTAAATGTTCATCCAATGACACAAATGAACTTTTTGGTCGCAGAAGATTGGTTAAAAACCCTAATTGCATGTAAATAACCCTAGAGAGGACGAAAATAACCTAATTGTTAATCCATTGACACAAATGAACTTATTGAATGCACAAGATTGGTTAAAAACCCTAATTGAACATAAATAAGGCGACGGAGGACGGAAATGACCTAAATGTTCTTCCAATGACACAAATGAACTTTTTGGAAGCAAAAGATTGGTTAAAAACCCTAATTGGACAAAAATAAGCCTAGGGAGGACGAAAATGACCTAAATGTTAATCCAATGACACAAATTGAGTTTTTGGATGCACAAGATTGGTTAAAAACCCTAATTGCACAAGAATAAGCCTAGGTAGGACGAAAATGACCTAAATGTTCATCCAATGACATAATACCACCTATTAATTGCAGAAGATTGGTTAAAAACCCTAATTGGACAAGAATAACCCTTGGGAGGACAAAAATGACCTAATTGTTCATCCAATGACACAAATGAACTTTTTGGTTGCAGAAGATGGGTTAAAAACCCTAATCTGACAAGAATAAGCCTAGGGAGGACGAAAATGACCTATATGTTAATCCAATGACACAAATGAACTTTTTGGATGCATAAGATTTGTTAAAAACCCTAACTGCACAAGAATAAGCCTAGGGAGGACGAAAATGACCTAAATGTTAATCCAATGACACAAATGAACTTTTTGGATGCACAAGATTGGTTAAAAACCCTAATTGCACAAGAATAAGGCTAGGGAGGACGAAAATGACCTAAATGTTCATCCAATGACACAAATGAACTTATTGGATACACAAGATTGGTTAAAAACCCTAATTGGACATGAAAAAGCCTAGGGAGGACAAAAATGACCTAAATGTTAATCCAATGACACAAATGAACTGATTGGATGCACAAGATTGGTTAAAAACCCTAATTGGACAAGAATAAGCCTAGGGAGGACGAAAATGACTTAAATGTTAATCCAATGACACAAATGAACTTATTGGATGCACAAGATTGGTTAAAACCGTAATTGGACAAGAATAAGCCTAGGTAAGACAAAAATGACCTAAATGTTAATCCAATGACACAAATGAACTTATTGGATGCGCAAGATTGGTTAAAAACCCTAATTGCATGTAAATAACCCTAGAGAGGACGAAAATGACCTAAAGGTTAATTCAATGAAACAAATGAATTTATTGGATGCACAAGATTGGTTAAAAACCCTAATTGCACATAAATAAGGCTACGGAGGACGAAAATGACCTAAATGTTAATCCAATGACACAAATGAACTTTTTGGATGCACAAGATTGGTTAAAAACCCTAATTGCACAAGAATAAGGCTAGGGAGGACGAAAATGACCTAAATGTTCATCCAATGACACAAATGAACTTATTGGATGCACAAGATTGGTTAAAAACCCTAATTGCACATAAATAACCCTAGAGAGGACGAAAATGACCTAAATGTTAATTCAATGAAACAAATGAACTTATTGGATGCACAAGATTGGTTAAAAACCGTAATTGCACATAAATAAGGCTACAGAGGACGAAAATGACCTAAATGTTCATCCAATGACACAAATGAACTTTTTGGTCGCAGAAGATTGGCTAAAAACCCTAATTGGACAAGAATAAGCCTAGGGATGACGAAAATGACCTAAATGTTAATCCAATAACACAAATAAACTTATTGGATGCACAAGATTGGTTAAAAACCCTAATTGCCCAAGAATAAGCCTAGGGAGGATGAAAATGACCTAAATGTTCATCCAATGACATAAACACACCTATTGGATGCAGAAGATTGGTTAAAAACCCTTATTGGACAAGAATAACCCTAGGGAGAACGAAAATGACCTAAATGTTAATCAAAAGACACAAATGAATTTTTTGGATGCACAAGATTGGTTAAAAACCCTAATTGCCCAAGAATAAGCATAGGGAGGACGAAAATGACCTAAATGTTAATCCAATGACACAAATGAACTTTTTGGATGCACAAGATTGGTTAAAAACCCTAATTGCACAAGAATAAGCCTAGGGAGGATGAAAATGACCTAAATGTTCATCCAATGACATAAACACACCTATTGGATGCAGAAGATTGGTTAAAAACCCTTATTGGACAAGAATAAGCCTAGGGAGGACAAAAATGACCAAAATGTTAATCCAAAGACACAAATGAACTTTTTGGATGCAAAAGATTGGTTCAAAACCCTAATTGCACAAGAATAAGACTAGGGACGACGAAAATGACCTAAATGTTAATCCAATGACACAAATGAACTTATTGGATGCACAAGATAGGTTAAAAACCCTAATTCCACATAAATAACCCTAGAGAGTACGAAAATGACCTAAATGTTAATCCAATGACACAAATTAACTTTTTGGATGCACAAGATTGGTTAAAAACCCTAATTGCACATAAAAAAGGCTTCGGAGGACGAAAATGACCTAAATGTTCATCCAACGACACAAATGAACTTTTTGGTTGCAGAAGATTGTTTTAAAACCCTAATTGGACAAGAATAAGCCTAGGGAGGACGAAAATGACCTAAATTTTAATCCAATGACACAAATGAACTTATTGGTTGCAGAAGATTGGTTAAAAACCCTAATTGGACAAGAATAAGCCTACGGAGGACGAAAATGACCTAAATGTTAACCCAAAGACACAAATGAACTTTTTGGATGCACAAGATTGGTTCAAAACCCTAATTGCACAAGAATAAGCCTAGGGAGGACGAAAATGACCTAAATGTTAATTCAATGAAACAAATGAATTTATTGGATGCACAAGATTGGTTAAAAACCCTAATTGAACAAGAATAAGCCTAGGGAGGACGAAAATGACTTAAATGTTAATCCAATGACACAAATGAACTTATTGGATGCACAAGATTGGTTAAAAACCCTAATTGGACAAGAATAAGCCTAGGGAGGACGAAAATGACTTAAATGTTAATCCAATGACACAAATGAACTTATTGGATGCACAAGATTGGTTAAAAACCCTAATTGGACAAGAATAAGCCTAGGTAAGAAGAAAATGACCTAAATGTTAATCCAATGACACAAATGAACTTATTGGATGCACAAGATTGGTGAAAAACCCTAATTGCATGTAAATAACCCTAGAGAGGACGAAAATGACCTAAAGGTTAATTCAATGAAACAAATGAATTTATTGGATGCGCAAGATTGGTTAAAAAGTCCTGATTGCACATAAATAAGGCTACGGAGGACGAAAATGACCTAAATGTTCATCCAATGACACAAATGAACTTTTTGGTTGCAGAAGATTGGTTAAAAACCTTAATTGGACAAGAATAAGCCTAGGGATGACGAAAATGACCTAAATGTTAATCCAATGACACAAATGAACTTATTGGATGCACAAGATTGGTTTAAAACACTAATTGCACATAAATAACCCTAGAGAGGACGAAAATGACCTAAATGTTAATCCATTGACACAAATGAACTTATTGAATGCAAGAGATTGGTTAAAAACCCTAATTGCACATAAATAAGGCGACGGAGGACGAAAATGACCTAAATGTTCTTCCAATGACACAAATGAACTTTTTGGATGCACAAGATTGGTTAAAAACCCTAATTGGACAAGAATAAGCCTAGGGAGGACGAAAATGACCTAAATGTTAATCCAATGACACAAATGGAGTTTTTGGATGCACAAGATTGGTTAAAAACCCTAATTGCACAAGAATAAGCCTAGGGAGGACGAAAATGACCCAAATGTTTATCCAATGACATAAACACACCGATTAATTGCAGAAGATTGGTTAAAAACCCTATCTGGACAAGAATAACCCTTGGGAGGACAAAAATGACCTAATTGTTCATCCAATGACACAAATGAACTTTTTGGTTGCAGAAGATGGGTTAAAAACCCTAATCTGACAAGAATAAGCATAGGGAGGACGAAAATGACCTATATGTTAATCCAATGACACAAATGAACTTTTTGGATGCATAAGATTTGTTAAAAACCCTAACTGCACAAGAGTAAGCCTAGGGAGGACGAAAATGACCTAAATGTTAATCCAATGACACAAATGAAGTTTTTGGATGCACAAGATTGGTTAAAAACCCTAATTGCACAAGAATAAGGCTAGGGAGGACGAAAATGACCTAAATGTTAATCCAATGACACAAATGAGCTTATTGGATGCACAAGATTGGTTAAAAACCCTAATTGCACATAAATAACCCTAGAGAGGACGAAAATGACCTAAATGTTAATTCAATGAAACAAATGAACTTATTGGATGCACAAGATTGGTTAAAAACCGTAATTGCACATAAATAAGGCTACAGAGGACGAAAATGACCTAAATGTTCATCCAATGACACAAATGAACTTTTTGGTCGCAGAAGATTGGCTAAAAACCCTAATTGGACAAGAGTAAGCCTAGGGATGACGAAAATGACCTAAATGTTAATCCAATGACACAAATGAACTTATTGGATGCACAAGATTGGTTAAAAACCCTAATTGCCCAAGAATAAGCCTAGGGAGGATGAAAATAACCTAAATGTTCATCCAATGACATAAACACACCTATTGGATGCAGAAGATTGGTTAAAAACCCTTATTGGACAAGAATAACCCTAGGGAGGACGAAAATGACCTAAATGTTAATCCATAGACACAAATGAACTTTTTGGATGCACAAGATTGGTTAAAAACCCTAATTGCCCAAGAATAAGCCTAGGGAGGACAATAATGACCTAAATGTTAATCCAATGACACAAATGAACTTATTGGATGCACAAGATTGGTTACAAACCCTAATTGCACATAAATAACCCTAGAGAGGATGAAAATGACCTAAATGTTAATCTATTGACACAAATGAACTTATTGAATGCACAAGATTGGTTAAAAACCCTAATTGCACATAAATAAGGCGACGGAGGACTAAAATGACCTAAATGTTCTTCCAATGACACAAATGAACTTTTTGGATGTACAAGATTGGTTAAAAACCCTAATTGGACAAGAATAACCCTAGGGAGGACGAAAATGACCTAAATGTTAATGCAATGACACAAATGGAGTTTTTGGATGCACAAGATTGGTTAAAAACCCTAACTGCACAAGAATAAGCCTAGGGAGGACGAAAATGACCTAAATGTTAATTCAATGAGACTAATGAACATATTGGATGCACAAGATTGGTTAAAAACCGTAATTGCACATAAATAAGGCTACAGAGGACGAAAATGACCTAAATGTTCATCCAATGACACAAATGAACTTTTTAATCGCAGAAGATTGGCTAAAAACCCTAATTGGACAAGAATAAGCCTAGGGATGACGAAAATGACCTAAATGTTAATCCAATGACACAAAGGAACTTATTGGATGCACAAGATTGGTTAAAAACCCTAATTGCCCAAGAATAAGCCTAGGGAGGATGAAAATGACCTAAATGTTCATCCAATGACATAAACACACCTATTGGATGCAGAAGATTGGTTAAAAACCCTTATTGGACAAGAATAACCCTAGGGAGGACGAAAATGACCTAAATGTTAATCCAAAGACACAAATGAACTTTTGGGATGCACAAGATTGGTTAAAAACCCTAATTACCCAAGAATAAGCCTAGGGAGGACGAAAATGACCTAAATGTTAATCCAATGACACAAATGAACTTGTTGGATGCACAAGATTGGTTAAAAACTCTAATTGCACAAGAATAAGCCTAGGGAGGATGAAAATGACCTAAATGTTCATCCAATAACATAAACACACCTATTGGATGCAGAAGATTGGTTAAAAACCCTTATTGGACAAGAATAAGCCTAGGGAGGACGTAAATGACCAAAATGTTAATCCAAAGACACAAATGAACTTTTTGGATGCAAAAGATAGGTTCAAAACCCTAATTGCACAAGAATAAGACTAGGGAGGACGAAAATGACCTAAATGTTAATCCAATGACACAAATGAACTTTTTGGATGCACAAGATTGGTTAAAAACCCTAATTGCACATAAATAAGGCTTCGGAGGACGAAATTGACCTAAATGTTCATCCAACGACACAAATGAACTTTTTGGTTACAGAAGATTGTTTAAAAACCCTAATTGGACAAGAATAAGCCTAGGGAGGACGAAAATGACCTAAATGTTAATCCAATGACACAAATGAACTTATTGGATGCACAAGATTGGTTAAAAACCCTAATTGCACATAAATAACCCTAGAGAGGACGAAAATGACCTAAATGTTAATCCAATGACACAAATGAACTTTTTGGATGCACAAGATTGGTTAAAAACCCTAATTGCACAAGAATAAGCCTAGGGAGGACGAAAATGACCTAAATGTTCATCCAATGACATAAACACACCTATTAATTGCAGAACATTGGTTAAAAACCCTAATTGGACAAGAATAACCCTAGGGAGGACGAAAATGACCTTATTGTTCATCCAATGACACAAATGAAATTGTTGGATGCATAAGATTTTTTTAAAACCCTAACTGCACAAGAATAAGCCTAGGGAGGACGAAAATGACCTAAATGTTAATCCAATGACACAAATGAACTTTTTGGATGCACAAGATTGGTTAAAAACCCTAATTGCACAAGAATAAGGCTAGGGAGGACGAAAATGACCTAAATGTTCATCCAATGACACAAATGAACTTATTGGATGCACAAGATTGGTTAAAAACCCTAATTGCACATAAATAACCCTAGAGAGGACGAAAATGACCTAAATGTTAATTCAATGAAACAAATGAACTTATTGGATGCACAAGATTGGTTAAAAACCGTAATTGCACATAAATAAGGCTACAGAGGACGAAAATGTCCTAAATGTTCATCCAATGACACAAATGAACTTTTTGGATGCAAAAGATTGGTTCAAAACCCAAATTGCACAAGAATAAGACTAGGGAGGACGAAAATGACCAAAATGTTAATCCAAAGACACAAATGAACTTTTTGGATGCAAAAGATTTGTTCAAAACCCTAATTGCACAAGAATAAGACTAGGGAGGACGAAAATGACCTAAATGTTAATCCAATGACACAAATGAACTTATTGGATGCACAAGATTGGTTAAAAACCCTAATTGCACATAAATAACCCTAGAGAGGACGAAAATGACCTAAATGTTAATCCAATGACACAAATGAACTTTTTGGATGCACAAGATTGGTTAAAAACCCTAATTGCACATAAATAAGGCTTCGGAGGACGAAAATGACCTAAATGTTCATCCAACGACACAAATGAACTTTTTGGTTGCAGAAGATTGTTTTAAAACCCTAATTGGACAAGAATAAGCCTAGGGAGGACGAAAATGACCTAAATGTTAATCCAATGACACAAATGAACTTATTGGATGCACAAGATTGGTTAAAAACCCTAATTGCACATAGATAAGGCGACGGAGGACGAAAATGACCTAAATGTTCTTCCAATGACACAAAGGAACTTTTTGGACGCAAAAAATTGGTTAAAAACCCTAATTGGACAAGAATAAGCCTAGGGAGGACGAAAATGACATAAATGTTAATCCAATGACACAAATTGAGTTTTTGGATGCACAAGATTGGTTAAAAACCCTAATTGCACAAGAATAAGCCTAGGGAGGACGAAAATGACCTAAATGTTCATCCAATGACACAAATGAACTTTTTGGATGCACAAGATTGGTTAAAAACCCTAATTGCACAAGAATAAGGCTAGGGAGGACGAAAATGACCTAAATGTTAATCCAATGACACAAATGAACTTATTGGATGCACAAGATTGGTTAAAAACCCTAATTGCACATAAATAACCCTAGAGAGGACGAAAATGACCTAAATGTTAATCCAATGACACAAATAGAGTTTTTGGATGCACAAGATTGGTTAAAAACCCAACTTGCACATAAATAAGGCTTCGGAGGACGAAAATGACCTAAATGTTCATTCAACGACACTAATAAACTTTTTGGTTGCAGAAGATTGTTTAAAAACCCTAAATGGACAAGAATAAGCCTAGGGAAGACGAAAATGACCTAAATGTTAATCCAATGACACAAATGAACTTATTGGATGCACAAGATTGGTTAAAAACCCTAATTGGACAAGAATAAGCCTAGGGAGGACGAAAATGATTTAAATGTTAATCCAATGACACAAATGAACTTATTGGATGCACAAGATTGGTTAAAAACCCTAATTGGACAAAAATAAGGCTACGGAGGACGAAAATGACCTAAATGTTCATCCAATGACACAAATGAACTTTTTAGTTGCAGAAGATTGGTTAAAAACCTTAATTGGACAAGAATAAGCCTAGGGATGACGAAAATGACCTAAATGTTAATCCAATGACTCAAATGAACTTATTGGATGCACAAGATTGGTTAAAAACCCTAATTGCACATAAATAACCCTAGAGAGGACGAAAATGACCTAAATGTTAATCCATTGACACAAATGAACTTATTGAATGCACAAGATTGGTTAAAAACCCTAATTGCACATAAATAAGGCGACGGAGGACGAAAATGACCTAAATGTTCTTCCAATGAGACAAATGAACTTTTTGGATGCACAAGATTGGTTAAAAACCCTAATTGGACAAGAATAAGCCTAGGGAGGACGAAAATGACCTAAATGTTAATCCAATGACACAAATGGAGTTTTTGGATGCACAAGATTGGTTAAAAACCCTAATTGCACAAGAATAAGCCTAGGAGGACGAAAATGACCTAAATGTTCATCTAGTGACATAAACACACCTATTAATTGCAGAAGATTGGTTAAAAACTCTAATTGGACAAGAATAACCCTAGGGAGGACGAAAATGACCTAATTGTTCATCCAATGACACAAATGAACTTATTGGATGCACAAGATTGGTTAAAAACCCTAATTGCACATAAATAAGGCTACGGAGGACGAAAATGACCTAAATGTTCATCCAATGACACAAATGAACTTTTTGGTTGCAGAAGATTTGTTAAAAACCCTAACTGCACAAGAATAAGCCTAGGGAGGAAGAAAATTACCTAAATGTTAATTCAATGAAACAAATGAACTTATTGGATGCACAAGATTGGTTAAAAACCGTAATTGCACAAAAATAAGGCTATAGAGGACGAAAATGACCTAAATGTTCA
The DNA here is from genome assembly GCA_037974775.1 of Cicer pinnatifidum. Taxonomy (NCBI): domain Eukaryota; kingdom Viridiplantae; phylum Streptophyta; class Magnoliopsida; order Fabales; family Fabaceae; genus Cicer; species Cicer pinnatifidum. The sequence continues at coordinate 23,637,141 of JBBPBR010000008.1, read as the reverse complement.
TCCAATGACACAAATGAACTTTTTGGTCGTAGAAGATTGGCTAAAAACCCTAATTGGACAAGAATAAGGCTAGGGATGACGAAAATGACCTAAATGTTAATCCAATGACACAAATGAACTTATTGGATGCACAAGATTGGTTAAAAACCCTAATTGCACAAGAATAAGCCTAGGGAGGATGAAAATGACCTAAATGTTCATCCAATGACATAAACACACCTATTGGATGCAGAAGATTGGTTAAAAACCCTTATTGGACAAGAATAACCCTAGGGAGGACGAAAATGACCTAAATGTTAATCCAAAGACACAAATGAACTTTTTGGATGCACAAGATTAGTTAAAAACCCTAATTGCCCAAGAATAAGCCTGTAGAGGACGAAAATGACCTAAATGTTAATCCAATGACACAAATGAACTTTTTGGATGCACAAGATTGGTTAAAAACCCTAATTGCACAAGAATAAGCCTAGGGAGGATGAAAATGACCTAAATGTTCATCCAATAACATAAACACACCTATTGGATGCAGAAGATTGGTTAAAAACCCTTATTGGACAAGAATAAGCCTAGGGAGGACGAAAATGACCAAAATGTTAATCCAAAGACACAAATGAACTTTTTGGATGCAAAAGATAGGTTCAAAACCCTAATTGCACAAGAATAAGACTAGGGAGGACGAAAATGACCTAAATGTTAATCCAATGACACAAATGAACTTTTTGGATGCACAAGATTGGTTAAAAACCCTAATTGCACATAAATAAGGCTTCGGAGGACGAAAATGACCTAAATGTTCATCCAACGACACAAATGAACTTTTTGGATGCAGAAGATTGTTTAAAAACCCTAATTGGACAAGAATAAGCCTAGGGAGGACGAAAATGACCTAAATGTTAATCCAGTGACACAAATGAACTTATTGGATGCACAAGATTGGTTAAAAACCCTAATTGCACATAAATAACCCTAGAGAGGACGAAAATGACCTAAATGTTAATCCAATGACACAAATGAACTTTTTGGATGCACAAGATTGGTTAAAAACCCTAATTGCACAAGAATAAGCCTAGGGAGGATGAAAATGACCTAAATGTTCATCCAATGACATAAACACACCTATTAATTGCAGAAGATTGGTTAAAAACCCTAATTGGACAAGAATAACCCTAGGGAGGACGAAAATGACCTAATTGTTCATCCAATGACACAAATGAACTTTTTGGTTGCAGAAGATTGGTTAAAAACCCTAATCGGACAAGTATAAGCCTAGGGAGGACGAAAATGACCTATATGTTAATCCAATGACACAAATGAACTTTTTGGATGCATAAGATTTGTTAAAAACACTAACTGCACAAGAATAAGCCTAGGGAGGACGAAAATGACCTAAATGTTAATCCAATGACACAAATGAGCTTTTTGGATGCACAAGATTGGTTAAAAACCCTAATTGCACAAGAATAAGGCTAGGGAGGACGAAAATGACCTAAATGTTCATCCAATGACACAAATGAACTTATTGGATGCACAAGATTGGTTAAAAACCCTAATTGCACATAAATAACCCTAGAGAGGACGAAAATGACCTAAATGTTAATTCAATGAAACAAATGAACTTATTGGATGCACAAGATTGGTTAAAAACCGTAATTGCACATAAATAAGGCTACATAGGACGAAAATGTCCTAAATGTTCATCCAATGACACAAATGAACTTTTTGGTCGCTGAAGATTGGCTAAAAACCCTAATTGGACAAGAATAAGCCTAGGGATGACGAAAATGACCTAAATGTTAATCCAATGACACAAATGAACTTATTGGATACACAAGATTGGTTAAAAACCCTAATTGCACAAGAATAAGCCAAGGGAGGATGAAAATGACCTAAATGTTCATCCAATGACATAAACACACCTATTGGATGCAGAAGATTGGTTAAAAACCCTTATTGGACAAGAATAACCCTAGGGAGGACGAAAATGACCAAAATGTTAATCCATAGACACAAATGAACTTTTTGGATGCAAAAGATTGGTTAAAAATCCTAATTGCCCGAGAATAAGCCTAGGGAGGACGAAAATGACCTAAATGTTAATCCAATGACACAAATGAACTTTTTGGATGCACAAGATTGGTTAAAAACCCTAATTGCACAAGAATAAGCCTAGGGAGGATGAAAATGACCTAAATGTTCATCCAATGACATAAACACACCTATTGGATGCAAAAGATTGTTTAAAAACCCTCATTGGACAAGAATAAGCCTAGGGAGGACGAAAATGACCTAAATGTTAATCCAATGACACAAATGAACTTATTGGATGCACAAGATTGGTTAAAAACACTAATTGCACATAAATAACCCTAGAGAGGACGAAAATGGCCTAAATGTTAATCCAATGACACAAATGAACTTTTTGGATGCACAAGATTGGTTTAAAACCCTAATTGCACATAAATAAGGCTTCGGAGGCCGAAAAAGACCTAAATGTTCATTCAACGACACAAATGAACTTTTTGGTTGCAGAAGATTGTTTAAAAACCCTAATTGGACAAGAATAAGCCTAGGGAGGACCAAAATGACCTAAATGTTAATCCAATGAAACAAATGAACTTATTGGATGCACAAGATTGGTTAAAAACCCTAATTGGACAAGAATAAGCCTAGGGAAGACGAAAATGACCTAAATGTTAATCCAATGACACAAATGAACTTATTGGATGCACAAGATTGGTTAAAAACCCTAATTGGACAAGAATAAGCCTAGGGAGGACGAAAATGACCTAAATGTTAATCCAATGACACAACTCCACCTATTGGATGCACAAGATTGGTTAAAAACCCTAATTGGGCAAGAATAAGCCTAGGGAGGACGAAAATGACCTAATTGATCATCCAATGACACAAACACACCTATTGGATGCACAAGATTGGTTAAAAACCCTAATTGGACAAGAATAAGCCTAGGGAGGACGAAAATGACCAAATTGATCATCTATTGCCACAAACACACCTATTGGATGCACAAGATTGGTTAAAAACCCAAATTGGACAAGAATATGCCTGGGGAGGACGAAAATGACCTAATTGATCATCCAATGACACAAACACACCTATTGGATGCACAAGATTGGTTAAAAACCCTAATTGGACAAGAATATGCCTAGGGAGGACGAAAATGACCTAAATATTAATTCAATGACATAAACAAACTTGTTGGATGCACAAGATTGGTTAAAAACCCTAATTGGACAAGAATATGCCTAGGGAGGACGAAAATGACCTAATTGATCATCCAATGACACAAACACACCTATTGGATGCACAAGATTGGTTAAAAACCCTAATTGGACAAGAATAAGCCTAGGGAGGACAAAAATGACCTAAATATTAATTCAATGAAACAAACAAACTTATTGGATGCACAAGATTGGTTAAAAACCCTAATTGGACAAGAATATGCCTAGGGAGGACGAAAATGACCTAATTGATCATCCAATGACACAAACACACCTATTGGATGCACAAGATTGGTTAAAAACCCTAATTGGACAAGAATATGCCTAGGGAGGACGAAAATGACCTAATTGATCATCCAATGACACAAACACACCTATTGGATGCACAAGATTGGTTAAAAACCCTAATTGGACAAGAATAAGCGTAGGGAGAACGTAAATGACCTAAATGTTAATCCAATGACACAACTTAACTTATTGGATGCACAAGATTGGTTAAAAACCCTAATTGGACAAGAATAAGCCTAGGGAGGACGAAAATGACCTAATTGATCATCCAATGACACAAACACACCTATTGGATGCACAAGATTGGTTTAAAACCCTAGTTGGACAAGAATATGCCTAGGGAGGACGAAAATGACCTAATTGATCATCCAATGACACAAATGAACTTATTGGATGCACAAGATTGGTTGAAAACCCTAATTGGACAAGAATAAGCCTAAGGAGGACGAAAATGACCTAATTGATCATCCAATGACACAAACTGATATGATCTTACTAGTCATGGTTTACTTTAAGGATCGTTCTAGGTTGGAAACTTACAAATTTGAGTGAAAATCCCGTAAAACTGCAGAATGCGATAAAAGGAGCTGTGAAACTCCGATTCGGCCGATTCCAAAACGAGGTGAAAGATGACGTTCCGAAACGCAAGTTAGGCTTTTGAATCACTGAAAACCAGTATATAGAACTCGAGATATGAATGCAGTTTACTGATCACGAAAATTGGAAGAATTGGGGGTATTAGGATTTGATGTAAAGGAAACTCAATATTATTATTCAGCAAAGAAACCAAGAACAAAATGGTGCCACAATCTAAGGATTGATAAACCAAGAAGAACGCCACAAGGATTAACAACCTTGATAAGTTCTAGATGAATTCTTTCAAGAACTCTAGAGAGCAAAGCCTCACAAAAACAATGTTCAAAAATCCGCCTTAAGAAAAATAAGGGTTTGCCTTTTATAATGGCAACTCCTAAAAAGTTCTCTAAATTTGGCCCAACTGAAATTTTAACAGTTACACCCAAATTTCTTATTAATTTAGTCTATTAATTTAAGTAAAACTAATATTAAAATTTGATAACACATAAATGCCGCCTTCATTCCTTAACTTCTTCAATTTGGGTTAAGCAATTGACAATCTTGGGCTTCAATTCTTCATGAGTTGTACATGCTTCAAATAAAGTGGCTATCAAGTTATTTAGAACCTCCTTCGCCTTCTTTGACCTTGCTCTTGTCATTGGGGTTCCAAGACCTTGAATATCCTCTAGGCTTTCTTCGTTGGTTATGCATTTTATGTCCTCATCAACAACTCAACTTATTGGATGCACAAGATTGGTTAAAAACCCTAATTGGACAAGAATAAGCCTAGGGAGGACGAAAATGACCTAATTGATCATCCAATGACACAAATGAACTTATTGGATGCACAAGATTGGTTAAAAACCCTAATTGGACAAGAATAAGCCTAGGGAGGACGAAAATGACCTAATTGATCATCCAATGACACAAACACACCTATTGGAAGCACAAGATTGGTTAAAAAACCTAATTGGAGAAGAATATGCCTAGGGAGGACGAAAATGACCTAAATGTTAATCCAATGACACAAACGAATTTATTGGATGCACAAGATTGGTTAAAAACCCTAATTGGACAAGAATAAGCCTAGGGAGGACGAAAATGACCTAATTGATCATCCAATGACACAAACACACCTATTGGATGCACAAGATTGGTTAAAAACCCTAATTGGACAAGAATATGCCTAGGGAGGACGAAAATGACCTAATTGATCATCCAATGACACAAACACACCTATTGGATGCACAAGATTGGTTAAAAACCCTAATTTGAAAAGAATAAGCCTAGGGAGGACGAAAATGACCTAATTGATCATCCATTGCCACAAACACACCTATTGGATGCACAAGATTGGTTAAAAACCCTAATTGGACAAGAATATGCCTAGGGAGGACGAAAATGACCTAAATATTTATTTAATGACACAAACAAAGTTATTGGATGCACAAGATTGGTTAAAAACCCTAATTGGACAAGAATATGCCTAGGGAGGACGAAAATGACCTAATTGATCATCCAATGACACAAACACACCTATTGGATGCACAAGATTGGTTAAAAACCCTAATTGGACAAGCATAAGCCTAGGGAGGACAAAAATGACCTAAGTGATCATCCAATGACACAAACACACCTATTGGATGCACAAGATTGGTTAAAAACCCTAATTGGACAAGAATATGCCTAGGGAGGACGTAAATGACCTAATTGATCATCCAATGACACAAATACACCTTTTTGATGCACAAGATTGGTTAAAAACCCTAATTGGACAAGAATAAGCCTAGGGAGGACGAAAATTACCTAATCGATCATCCAATGACACAAACACACCTATTGGATGCACAAGATTGGTTAAAAACCCTAATTGGACAAGAATATGCCTAGGGAGGACGAAAATGACCTAAATGTTAATCCAATGACACAAATGAACTTATTGGATGCACAAGATTGGTTAAAAACCCTAATTGGACAAGAATAAGCCTAGGGAGGACGAAAATGACCTAAATGTTAATCCAATGACACAACTCAACTTATTGGATGCACAAGATTGGTTAAAAACCCTAATTGGGCAAGATTAAGCCTAGGGAGGACGAAAATGACCTAATTGATCATCCAATGACACAAACATACCTATTGGATGCACAAGATTGGTTAAAAACCCTAATTGGACAAGAATAAGCCTAGGGAGGACGAAAATGACATAAATGTTAATCCAATGACACAACTCAACTTATTGGATGCACAAGATTGGTTAAAAACCCTAATTGGACAAGAATATGCCTAGGGAGGACGAAAATGACCTAATTGATCATCCAATGACACAAACACACCTATTGGATGCACAAGATTGGTTAAAAACCCTAATTGGACAAGAATATGCCTAGGGAGGACGAAAATGACCTAATTGATCATCCAATGACACAAACACACCTATTGGATGCACAAGATTGGTTAAAAACCCTAATTGGACAAAAATAAGCGTAGGGAGAACGAAAATGACCTAAATATTAATCCAATGACACAACTCAACTTATTGGATGCACAAGATTGGTTAAAAACCCTAATTGGACAAGAATAAGCCTAGGGAGGACGAAAATGACCTAATTGATCATCCAATGACACAAACACACCTATTGGATGCACAAGATTGGTTAAAAACCCTAATTGGACAAGAATATGCCTAGGGAGGACGAAAATGACCTAAATATTAATTTAACGACACAAACAAAGTTATTGGATGCACAAGATTGGTTAAAAACACTAATTGGACAAGAATAAGCCTAGGGAGGACGAAAATGACCTAAATGTTAATCCAATGACACAACTCAACTTATTGGATGCACAAGATTGGTTAAAAACCCTAATTGGACAAGAATAAGCCTAGGGAGGACAAAAATGACCTAAATGTTAATCCAATGACACAAATGAACTTATTGGATGCACAAGATTGGTTAAAAACCCTAATTGCCCATAAATAACCCTAGGGAGGACGAAAATGACCTAAATGTTAATCCAATGACACAAATGAACTTATTGGATGCACAAGATAGGTTAAAAACCCTAACTGCCCATAAATAACCCTAGAGAGGATGAAAATGACCTAAATGTTAATCCAAAGACACAAATGAACTTTTTTGGATGCACAAGATTGGTTAAAAACTCTAATTGGACAAGAATAAGCCTAGGGAGGACGAAAATGACACAAATGTTAATCCAATCACACAAATGAACTTATTGGATGCACATGATTGGTTAAAAACCCTAATTGCACATAAATAAGCCTAGGGAGGACGAAAATGACCTAAATGTTAATCCAATGACACAAATGAACTTATTGGATGCACAAGATTGGTTAAAAACCCTAATTGGACAAGAATAAGCCTAGGGAGGACGAAAATGACCTAAATGTTAATCCAATGACACAAATGAACTTATTGGATGCACAAGATTGGTTAAAAACCCTAATTGCACATAAATAACCCTAGAGAGGACGAAATTGACCTAAACGTCTATTCAAAGACACAAATGAACTTTTTGGATGCAAAAGGTTGGTTAAAAGCCCTAATTGCACAAGAATAAGCCTAGGGAGGACGAAAATGACCTAAATGTTAATCCAATTACATAAATGAACATATTGGATGCAAAATATTGGTTAAAAACCATAATTGCACATAAATACCCCTAGAGAGGACGAAAATGACCTAAATGTTAATCCAATGACACAAATGAACTTATTGGATGCACAAGATTGGTTAAAAACCCTAATTGGACAAGAATAAGCCTAGGGAGGACGAAAATGACCTAAATGTTAATCCAATGACACAAATGAACTTATTGGATGCACAAGATTGGTTAAAAACCCTAATTGCATGTAAATAACCCTAGAGAGGACGAAAATGACCTAAATGTTAATTCAATGAAACAAATGAATTTATTGGATGCACAAGATTGGTTAAAAACCCTAATTGCACATAAATAAGGCTACGGGGGACGAAAATGACCTAAATGTTCATCCAATGACACAAATGAACTTTTTGGTTACAGAAGATTGGTTAAAAACCTTAATTGGACAAGAATAAGCCTAGGGATGACGAAAATGACCTAAATGTTAATCCAATGACACAAATGAATTTATTGGATGCACAAGATTGGTTAAAAACCCTAATTGCACAAAAATAACCCTAGAGAGGACGAAAATGACCTAAATGTTAATCCATTGACACAAATGAACTTATTGAATGCCCAAGATTGGTTAAAAACCCTAATTGCACATAAATAAGGCGACGAAGGACGAAAATGACCTAAATGTTCTTCCAATGACACAAATGAAATTTTTGGACGCAAAAGATTGGTTAAAAACCCTAATTGGACAAGAATAAGCCTAGGGAGGACGAAAATGACCTAAATGTTAATCCAATGACACAAATGAACTTTTTGGATGCACAAGATTGGTTTAAAACCCTAATTGCACATAAATAAGGCTTCGGAGGCCGAAAAAGACCTAAATGTTCATTCAACGACACAAATGAACTTTTTGGTTGCAGAAGATTGTTTAAAAACCCTAATTGGACAAGAATAAGCCTAGGGAGGACCAAAATGACCTAAATGTTAATCCAATGAAACAAATGAACTTATTGGATGCACAAGATTGGTTAAAAACCCTAATTGGACAAGAATAAGCCTAGGGAAGACGAAAATGACCTAAATGTTAATCCAATGACACAAATGAACTTATTGGATGCACAAGATTGGTTATAAACCCTAATTGCATGTAAATAACCCTAGAGAGGACGAAAATGACCTAAATGTTAATTCAATGAAACAAATGATTTTATTGGATGCACAAGATTGGTTAAAAACCCTAATTGCACATAAATAAGGCTACGGAGGACGAAAATGACCTAAATGTTCATCCAATGACACAAATGAACTTTTTGGTTACAGAAGATTGGTTAAAAACCTTAATTGGACAAGAATAAGCCTAGGGATGACGAAAATGACCTAAATGTTAATCCAATGACACAAATGAATTTATTGGATGCACAAGATTGGTTAAAAACCCTAATTGCACAAAAATAACCCTAGAGAGGACGAAAATGACCTAAATGTTAATCCATTGACACAAATGAACTTATTGAATGCCCAAGATTGGTTAAAAACCCTAATTGCACATAAATAAGGCGACGGAGGACGAAAATGACCTAAATGTTCTTCCAATGACACAAATGAACTTTTTGGACGCAAAAGATTGGTTAAAAACCCTAATTGGACAAGAATAAGCCTAGGGAGGACGAAAATGACCTAAATGTAAATTCAATGACAGAAATGGAGTTTTTGGATGCACAAGATTGGTTAAAAACCCTAATTGCACAAGAATAAGCCTAGGGAGGACGAAAATGACCTAAATGTTCATCCAATGACACAAATGAACTTTTTGGATGCACAAGATTGGTTAAAAACCCTAATTGCACAAGAATAAGGCTAGGGAGGACGAAAATGACCTAAATGTTAATCCAATGACACAAATGAACTTATTGGATGCACAAGATTGGTTAAAAACCCTAATTGCACATAAATAACCCTAGAGAGGACGAAAATGACCTAAATGTTAATCCAATGACACAAATAGAGTTTTTGGATGCACAAGATTGGTTAAAAACCCAACTTGCACATAAATAAGGCTTCGGAGGACGAAAATGACCTAAATGTTCATTCAACGACACTAATAAACTTTTTGGTTGCAGAAGATTGTTTAAAAACCCTAAATGGACAAGAATAAGCCTAGGGAAGACGAAAATGACCTAAATGTTAATCCAATGACACAAATGAACTTATTGGAAGCACAAGATTGGTTAAAAACCCTAATTGGACAAGAATAAGCCTAGGGAGGACGAAAATGATTTAAATGTTAATCCAATGACACAAATGAACTTATTGGATGCACAAGATTGGTTAAAAACCCTAATTGGACAAAAATAAGGCTACGGAGGACGAAAATGACCTAAATGTTCATCCAATGACACAAATGAACTTTTTAGTTGCAGAAGATTGGTTAAAAACCTTAATTGGACAAGAATAAGCCTAGGGATGACGAAAATGACCTAAATGTTAATCCAATGACTCAAATGAACTTATTGGATGCACAAGATTGGTTAAAAACCCTAATTGCACATAAATAACCCTAGAGAGGACGAAAATGACCTAAATGTTAATCCATTGACACAAATGAACTTATTGAATGCACAAGATTGGTTAAAAACCCTAATTGCACATAAATAAGGCGACGGAGGACGAAAATGACCTAAATGTTCTTCCAATGACACAAATGAAATTTTTGGATGCACAAGATTGGTTAAAAACCCTAATTGGACAAGAATAAGCCTAGGGAGGACGAATATGACCTAAATGTTAATCCAATGATACAAATGGAGTTTTCGGATGCACAAGATTGGTTAAAAACCCTAATTGCACAAGAATAAGCCTAGGGAGGACGAAAATGACCTAAATGTTCATCCAATGACATAATACCACCTATTAATTGCAGAAGATTGGTTAAAAACCCTAATTCGACAAGAATAACCCTAGGGAGGACGAAAATGACCTAATTGTTCATCTAATGACACAAATGAACTTTTTGGTTGCAGAAGATTGGTTAAAAACCCTAATTGGACAAGAATAAGCCTAGGGAGGACGAAAATGACCTATATGTTAATCCAATGACACAAATGAACATTTTGGATGCATAAGATTTGTTAAAAACCCTAACTGCACAAGAATAAGCCTAGGGAGGACGAAAATGACCTAAATGTTAATCCAATGACACAAATGAACTTTTTGGATGCACAAGATTGGTTTAAAACCCTAATTGCACAAGAATAAGGCTAGGGAGGATGAAAATGACCTAAATGTTCATCCAATGACACAAATGAACTTATTGGATGCACAAGATTGGTTAAAAACCCTAATTGCACATAAATAACCCTAGAGAGGACGAAAATGACCTAAATGTTAATCCAATGACACAAATGAACTTATTGGATGCACAAGATTGGTTAAAAACCCTAATTGCCCAAGAATAAGCCTAGGGAGGATGAAAATGACCTAAATGTTCATCCAATGACATAAACACACCTATTGGATGCAGAAGATTGGTTAAAAACCCTTATTGGACAAGAATAACCCTAGGGAGGACGAAAATGACCTAAATGTTAATCCAAAGACACAAATGAACTTTTGGGATGCACAAGATTGGTTAAAAACCCTAATTACCCAAGAATAAGCCTAGGGAGGACGAAAATGACCTAAATGTTAATCCAATGACACAAATGAACTTGTTGGATGCACAAGATTGGTTAAAAACCCTAATTGCACAAGAATAAGCCTAGGGAGGATGAAAATGACCTAAATGTTCATCCAATAACATAAACACACCTATTGGATGCAGAAGATTGGTTAAAAACCCTTATTGGACAAGAATAAGCCTAGGGAGGACGAAAATGACCAAAATGTTAATCCAAAGACACAAATGAACTTTTTGGATGCAAAAGATAGGTTCAAAACCCTAATTGCACAAGAATAAGACTAGGGAGGACGAAAATGACCTAAATGTTAATCCAATGACACAAATGAACTTTTTGGATGCACAAGATTGGTTAAAAACCCTAATTGCACATAAATAAGGCTTCGGAGGACGAAAATGACCTAAATGTTCATCCAACGACACAAATGAACTTTTTGGATGCAGAAGATTGTTTAAAAACCCTAATTGGACAAGAATAAGCCTAGGGAGGACGAAAATGACCTAAATGTTAATCCAGTGACACAAATGAACTTATTGGATGCACAAGATTGGTTAAAAACCCTAATTGCACATAAATAACCCTAGAGAGGACGAAAATGACCTAAATGTTAATCCAATGACACAAATGAACTTTTTGGATGCACAAGATTGGTTAAAAACCCTAATTGCACAAGAATAAGCCTAGGGAGGATGAAAATGACCTAAATGTTCATCCAATGACATAAACACACCTATTAATTGCAGAAGATTGGTTAAAAACCCTAATTGGACAAGAATAACCCTAGGGAGGACGAAAATGACCTAATTGTTCATCCAATGACACAAATGAACTTTTTGGTTGCAGAAGATTGGTTAAAAACCCTAATCGGACAAGAATAAGCCTAGGGAGGACGAAAATGACCTATATGTTAATCCAATGACACAAATGAACTTTTTGGATGCATAAGATTTGTTAAAAACACTAACTGCACAAGAATAAGCCTAGGGAGGACGAAAATGACCTAAATGTTAATCCAATGACACAAATGAGCTTTTTGGATGCACAAGATTGGTTAAAAACCCTAATTGCACAAGAATAAGGCTAGGGAGGACGAAAATGACCTAAATGTTCATCCAATGACACAAATGAACTTATTGGATGCACAAGATTGGTTAAAAACCCTAATTGCACATAAATAACCCTAGAGAGGACGAAAATGACCTAAATGTTAATTCAATGAAACAAATGAACTTATTGGATGCACAAGATTGGTTAAAAACCGTAATTGCACATAAATAAGGCTACATAGGACGAAAATGTCCTAAATGTTCATCCAATGACACAAATGAACTTTTTGGTCGCTGAAGATTGGCTAAAAACCCTAATTGGACAAGAATAAGCCTAGGGATGACGAAAATGACCTAAATGTTAATCCAATGACACAAATGAACTTATTGGATACACAAGATTGGTTAAAAACCCTAATTGCACAAGAATAAGCCAAGGGAGGATGAAAATGACCTAAATGTTCATCCAATGACATAAACACACCTATTGGATGCAGAAGATTGGTTAAAAACCCTTATTGGACAAGAATAACCCTAGGGAGGACGAAAATGACCAAAATGTTAATCCATAGACACAAATGAACTTTTTGGATGCAAAAGATTGGTTAAAAATCCTAATTGCCCGAGAATAAGCCTAGGGAGGACGAAAATGACCTAAATGTTAATCCAATGACACAAATGAACTTTTTGGATGCACAAGATTGGTTAAAAACCCTAATTGCACAAGAATAAGCCTAGGGAGGATGAAAATGACCTAAATGTTCATCCAATGACATAAACACACCTATTGGATGCAGAAGATTGGTTAAAAACCCTTATTGGACAAGAATAACCCTAGGGAGGACGAAAATGACCTAAATGTTAATCCAAAGACACAAATGAACTTTTGGGATGCACAAGATTGGTTAAAAACCCTAATTACCCAAGAATAAGCCTAGGGAGGACGAAAATGACCTAAATGTTAATCCAATGACACAAATGAACTTGTTGGATGCACAAGATTGGTTAAAAACTCTAATTGCACAAGAATAAGCCTAGGGAGGATGAAAATGACCTAAATGTTCATCCAATAACATAAACACACCTATTGGATGCAGAAGATTGGTTAAAAACCCTTATTGGACAAGAATAAGCCTAGGGAGGACGTAAATGACCAAAATGTTAATCCAAAGACACAAATGAACTTTTTGGATGCAAAAGATAGGTTCAAAACCCTAATTGCACAAGAATAAGACTAGGGAGGACGAAAATGACCTAAATGTTAATCCAATGACACAAATGAACTTTTTGGATGCACAAGATTGGTTAAAAACCCTAATTGCACATAAATAAGGCTTCGGAGGACGAAATTGACCTAAATGTTCATCCAACGACACAAATGAACTTTTTGGTTACAGAAGATTGTTTAAAAACCCTAATTGGACAAGAATAAGCCTAGGGAGGACGAAAATGACCTAAATGTTAATCCAATGACACAAATGAACTTATTGGATGCACAAGATTGGTTAAAAACCCTAATTGCACATAAATAACCCTAGAGAGGACGAAAATGACCTAAATGTTAATCCAATGACACAAATGAACTTTTTGGATGCACAAGATTGGTTAAAAACCCTAATTGCACAAGAATAAGCCTAGGGAGGACGAAAATGACCTAAATGTTCATCCAATGACACAAATGAACTTATTGGATGCACAAGATTGGTTAAAAACCCTAATTGCACATAAATAACCCTAGAGAGGACGAAAATGACCTAAATGTTAATCCAATGACACAAATGAACTTATTGGATGCACAAGATTGGTTAAAAACTCTAATTGCACAAGAATAAGCCTAGGGAGGATGAAAATGACCTAAATGTTCATCCAATGACATAAACACACCTATTGGATACAGAAGATTGGTTAAAAACCCTTATTGGACAAGAATAACCCTAGGGAGGACGAAAATGACCTAAATGTTAATCCAAAGACACAAATGAACTTTTGGGATGCACAAGATTGGTTAAAAACCCTAATTGCCCAAGAATAAGCCTAGGGAGGACGAAAATGACCAAAATGTTAATCCAAAGACACAAATGAACTTATTGGATGCACAAGATTGGTTAAAAACCCTACTTGCACATAAATAAGGCTTCGGAGGACGAAAATGACCTAAATGTTCATCCAACGACACAAATGAACTTTTTGGTTGCAGAAGATTGGTTAAAAACCTTAATTGGACAAGAATAAGCCTAGGGATGACGAAAATGACCTAAATGTTAATCCAATGACTCAAATGAACTTATTGGATGCACAATATTGGTTAAAAACCCTAATTGCACATAAATAACCCTAGAGAGGACGAAAATGACCTAAATGTTAATCCATTGACACAAACGAACTTATTGAATGCACAAGATTGGTTAAAAACCCTAATTGCCCAAGAATAAGCCTAGGGAGGACGAAAATGACCAAAATGTTAATCCAAAGACACAAATGAACTTTTTGGATGAAAAAGATTGGTTCAAAACCCTAATTGCACAAGAATAAGACTAGGGAGGACGAAAATGACCTAAATGTTAATCCAATGACACAAATGAACTTATTGGATGCACAAGATTGGTTAAAAACCCTAATTGCACAAAAATAACCCTAGAGAGGACGAAAATGACCTAAATGTTAATCCAATGACACAAATGAACTTTTTGGATGCACAAGATTGGTTAAAAACCCTAATTGGACAAGAATAAGCCTAGGGAGGACGAAAATGACCTAAATGTTCATCCAATGACACAAACACACCTATTGGATGCACAAGATTGGTCAAAAACCCTAATTGGACAAGAATAAGCCTAGGGAGGACGAAAATGACCTAAATGTTCATCCAATGACACAAACACACCTATTGGATGCACAAGATTGGTTAGAAACCCTAATTGGACAAGAATAAGCCTAGGAAGGACGAAAATGACCTAAATGTTAATCCAATGGCACAAATGAACTTTTTGGATGCACAAGATTGGTTAAAAACCCTAATTGGACAAGAATAAGCCTAGGGAGGACGAAAATGACCTAAATGTTAATCCAATGACACAAATGAACTTATTGGATGCACAAGATTGGTTAAAAACCCTAATTGCATGTAAATAACCCTAGAGAGGACGAAAATGACCTAAATGTTAATTCAATGAAACAAATGAATTTATTGGATGCACAAGATTGGTTAAAAACCCTAATTGCACATAAATAAGGCTACGGGGGACGAAAATGACCTAAATGTTCATCCAATGACACAAATGAACTTTTTGGTTACAGAAGATTGGTTAAAAACCTTAATTGGACAAGAATAAGCCTAGGGATGACGAAAATGACCTAAATGTTAATCCAATGAAACAAATGAACTTATTGGATGCACAAGATTGGTTAAAAACCCTAATTGGACAAGAATAAGCCTAGGGAAGACGAAAATGACCTAAATGTTAATCCAATGACACAAATGAACTTATTGGATGCACAAGATTGGTTATAAACCCTAATTGCATGTAAATAACCCTAGAGAGGACGAAAATGACCTAAATGTTAATTCAATGAAACAAATGATTTTATTGGATGCACAAGATTGGTTAAAAACCCTAATTGCACATAAATAAGGCTACGGAGGACGAAAATGACCTAAATGTTCATCCAATGACACAAATGAACTTTTTGGTTACAGAAGATTGGTTAAAAACCTTAATTGGACAAGAATAAGCCTAGGGATGACGAAAATGACCTAAATGTTAATCCAATGACACAAATGAATTTATTGGATGCACAAGATTGGTTAAAAACCCTAATTGCACAAAAATAACCCTAGAGAGGACGAAAATGACCTAAATGTTAATCCATTGACACAAATGAACTTATTGAATGCCCAAGATTGGTTAAAAACCCTAATTGCACATAAATAAGGCGACGGAGGACGAAAATGACCTAAATGTTCTTCCAATGACACAAATGAACTTTTTGGACGCAAAAGATTGGTTAAAAACCCTAATTGGACAAGAATAAGCCTAGGGAGGACGAAAATGACCTAAATGTAAATTCAATGACAGAAATGGAGTTTTTGGATGCACAAGATTGGTTAAAAACCCTAATTGCACAAGAATAAGGCTAGGGAGGATGAAAATGACCTAAATGTTCATCCAATGACACAAATGAACTTATTGGATGCACAAGATTGGTTAAAAACCCTAATTGCACATAAATAACCCTAGAGAGGACGAAAATGACCTAAATGTTAATCCAATGACACAAATGAACTTATTGGATGCACAAGATTGGTTAAAAACCCTAATTGCCCAAGAATAAGCCTAGGGAGGATGAAAATGACCTAAATGTTCATCCAATGACATAAACACACCTATTGGATGCAGAAGATTGGTTAAAAACCCTTATTGGACAAGAATAACCCTAGGGAGGACGAAAATGACCTAAATGTTAATCCAAAGACACAAATGAACTTTTTGGATGCACAAGATTGGTTAAAAACCCTAATTGCCCAAGAATAAGCCTAGGGAGGACGAAAATGACCTAAATGTTAATATAATGACACAAATGAACTTTTTGGATGCACAAGATTGGTTAAAAACCCTAATTGCACAAGAATAAGCCTAGGGAGGATGAAAATGACCTAAATGTTCATCCAATAACATAAACACACCTATTGGATGTAGAAGATTGGTTAAAAACCCTTATTGGACAAGAATAAGCCTAGGGAGGACGAAAATGACCAAAATGTTAATCCAAAGACACAAATGAACTTTTTGGATGCAAAAGATAGGTTCAAAACCCTAATTGCACAAGAATAAGACTAGGGAGGACGAAAATGACCTAAATGTTAATCCAATGACACAAATGAACTTTTTGGATGCACAAGATTGGTTAAAAAACCTAATTGGACAAGAATAAGCCTAGGGAGGACGAAAATGACTTAAATGTTAATCCAATGACACAAATGAACTTTTTGGATGCACAAGATTGGTTAAAAACCCTAATTGCACAAGAATAAGCCTAGGGAGGATGAAAATGACCTAAATGTTCATCCAATAACATAAACACACCTATTGGATGCAGAAGATTGGTTAAAAACCCTTATTGGACAAGAATAAGCCTAGGGAGGACGAAAATGACCAAAATGTTAATCCAAAGACACAAATGAACTTTTTGGATGCAAAAGATAGGTTCAAAACCCTAATTGCACAAGAATAAGACTAGGGAGGACGAAAATGACCTAAATGTTAATCCAATGACACAAATGAACTTTTTGGATGCACAAGATTGGTTAAAAACCCTAATTGCACATAAATAAGGCTTCGGAGGACGAAAATGACCTAAATGTTCATCCAACGACACAAATGAACTTTTTGGATGCAGAAGATTGTTTAAAAACCCTAATTGGACAAGAATAAGCCTAGGGAGGACGAAAATGACCTAAATGTTAATCCAGTGACACAAATGAACTTATTGGATGCACAAGATTGGTTAAAAACCCTAATTGCACATAAATAACCCTAGAGAGGACGAAAATGACCTAAATGTTAATCCAATGACACAAATGAACTTTTTGGATGCACAAGATTGGTTAAAAACCCTAATTGCACAAGAATAAGCCTAGGGAGGATGAAAATGACCTAAATGTTCATCCAATGACATAAACACACCTATTAATTGCAGAAGATTGGTTAAAAACCCTAATTGGACAAGAATAACCCTAGGGAGGACGAAAATGACCTAATTGTTCATCCAATGACACAAATGAACTTTTTGGTTGCAGAAGATTGGTTAAAAACCCTAATCGGACAAGTATAAGCCTAGGGAGGACGAAAATGACCTATATGTTAATCCAATGACACAAATGAACTTTTTGGATGCATAAGATTTGTTAAAAACACTAACTGCACAAGAATAAGCCTAGGGAGGACGAAAATGACCTAAATGTTAATCCAATGACACAAATGAGCTTTTTGGATGCACAAGATTGGTTAAAAACCCTAATTGCACAAGAATAAGGCTAGGGAGGACGAAAATGACCTAAATGTTCATCCAATGACACAAATGAACTTATTGGATGCACAAGATTGGTTAAAAACCCTAATTGCACATAAATAACCCTAGAGAGGACGAAAATGACCTAAATGTTAATTCAATGAAACAAATGAACTTATTGGATGCACAAGATTGGTTAAAAACCGTAATTGCACATAAATAAGGCTACATAGGACGAAAATGTCCTAAATGTTCATCCAATGACACAAATGAACTTTTTGGTCGCTGAAGATTGGCTAAAAACCCTAATTGGACAAGAATAAGCCTAGGGATGACGAAAATGACCTAAATGTTAATCCAATGACACAAATGAACTTATTGGATACACAAGATTGGTTAAAAACCCTAATTGCACAAGAATAAGCCAAGGGAGGATGAAAATGACCTAAATGTTCATCCAATGACATAAACACACCTATTGGATGCAGAAGATTGGTTAAAAACCCTTATTGGACAAGAATAACCCTAGGGAGGACGAAAATGACCAAAATGTTAATCCATAGACACAAATGAACTTTTTGGATGCAAAAGATTGGTTAAAAATCCTAATTGCCCGAGAATAAGCCTAGGGAGGACGAAAATGACCTAAATGTTAATCCAATGACACAAATGAACTTTTTGGATGCACAAGATTGGTTAAAAACCCTAATTGCACAAGAATAAGCCTAGGGAGGATGAAAATGACCTAAATGTTCATCCAATGACATAAACACACCTATTGGATGCAAAAGATTGGTTAAAAACCCTAATTGGACAAGAATAACCCTAGGGAGGACGAAAATGACCTAAATGTTCATCCAAAGACACAAATGAACTTTTTGGATGCCCAAGATTGGTTCAAAACCCTAATTGCACAAGAATAAGCCTAGGGAGGACGAAAATGACCTAAATGTTAATCCAATGACACAAATGAACTTTTTGGATGCACAAGATTGGTTAAAAACCCTAATTGCACAAGAATAAGCCTAGGGAGGATGAAAATGACCTAAATGTTCATCCAATGACATAAACACACCTATTGGGTGCAGAAGATTGGTTAAAAACCCTAATTGGACAAGAATAACCCTAGGGAGGACGAAAATGACCTAAATGTTCATCCAAAGACACAAATGATCTTTTTGGATGCACAAGATTGGTTCAAAACCCTAATTGCACAAGAATAAGCCTAGGGAGGACGAAAATGACCTAAATGTTAATCCAATGACACAAATGAACTTATTGGATGCACAAGATTGGTTAAAAACCCTTATTAAACAAGAATAAGCCTTGGGAGGACGAAAATGACCTAAATGTTAATCCAATGACACAAATGAACTTATTGGATGCACAAGATTGGTTAAAAACCCTAATTGCACATAAATAACCCTAGAGAGGACGAAAATGACCTAAATGTTAATCCAATGACAAAAATGAACTTTTTGGATGCACAAGATTGGTTAAAAACCCTAATTGGACAAGAATAAGCCTAGGGAGGACGAAAATGACCTAAATGTTAATCCAATGACACAAATGAACTTATTGGATGCACAACATTGGTTAAAAACCCTAATTGGACAAGAATAAGCCTAGGGGGTACGAAAATGACCTAAATATTAATCCAATGAAACAACTCAACTTATTGGATGCACAAGATTGGTTAAAAACCCTAATTGGACAAGAATAAGCCTAGGGAGGACGAAAATGACCTAATTGATCATCCAATGACACAAACACACCTATTGGATGCACAAGATTGGTTAAAAACCCTAATTGGACAAGAATATGCCTAGGGAGGACGAAAATGACCTAAATATTAATTCAATGACACAAACAAAGTTATTGGATGCACAAGATTGATTAAAAACCCTAATTTGACAAGAATAAGTCTAGGTAGGACGAAAATGACCTAATTGATCATCCAATGACACAAACACACCTATTGGATGCACAAGATTGGTTAAAAACCCTAATTGGACATGAATAAGCCTAGGGACGACGAAAACGACCTAATTGATCATCCATTGACACAAACACACCTATTGGATGAACAAGATTGGTTAAAAACCCTAATTGGACAAGAATAAGCCTAGGGAGGACGAAAATGACCTAATTGATCATCCAATGACACAAACACACCTATTGGATGCACAAGATTGGTTAAAAACCCTAATTGGACAAGAATATGCCTAGGGAGGACGAAAATGACCTAAATATTAATTCAATGACACAAACAAAGTTATTGGATGCACAAGATTGGTTAAAAACCCTAATTGGACAAGAATAAGTCTAGGGAGGACGAAAATGACCTAATTGATCATCCAATGACACAAACACACCTATTGGAGGCACAAGATTGGTTAAAAACCCTAATTGGACAAGAATATGCTTAGGGAGGACGAAAATGACCTAAATGTTAATCCAATGACACAAATGAACTGATTGGATGCACAAGATAGGTTAAAAACCCTAATTGGACAAGAATAAGCCTAGGGAGGACGAAAATGACCTAATTGATCATCCAATGACACAAACACACCTATTGGATGCACAAGATTGGTTAAAAACCCTAATTGGACAAGAATATGCCTAGGGAGGAGGAAAATGACCTAAATATTAATTCAATGACACAAACAAAGTTATTGGATGCACAAGATTGGTTAAAAACCCTAATTGGACAAGAATAAGCCTAGGGAGGACGAAAATGACCTAATTGATCATCCAATGACACAAATGAACTTATTGGATGCACAAGATTGGATAAAAACCCTAATTGGACAAGAATAAGCCAAGGGAGGACCAAAATGACCTAATTGATCATCCAATGACACAAACACACCTATTGGATGCACAAGATTGGTTAAAAACCCTAATTGGACAAGAATAAGCCTAGGGAGGACGAAAATAACCTAATTGATCATCCAATGACACAAATGAACTTATTGGATGCACAAGATTGGTTAAAAACCCTAATTGGAGAAGAATAAGCCTAGGGAGGACCAAAATGACCTAATTGATCATCCAATGACACAAACACACCTATTGAATGCACAAGATTGGTTAAAACTCCTAATTGGACAAGAATATGCCTAGGGATGACGAAAATGACCTAAATATTAATTCAATGACACAAACAAAGTTATTGGATGCACAAGATTGGTTAAAAACCTTAATTGGACAAGAATAAGCCTAGGGAGGACGAAAATGACCTAATTGATCATCCAATGACACAAATGAATTTATTGGATGCACAAGATTGGTTAAAAACCCTAATTTGACCAGAATAAGCCTAGGGAGGACGAAAATAACCTAATTGATCATCCAATGACACAAACACACCTATTGGATGCACAAGATTGGTTAAAAACCCTAATTGGACAAGAATAAGCCTAGGGAGGACGAAAATGACCTAATTGATCATCCAATGACACAACTGAATTTATTGGATGCACAAGATTGGTTAAAAACCCTAATTTGACCAGAATAAGCCTAGGGAGGACGAAAATAACCTAATTGATCATCCAATGACACAAACACACCTATTGGATGCACAAGATTTGTTAAAAACCCTAATTGGACAAGAATATGCCTAGGGAGGACGAAAATGACCTAAATATTAATTCAATGACACAAACAAACTTATTGGATGCACAAGATTGGTTAAAAACCCTAATTGGACAAGAATAAGCCTAGGGAGAACGAAAAAGACCTAATTGATCATCCAATGACACAAACACACCTATTGGATGCACAAGATTGGTTAAAAACCCTAATTGGACAAGAATATGCCTAGGGAGGACGAAAATGACCTAAATGTTAATCCAATGACACAAATGAACTTATTGGATGCACAAGATTGGTTAAAAACCCTAATTGGACAAGAATATAACTAGGGAGGACGAAAATGACCTAAATATTAATTCAATGACACAAACAAACTTATTGGATGCACAAGATTGGTTAAAAACCCTAATTGGACAAGAATAAGCCTAGGGAGGACGAAAATGACCTAATTGATCATCCAATGACACAAACACACCTATTGGATGCACAAGATTGGTTAAAAACCCTAATTGGACAAGAATATGCCTAGGGAGGACGAAAATGACCTAATTGATCATCCAATGACACAAACACATCTATTGGAAGCACAAGATTGGTTAAAAACCCTAATTGGACAAGAATATGCAAAGGGAGGACGACAATGACCTAATTGATCATCCAATGACACAAACACAACTATTGGATCCACAAGATTGGTTAAAAACTCTAATTGGACAAGAATATACCTAGGCAGGACGAAAATGACTTAATTGATCATCCAATGACACAAACACATCTATTGGATGCACAAGATCGGTTAAAAACCCTAATTGGACAAGAATAAGCCTAGGGAGGACGAAAATGACCTAATTGATCATCCAATGACACAAACACACCTATTGGATGCACAAGATTGGTTAAAAACCCTAATTGGACAAGAATATGCCTAGGGATGACGAAAATGACCTAAATGTTAATCCAATGACACAAACACACCTATTGGATGCACAAGATTGGTTAAAAACCCTAATTGGACAAGAATAAGCCTAGGGAGGACGAAAATGACCTAATTGATCATCCAATGACACAAACACACCTATTGGATGCACAAGATTGGTTAAAAACCCTAATTGGACAAGAATATGCCTAGGGAGGAGGAAAATTTCCTAAATATTAATTCAATGACACAAACAAAGTTATTGGATGCACAAGATTGGTTAAAAACCCTAATTGGACAAGAATAAGCCTAGGGAGGACGAAAATGACCTAATTGATCATCCAATGACACAAACACACCTATTGGATGCACAAGATTGGTTAAAAACCCTAATTGGACAAGAATATGCCTAGGGTGGACGAAAATGACCTAAATATTAATTCAATGACACAAACAAAGTTATTGGATGCACAAGATTGGTTAAAAACCCTAATTGGACAAGGATAAGCCTAGGGAGGACGTAAATGACCTAATTGATCATCCAATGACACAAACACACCTATTGGATGCACAAGATTGGTTAAAAACCCTAATTGGACAAGAATATGCCTAGGGAGGACGAAAATGACCTAAATATTAATTCAATGACACAAACAAACTTATCGAATGCACAAGATTGGTTAAAAACCCTAATTGGACAAGAATAAGCCTAGGGAGGACGAAAATGACCTAATTGATCATCCAATGACACAAACACACCTATTGGATGTACAAGATTGGTTAAAAACCCTAATTGGACAAGAATAAGCCTAGGGAGGACGAAAATGACCTAATTGATCATCCAATGACACAAACACACCTATTGGATGCACAAGATTGGTTAAAAACCCTAATTGGACAAGAATATGCCTAGGGAGGACAAAAATGACCTAATTGATCATCCAATGACACAAACACACCTATTGGATGCACAAGATTTGTTAAAAACCCTAATTGGACAAGAATATGCCTAGGGAGGACGAAAATGACCTAAATATTAATTCAATGACATAAACAAACTTATTGGATGCACAAGATTGGTTAAAAACCCTAATTGGAGAAGAATAAGCCTAGGGAGGACGGAAATGACCTAATTGATCATCCAATATCACAAACACACCTATTGGAAGCACAAGATTGGTCAAAAACCCTAATTGGACAAGAATATGCCTAGGGAGGACGAAAATGACCTAAATGTTAATCCAATGACACAAATGAACTTATTGGATGCACAAGATTGGTTAAAAACCCTAATTGGACATGAATAAGCCTAGGGAGGACAAAAATGACCTAATTGATCATCCAATGACACAAATGAACTTATTGGATGCACAAGATTGGTTAAAAACCCTTATTGGACAAGAATAAGCCTAGGGAGGACGAAAATGACCTAATTGATCTTCCAATGACACAAACACACCTATTGGATGCTCAAGATTGGTTAAAAACCCTAATTGGACAAGAATAAGCCTAGGGAGGACGAAAATAACCTAATTGATCATCCAATGACACAAACACACCTATTGGATGCACAAGATTGGTTAAAAACCCTAATTGGACAAGAATATGCCTAGGGAGGACAAAAATGACCTAAATGTTAATCCAATGACACAAATGAACTTATTAGATGTACAACATTGGTTAAAAACCCTAATTGGACAAGAATAAGCCTAGGGAGGACGAAAATGACCTAATTGATCATCCAATGACACAAACACACCTATTGGATGCACAAGATTGGTTAAAAACCCTAATTGGACAAGAATATGCCTAGGGAGGACGAAAATGACCTAAATATTAATTCAATGACACAAACAAAGTTATTGGATGCAAAGATTGGTTAAAAACCCTAATTGGACAAGAATAAGCCTAGGGAGGACGAAAATGACCTAATTGATCATCCAATGACACAAACACACCTATTGGATGCACAAGATTGGTTAAAAACCCTAATTGGACAAGAATATGCCTAGGGAGGACGAAAATGACCTAAATGTTAATCCAACGACACGAATGAACTTATTGGATGCACAAGATTGGTTAAAAACCCTAATTGGACAACAATAAGCCTAGGAAGGACGAAAATAACCAAATTAATCATCCAATGACACAAACACACCTATTGGATGCACAAGATTGGTTAAAAACCCTAGTTGGACAAGAATATGCCTAGGGAGGACGAAAATGACCTAATTGATCATCCAATGACACAAATGAACTTATTGGATGCACAAGATTGGTCAAAAACCCTAGTTGGACAAGAATATGCCTAGGGAGGACGAAAATGACCTAATTGATCATCCAATGACACAAATGAACTTATTGGATGCACAAGATTTGTTAAAAACCCTAATTGGACAAGAATAAGCCTAGGGAGGACGAAAATGACCTAATTGATCATCCAATGACACAAACACACCTATTGGATGCACAAGATTGGTTAAAAACCCTAATTGGACAAGAATATGCCTAGGGAGGACGAAAATGACTTAAATATTAATTCAATGACACAAACAAAGTTATTGGATGCACAAGATTGGTTAAAAACCCTAATTGGACAAGAATATTCCTAGGGAGGACTAAAATGACCTAAATGTTAATCCAATGACACAAATGAACTTATTGGATGCACAACATTGGTTAAAAACCCTAATTGGATAAGAGTAAGCCTAGGAAGGACGAAAATAACCTAATTGATCATCCAATGACACAAACACACCTATTGGATGCACAAGATTGGTTAAAAACCCTAATTGGACAAGAATAAGCCTAGGGAGGATGAAAATGACCTAATTGATCATCCAATGACACAAATGAACTTATTGGATGCACAAGATTTGTTAAAAACCATAATTGGACAAGAATAAGCCTAGGGAGGACGAAAATGACCTAATTGATCATCCAATGACACAAACACAGCTATTGGATGCACAAGATTTGTTAAAAACCCTAATTGGACAAGAATAAGCCTATGGAGGACGAAAATGACCTAAATATTTATTCAATGACACAAACAAAGTTATTGGATGCACAAGATTGGTTAAAAACCCTAATTTGACAAGAATAAGTCTAGGGAGGACGAAAATGACCTAATTGATCATCCAATGACACAAACACACCTATTGGATGCACAAGATTGGTTAAAAACCCTAATTGGACAAGAATAAGCCTAGGGAGGACGAAAATGACCTAATTGATCATCCAATGACACAAATGAACTTATTGGAAGCACAACTTTGGTTAAAAACCCTAATTGGACAAGAATAAGCCTAGGGAGGACGAAAATGACCTAATTGATCATCCAATGACACAAACACACCTATTGGATGCACAAGATTGGTTAAAAACCCTAATTGGACAAGAATATGCCTAGGGAGGACGAAAATGACATAATTGATCATCCAATGACACAAACACACCTATTGGATGCACAAGATTGGTTAAAAACCATAATTGGACAAGAATAAGCCTAGGGAGGACAAAAATGACCTAATTGATCATCCAATGACACAAACACACCTATTGGATGCACAAGATTGGTTAAAAACCCTAATTGGACAAGAATATGCCTAGGGAGGACGAAAATGACCTAAATATAAATTCAATGACACAAACAAAGTTATTGGATGCACAAGATTGGTTAAAAACCTTAATTGGACAAGAATAAGCCTAGGGAGGAAGAAAATGACCTAATTGATCATCCAATGACACAAATGAATTTATTGGATGCACAAGATTGGTTAAAAACCCTAATTTGACCAGAATAAGCCTAGGGAGGACGAAAATGACCTAATTGATCATCCAATAACACAAACACACCTATTGGATGCACAAGATTGGTTAAAAACCCTAATTGGACAAGAATAAGCCTAGGGAGGACGAAAATGACCTAATTGATCATCCAATGACACAAACACACCTATTGGATGCACAAGATTGGTTAAAAACCCTAATTGGACAAGAATATGCCTAGGGAGGACGAAAATGACCTAAATATTAATTCAATGAAACAAACAAACTTTTTGGATGCACAAGATTGGTTAAAGACCCTAATTGGACAAGAATAAGCCTAGGGAGGACGAAAATGACCTAATTGATCATCCAATGACACAAACACACCTATTGGATGCACAAGATTGGTTAAAAACCCTAATTGGACAAGAATAAGCCTAGGGAGGACGAAAATAACCTAATTGATCATCCAATGACACAAACACACCTATTGGATGCACAAGATTGGTTAAAAATCCTGATTGGACAAGAATATGCCTAGGGAGGACGAAAATGACCTAAATGTTAATCCAATGACACAAATGAACTTATTGGATGCACAAGATTGGTTAAAAACCCTAATTGGACAAGAATAAGCCTAGGAAGGACGAAAATGACCTAAATGTTAATCCAATGACACAACTCAAATTATTGGATGCACAAGATTGGTTAAAAACCCTAATTGGACAAGAATAAGCCTAGGGAGGACGAAAATGACCTAATTGATCATCCAATGACACAAACACACCTATTGGATGCACAAGATTGGTTAAAAACCCTAATTGGACAAGAATATGCCTAGGGAGGACGAAAATGACCTAAATGTTAATCCAATGACACAAATGAACTTATTGGATGTACAAGATTAGTTAAAAACCCTAATTGGACAAGAATAAGCCTAGGGAGGACGAAAATGACCTAATTGATCATCCAATGACACAAACACACCTATTGGATACACAAGATTGGTGAAAAACCCTAATTGGACAAGAATAAGCCTAGGGAGGACGAAAATGACCTAATTGATCATCCAATGACACAAACACACCTATTGGATGCACAAGATTGGTTAAAAACCCTAATTGGACAAGAATAAGCCTAGGGAGGACGAAAATGACCTAATTGATCATCCATTGCCACAAACACACCTAATGGATGCACAAGATTGGTTAAAAACCCTAAATTGACAAGAATAAGCCTAGGGAGGACGAAAATGACCTAATTGATCATCCAATGACACAAACACACCTATTGGATGCACAAGATTGGTTAAAAACCCTAATTTGACTAGAATAAGCATAGGGTGGACGAAAATGACCTAATTGATCATCCATTGCCACAAACACACCTAATGGATGCACAAGATTGGTTAAAAACCCTAGTTGGACAAGAATATGCCTAGGGAGGACGAAAATGACCTAATTGGTCATCCAATGACACAAACACACCTATTGGATGCACAAGATTGGTTAAAAACCCTAATTGGACAAGAATATGCCTAGGGAGGACGAAAATGACCTAATTGATCATCCAATGACACAAACACACCTATTGGATGCACAAGATTGGTTAAAAACCCTAATTGGACAAGAATAAGCCTAGGGAGGATTAAAATGACTTAATTGATCATCCAATTACACAAACACACCTATTGGATGCACAAGATTGGTTAAAAACCCTAATTGGACAAGAATAAGCCTAGGGAGGACGAAAATGACCTAATTGATCATCCAATGACACAAGCACACCTATTGGATGCACAAGATTGGTTAAAAACCCTAATTTGACTAGAATAAGCCTAGGGTGGACGAAAATGACCTAATTGATCATCCATTGCCACAAACACACCTATTGGATGCACAAGATTAATTAAAAACCCTAATTGGACAAGAATAAGCGTAGGGAGAACGAAAATGACCTAAATGTTAATCCAATGACACAACTCAACTTATTGAATGCACAAGATTGGTTAAAAACCCTAATTGGACAAGAATAAGCCTAGGGAGGACGAAAATGACCTAATTGATCATCCAATGACACAAACACACCTATTGGATGCACAAGATTGGTTAAAAACCCTAATTGGACAAGAATATGCCTAGGGAGGACGAAAATGACCTAAATGTTAATCCAATGACACAACTCAACTTATTGGATACACAAAATTGGTTAAAAACCCTAATTGGACAAGAATAAGCCTAGGGAGGACGAAAATAACCTAATTGATCATCCAATGACACAAACACACCAATTGGATGCACAAGATTGGTTAAAAACCCTAATTGGACAAGAATATGCCTAGGGAGGACGAAAATGACCTAAATGTTAATCCAATAACACAAATGAACTTATTGGATGCACAAGATTGGTTAAAAACCCTAATTGGACAAGAATAAGCCAAGGGAGGACGAAAATGACCTAATTGATCATCTAATGACACAAACACACCTATTGGATGCACAAGATTGGATAAAAACCCTAATTGGACAAGAATAAGCCTAGGGAGGACGAAAATGACCTAAATGTTAATCCAATGACACAAATGAACTTATTGGATGAACAAGATTGGTTAAAAACCCTAATTGGACAAGAATAAGCCTAGGGAGGACGAAAATGACCTAATTGATCATCCAATGACACAAACACACCTATTGGATGCACAAGATTGGTTAAAAACCCTAATTGGACAAGAATATGCCTAGGGAGGAGGAAAATGACCTAAATATTAATTCAATGACACAAACAAAGTTATTGGATGCACAAGATTGGTTAAAAATCCTAATTGGACAAGAATAAGCCTAGGGAGGACGAAAATGACCTAATTGATCATTCAATGACACAAACACACCTATTGGATGCACAAGATTGGTTAAAAACCCTAATTGGACAAGAATATGCCTAGGGAGGAGGAAAATGACCTAAATATTAATTCAATGACACAAACAAAGTTATTGGATGCACAAGATTGGTTAAAAACCCTAATTGGACAAGAATAAGTATAGGGAGGACGAAAATGACCTAATCTATCATCCAATGACACAAACACACCTATTGGATGCACAAGATTGGTTAAAAACCCTAATTGGACAAGAATATGCCTAGGGAGGACGAAAATGACCTAAATATTAATTCAATGACACAAACTAACTTATTGGATGCACAAGATTGGTTAAAAACCCTAATTGGACAAGAATAAGCCTAGGGAGGACGAAAATGACCTAAATGTTAATCCAATGACACAAATGAACTTATTGGATGCACAAGATTGGTTAAAAACCATAATTGGACAAGAATAAGCCTAGGGAGGACGAAAATGACCTAATTGATCATCCAATGACACAAACACACCTATTGGATGCACAAGATTGGTTAAAAACCCAAATTGGACAAGAATATGCCTAGGGGGGACGAAAATGACCTAATTGATCATCCAATGACACAAATGAACTTATTGGATGTACAAGATTAGTTAAAAACCCAAATTGGACAAGAATAAGCGTTGGGAGGACGAAAATAACCTAATTGATCATCTAATGACACAAACACACCTATTGGATGCACAAGATTGGTTAAAAACCCTAATTGGACAAGAATAAGCCTAGGGAGGACGAAAATGACCTAAATGTTAATCCAATGACACAAATGAACTTATTGGATGCACAAGATTGGTTAAAAACCCTAATTGCATGTAAATAACCCTAGAGAGGACGAAAATGACCTAAATGTTAATTCAATGAAACAAATGAATTTATTGGATGCACAAGATTGGTTAAAAACCCTAATTGCACATAAATAAGGCTACGGGGGACGAAAATGACCTAAATGTTCATCCAATGACACAAATGAACTTTTTGGTTACAGAAGATTGGTTAAAAACCTTAATTGGACAAGAATAAGCCTAGGGATGACGAAAATGACCTAAATGTTAATCCAATGACACAAATGAATTTATTGGATGCACAAGATTGGTTAAAAACCCTAATTGCACAAAAATAACCCTAGAGAGGACGAAAATGACCTAAATGTTAATCCATTGACACAAATGAACTTATTGAATGCCCAAGATTGGTTAAAAACCCTAATTGCACATAAATAAGGCGACGAAGGACGAAAATGACCTAAATGTTCTTCCAATGACACAAATGAAATTTTTGGACGCAAAAGATTGGTTAAAAACCCTAATTGGACAAGAATAAGCCTAGGGAGGACGAAAATGACCTAAATGTTAATCCAATGACACAAATGAACTTTTTGGATGCACAAGATTGGTTTAAAACCCTAATTGCACATAAATAAGGCTTCGGAGGCCGAAAAAGACCTAAATGTTCATTCAACGACACAAATGAACTTTTTGGTTGCAGAAGATTGTTTAAAAACCCTAATTGGACAAGAATAAGCCTAGGGAGGACCAAAATGACCTAAATGTTAATCCAATGAAACAAATGAACTTATTGGATGCACAAGATTGGTTAAAAACCCTAATTGGACAAGAATAAGCCTAGGGAAGACGAAAATGACCTAAATGTTAATCCAATGACACAAATGAACTTATTGGATGCACAAGATTGGTTATAAACCCTAATTGCATGTAAATAACCCTAGAGAGGACGAAAATGACCTAAATGTTAATTCAATGAAACAAATGATTTTATTGGATGCACAAGATTGGTTAAAAACCCTAATTGCACATAAATAAGGCTACGGAGGACGAAAATGACCTAAATGTTCATCCAATGACACAAATGAACTTTTTGGTTACAGAAGATTGGTTAAAAACCTTAATTGGACAAGAATAAGCCTAGGGATGACGAAAATGACCTAAATGTTAATCCAATGACACAAATGAATTTATTGGATGCACAAGATTGGTTAAAAACCCTAATTGCACAAAAATAACCCTAGAGAGGACGAAAATGACCTAAATGTTAATCCATTGACACAAATGAACTTATTGAATGCCCAAGATTGGTTAAAAACCCTAATTGCACATAAATAAGGCGACGGAGGACGAAAATGACCTAAATGTTCTTCCAATGACACAAATGAACTTTTTGGACGCAAAAGATTGGTTAAAAACCCTAATTGGACAAGAATAAGCCTAGGGAGGACGAAAATGACCTAAATGTAAATTCAATGACAGAAATGGAGTTTTTGGATGCACAAGATTGGTTAAAAACCCTAATTGCACAAGAATAAGCCTAGGGAGGACGAAAATGACCTAAATGTTCATCCAATGACACAAATGAACTTTTTGGATGCACAAGATTGGTTAAAAACCCTAATTGCACAAGAATAAGGCTAGGGAGGACGAAAATGACCTAAATGTTAATCCAATGACACAAATGAACTTATTGGATGCACAAGATTGGTTAAAAACCCTAATTGCACATAAATAACCCTAGAGAGGACGAAAATGACCTAAATGTTAATCCAATGACACAAATAGAGTTTTTGGATGCACAAGATTGGTTAAAAACCCAACTTGCACATAAATAAGGCTTCGGAGGACGAAAATGACCTAAATGTTCATTCAACGACACTAATAAACTTTTTGGTTGCAGAAGATTGTTTAAAAACCCTAAATGGACAAGAATAAGCCTAGGGAAGACGAAAATGACCTAAATGTTAATCCAATGACACAAATGAACTTATTGGAAGCACAAGATTGGTTAAAAACCCTAATTGGACAAGAATAAGCCTAGGGAGGACGAAAATGATTTAAATGTTAATCCAATGACACAAATGAACTTATTGGATGCACAAGATTGGTTAAAAACCCTAATTGGACAAAAATAAGGCTACGGAGGACGAAAATGACCTAAATGTTCATCCAATGACACAAATGAACTTTTTAGTTGCAGAAGATTGGTTAAAAACCTTAATTGGACAAGAATAAGCCTAGGGATGACGAAAATGACCTAAATGTTAATCCAATGACTCAAATGAACTTATTGGATGCACAAGATTGGTTAAAAACCCTAATTGCACATAAATAACCCTAGAGAGGACGAAAATGACCTAAATGTTAATCCATTGACACAAATGAACTTATTGAATGCACAAGATTGGTTAAAAACCCTAATTGCACATAAATAAGGCGACGGAGGACGAAAATGACCTAAATGTTCTTCCAATGACACAAATGAAATTTTTGGATGCACAAGATTGGTTAAAAACCCTAATTGGACAAGAATAAGCCTAGGGAGGACGAATATGACCTAAATGTTAATCCAATGATACAAATGGAGTTTTCGGATGCACAAGATTGGTTAAAAACCCTAATTGCACAAGAATAAGCCTAGGGAGGACGAAAATGACCTAAATGTTCATCCAATGACATAATACCACCTATTAATTGCAGAAGATTGGTTAAAAACCCTAATTCGACAAGAATAACCCTAGGGAGGACGAAAATGACCTAATTGTTCATCTAATGACACAAATGAACTTTTTGGTTGCAGAAGATTGGTTAAAAACCCTAATTGGACAAGAATAAGCCTAGGGAGGACGAAAATGACCTATATGTTAATCCAATGACACAAATGAACATTTTGGATGCATAAGATTTGTTAAAAACCCTAACTGCACAAGAATAAGCCTAGGGAGGACGAAAATGACCTAAATGTTAATCCAATGACACAAATGAACTTTTTGGATGCACAAGATTGGTTTAAAACCCTAATTGCACAAGAATAAGGCTAGGGAGGATGAAAATGACCTAAATGTTCATCCAATGACACAAATGAACTTATTGGATGCACAAGATTGGTTAAAAACCCTAATTGCACATAAATAACCCTAGAGAGGACGAAAATGACCTAAATGTTAATCCAATGACACAAATGAACTTATTGGATGCACAAGATTGGTTAAAAACTCTAATTGCACAAGAATAAGCCTAGGGAGGATGAAAATGACCTAAATGTTCATCCAATGACATAAACACACCTATTGGATACAGAAGATTGGTTAAAAACCCTTATTGGACAAGAATAACCCTAGGGAGGACGAAAATGACCTAAATGTTAATCCAAAGACACAAATGAACTTTTGGGATGCACAAGATTGGTTAAAAACCCTAATTGCCCAAGAATAAGCCTAGGGAGGACGAAAATGACCAAAATGTTAATCCAAAGACACAAATGAACTTATTGGATGCACAAGATTGGTTAAAAACCCTACTTGCACATAAATAAGGCTTCGGAGGACGAAAATGACCTAAATGTTCATCCAACGACACAAATGAACTTTTTGGTTGCAGAAGATTGGTTAAAAACCTTAATTGGACAAGAATAAGCCTAGGGATGACGAAAATGACCTAAATGTTAATCCAATGACTCAAATGAACTTATTGGATGCACAATATTGGTTAAAAACCCTAATTGCACATAAATAACCCTAGAGAGGACGAAAATGACCTAAATGTTAATCCATTGACACAAACGAACTTATTGAATGCACAAGATTGGTTAAAAACCCTAATTGCCCAAGAATAAGCCTAGGGAGGACGAAAATGACCAAAATGTTAATCAAAAGACACAAATGAACTTTTTGGATGAAAAAGATTGGTTCAAAACCCTAATTGCACAAGAATAAGACTAGGGAGGACGAAAATGACCTAAATGTTAATCCAATGACACAAATGAACTTATTGGATGCACAAGATTGGTTAAAAACCCTAATTGCACATAAATAACCCTAGAGAGGACGAAAATGACCTAAATGTTAATCCAATGACACAAATGAACTTTTTGGATGCACAAGATTGGTTAAAAACCCTAATAGCACATAAATAAGGCTTCAGAGGACGAAAATGACCTAAATGTTCATCCAACGACACAAATGAACTTTTTGGTTGCAGAAGATTGTTTAAAAACCCTAATTGGACAAGAATAAGCCTAGGGACGACGAAAATGACCTTAATGTTAATCCAATGACACAAATGAACTTATTGGATGCACAAGATTGGTTAAAAACCCTAATTGCACATAAATAAGGCGACGGAGGACGAAAATG
This sequence comes from Cicer pinnatifidum, assembly GCA_037974775.1. NCBI lineage: Eukaryota > Viridiplantae > Streptophyta > Magnoliopsida > Fabales > Fabaceae > Cicer > Cicer pinnatifidum. The sequence continues at coordinate 23,602,328 of JBBPBR010000008.1, read as the reverse complement.
ACCTAAATGTTCTTCCAATGACACAAAGGAACTTTTTGGACGCAAAAGATTGGTTAAAAACCCTAATTGGACAAGAATAAGCCTAGGGAGGACGAAAATGACCTAAATGTTAATCCAATGACACAAATTGAGTTTTTGGATGCACAAGATTGGTTAAAAACCCTAATTGCACAAGAATAAGCCTAGGGAGGACGAAAATGACCTAAATGTTAATTCAATGAAACAAATGAACTTATTGGATGCACAAGATTGGTTAAAAACCCTAATTGCACATAAATAACCCTAGAGAGGACGAAAATGACCTAAATGTTAATTCAATGAAACAAATGAACTTATTGGATGCACAAGATTGGTTAAAAACCGTAATTGCACATAAATAAGGCTACATAGGACGAAAATGTCCTAAATGTTCATCCAATGACACAAATGAACTTTTTGGTCGCTGAAGATTGGCTAAAAACCCTAATTGGACAAGAATAAGCCTAGGGATGACGAAAATGACCTAAATGTTAATCCAATGACACAAATGAACTTATTGGATACACAAGATTGGTTAAAAACCCTAATTGCACAAGAATAAGCCAAGGGAGGATGAAAATGACCTAAATGTTCATCCAATGACATAAACACACCTATTGGATGCAGAAGATTGGTTAAAAACCCTTATTGGACAAGAATAACCCTAGGGAGGACGAAAATGACCAAAATGTTAATCCATAGACACAAATGAACTTTTTGGATGCAAAAGATTGGTTAAAAATCCTAATTGCCCGAGAATAAGCCTAGGGAGGACGAAAATGACCTAAATGTTAATCCAATGACACAAATGAACTTTTTGGATGCACAAGATTGGTTAAAAACCCTAATTGCACAAGAATAAGCCTAGGGAGGATGAAAATGACCTAAATGTTCATCCAATGACATAAACACACCTATTGGATGCAAAAGATTGTTTAAAAACCCTAATTGGACAAGAATAAGCCTAGGGAGGACGAAAATGACCTAAATGTTAATCCAATGACACAAATGAACTCATTGGATGCACAAGATTGGTTAAAAACACTAATTGCACATAAATAACCCTAGAGAGGACGAAAATGGCCTAAATGTTAATCCAATGACACAAATGAACTTTTTGGATGCACAAGATTGGTTTAAAACCCTAATTGCACATAAATAAGGCTTCGGAGGCCGAAAAAGACCTAAATGTTCATTCAACGACACAAATGAACTTTTTGGTTGCAGAAGATTGTTTAAAAACCCTAATTGGACAAGAATAAGCCTAGGGAGGACCAAAATGACCTAAATGTTAATCCAATGAAACAAATGAACTTATTGGATGCACAAGATTGGTTAAAAACCCTAATTGGACAAGAATAAGCCTAGGGAAGACGAAAATGACCTAAATGTTAATCCAATGACACAAATGAACTTATTGGATGCACAAGATTGGTTATAAACCCTAATTGCATGTAAATAACCCTAGAGAGGACGAAAATGACCTAAATGTTAATTCAATGAAACAAATGATTTTATTGGATGCACAAGATTGGTTAAAAACCCTAATTGCACATAAATAAGGCTACGGAGGACGAAAATGACCTAAATGTTCATCCAATGACACAAATGAACTTTTTGGTTACAGAAGATTGGTTAAAAACCTTAATTGGACAAGAATAAGCCTAGGGATGACGAAAATGACCTAAATGTTAATCCAATGACACAAATGAATTTATTGGATGCACAAGATTGGTTAAAAACCCTAATTGCACAAAAATAACCCTAGAGAGGACGAAAATGACCTAAATGTTAATCCATTGACACAAATGAACTTATTGAATGCCCAAGATTGGTTAAAAACCCTAATTGCACATAAATAAGGCGACGGAGGACGAAAATGACCTAAATGTTCTTCCAATGACACAAATGAACTTTTTGGACGCAAAAGATTGGTTAAAAACCCTAATTGCACATAAATAAGGCGACGGAGGACGAAAATGACCTAAATGTTCTTCCAATGACACAAATGAAATTTTTGGATGCACAAGATTGGTTAAAAACCCTAATTGGACAAGAATAAGCCTAGGGAGGACGAATATGACCTAAATGTTAATCCAATGATACAAATGGAGTTTTTGGATGCACAAGATTGGTTAAAAACCCTAATTGCACAAGAATAAGCCTAGGGAGGACGAAAATGACCTAAATGTTCATCCAATGACATAATACCACCTATTAATTGCAGAAGATTGGTTAAAAACCCTAATTCGACAAGAATAACCCTAGGGAGGACGAAAATGACCTAATTGTTCATCTAATGACACAAATGAACTTTTTGGTTGCAGAAGATTGGTTAAAAACCCTAATTGGACAAGAATAAGCCTAGGGAGGACGAAAATGACCTATATGTTAATCCAATGACACAAATGAACATTTTGGATGCATAAGATTTGTTAAAAACCCTAACTGCACAAGAATAAGCCTAGGGAGGACGAAAATGACCTAAATGTTAATCCAATGACACAAATGAACTTTTTGGATGCACAAGATTGGTTTAAAACCCTAATTGCACAAGAATAAGGCTAGGGAGGATGAAAATGACCTAAATGTTCATCCAATGACACAAATGAACTTATTGGATGCACAAGATTGGTTAAAAACCCTAATTGCACATAAATAACCCTAGAGAGGACGAAAATGACCTAAATGTTAATCCAATGACACAAATGAACTTATTGGATGCACAAGATTGGTTAAAAACTCTAATTGCACAAGAATAAGCCTAGGGAGGATGAAAATGACCTAAATGTTCATCCAATGACATAAACACACCTATTGGATACAGAAGATTGGTTAAAAACCCTTATTGGACAAGAATAACCCTAGGGAGGACGAAAATGACCTAAATGTTAATCCAAAGACACAAATGAACTTTTGGGATGCACAAGATTGGTTAAAAACCCTAATTGCCCAAGAATAAGCCTAGGGAGGACGAAAATGACCAAAATGTTAATCCAAAGACACAAATGAACTTATTGGATGCACAAGATTGGTTAAAAACCCTACTTGCACATAAATAAGGCTTCGGAGGACGAAAATGACCTAAATGTTCATCCAACGACACAAATGAACTTTTTGGTTGCAGAAGATTGGTTAAAAACCTTAATTGGACAAGAATAAGCCTAGGGATGACGAAAATGACCTAAATGTTAATCCAATGACTCAAATGAACTTATTGGATGCACAATATTGGTTAAAAACCCTAATTGCACATAAATAACCCTAGAGAGGACGAAAATGACCTAAATGTTAATCCATTGACACAAACGAACTTATTGAATGCACAAGATTGGTTAAAAACCCTAATTGCCCAAGAATAAGCCTAGGGAGGACGAAAATGACCAAAATGTTAATCCAAAGACACAAATGAACTTTTTGGATGAAAAAGATTGGTTCAAAACCCTAATTGCACAAGAATAAGACTAGGGAGGACGAAAATGACCTAAATGTTAATCCAATGACACAAATGAACTTATTGGATGCACAAGATTGGTTAAAAACCCTAATTGCACATAAATAACCCTAGAGAGGACGAAAATGACCTAAATGTCAATTCAAAGACACAAATGAACTTTTTGGATGCACAAGATTGGTTAAAAGCCCTAATTGCACAAGAATAAGCCTAGGGCGGACGAAAATGACCTAAATGCTAATCCAATGACACAAATGAACTTATTGGATGCACAAGATTGGTTAAAAACCCTAATTGCACATAAATAACCCTAGAGAGGACGAAAATGACCTAAATGTTAATCCAATGACACAAATGAACTTTTTGGATGCACAAGATTGGTTAAAAACCCTAATTGCACAAGAATAAGCCTAGGGAGGATGAAAATGACCTAAATGTTCATCCAATGACATAAACACACCTATTAGATGCAGAAGATTGGTTAAAAACCCTTATTGGACAAGAATAACCCTAGGGAGGACGAAAATGACCTAAATGTTAATCCAAAGACACAAATGAACTTTTGGGATGCACAAGATTGGTTAAAAACCCTAATTGCCCAAGAATAAGCCTAGGGAGGACGAAAATGACCAAAATGTTAATCCAAAGACACAAATGAACTTTTTGGATGCAAAAGATTGGTTCAAAACCCTAATTGCACAAGAATAAGACTAGGGAGGACGAAAATGACCTAAATGTTAATCCAATTACACAAATGAACTTATTGGATGCACAAGATTGGTTAAAAACCCTAATTGCACATAAATAACCCTAGAGAGGACGAAAATGACCTAAATGTTAATCCAATGACACAAATGAACTTTTTGGATGCATAAGATTTGTTAAAAACCCTAACTGCACAAGAATAAGCCTAGGGAGGACGAAAATGACCTAAATGTTAATCCAATGACACAAATGAACTTTTTGGATGCACAAGATTGGTTAAAAACCCTAATTGCACAAGAATAAGGCTAGGGAGGACGAAAATGACCTAAATGTTCATCCAATGACACAAATGAACTTATTGGATGCACAAGATTGGTTAAAAACCCTAATTGCACATAAATAACCCTAGAGAGGACGAAAATGACCTAAATGTTAATTCAATGAAACAAATGAACTTATTGGATGCACAAGATTGGTTAAAAACCGTAATTGCACATAAATAAGGCTACAGAGGACGAAAATGTCCTAAATGTTCATCCAATGACACAAATGAACTTTTTGGATGCAAAAGATTGGTTCAAAACCCAAATTGCACAAGAATAAGACTAGGGAGGACGAAAATGACCAAAATGTTAATCCAAAGACACAAATGAACTTTTTGGATGCAAAAGATTTGTTCAAAACCCTAATTGCACAAGAATAAGACTAGGGAGGACGAAAATGACCTAAATGTTAATCCAATGACACAAATGAACTTATTGGATGCACAAGATTGGTTAAAAACCCTAATTGCACATAAATAACCCTAGAGAGGACGAAAATGACCTAAATGTTAATCCAATGACACAAATGAACTTTTTGGATGCACAAGATTGGTTAAAAACCCTAATTGCACATAAATAAGGCTTCGGAGGACGAAAATGACCTAAATGTTAATCCAATGACACAAATGAACTTATTGGATGCTCAAGATTGGTTAAAAACCCTAATTGGACAAGAATAAGCCTAGGGAGGACGAAAATGACCTAAATGTTAATCCAATGACACAAATGAACTTATTGGATGCACAAGATTGGTTAAAAACCCTAATAGGACAAGAATAAGCCTAGGGAGGATGAAAATGACTTAAATGTTAATCCAATGACACAAATGAACTTATTGGATGCACAAGATTGGTTAAAAACCCTAATTGGACAAGAATAAGCCTAGGGAAGACGAAAATGACCTAAATGTTAATCCAATGACACAAATGAACTTATTGGATGCACAAGATTGGTTAAAAACCCTAATTGCACATGAATAACCCTAGAGAGGACGACAATGACCTAATTGTTAATCCAATGACACAAATGAACTTATTGGATGCACAAGATTGGTTAAAAACCCTAATTGCAAATAAATAAGTCTACGGAGGACGAAGATGACCTAAATGTTCATCCAATGACACAAATGAACTTTTTGGTTGCAGAAGATTGGTTAAAAACCCTAATTGGACAAGAATAAGCCTAGGGAGGACGAAAATGACCTAAATGTTAATCCAATGACACAAATGAACTTATTGGATGCACAAGATTGGTTAAAAACCCTAATTGGACAAGAATAAGACTAGGGAGGACGAAAATGACCTAAATGCTAATCCAATGACACAACTCAACTAATTGGATGCACAAGATTGGTTAAAAACCCTAATTGGACAAGAATAAGCCTAGGGAGGACGAAAATGACCTAATTGATCATCCAATGACACAAACACACCTATTGGATGCACAAGATTGGTTAAAAACCCTAATTGGACAAGAATATGCCTAGGGAGGACGAAAATGACCTAAATATTAATTCAATGACACAACTAAACTTATTGGATGCACAAGATTGGTTAAAAACCCTAATTGGACAAGAATAAGCCTAGGGAGGACGAAAATGACCTAATTGATCATCCAATGACACAAACACACCTATTGGATGCACAAGATTGGTTAAAAACCCTAGTTGGATAAGAATATGCCTAGGGAGGACGAAAATGACCTAATTGATCATCCAATGACACAAATGAACTTATTGGATGCAGAAGATTGGTTAAAAACCCTAATTGGACAAGAATAAGCCTAGGGAGGACGAAAATGACCTAATTGATCATCCAATGACACAAACACACCTATTGGATGCACAAGATTGGTTAAAAACCCTAATTGGACAAGAATATGCCTAGGGAGGACGAAAATGACCTAAATATTAATTCAATGACACAAACAAACTTATCGGATACCCTAATTGGACAAGAATAAGCCTAGGGAGGACGAAAATGACCTAATTGATCATCCAATGACACAAACACACCTATTGGATGCACAAGATTGGTTAAAAACCCTAATTGGACAAGAATATGCCTAGGGAGGACGAAAATGACCTAAATATTAATTCAATGACACAAACAAACTTATTGGATGCTCAAGATTGGTTAAAAACCCTAATTGGACAAGAATAAGCCTTTGGAGGACGAAAATGACCTAATTGATTATCCAATGACTCAAACGCACCTATTGGAAGCACAAGATTGGTTAAAAACCATAATTGGACAAGAATATGCCTAGGGAGGACGAAAATGACCTAAATGTAAATTCAATGACACAAATGAACTTATTGGATGCACAAGATTGGTTAAAAACCCTAATTGGACAAGAATAAGCCTAGGGAGGACGAAAATGACCTAAATGTTAATCCAATGACACAACTCAACTTATTGGATGCACAAGATTGGTTAAAAACCCTAATTGGACAAGAATACGCCTACGAAGGACGAAAATGACCTAATTGATCATCCAATGACACAAACACACCTATTGGATGCACAAGATTGGTTAAAAACCCTAATTGGACAAGAATATGCCTAGGGAGGACGAAAATGACCTAAATATTAATTCAATGACACAAACAAACTTATTGGATGCACAAGACTGGTTAAAAATCCTAATTGGACAAGAATAAGCCTATGGAGGACGAAAATGACCTAATTGATCATCCAATGACACAAACACACCTATTGGATGCACAAGATTGGTTAAAAACCCTAATTGGACAAGAATAAGCCTAGGGAAGACGAAAATGACCTAAATGTTAATCCAATGACACAAATGAACTTATTGGATGCACAAGATTGGTTAAAAACCCTAATTGGACAAGAATAAGCCTAGGGAGGACGAAAATGATTTAAATGTTAATCCAATGACACAAATGAACTTATTGGATGCACAAGATTGGTTAAAAACCCTAATTGGACAAAAATAAGGCTACGGAGGACGAAAATGACCTAAATGTTCATCCAATGACACAAATGAACTTTTTAGTTGCAGAAGATTGGTTAAAAACCTTAATTGGACAAGAATAAGCCTAGGGATGACGAAAATGACCTAAATGTTAATCCAATGACTCAAATGAACTTATTGGATGCACAAGATTGGTTAAAAACCCTAATTGCACATAAATAACCCTAGAGAGGACGAAAATGACCTAAATGTTAATCCATTGACACAAATGAACTTATTGAATGCACAAGATTGGTTAAAAACCCTAATTGCACATAAATAAGGCGACGGAGGACGAAAATGACCTAAATGTTCTTCCAATGACACAAATGAAATTTTTGGATGCACAAGATTGGTTAAAAACCCTAATTGGACAAGAATAAGCCTAGGGAGGACGAATATGACCTAAATGTTAATCCAATGATACAAATGGAGTTTTCGGATGCACAAGATTGGTTAAAAACCCTAATTGCACAAGAATAAGCCTAGGGAGGACGAAAATGACCTAAATGTTCATCCAATGACATAATACCACCTATTAATTGCAGAAGATTGGTTAAAAACCCTAATTCGACAAGAATAACCCTAGGGAGGACGAAAATGACCTAATTGTTCATCTAATGACACAAATGAACTTTTTGGTTGCAGAAGATTGGTTAAAAACCCTAATTGGACAAGAATAAGCCTAGGGAGGACGAAAATGACCTATATGTTAATCCAATGACACAAATGAACATTTTGGATGCATAAGATTTGTTAAAAACCCTAACTGCACAAGAATAAGCCTAGGGAGGACGAAAATGACCTAAATGTTAATCCAATGACACAAATGAACTTTTTGGATGCACAAGATTGGTTTAAAACCCTAATTGCACAAGAATAAGGCTAGGGAGGATGAAAATGACCTAAATGTTCATCCAATGACACAAATGAACTTATTGGATGCACAAGATTGGTTAAAAACCCTAATTGCACATAAATAACCCTAGAGAGGACGAAAATGACCTAAATGTTAATCCAATGACACAAATGAACTTATTGGATGCACAAGATTGGTTAAAAACCCTAATTGCACAAGAATAAGCCTAGGGAGGATGAAAATGACCTAAATGTTAATCCGATGACACAAATAAACTTATTGGATACTCAAGATTGGTTAAAAACCCTAATTGGACAAGAATAAGCCTAGGGAGGACGAAAATGACCTAAATGTTAATCCAATGACACAAATGAACTTATTGGATGCACAAGATTGGTTAAAAACCCTAATTGCACATAAATAAGGCGACGGAGGACGAAAATGACCTAAATGTTCTTCCAATGACACAAAGGAACTTTTTGGACGCAAAGGATTGGTTAAAAACCCTAATTGGACAAGAATAAGCCTAGGGAGGACGAAAATGACCTAAATGTTAATCCAATGACACAAATTGAGTTTTTGGATGCACAAGATTGGTTAAAAACCCTAATTGCACAAGAATAAGCCTAGGGAGGACGAAAATGACCTAAATGTTCATCCAATGACACAAATGAACTTTTTGGATGCACAAGATTGGTTAAAAACCCTAATTGCACAAGAATAAGGCTAGGGAGGACGAAAATGACCTAAATGTTAATCCAATGACACAAATGAACTTATTGGATGCACAAGATTGGTTAAAAACCCTAATTGCACATAAATAACCCTAGAGAGGACGAAAATGACCTAAATGTTAATTCAATGAAACAAATGAACTTATTGGATGCACAAGATTGGTTAAAAACCGTAATTGCACATAAATAAGGCTACATAGGACGAAAATGTCCTAAATGTTCATCCAATGACACAAATGAACTTTTTGGTCGCTGAAGATTGGCTAAAAACCCTAATTGGACAAGAATAAGCCTAGGGATGACGAAAATGACCTAAATGTTAATCCAATGACACAAATGAACTTATTGGATACACAAGATTGGTTAAAAACCCTAATTGCACAAGAATAAGCCAAGGGAGGATGAAAATGACCTAAATGTTCATCCAATGACATAAACACACCTATTGGATGCAGAAGATTGGTTAAAAACCCTTATTGGACAAGAATAACCCTAGGGAGGACGAAAATGACCAAAATGTTAATCCATAGACACAAATGAACTTTTTGGATGCAAAAGATTGGTTAAAAATCCTAATTGCCCGAGAATAAGCCTAGGGAGGACGAAAATGACCTAAATGTTAATCCAATGACACAAATGAACTTTTTGGATGCACAAGATTGGTTAAAAACCCTAATTGCACAAGAATAAGCCTAGGGAGGATGAAAATGACCTAAATGTTCATCCAATGACATAAACACACCTATTGGATGCAAAAGATTGTTTAAAAACCCTAATTGGACAAGAATAAGCCTAGGGAGGACGAAAATGACCTAAATGTTAATCCAATGACACAAATGAACTCATTGGATGCACAAGATTGGTTAAAAACACTAATTGCACATAAATAACCCTAGAGAGGACGAAAATGGCCTAAATGTTAATCCAATGACACAAATGAACTTTTTGGATGCACAAGATTGGTTTAAAACCCTAATTGCACATAAATAAGGCTTCGGAGGCCGAAAAAGACCTAAATGTTCATTCAACGACACAAATGAACTTTTTGGTTGCAGAAGATTGTTTAAAAACCCTAATTGGACAAGAATAAGCCTAGGGAGGACAAAAATGACCTAAATGTTAATCCAATGAAACAAATGAACTTATTGGATGCACAAGATTGGTTAAAAACCCTAATTGGACAAGAATAAGCCTAGGGAAGACGAAAATGACCTAAATGTTAATCCAATGACACAAATGAACTTATTGGATGCACAAGATTGGTTATAAACCCTAATTGCATGTAAATAACCCTAGAGAGGACGAAAATGACCTAAATGTTAATTCAATGAAACAAATGAATTTATTGGATGCACAAGATTGGTTAAAAACCCTAATTGCACATAAATAAGGCTACGGGGGACGAAAATGACCTAAATGTTCATCCAATGACACAAATGAACTTTTTGGTTACAGAAGATTGGTTAAAAACCTTAATTGGACAAGAATAAGCCTAGGGATGACGAAAATGACCTAAATGTTAATCCAATGACACAAATGAATTTATTGGATGCACAAGATTGGTTAAAAACCCTAATTGCACAAAAATAACCCTAGAGAGGACGAAAATGACCTAAATGTTAATCCATTGACACAAATGAACTTATTGAATGCCCAAGATTGGTTAAAAACCCTAATTGCACATAAATAAGGCGACGGAGGACGAAAATGACCTAAATGTTCTTCCAATGACACAAATGAACTTTTTGGACGCAAAAGATTGGTTAAAAACCCTAATTGCACATAAATAAGGCGACGGAGGACGAAAATGACCTAAATGTTCTTCCAATGACACAAATGAAATTTTTGGATGCACAAGATTGGTTAAAAACCCTAATTGGACAAGAATAAGCCTAGGGAGGACGAATATGACCTAAATGTTAATCCAATGATACAAATGGAGTTTTTGGATGCACAAGATTGGTTAAAAACCCTAATTGCACAAGAATAAGCCTAGGGAGGACGAAAATGACCTAAATGTTCATCCAATGACATAATACCACCTATTAATTGCAGAAGATTGGTTAAAAACCCTAATTCGACAAGAATAACCCTAGGGAGGACGAAAATGACCTAATTGTTCATCTAATGACACAAATGAACTTTTTGGTTGCAGAAGATTGGTTAAAAACCCTAATTGGACAAGAATAAGCCTAGGGAGGACGAAAATGACCTATATGTTAATCCAATGACACAAATGAACATTTTGGATGCATAAGATTTGTTAAAAACCCTAACTGCACAAGAATAAGCCTAGGGAGGACGAAAATGACCTAAATGTTAATCCAATGACACAAATGAACTTTTTGGATGCACAAGATTGGTTTAAAACCCTAATTGCACAAGAATAAGGCTAGGGAGGATGAAAATGACCTAAATGTTCATCCAATGACACAAATGAACTTATTGGATGCACAAGATTGGTTAAAAACCCTAATTGCACATAAATAACCCTAGAGAGGACGAAAATGACCTAAATGTTAATCCAATGACACAAATGAACTTATTGGATGCACAAGATTGGTTAAAAACTCTAATTGCACAAGAATAAGCCTAGGGAGGATGAAAATGACCTAAATGTTCATCCAATGACATAAACACACCTATTGGATACAGAAGATTGGTTAAAAACCCTTATTGGACAAGAATAACCCTAGGGAGGACGAAAATGACCTAAATGTTAATCCAAAGACACAAATGAACTTTTGGGATGCACAAGATTGGTTAAAAACCCTAATTGCCCAAGAATAAGCCTAGGGAGGACGAAAATGACCAAAATGTTAATCCAAAGACACAAATGAACTTATTGGATGCACAAGATTGGTTAAAAACCCTACTTGCACATAAATAAGGCTTCGGAGGACGAAAATGACCTAAATGTTCATCCAACGACACAAATGAACTTTTTGGTTGCAGAAGATTGGTTAAAAACCTTAATTGGACAAGAATAAGCCTAGGGATGACGAAAATGACCTAAATGTTAATCCAATGACTCAAATGAACTTATTGGATGCACAATATTGGTTAAAAACCCTAATTGCACATAAATAACCCTAGAGAGGACGAAAATGACCTAAATGTTAATCCATTGACACAAACGAACTTATTGAATGCACAAGATTGGTTAAAAACCCTAATTGCCCAAGAATAAGCCTAGGGAGGACGAAAATGACCAAAATGTTAATCCAAAGACACAAATGAACTTTTTGGATGAAAAAGATTGGTTCAAAACCCTAATTGCACAAGAATAAGACTAGGGAGGACGAAAATGACCTAAATGTTAATCCAATGACACAAATGAACTTATTGGATGCACAAGATTGGTTAAAAACCCTAATTGCACATAAATAACCCTAGAGAGGACGAAAATGACCTAAATGTCAATTCAAAGACACAAATGAACTTTTTGGATGCACAAGATTGGTTAAAAGCCCTAATTGCACAAGAATAAGCCTAGGGAGGACGAAAATGACCTAAATGTTAATCCAAAGACACAAATGAACTTTTTGGATGCACATGATTGGTTAAAAACCCTAATTGGACAAGAGTAAGTCTAGGGAGGACGAAAATGGCCTAAATGTTAATCCAATGACACAAATGAACTTATTGGATGCACAAGATTGGTTAAAAACCCTAATTGCACAAGAATAAGCCTAGGGAGGACGAAAATGACCTAAATGTTAATCCAATGACACAAATGAACTTTTTGGATGCACAAGATTGGTTAAAAACCCTAATTGCACAAGAATAAGCCTAGGGAGGATGAAAATGACCTAAATGTTCATCCAATGACATAAACACACCTATTGGATGCAGAAGATTGGTTAAAAACCCTAATTGGACAAGAATAACCCTAGGGAGGACGAAAATGACCTAAATGTTAATCCAAAGACACGAATGAACTTTTTGGATGCACAAGATTGGTTCAAAACCCTAATTGCACAAGAATAAGCCTAGGGAGGACGAAAATGACCTAAATGTTAATCCAATGACACAAATGAACTTATTGGATGCACAAGATTGGTTAAAAACCCTAATTGCACAAGAATAAGCCTAGGGAGGACGAAAATGACCTAAATGTTAATCAAATGACACAAATGAACTTATTGGATGCACAAGATTGGTTAAAAACCCTAATTGCACATAAATAACCCTAGAGAGGACGAAAATGACCTAAATGTTAATCCAATGACACAAATGAACTTATTGGATGCACAAGATTGGTTAAAAACCCTAATTGCACAAGAATAAGCCTAGGGAGGATGAAAATGACCTAAATGTTAATCCGATGACACAAATAAACTTATTGGATACTCAAGATTGGTTAAAAACCCTAATTGGACAAGAATAAGCCTAGGGAGGACGAAAATGACCTAAATGTTAATCCAATGACACAAATGAACTTATTGGATGCACAAGATTGGTTAAAAACCCTAATTGCACATAAATAAGGCGACGGAGGACGAAAATGACCTAAATGTTCTTCCAATGACACAAAGGAACTTTTTGGACGCAAAGGATTGGTTAAAAACCCTAATTGGACAAGAATAAGCCTAGGGAGGACGAAAATGACCTAAATGTTAATCCAATGACACAAATTGAGTTTTTGGATGCACAAGATTGGTTAAAAACCCTAATTGCACAAGAATAAGCCTAGGGAGGACGAAAATGACCTAAATGTTCATCCAATGACACAAATGAACTTTTTGGATGCACAAGATTGGTTAAAAACCCTAATTGCACAAGAATAAGGCTAGGGAGGACGAAAATGACCTAAATGTTAATCCAATGACATAAATGAACTTATTGGATGCACAAGATTGGTTAAAAACCCTAATTGCACATAAATAACCCTAGAGAGGACGAAAATGACCTAAATGTTAATCCAATGACACAAATGGAGTTTTTGGATGCACAAGATTGGTTAAAAACCCTACTTGCACATAAATAAGGCTTCGGAGGACGAAAATGACCTAAATGTTCATCCAACGACACAAATGAACTTTTTGGTTGCAGAAGATTGTTTAAAAACCCTAATTAAACATGAATAAGCCTAGGGAGGACGAAAATGACCTAAATGTTAATCCAATGACACAAATGAACTTATTGGATGCACAAGATTGGTTAAAAACCCTAATTGGACAAGAATAAGCCTAGGGAGGACGAAAATGACTTAAAGGTTAATCCAATGACACAAATGAACTTATTGGATGCACAAGATTGGTTAAAAACCCTAATTGGACAAGAATAAGCCTAGGGAGGACGAAAATGACCTAAATGTTAATCCAATGACACAAATGAACTTATTGGATGCACAAGATTGGTTAAAAACCCTAATTGCATGTAAATAACCCTAGAGAGGACGAAAATGACCTAAATGTTAATTCAATGAAACAAATGAATTTATTGGATGCACAAGATTGGTTAAAAACCCTAATTGCACATAAATAAGGCTACGGGGGACGAAAATGACCTAAATGTTCATCCAATGACACAAATGAACTTTTTGGTTACAGAAGATTGGTTAAAAACCTTAATTGGACAAGAATAAGCCTAGGGATGACGAAAATGACCTAAATGTTAATCCAATGACACAAATGAATTTATTGGATGCACAAGATTGGTTAAAAACCCTAATTGCACAAAAATAACCCTAGAGAGGACGAAAATGACCTAAATGTTAATCCATTGACACAAATGAACTTATTGAATGCCCAAGATTGGTTAAAAACCCTAATTGCACATAAATAAGGCGACGAAGGACGAAAATGACCTAAATGTTCTTCCAATGACACAAATGAAATTTTTGGACGCAAAAGATTGGTTAAAAACCCTAATTGGACAAGAATAAGCCTAGGGAGGACGAAAATGACCTAAATGTTAATCCAATGACACAAATGAACTTTTTGGATGCACAAGATTGGTTTAAAACCCTAATTGCACATAAATAAGGCTTCGGAGGCCGAAAAAGACCTAAATGTTCATTCAACGACACAAATGAACTTTTTGGTTGCAGAAGATTGTTTAAAAACCCTAATTGGACAAGAATAAGCCTAGGGAGGACCAAAATGACCTAAATGTTAATCCAATGAAACAAATGAACTTATTGGATGCACAAGATTGGTTAAAAACCCTAATTGGACAAGAATAAGCCTAGGGAAGACGAAAATGACCTAAATGTTAATCCAATGACACAAATGAACTTATTGGATGCACAAGATTGGTTATAAACCCTAATTGCATGTAAATAACCCTAGAGAGGACGAAAATGACCTAAATGTTAATTCAATGAAACAAATGATTTTATTGGATGCACAAGATTGGTTAAAAACCCTAATTGCACATAAATAAGGCTACGGAGGACGAAAATGACCTAAATGTTCATCCAATGACACAAATGAACTTTTTGGTTACAGAAGATTGGTTAAAAACCTTAATTGGACAAGAATAAGCCTAGGGATGACGAAAATGACCTAAATGTTAATCCAATGACACAAATGAATTTATTGGATGCACAAGATTGGTTAAAAACCCTAATTGCACAAAAATAACCCTAGAGAGGACGAAAATGACCTAAATGTTAATCCATTGACACAAATGAACTTATTGAATGCCCAAGATTGGTTAAAAACCCTAATTGCACATAAATAAGGCGACGGAGGACGAAAATGACCTAAATGTTCTTCCAATGACACAAATGAACTTTTTGGACGCAAAAGATTGGTTAAAAACCTTAATTGGACAAGAATAAGCCTAGGGAGGACGAAAATGACCTAAATGTTAATCCAATGACACAAATGAACTTTTTGGATGCACAAGATTGGTTTAAAACCCTAATTGCACATAAATAAGGCTTCGGAGGCCGAAAAAGACCTAAATGTTCATTCAACGACACAAATGAACTTTTTGGTTGCAGAAGATTGTTTAAAAACCCTAATTGGACAAGAATAAGCCTAGGGAGGACCAAAATGACCTAAATGTTAATCCAATGAAACAAATGAACTTATTGGATGCACAAGATTGGTTAAAAACCCTAATTGGACAAGAATAAGCCTAGGGAAGACGAAAATGACCTAAATGTTAATCCAATGACACAAATGAACTTATTGGATGCACAAGATTGGTTATAAACCCTAATTGCATGTAAATAACCCTAGAGAGGACGAAAATGACCTAAATGTTAATTCAATGAAACAAATGATTTTATTGGATGCACAAGATTGGTTAAAAACCCTAATTGCACATAAATAAGGCTACGGAGGACGAAAATGACCTAAATGTTCATCCAATGACACAAATGAACTTTTTGGTTACAGAAGATTGGTTAAAAACCTTAATTGGACAAGAATAAGCCTAGGGATGACGAAAATGACCTAAATGTTAATCCAATGACACAAATGAATTTATTGGATGCACAAGATTGGTTAAAAACCCTAATTGCACAAAAATAACCCTAGAGAGGACGAAAATGACCTAAATGTTAATCCATTGACACAAATGAACTTATTGAATGCCCAAGATTGGTTAAAAACCCTAATTGCACATAAATAAGGCGACGGAGGACGAAAATGACCTAAATGTTCTTCCAATGACACAAATGAACTTTTTGGACGCAAAAGATTGGTTAAAAACCCTAATTGGACAAGAATAAGCCTAGGGAGGACGAAAATGACCTAAATGTAAATTCAATGACAGAAATGGAGTTTTTGGATGCACAAGATTGGTTAAAAACCCTAATTGCACAAGAATAAGCCTAGGGAGGACGAAAATGACCTAAATGTTCATCCAATGACACAAATGAACTTTTTGGATGCACAAGATTGGTTAAAAACCCTAATTGCACAAGAATAAGGCTAGGGAGGACGAAAATGACCTAAATGTTAATCCAATGACACAAATGAACTTATTGGATGCACAAGATTGGTTAAAAACCCTAATTGCACATAAATAACCCTAGAGAGGACGAAAATGACCTAAATGTTAATCCAATGACACAAATAGAGTTTTTGGATGCACAAGATTGGTTAAAAACCCAACTTGCACATAAATAAGGCTTCGGAGGACGAAAATGACCTAAATGTTCATTCAACGACACTAATAAACTTTTTGGTTGCAGAAGATTGTTTAAAAACCCTAAATGGACAAGAATAAGCCTAGGGAAGACGAAAATGACCTAAATGTTAATCCAATGACACAAATGAACTTATTGGAAGCACAAGATTGGTTAAAAACCCTAATTGGACAAGAATAAGCCTAGGGAGGACGAAAATGATTTAAATGTTAATCCAATGACACAAATGAACTTATTGGATGCACAAGATTGGTTAAAAACCCTAATTGGACAAAAATAAGGCTACGGAGGACGAAAATGACCTAAATGTTCATCCAATGACACAAATGAACTTTTTAGTTGCAGAAGATTGGTTAAAAACCTTAATTGGACAAGAATAAGCCTAGGGATGACGAAAATGACCTAAATGTTAATCCAATGACTCAAATGAACTTATTGGATGCACAAGATTGGTTAAAAACCCTAATTGCACATAAATAACCCTAGAGAGGACGAAAATGACCTAAATGTTAATCCATTGACACAAATGAACTTATTGAATGCACAAGATTGGTTAAAAACCCTAATTGCACATAAATAAGGCGACGGAGGACGAAAATGACCTAAATGTTCTTCCAATGACACAAATGAAATTTTTGGATGCACAAGATTGGTTAAAAACCCTAATTGGACAAGAATAAGCCTAGGGAGGACGAATATGACCTAAATGTTAATCCAATGATACAAATGGAGTTTTCGGATGCACAAGATTGGTTAAAAACCCTAATTGCACAAGAATAAGCCTAGGGAGGACGAAAATGACCTAAATGTTCATCCAATGACATAATACCACCTATTAATTGCAGAAGATTGGTTAAAAACCCTAATTCGACAAGAATAACCCTAGGGAGGACGAAAATGACCTAATTGTTCATCTAATGACACAAATGAACTTTTTGGTTGCAGAAGATTGGTTAAAAACCCTAATTGGACAAGAATAAGCCTAGGGAGGACGAAAATGACCTATATGTTAATCCAATGACACAAATGAACATTTTGGATGCATAAGATTTGTTAAAAACCCTAACTGCACAAGAATAAGCCTAGGGAGGACGAAAATGACCTAAATGTTAATCCAATGACACAAATGAACTTTTTGGATGCACAAGATTGGTTTAAAACCCTAATTGCACAAGAATAAGGCTAGGGAGGATGAAAATGACCTAAATGTTCATCCAATGACACAAATGAACTTATTGGATGCACAAGATTGGTTAAAAACCCTAATTGCACATAAATAACCCTAGAGAGGACGAAAATGACCTAAATGTTAATCCAATGACACAAATGAACTTATTGGATGCACAAGATTGGTTAAAAACCCTAATTGCACAAAAATAAGCCTAGGGAGGACGAAAATGACCTAAATGTTAATCCAATGACACAAATGAACTTTTTGGATGCACAAGATTGGTTAAAAACCCTAATTGCACAAGAATAAGCCTAGGGAGGACGAAAATGACCTAAATGTTCATCCAATGACATAAACACACCTATTAATTGCAGAAGATTGGTTAAAAACCCTAATTGGACAAGAATAACCCTAGCGAGGACGAAAATGACCTAATTGTTCATCCAATGACACAAATGAACTTTTTGGTTGCAGAAGATTGGTTAAAAACCCTAATCGGACAAGAATAAGCCTAGGGAGGACGAAAATTATCTATATGTTAATCCAATGACACAAATGAACTTTTTGGATGCATAAGATTTGTTAAAAACCCTAACTGCACAAGAATAAGCATAGGGAGGACGAAAATGACCTAAATGTTAATCCAATGACACAAATGAACTTTTTGGATGCACAAGATTGGTTAAAAACCCTAATTGCACAAGAATAAGGCTAGGGAGGACGAAAATGACCTAAATGTTCATCCAATGACACAAATGAACTTATTGGATGCACAAGATTGGTTTAAAACCGTAATTGCACATAAATAAGGCTACAAAGGACGAAAATGACCTAAATGATCATCCAATGACACAAATGAACTTTTTGGTCGCAGAAGATTGGCTAAAAACCCTAATTGGACAAGAATAAGCCTAAGGATGACGAAAATGACCTAAATGTTAATCCAATGACACAAATGAACTTATTGGATGCACAAGATTGGTTAAAAACTATAATTGCACAAGAATAAGCCTAGGGAGGATGAAAATGACCTAAATGTTCATCCAACGACATAAACACACCTATTGGATGCAGAAGATTGGTTAAAAACCCTTATTGGACAAGAATAACCCTAGGGAGGACGAAAATGACCTAAATGTTAATCCAAAGACACAAATGAACTTTTTGTATGCACAAGATTGGTTGAAAAACCCTAATTGCCCAAGAATAAGCCTAGGGAGGACGTAAATGACCTAAATGTTAATCCAATGACACAAATGAACTTTTTGGATGCACAAGATTGGTTAAAAACCCTAATTGCACAACAATAAGACTAGTGAGGACGAAAATGACCTAAATGTTAATCCAATGACACAAATGAACTTATTGGATGCACAAGATTGGTTAAACCCTAATTGCCCAAGAATAAGCCTAGGGAGGACAAAAATGACCTAAATGTTAATCCAATGACACAAATGAACTTTTTGGATGCACAAGATTGGTTAAAAACCCTAATTGCACAAGAATAAGCCTAGGGAGGATGAAAATGACCTAAATGTTCATCCAATGACATAAACACACCTATTAGATGCAGAAGATTGGTTAAAAACCCTTATTGGACAAGAATAACCCTAGGGAGGACGAAAATGACCTAAATGTTAATCCAAAGCCACAAATGAACTTTTGGGATGCACAAGATTGGTTAAAAACCCTAATTGCCCAAGAATAAGCCTAGGGAGGACGAAAATGACAAAAATGTTAATCCAAAGACACAAATGAACTTTTTGGATGCAAAAGATTGGTTCAAAACCCTAATTGCACAAGAATAAGACTAGGGAGGACGAAAATGACCTAAATGTTAATCCAATGACACAAATGAACTTATTGGATGCACAAGATTGGTTAAAAACCCTAATTGCACATAAATAACCCTAGAGAGGACGAAAATGACCTAAATGTTAATCCAATGACACAAATGAACTTTTTGGATGCACAAGATTGGTTAAAAACCCTAATTGCACATAATTAATGCTTCGGAGGACGAAAATGACCTAAATGTTCATCCAACGAAACAAATGAACTTTTTGGTTGCAGAAGATTGTTTAAAAACCCTAATTGGACAAGAATAAGCCTAAGGAGGACGAAGATGACCTAAATGTTAATCCAATGTCACAAATGAACTTATTGGATGCACAAGATTGGTTAAAAACCCTAATTGGACAAGAATAAGCCTAGGGAGGACGAAAATGACTTAAATGTTAATCCAATGACACAAATGAACTTATTGGATGCACAAGATTGGTTAAAAACCCTAATTGGACAAGAATAAGCCTAGGGAGGACGAAAATGACCTAAATGTTAATCCAATGACACAAATGAACTTATTGGATGCACAAGATTGGTTAAAAACCCTAATTGCATGTAAATAACCCTAGAGAGGACGAAAATGACCTAAATGTTAATTCATTGAAACAAATGAATTTATTGGATGCACAAGATTGGTTAAAAACCCTAATTGCACATAAATAAGGCTACGGAGGACGAAAATGACCTAAATGTTCATCCAATGACACAAATGAACTTTTTAGTTGCAGAAGATTGGTTAAAAACCTTAATTGGACAAGAATAAGCCTAGGGATGACGAAAATGACCTAAATGTTAATCCAATGACTCAAATGAACTTATTGGATGCACAAGATTGGTTAAAAACCCTAATTGCACATAAATAACCCTAGAGAGGACGAAAATGACCTAAATGTTAATCCAATGACACAAATGAACTTATTGGATGCACAAGATTGGTTAAAAACCCTAATTGCCCATATATAACCCTATGGAGGACGAAAATGACCTAAATGTTAATCCAATGACACAAATGAACTTATTGGATGCACAAGATTGGTTAAAAACCCTAATTGCCCATATATAACCCTAGGGAGGACGAAAATGACCTAAATGTTAATCCAATGACACAAATGAACTTATTGGATGCACAAGATTGGTTAAAAAACCTAATTGCACATAAATAAGCCTAGGGAGGAAGAAAATGACCTAAATGCTAATCCAATGACACAAATGAACTTATTGGATGCACAAGATTGGTTAAAAACCCTAATTGCACATAAATAACCCTAGAGAGGACGAAAATGACCTAAATGTTAATCCAATGACACAAATGAACTTATTGGATGCACAAGATTGGTTAAAAACCCTAATTGCCCATATATAACCCTATGGAGGACGAAAATGACCTAAATGTTAATCCAATGACACAAATGAACTTATTGGATGCACAAGATTGGTTAAAAACCCTAATTGCCCATTTATAACCCTAGGGAGGACGAAAATGACCTAAAGGTTAATCCAATGACACAAATGAACTTATTGGATGCACAAGATTGGTTAAAAAACCTAATTGCACATAAATAAGCCTAGGGAGGAAGAAAATGACCTAAATGCTAATCCAATGACACAAATGAACTTATTGGATGCACAAGATTGGTTAAAAACCCTAATTGCACATAAATAACCCTAGAGAGGACGAAAATGACCTAAATGTTAATCCAATGACACAAATGAACTTATTGGATGCACAAGATTGGTTAAAAACTCTAATTGCACAAGAATAAGCCTAGGGAGGATGAAAATGACCTAAATGTTCATCCAATGACATAAACACACCTATTGGATACAGAAGATTGGTTAAAAACCCTTATTGGACAAGAATAACCCTAGGGAGGACGAAAATGACCTAAATGTTAATCCAAAGACACAAATGAACTTTTGGGATGCACAAGATTGGTTAAAAACCCTAATTGCCCAAGAATAAGCCTAGGGAGGACGAAAATGACCAAAATGTTAATCCAAAGACACAAATGAACTTATTGGATGCACAAGATTGGTTAAAAACCCTACTTGCACATAAATAAGGCTTCGGAGGACGAAAATGACCTAAATGTTCATCCAACGACACAAATGAACTTTTTGGTTGCAGAAGATTGGTTAAAAACCTTAATTGGACAAGAATAAGCCTAGGGATGACGAAAATGACCTAAATGTTAATCCAATGACTCAAATGAACTTATTGGATGCACAATATTGGTTAAAAACCCTAATTGCACATAAATAACCCTAGAGAGGACGAAAATGACCTAAATGTTAATCCATTGACACAAACGAACTTATTGAATGCACAAGATTGGTTAAAAACCCTAATTGCCCAAGAATAAGCCTAGGGAGGACGAAAATGACCAAAATGTTAATCCAAAGACACAAATGAACTTTTTGGATGAAAAAGATTGGTTCAAAACCCTAATTGCACAAGAATAAGACTAGGGAGGACGAAAATGACCTAAATGTTAATCCAATGACACAAATGAACTTATTGGATGCACAAGATTGGTTAAAAACCCTAATTGCACATAAATAACCCTAGAGAGGACGAAAATGACCTAAATGTTAATCCAATGACACAAATGAACTTATTGGATGCACAAGATTGGTTAAAAACCCTAATTGCCGATAAATAACCCTAGGGAGGACGAAAATGACCTAAATGTCAATTCAAAGACACAAATGAACTTTTTGGATGCACAAGATTGGTTAAAAACCCTAATTGCCCAAAAATAACCCTAGGGAGGACGAAAATGACCTAAATGTTAATCCAATGACACAAATGAACTTATTGGATGCACAAGATTGGTTAAAAACCCTAATTGCACATAAATAACCCTAGAGAGGACGAAAATGACCTAAATGTTAATCCAATGACACAAATGAACTTATTGGATGCACAAGATTGGTTAAAAGCCCTAATTGCACAAGAATAAGCCTAGGGAGGACGAAAATGACCTAAATGTTAATCCAATGACACAAATGAACTTATTGGATGCACAAGATTGGTTAAAAACCCTAATTGGACAAGAATAAGCCTAGGGAGGACGAAAATAACCTAATTGATCATCCAATGACACAAACATACCTATTGGATGCACAAGATTGGTTAAAAACCCTAATTGGACAAGAATATGCCTAGGGAGGACGAAAATGACCTAATTGATCATCCAATGACACAAATGAACTTATTGGATGCACAAGATTAGTTAAAAACCCTGATTGGACAAGAATAAGCCTAGGGAGGACGAAAATAACCTAATTGATCATCCAATGACATAAACAAACCTATTGGATGCACAAGATTGGTCTAAAACTCTAATTGGACAAGAATATGCCTAGGGAGGACGAAAATGACCTAAATGTTAATCCAATGACACAAATGAACTTATTGGATGCACAAGATTGGTTAAAAACCCTAATTGGACAAGAATAAGCCTTGGGAGGACGAAAATGACCTAAATGTTAATCCAATGACACAAATGAACTTATTGGATGCAAAAGATTGGTTAAAAACCCTAATTGCACATAAATAACCCTAGAGAGGACGAAAATGACCTAAATATTAATTCAATGAAACAAATGAACTTATTGGATGCACAAGATTGGCTAAAAACCCTAATTGCACATAAATAAGGCTACGGAGGACGAAAATGACTTTAATGTTCATCCAATGACACAAATGAACTTATTGGATGCACAAGATTGGTTAAAAACCCTAATTGCACATAAATAACCCTAGAGAGGACGAAAATGACCTAAATGTTAATCCAATGACACAAATGAACTTATTGGATGCACAAGATTGGTTAAAAACCCTAATTGCACAAGAATAAGCCTAGGGAGGATGAAAATGACCTAAATGTTAATCCGATGACACAAATAAACTTATTGGATACTCAAGATTGGTTAAAAACCCTAATTGGACAAGAATAAGCCTAGGGAGGACGAAAATGACCTAAATGTTAATCCAATGACACAAATGAACTTATTGGATGCACAAGATTGGTTAAAAACCCTAATTGCACATAAATAAGGCGACGGAGGACGAAAATGACCTAAATGTTCTTCCAATGACACAAAGGAACTTTTTGGACGCAAAGGATTGGTTAAAAACCCTAATTGGACAAGAATAAGCCTAGGGAGGACGAAAATGACCTAAATGTTAATCCAATGACACAAATTGAGTTTTTGGATGCACAAGATTGGTTAAAAACCCTAATTGCACAAGAATAAGCCTAGGGAGGACGAAAATGACCTAAATGTTCATCCAATGACACAAATGAACTTTTTGGATGCACAAGATTGGTTAAAAACCCTAATTGCACAAGAATAAGGCTAGGGAGGACGAAAATGACCTAAATGTTAATCCAATGACACAAATGAACTTATTGGATGCACAAGATTGGTTAAAAACCCTAATTGCACATAAATAACCCTAGAGAGGACGAAAATGACCTAAATGTTAATCCAATGACACAAATAGAGTTTTTGGATGCACAAGATTGGTTAAAAACCCTAATTGGGCTAGAATAAGCTTAGGGAGGACGAAAATGACCTAAATGTTCATCCAACGACACTAATAAACTTTTTGGTTGCAGAAGATTGTTTAAAAACCCTAAATGGACAAGAATAAGCCTAGGGAAGACGAAAATGACCTAAATGTTAATCCAATGACACAAATGAACTTATTGGATGCACAAGATTGGTTAAAAACCCTAATTGGACAAGAATAAGCCTAGGGAGGACGAAAATGATTTAAATGTTAATCCAATGACACAAATGAACTTATTGGATGCACAAGATTGGTTAAAAACCCTAATTGGACAAAAATAAGGCTACGGAGGACGAAAATGACCTAAATGTTCATCCAATGACACAAATGAACTTTTTAGTTGCAGAAGATTGGTTAAAAACCTTAATTGGACAAGAATAAGCCTAGGGATGACGAAAATGACCTAAATGTTAATCCAATGACTCAAATGAACTTATTGGATGCACAAGATTGGTTAAAAACCCTAATTGCACATAAATAACCCTAGAGAGGACGAAAATGACCTAAATGTTAATCCATTGACACAAATGAACTTATTGAATGCACAAGATTGGTTAAAAACCCTAATTGCACATAAATAAGGCGACGGAGGACGAAAATGACCTAAATGTTCTTCCAATGACACAAATGAAATTTTTGGATGCACAAGATTGGTTAAAAACCCTAATTGGACAAGAATAAGCCTAGGGAGGACGAATATGACCTAAATGTTAATCCAATGATACAAATGGAGTTTTTGGATGCACAAGATTGGTTAAAAACCCTAATTGCACAAGAATAAGCCTAGGGAGGACGAAAATGACCTAAATGTTCATCCAATGACATAATACCACCTATTAATTGCAGAAGATTGGTTAAAAACCCTAATTCGACAAGAATAACCCTAGGGAGGACGAAAATGACCAAATTGTTCATCTAATGACACAAATGAACTTTTTGGTTGCAGAAGATTGGTTAAAAACCCTAATTAGACAAGAATAAGCCTAGGGAGGACGAAAATGACCTATATGTTAATCCAATGACACAAATGAACATTTTGGATGCATAAGATTTGTTAAAAACCCTAACTGCACAAGAATAAGCCTAGGGAGGACGAAAATGACCTAAATGTTAATCCAATGACACAAATGAACTTTTTGGATGCACAAGATTGGTTTAAAACCCTAATTGCACAAGAATAAGGCTAGGGAGGATGAAAATGACCTAAATGTTCATCCAATGACACAAATGAACTTATTGGATGCACAAGATTGGTTAAAAACCCTAATTGCACAAAAATAACCCTAGAGAGGACGAAAATGACCTAAATGTTAATCCAATGACACAAATGAACTTATTGGATGCACAAGATTGGTTAAAAACCCTAATTGCACATAAATAAGGCTACGGAGGACGAAAATGACCTAAATGTTCATCCAATGACACAAATGAACTTATTGGATGCACAAGATTGGTTAAAAACCCTAATTGCACATAAATAACCCTAGAGAGGACGAAAATGACCTAAATGTTAATCCAATGACACAAATGAACTTATTGGATGCACAAGATTGGTTAAAAACCCTAATTGCACATAAATAAGGCTACGGAGGACGAAAATGACCTAAATGTTAATCCAACGACAAAAATGTACTTTTTGGATGCACAAGATTTGTTAAAAACCCTAACTGCACTTGAATAAGCCTAGGGAGGACAAAAATGACCTTAATGTTAATCCAATGACACATATAAACTTATTGGATGCACAAGACTTGTTAAAAACCCTAATTGGACATAAATAACCATAGAGAGGACGAAAATGTCCTAAATGTTAATCCAAAGACACAAATGAACTTTTTGGATGCACAAGATTGGTTAAAAACCCTAATTGCCCAAGAATAAGCATAGGGAGGACGAAAATGACCTAAATGTTAATCCAATGACACAAATGAACTTTTTTGATGCACAAGATTGGTTAAAAACCCTAATTGCACAAGAATAAGCCTTGGGAGGACGAAAATGACCTAAATGTTCATCCAATGACATAAACACACCTATTGGATGCAGAAGATTGGTTAAAAACCCAAATTGGACAAGAACAACCCTAGGGAGGACGAAAATGACCTAAATGTTCATCCAATGACACAAATGAACTTTTGGGTTGCAGAAGATTGGTTTAAAACCCTAATTGGACAAGAATAAGCCTGGGGAGGACGAAAATAACCTAAATGTTTATCCAAAGACACAAATGAACTTTTTGGAAGCACAAGATTGGTTCAAAACCCTAATTGCACAAGAATAAGCCTAGGGAGGACGAAAATGACCTAAATGTAAATCCAATGACACAAATGAACTTATTGGATGCACAAGATTGGTTAAAAACCCTAATTGGACAAGAATAAGCCTAGGGAGGACGAAAATGACCTAAATGTTAATCAAATGACACAACTCAACTTATTGGATGCACAAGATTGGTTAAAAACCCTAATTGGACAAGAATATGCCTAGGGAGGACGAAAATGACCTAATTGATCATCCAATGACACAAACACACCTATTGGATGCACAAGATTGGTTAAAAACCCTAATTGGACAAGAATATGCCTAGGGAGGACGAAAATGACCTAATTGATCATCCAATGACACAAACACACCTATTGGATGCACAAGATTGGTTAAAAACCCAAATTGGACAAGAATATGCCTAGGGAGGACGATAATGACCTAATTGATCATCCAATGACACAAACACACCTATTGGATGGACAAGATTGGTTAAAAACCCTAATTGGACAAGAATAAGCCTAGGGAGGACGAAAATGACCTAATTGATCATCCAATGACACAAACACACCTATTGGATGCACAAGATTGGTTAAAAACCCTAATTGGACAAGAATATGCCTAGGGAGGACGAAAATGACCTAATTGATCATCCAATGACACAAACACACCTATTGGATGCACAAGATTGGTTAAAAACCCTAATTGGACAAGAATATGCCTAGGGAGGACGAAAGTCACCTAAATATTAATTCAATGACACAAACAAACTTATTGGATGCACAAGATTGGTTAAAAACCCTAGTTGGACAAGAATAAGCATAGGGAGGACGAAAATGACCTAATTGATCATCCAATGACACAACCACACCTATAGGATGCACAAGATTGGTTAAAAACCCTAATTGGACAAGAATAAGCCTAGGGAGGACGAAAATGACCTAATTGATCATCCAATGACACAAACACACCTATTGGATGCACAAGATTGGTTAAAAACCCTAATTGGACAAGAATATGCCTAGGGAGGACGAAAATGACCTAATTGATCATCCAATGACACAAACACACCTATTGGATGCACAAGATTGGTTAAAAACCCTAATTGGACAAGAATATACCTAGGGAGGACGCAAATGACCTAATTGATCATCCAATGACACAAACACACCTATTGGATGCACAAGATTGGTTAAAAACCCTAATTGGACAAGAATAAGCCTAGGGAGGACGAAAATGACCTAATTGATCATCCAATGACACAAACACACCTATTGGATGCACAAGATTGGTTAAAAACCCTAATTGGACAAGAATATGCCTAGGGAGGACGAAAATGACCTAATTGATCATCCAATGACACAAACACACCTATTGGATGCACAAGATCGGTTAAAAACCCTAATTGGACAAGAGTAAGCCTAGGGAAGACGAAAGTGACCTAATTGATCATCCAATGACACAAACACACCTATTGGATGCACAAGATTGGTTAAAAACCCTAATTGGACAAGAATATGGCTAGGGATGACGAAAATGACATTATGTTAATCCAATGACACAAATGAACTTATTGGATGCACAAGATTGGTTAAAAACCCTAATTGGACAAGAATAAGCCTTTGGAGGACGAAAATGACCTAATTGATCATCCAATGACACAAACACACCTATTGGATGCACAAGATTGGTTAAAAACCCTAATTGGACAAGAATAAGCCTAGGGAGGACGAAAATGACCTAAATGTTAATCCAATGACACAAATGAACTTATTGGATGCACAAGATTGGTTAAAAACCCTAATTGCACATAAATAACCCTAGAGAGGACGAAAATGACCTAAATGTTAATCCAATGACACAAATGGAGTTTTTGGATGCACAAGATTGGTTAAAAACCCTACTTGCACATAAATAAGGCTTCGGAGGACGAAAATGACCTAAATGTTCATCCAACGACACAAATGAACTTTTTGGTTGCAGAAGATTGTTTAAAAACCCTAATTGGACAAGAATAAGCCTAGGGAGGACGAAAATGACCTAAATGTTAATCCAATGACACAAATGAACTTATTGGATGCACAAGATTGGTTAAAAACCCTAATTGCACATAAATAAGGCGACGGAGGACGAAAATGACCTAAATGTTCTTCCAATGACACAAAGGAACTTTTTGGACGCAAAAAATTGGATAAAAACCCTAATTGGACAAGAATAAGCCTAGGGAGGACGAAAATGACCTAAATGTTAATCCAATGACACAAATTGAGTTTTTGGATGCACAAGATTGGTTAAAAACCCTAATTGCACAAGAATAAGCCTAGGGAGGACGAAAATGACCTAAATGTTCATCCAATGACACAAATGAACTTTTTGGATGCACAAGATTGGTTAAAAACCCTAATTGCACAAGAATAAGGCTAGGGAGGACGAAAATGACCTAAATGTTAATCCAATGACACAAATGAACTTATTGGATGCACAAGATTGGTTAAAAACCCTAATTGCACATAAATAACCCTAGAGAGGACGAAAATGACCTAAATGTTAATCCAATGACACAAATAGAGTTTTTGGATGCACAAGATTGGTTAAAAACCCTAATTGGGCTAGAATAAGCTTAGGGAGGACGAAAATGACCTAAATGTTCATCCAACGACACTAATAAACTTTTTGGTTGCAGAAGATTGTTTAAAAACCCTAAATGGACAAGAATAAGCCTAGGGAAGACGAAAATGACCTAAATGTTAATCCAATGACACAAATGAACTTATTGGATGCACAAGATTGGTTAAAAACCCTAATTGGACAAGAATAAGCCTAGGGAGGACGAAAATGATTTAAATGTTAATCCAATGACACAAATGAACTTATTGGATGCACAAGATTGGTTAAAAACCCTAATTGGACAAAAATAAGGCTACGGAGGACGAAAATGACCTAAATGTTCATCCAATGACACAAATGAACTTTTTAGTTGCAGAAGATTGGTTAAAAACCTTAATTGGACAAGAATAAGCCTAGGGATGACGAAAATGACCTAAATGTTAATCCAATGACTCAAATGAACTTATTGGATGCACAAGATTGGTTAAAAACCCTAATTGCACATAAATAACCCTAGAGAGGACGAAAATGACCTAAATGTTAATCCATTGACACAAATGAACTTATTGAATGCACAAGATTGGTTAAAAACCCTAATTGCACATAAATAAGGCGACGGAGGACGAAAATGACCTAAATGTTCTTCCAATGACACAAATGAAATTTTTGGATGCACAAGATTGGTTAAAAACCCTAATTGGACAAGAATAAGCCTAGGGAGGACGAATATGACCTAAATGTTAATCCAATGATACAAATGGAGTTTTCGGATGCACAAGATTGGTTAAAAACCCTAATTGCACAAGAATAAGCCTAGGGAGGACGAAAATGACCTAAATGTTCATCCAATGACATAATACCACCTATTAATTGCAGAAGATTGGTTA
The DNA here is from genome assembly GCA_037974775.1 of Cicer pinnatifidum. NCBI lineage: Eukaryota > Viridiplantae > Streptophyta > Magnoliopsida > Fabales > Fabaceae > Cicer > Cicer pinnatifidum. Next base: position 23,571,792 of record JBBPBR010000008.1, on the reverse strand, counting down.
AAAACCCTAATTCGACAAGAATAACCCTAGGGAGGACGAAAATGACCTAATTGTTCATCTAATGACACAAATGAACTTTTTGGTTGCAGAAGATTGGTTAAAAACCCTAATTGGACAAGAATAAGCCTAGGGAGGACGAAAATGACCTATATGTTAATCCAATGACACAAATGAACATTTTGGATGCATAAGATTTGTTAAAAACCCTAACTGCACAAGAATAAGCCTAGGGAGGACGAAAATGACCTAAATGTTAATCCAATGACACAAATGAACTTTTTGGATGCACAAGATTGGTTTAAAACCCTAATTGCACAAGAATAAGGCTAGGGAGGATGAAAATGACCTAAATGTTCATCCAATGACACAAATGAACTTATTGGATGCACAAGATTGGTTAAAAACCCTAATTGCACATAAATAACCCTAGAGAGGACGAAAATGACCTAAATGTTAATCCAATGACACAAATGAACTTATTGGATGCACAAGATTGGTTAAAAACTCTAATTGCACAAGAATAAGCCTAGGGAGGATGAAAATGACCTAAATGTTCATCCAATGACATAAACACACCTATTGGATACAGAAGATTGGTTAAAAACCCTTATTGGACAAGAATAACCCTAGGGAGGACGAAAATGACCTAAATGTTAATCCAAAGACACAAATGAAATTTTGGGATGCACAAGATTGGTTAAAAACCCTAATTGCCCAAGAATAAGCCTAGGGAGGACGAAAATGACCAAAATGTTAATCCAAAGACACAAATGAACTTATTGGATGCACAAGATTGGTTAAAAACCCTACTTGCACATAAATAAGGCTTCGGAGGACGAAAATGACCTAAATGTTCATCCAACGACACAAATGAACTTTTTGGTTGCAGAAGATTGGTTAAAAACCTTAATTGGACAAGAATAAGCCTAGGGATGACGAAAATGACCTAAATGTTAATCCAATGACTCAAATGAACTTATTGGATGCACAAGATTGGTTAAAAACCCTAATTGCACATAAATAACCCTAGAGAGGACGAAAATGACCTAAATGTTAATCCATTGACACAAACGAACTTATTGAATGCACAAGATTGGTTAAAAACCCTAATTGCCCAAGAATAAGCCTAGGGAGGACGAAAATGACCAAAATGTTAATCCAAAGACACAAATGAACTTTTTGGATGAAAAAGATTGGTTCAAAACCCTAATTGCACAAGAATAAGACTAGGGAGGACGAAAATGACCTAAATGTTAATCCAATGACACAAATGAACTTATTGGATGCACAAGATTGGTTAAAAACCCTAATTGCACATAAATAACCCTAGAGAGGACGAAAATGACCTAAATGTTAATCCAATGACACAAATGAACTTTTTGGATGCACAAGATTGGTTAAAAACCCTAATTGCACATAAATAAGGCTTCAGAGGACGAAAATGACCTAAATGTTCATCCAACGACACAAATGAACTTTTTGGTTGCAGAAGATTGTTTAAAAACCCTAATTGGACAAGAATAAGCCTAGGGAGGACGAAAATGACCTTAATGTTAATCCAATGACACAAATGAACTTATTGGATGCACAAGATTGGTTAAAAACCCTAATTGCACATAAATAAGGCGACGGAGGACGAAAATGACCTAAATGTTCTTCCAATGACACAAAGGAACTTTTTGGACGCAAAGGATTGGTTAAAAACCCTAATTGGACAAGAATAAGCCTAGGGAGGACGAAAATGACCTAAATGTTAATCCAATGACACAAATTGAGTTTTTGGATGCACAAGATTGGTTAAAAACCCTAATTGCACAAGAATAAGCCTAGGGAGGACGAAAATGACCTAAATGTTCATCCAATGACACAAATGAACTTTTTGGATGCACAAGATTGGTTATAAACCCTAATTGCACAAGAATAAGGCTAGGGAGGACGAAAATGACCTAAATGTTAATCCAATGACACAAATGAACTTATTGGATGCACAAGATTGGTTAAAAACCCTAATTGCACATAAATAACCCTAGAGAGGACGAAAATGACCTAAATGTTAATCCAATGACACAAATGGAGTTTTTGGATGCACAAGATTGGTTAAAAACCCTACTTGCACATAAATAAGGCTTCGGAGGACGAAAATGACCTAAATGTTCATCCAACGACACAAATGAACTTTTTGGTTGCAGAAGATTGTTTAAAAACCCTAATTCGACAAGTATAAGCCTAGGGAGGACGAAAGTGACCTAAATGTTAATCCAATGACACAAATGAACTTATTGGATGCACAAGATTGGTTAAAAACCCTAATTGGACAAGAATAAGCCTAGGGAGGACGAAAATGACTTAAATGTTAATCCAATGACACAAATGAACTTATTGGATGCACAAGATTGGTTAAAAACCCTAATTGGATGTAAATAATCCTAGAGAGGACGAAAATGACCTAAATGTTAACTCAATGAAACAAATGAATTTATTGGATGCACAAGATTGGTTAAAAACCCTAATTGCACATAAATAAGGCTACGGAGGACGAAAATGACCTAAATGTTCATCCAATGACACAAATGAACTTTTTAGTTGCAGAAGATTGGTTAAAAACCTTAATTGGACAAGAATAAGCCTAGGGATGACGAAAATGACCTAAATGTTAATCCAATGACTCAAATGAACTTATTGGATGCACAAGATTGGTTAAAAACCCTAATTGCACATAAATAACCCTAGAGAGGACGAAAATGACCTAAATGTTAATCCATTGACACAAACGAACTTATTGAATGCACAAGATTGGTTAAAAACCCTAATTGCACATAAATAAGGCGACGGAGGACGAAAATGACCTAAATGTTCTTCCAATGACACAAATGAACTTTTTGGATGCACAAGATTGGTTAAAAACCCTAATTGGACAAGAATAAGCCTAGGGAGGACGAAAATGACCTAAATGTTAATCCAATGACACAAATGGAGTTTTTGGTTGCACAAGATTGGTTAAAAACCCTAATTGCACAAGAATAAGCCTAGGGAGGACGAAAATGACCTAAATGTTCATCCAATGACTCAAATGAACTTATTGGATGCACAAGATTGGTTAAAAACCCTAATTGCACATAAATAACCCTAGAGAGGACGAAAATGACCTAAATGTTCATCCAATGACATAATACCACCTATTAATTGCAGAAGATTGGTAAGAAACCCTAATTCGACAAGAATAACCCTAGGGAGGACGAAAATGACCTAATTATTCATCCAATGACACAAATGAACTTTTTGGTTGCAGAAGATTGGTTAAAAACCCTAATTGGACAAGAATAAGCCTAGGGAGGACGAAAATGACCTATATGTTAATCCAATGACACAAATGAACTTTTTGGATGCATAAGATTTGTTAAAAACCCTAACTGCACAAGAATAAGCCTAGGGAGGACGAAAATGACCTAAATGTTAATCCAATGACACAATTGAACTTTTTGGATGCACAAGATTGGTTAAAAACCCTAATTGCACAAGAAAAAGGCTAGGGAGGACGAAAATGACCTAAATGTTCATCCAATGACACAAATGAACTTATTGGAACCACAAGATTGGTTAAAAACCGTAATTTCACATAAATAAGGCTATAGAGGACGAAAACGACCTAAATGTTCATCCAATGACACGATTGAACTTTTTGGTCGCAGAAGATTGGCTAAAAACCCTAATTGGACAAGAATAAGCCTAGGGATGACGAAAATGACCTAAATGTTAATCCAATGACACAAATGAACTTATTGGATGCACAAGATTGGTTAAAAACTCTAATTGCACAAGAATAAGCCTAGGGAGGATGAAAATGACCTAAATGTTCATCCAATGACATAAACACACCTATTGGATACAGAAGATTGGTTAAAAACCCTTATTGGACAAGAATAACCCTAGGGAGGACGAAAATGACCTAAATGTTAATCCAAAGACACAAATGAACTTTTGGGATGCACAAGATTGGTTAAAAACCCTAATTGCCCAAGAATAAGCCTAGGGAGGACGAAAATGACCTAATTGTTAATCCAATGACACAAATGAACTTTTTCGATGCACAAGATTGGTTAAAAACCCTAATTGCACAAGAATAAGCCTAGGGAGGATGAAAATGACCTAAATGTTCATCCAATGACATAAACACACCTATTGGATGCAGAAGATTGGTTAAAAACCCTTATTGGACAAGAATAACCCTAGGGAGGACGAAAATGACCTAAATGTTAATCCAAAGACACAAATGAACTTTTGGGATGCACAAGATTGGTTAAAAACCCTAATTGCCCAATAATAAGCCTACGGAGGACGAAAATGACCAAAATGTTAATCCAAAGACACAAATGAACTTTTTGGATGCAAAAGATTTGTTCAAAACCCTAATTGCACAAGAATAAGACTAGGTAGGACGAAAATGACCTAAATGTTAATCCAATGACACAAATGAACTTATTGGATGCACAAGATTGGTTAAAAACCATAATTGCACATAAATAACCCTAGAGAGGACGAAAATGACCTAAATGTTAATCCAATGATACAAATGAACTTTTTGGATGCACAAATTTGGTTAAAAACCCTAATTGCACATAAATAAGGCTTCGGAGGACGAAAATGACCTAAGTGTTCATCCAACGACACAAATGAACTTTTTGGTTGCAGAAGATTGTTTAAAAACCCTAATTGGACAAGAATAAGCCTAGGGAGGACGAAAATGACCTAAATGTTAATCCAATGACACAAATGAACTTATTGGATGCACAAGATTGGTTAAAAACCCTAATTGGAGAAGAATAACCCAAGGGAGGACGAAAATGACTTAAATCTTCATCCAAAGACACAAATGAACTTATTGGATGCACAAGATTGGTTAAAAACCCTAATTGGACAAGAATAAGCCTAGGGAGGACGAAAATGACTTAAAGGTTAATCCAATGACACAAATGAACTTATTGGATGCACAAGATTGGTTAAAAACTCTAATTGGAAAAGAATAAGCCTAGGGAGGACGAAAATGACCTAAATGTTAATCCAATGACACAAATGAACTTATTGGATGCACAAGATTGGTTAAAAACCCTAATTGCATGTAAATAACCCTAGAGAGGACGAAAATGACCTAAATGTTAATTCAATGAAACAAATGAATTTATTGGATGCACAAGATTGGTTAAAAACCCTAACTGCACATAAATAAGGCTACGGAGGACGAAAATGGCCTAAATGTTCATCCAATGACACAAATGAACTTTTTGGTTGCAGAAGATTGGTTAAAAACCTTAATTGGAAACCAATGAGCCTAGGGATGACGAAAATGATCTAAATGTTAATCCAATGACACAAATGAACTTACTGGATGCACAAGATTGGTTAAAAACCCTAATTGCACATAAATAACCCTAGAGAGGACGAAAATGACCTAAATGTTAATCCATTGACACAAATGAACTTATTGAATGCACATGATTGGTTAAAAACCCTAATTGCACATAAATAAGGCGACGGAGGACGAAAATGACCTAAATGATCTTCCAATGACACAAATGAACTTTTTGGACGCAAAAGATTGGTTAAAAACCCTAATTGGACAAGAATAAGCCTAGGGAGGACGAAAATGACCTAAATGTTAATCCAATGACACAAATAGAGTTTTTGGATGCACAAGATTGGTTAAAAACCCTAATTGCACAAGAAAAAGCCTAGGGAGGACGAAAATGACCTAAATGTTCATCCAATGACACAAATGAACTTTTTGGATGCACAAGATTGGTTAAAAACCCTAATTGCACAAGAATAAGGCTAGGGAGGACGAAAATGACCTAAATGTTAATCCAATGACACAAATAAACTTATTGGATGCACAAGATTGGTTAAAAACCCTAATTGCACATAAATAACTCTAGAGAGGACGAAAATGACCTAAATGTTAATCCAATGACACAAATGGAGTTTTTGGATGCACAAGATTGGTTAAAAACCCTACTTGCACATAAATAAGGCTTCGGAGGACGAAAATGACCTAAATGTTCATCCAACGACACAAATGAACTTTTTGGTTGCAGAAGATTGTTTAAAAACCCTAATTGGACAAGAATAAGCCTAGGGAGGACGAAAATGACCTAAATGTTAATCCAATGACACAAATGAACTTATTAGATGCACAAGATTTGTTTAAAAACCCTAATTGGACAAGAATAAGCCTAGGGAGGACGAAAATGACTTAAATGTTAATCCAATGACACAAATGAACTTATTGGATGCACAAGATTGGTTAAAAACCCTAATTGGACAAGAATAAGCCTAGGGAGGACGAAAATGACCTAAATGTTAATCCAATGACACAAATGAACTTATTGGATGCACAAGATTGGTTAAAAACTCTAATTGCACAAGAATAAGCCTAGGGAGGATGAAAATGACCTAAATGTTCATCCAATGACATAAACACACCTATTGGATACAGAAGATTGGTTAAAAACCCTTATTGGAGAAGAATAACCCTAGGGCAGACGAAAATGACCTAAATGTTAATCCAAAGACAAAAATGAACTTTTGGGATGCACAAGATTGGTTAAAAACCCTAATTGCCCAAAAATAAGCCTAGGGAGGACGAAAATGACCTAAATGTTAATCCAATGACACAAATGAACTTTTTGGATGCACAAGATTGGTTAAAAACCCTAATTGCACAAGAATAAGCCTAGGGAGGATGAAAATGACCTAAATGTTCATCCAATGACATAAACACACCTATTGGATGCAGAAGATTGGTTAAAAACCCTTCTTGGACAAGAATAAGCCTAGGGAGGACGAAAATGACCAAAATGTTAATCCAAAGACACAAATGAACTTTTTGGATGCAAAAGATTGGTTCAAAACCCTAATTGCACAAGAATAAGACTTGGGAGGACGAAAATGACCTAAATGTTAATCCAATGACACAAATGAACTTATTGGATGCACAAGATTGGTTAAAAACCCTAATTGCACATAAATAACCCTAGAGAGGACGAAAATGACCTAAATGTTAATCCAATGACACAAATGAACTTTTTGGATGCACAAGATTGGTTAAAAACCCTAATTGCACATAAATAAGGCTTCGGAGGACGAAAATGACCTAAATGTTCATCCAACGACACAAATGAACTTTTTGGTTGCAGAAGATTGTTTAAAAACCCTAATTGGACAAGAATAAGCCTAGGGAGGACAAAAATGACCTAAATGTTAATCCAATGACACAAATGAACTTATTGGATGCACAAGATTGGTTAAAAACCCTAATTGCACATAGATAAGGCGACGGAGGACAAAAATGACCTAAATGTTCTTCCAATGACACAAAGGAACTTTTTGGACGCAAAAAAATTGGTTAAAAACCCTAATTGGACAAGAATAAGCCTAGGGAGGACGAAAATGACCTAAATGTTAATCCAATGACACAAATTGAGTTTTTGGATGCACAAGATTGGTTAAAAGCCCTAATTGCACAAGAATAAGCCTAGGGAGGACGAAAATGACCTAAATGTTCATCCAACGACACAAATGAACTTTTTGGATGCACAAGATTGGTTAAAAACCCTAATTGCACAAGAATAAGGCTAGGGAGGACGAAAATGACCTAAATGTTAATCCAATGACACAAATGAACTTATTGGATGCACAAGATTGGTTAAAAACCCTAATTGCACATAAATAACCCTAGAGAGGACGAAAATGACCTAAATGTTAATCCAATGACACAAATGGAGTTTTTGGATGCACAAGATTGGTTAAAAACCCTACTTGCACATAAATAAGGCTTCGGAGGATGAATATGACCTAAATGTTCATCCAACGACACAAATGAACTTTTTGGTTGCAGAAGATTCTTTAAAAACCCTAATTGGACATGAATAAGCCTAGGGAGGACGAAAATGACCTAAATGTTAATCCAATGACACAAATGAACTTATTGGATGCACAAGATTGGTTAAAAACCCTAATTGGATAAGAATAAGCCTAGGGAGGACGAAAATGACTTAAAGGTTAATCCAATGACACAAATGAACTTATTGGATGCACAAGATTGGTTAAAAACCCTAATTGAACAAGAATAAGCCTAGGGAGGACGAAAATGACCTAAATGTTAATCCAATGACACAAATTGAGTTTTTGGATGCACAAGATTGGTTAAAAGCCCTAATTGCACAAGAATAAGCCTAGGGAGGACGAAAATGACCTAAATGTTCATCAAATGACACAAATGAACTTTTTGGTTGCAGAAGATTGGTTAAAAACCTTAATTGGACAAGAATGAGCCTAGGGATGACGAAAATGATCTAAATGTTAATCCAATGACACAAATCAACTTATTGGATGCACAAGATTGGTTAAAAACCCTAATTGCACATAAATAACCCTAGAGAGGACGAAAATGACCTAAATGTTAATCCATTGACACAAATGAACTTATTGAATGCACAAGATTGGTTAAAAACCCTAATTGCACATAAATAAGGCGACGGAGGACGAAAATGACCTAAATGTTCTTCCAATGACACAAATGAACTTTTTGGACGCAAAAGATTGGTTAAAAACCCTAATTGGACAAGAATAAGCCTAGGGAGGACGAAAATGACCTAAATGTTAATCCAATGACACAAATAGAGTTTTTGGATGCACAAGATTGGTTAAAAACACTAATTGCACAAGAAAAAGCCTAGGGAGGACGAAAATGACCTAAATGTTCATCCAATGACACAAATGAACTTTTTGGATGCACAAGATTGGTTAAAAACCCTAATTGCACAAGAATAAGGCTAGGGAGGACGAAAATGACCTAAATGTTAATCCAATGACACAAATGAACTTATTGGATGCACAAGATTAGTTAAAAACCCTAATTGCACATAAATAACCCTAGAGAGGACGAAAATGACCTAAATGTTAATCCAATGACACAAATGGAGTTTTTGGATGCACAAGATTGGTTAAAAACCCTACTTGCACATAAATAAGGCTTCATAGGACGAAAATAACCTAAATGTTCATCCAACGACACAAATGAACTTTTTGGTTGCAGAAGATTGTTTAAAAACCCTAATTGGACAAGAATAAGCCTAGGGAGGACGAAAATGACCTAAATGTTAATCCAATGACACAAATGAACTTATTAGATGCACAAGATTGGTTAAAAACCCTAATTGGACAAGAATAAGCCTAGGGAGGACGAAAATGACTTAAATGTTAATCCAATGACCCAAATGAACTTATTGGATGCACAAGATTGGTTAAAAACCCTAATTGGACAAGAATAAGCCTAGGGAGGACGAAAATGACCTAAATGTTAATCCAATGACACAAATGAACTTTTTGGATGCACAAGATTGGTTAAAAACCCTAATTGCACAAGAATAAGCCTAGGGAGGACGAAAATGACCTAAATGTTCATCCAATGACATAAACACACCTATTTGATGCAGAAGATTGGTTAAAAACCCTAATTGGACAAGAAAAACCCTAGGGAGGACGAAAATGACCTAAATGTTAATCCAACGACACAAATGAACTTTTTGGATGCACAAGATTAGTTAACAACCCTAACTGCACAAGAATAAGCCTAGGGAGGGCAAAAATTACCTAAATGTTAATCCAATAACACAAACGAACTTATTGGATGCACAAGATTGGTTAAAAACCCTAATTGGACGTAAATAACCATAGAGAGGACGAAAATGTCCTAAATGTTAATCCAAAGACACAAATGAACTTTTTGGATGCACAAGATTGGTTAAAAACCCTAATTGCACAAGAATAAGCCTACGGAGGACGAAAATGACCTAAATGTTAATCCAATGACACAAATGAACTTTTTGGATGTACAAGATTGGTTAAAAACCCTAATTGCACAAGAATAAGCCTAGGGAGGACGAAAATGACCTAAATGTTTAACCAATGACATAAACACACCTTTTGGATGCAGAAGATTGGTTAAAAACCCTAATTGGACAAGAATAAGCCTAGGGAGGACGAAAATGACCTAAATGTTAATCCAATGACACAAATGAACTTATTGGATGCACAAGATTGGTTAAAAACCCTAATTGCACAAAAATAACCCTAGAGAGGACGAAAATGACCTAAATGTTAATCCAATGACACAAATGAACTTTTTGGATGCACAAGATTGGTTAAAAACCCTAATTGCACAAGAATAAGCCTAGGGAGGACGAAAATGACCTAAATGTTCATCCAATGACATAAACACACCTATTAATTGCAGAACATTGGTTAAAAACCCTAATTGGACAAGAATAACCCTAGGGAGGACGAAAATGACCTTATTGTTCATCCAATGACACAAATGAAATTGTTGGATGCATAAGATTTTTTTAAAACCCTAACTGCACAAGAATAAGCCTAGGGAGGACGAAAATGACCTAAATGTTAATCCAATGACACAAATGAACTTTTTGGATGCACAAGATTGGTTAAAAACCCTAATTGCACAAGAATAAGGCTAGGGAGGACGAAAATGACCTAAATGTTCATCCAATGACACAAATGAACTTATTGGATGCACAAGATTGGTTAAAAACCCTAATTGCACATAAATAACCCTAGAGAGGACGAAAATGACCTAAATGTTAATTCAATGAAACAAATGAACTTATTGGATGCACAAGATTGGTTAAAAACCGTAATTGCACATAAATAAGGCTACAGAGGACGAAAATGTCCTAAATGTTCATCCAATGACACAAATGAACTTTTTGGATGCAAAAGATTGGTTCAAAACCCTAATTGCACAAGAATAAGACTAGGGAGGACGAAAATGACCAAAATGTTAATCCAAAGACACAAATGAACTTTTTGGATGCAAAAGATTTGTTCAAAACCCTAATTGCACAAGAATAAGACTAGGGAGGACGAAAATGACCTAAATGTTAATCCAATGACACAAATGAACTTATTGGATGCACAAGATTGGTTAAAAACCCTAATTGCACATAAATAACCCTAGAGAGGACGAAAATGACCTAAATGTTAATTCAATGAAACAAATGAACTTATTGGATGCACAAGATTGGTTAAAAACCCTAATTGCACATAAATAAGGCTACGGAGGACGAAAATGACCTAAATGTTAATCCAATGACACAAATGAACTTATTGGATGCACAAGATTGGTTAAAAACCCTAATTGGACAAGAATAAGCCTAGGGAGGACGAAAATGACCTAAATGTTAATCCAATGACACAACAAAACTTATTGGATGCACAAGATTGGTTAAAAACCCTAATTGGACAAGAATAAGCCTAGGGAGGACGAAAATGACCTAATTGATCATCCAATGACACAAACACACCTATTGGATGCACAAGATTGGTTAAAAACCCTAATTGGACAAGAATAACCTTGGGAGGACGAAAATGACCTAATTGATCATCCAATGACACAAACACACCTATTGGATGCACAAGATTGGTTAAAAACCCTAATTGGACAAGAATAAGCCTAGGGAGGACGAAAATGACCTAATTGATCATCCAATGACACAAACACACCTATTGGATGCACAAGATTGGTTAAAAACCCTAGTTGGACAGGAACATGCCTAGGGAGGACGAAAATGACCTAATTGATCATCCAATGACACAAACACACCTATTGGATGCACAAGATTGGTTAAAAACCCTAATTGGACAAGAATAAGCCTAGGGAGGACGAAAATGACCTAAATGCTAATCCAATGACACAAATGAACTTATTGGATGCACAAGATTGGTTAAAAACCCTAATTGCACATAAATAACCCTAGAGAGGACGAAAATGACCTAAATGTTAATCCAATGACACAAATGAACTTTTTGGATGCACAAGATTGGTTAAAAACCCTAATTGCACATAAATAAGGCTTCGGAGGACGAAAATGACCTAAATGTTCATCCAACGACACAAATGAACTTTTTGGTTGCAGAAGATTGTTTAAAAACCCTAATTGGACAAGAATAAGCCTAGGGAGGACGAAAATGACCTAAATGTTAATCCAATGACACAAATGAACTTATTGGATGCACAAGATTGGTTAAAAACCCTAATTGCACATAAATAAGGCGACGGAGGACGAAAATGACCTAAATGTTCTTCCAATGACACAAAGGAACTTTTTGGACGCAAAAAATTGGATAAAAACCCTAATTGGACAAGAATAAGCCTAGGGAGGACGAAAATGACCTAAATGTTAATCCAATGACACAAATTGAGTTTTTGGATGCACAAGATTGGTTAAAAACCCTAATTGCACAAGAATAAGCCTAGGGAGGACGAAAATGACCTAAATGTTCATCCAATGACACAAATGAACTTTTTGGATGCACAAGATTGGTTAAAAACCCTAATTGCACAAGAATAAGGCTAGGGAGGACGAAAATGACCTAAATGTTAATCCAATGACATAAATGAACTTATTGGATGCACAAGATTGGTTAAAAACCCTAATTGCACATAAATAACCCTAGAGAGGACGAAAATGACCTAAATGTTAATCCAATGACACAAATGGAGTTTTTGGATGCACAAGATTGGTTAAAAACCCTACTTGCACATAAATAAGGCTTCGGAGGACGAAAATGACCTAAATGTTCATCCAACGACACAAATGAACTTTTTGGTTGCAGAAGATTGTTTAAAAACCCTAATTAAACATGAATAAGCCTAGGGAGGACGAAAATGACCTAAATGTTAATCCAATGACACAAATGAACTTATTGGATGCACAAGATTGGTTAAAAACCCTAATTGGACAAGAATAAGCCTAGGGAGGACGAAAATGACTTAAAGGTTAATCCAATGACACAAATGAACTTATTGGATGCACAAGATTGGTTAAAAACCCTAATTGGACAAGAATAAGCCTAGGGAGGACGAAAATGACCTAAATGTTAATCCAATGACACAAATGAACTTATTGGATGCACAAGATTGGTTAAAAACCCTAATTGCACATAAATAAGCCTAGGGAGGAAGAAAATGACCTAAATGCTAATCCAATGGCACAAATGAACTTATTGGATGCACAAGATTGGTTTAAAACCCTAATTGCACATAAATAACCCTAGAGAGGACGAAAATGACCTAAATGTTAATCCAATGACACAAATGAACTTATTGGATGCACAAGATTGGTTAAAAACCCTAATTGCACATAAATAACCCTAGAGAGGACGAAAATGACCTAAATGTTAATCCAATGACACAAATGGAGTTTTTGGATGCACAAGATTGGTTAAAAACCCTACTTGCACATAAATAAGGCTTCGGAGGACGAAAATGACCTAAATGTTCATCCAACGACACAAATGAACTTTTTGGTTGCAGAAGATTGTTTAAAAACCCTAATTGGACAAGAATAAGCCTAGGGAGGACGAAAATGACCTAAATGTTAATCCAATGACACAAATGAACTTATTAGATGCACAAGATTGGTTAAAAACCCTAATTGGACAAGAATAAGCCTATGGAGGACGAAAATGACTTAAATGTTAATCCAATGACACAAATGAACTTATTGGATGCACAAGATTGGTTAAAAACCCTAATTGGACAAGAATAAGCCTAGGGAGGACGAAAATGACCGAAATGTTAATCCAATGACACAAATGAACTTATTGGATGCACAAGATTGGTTAAAAACTCTAATTGCACAAGAATAAGCCTTGGGAGGATGAAAATGACCTAAATGTTCATCCAATGACATAAACACACCTATTGGATACAGAAGATTGGTTAAAAACCCTTATTGGAGAAGAATAACCCTAGGGCGGACGAAAATGACCTAAATGTTAATCCAAAGACAAAAATGAACATTTGGGATGCACAAGATTGGTTAAAAACCCTAATTGCCCAAAAATAAGCCTAGGGAGGACGAAAATGACCTAAATGTTAATCCAATGACACAAATGAACTTTTTGGATGCACAAGATTGGTTAAAAACCCTAATTGCACAAGAATAAGCCTAGGGAGGATGAAAATGACCTAAATGTTCATCCAATGACATAAACACACCTATTGGATGCAGAAGATTGGTTAAAAACCCTTATTGGACAAGAATAAGCCTAGGGAGGACGAAAATGACCAAAATGTTAATCCAAAGACACAAATGAACTTTTTAGATGCAAAAGATTGGTTCAAAACCCTAATTGCACAAGAATAAGACTAGGGAGGACGGAAATGACCTAAATGTTCATCCAATGACACAAATGAACTTTTTGGATGCACAAGATTGGTTAAAAACCCTAATTGCACAAGAATAAGGCTAGGGAGGACGAAAATGACCTAAATGTTAATCCAATGACATAAATGAACTTATTGGATGCACAAGATTGGTTAAAAACCCTAATTGCACATAAATAACCCTAGAGAGGACGAAAATGACCTAAATGTTAATCCAATGACACAAATGGAGTTTTTGGATGCACAAGATTGGTTAAAAACCCTACTTGCACATAAATAAGGCTTCGGAGGACGAAAATGACCTAAATGTTCATCCAACGACACAAATGAACTTTTTGGTTGCAGAAGATTGTTTAAAAACCCTAATTGGACAAGAATAAGCCTAGGGAGGACGAAAATGACCTAAATGTTAATCCAATGACACAAATGAACTTATTGGATGCACAAGATTGGTTAAAAACCCTAATTGCACATAAATAAGGCGACGGAGGACGAAAATGACCTAAATGTTCTTCCAATGACACAAAGGAACTTTTTGGACGCAAAAAATTGGATAAAAACCCTAATTGGACAAGAATAAGCCTAGGGAGGACGAAAATGACCTAAATGTTAATCCAATGACACAAATTGAGTTTTTGGATGCACAAGATTGGTTAAAAACCCTAATTGCACAAGAATAAGCCTAGGGAGGACGAAAATGACCTAAATGTTCATCCAATGACACAAATGAACTTTTTGGATGCACAAGATTGGTTAAAAACCCTAATTGCACAAGAATAAGGCTAGGGAGGACGAAAATGACCTAAATGTTAATCCAATGACATAAATGAACTTATTGGATGCACAAGATTGGTTAAAAACCCTAATTGCACATAAATAACCCTAGAGAGGACGAAAATGACCTAAATGTTAATCCAATGACACAAATAGAGTTTTTGGATGCACAAGATTGGTTAAAAACCCTAATTGCACAAGAAAAAGCCTAGGGAGGACGAAAATGACCTAAATGTTCATCCAATGACACAAATGAACTTTTTGGATGCACAAGATTGGTTAAAAACCATAATTGCACAAGAATAAGGCTAGGGAGGACGAAAATGTCCTAAATGTTAATCCAATGACATAAATGAACTTATTGGATGCACAAGATTGGTTAAAAACCCTAATTGCACATAAATAACCCTAGAGAGGACGAAAATGACCTAAATGTTAATCCAATGACACAAATGGAGTTTTTGGATGCACAAGATTGATTAAAAACCCTACTTGCACATAAATAAGGCTTCGGAGGACGAAAATGACCTAAATGTTCATCCAACGACACAAATGAACTTTTTGGTTGCAGAAGATTGTTTAAAAACCCTAATTGGACAAGAATAAGCCTAGGGAGGACGAAAATGACCTAAATGTTAATCCAATGACACAAATGAACTTATTGGATGCACAAGATTGGTGAAAAACCCTAATTGGACAAGAATAAGCCTAGGGAGGACGAAAATGACTTAAAGGTTAATCCAATGACACAAATGAACTTATTGGATGCACAAGATTGGTTAAAAACCCTAATTGGACAAGAATAAGCCTAGGGAGGACGAAAATGACCTAAATGTTAATCCAATGACACAAATGAACTTATTGGATGCACAAGATTGGTTAAAAACCCTAATTGCATGTAAATAACCCTAGAGAGGACGAAAATGACCTAAATGTTAATTCAATGAAACAAATGAATTTATTGGATGCACAAGATTGGTTAAAAACCCTAATTGCACATAAATAAGGCTACGGAGGACGAAAATGACTTAAATGTTCATCCAATGACACAAATGAACTTTTTAGTTGCAGAAGATTGGTTAAAAACCTTAATTGGACAAGAATAAGCCTAGGGATGACGAAAATGACCTAAATGTTAATCCAATGACTCAAATGAACTTATTGGATGCACAAGATTGGTGAAAAACCCTAATTGCACTTAAATAACCCTAGAGAGGACGAAAATGACCTAAATGTTAATCCAATGACACAAATGAACTTATTGGATGCACAAGATTGGTTAAAAACCCTAATTGAACAAGAATAAGCCTAGGGAGGACGAAAATGACTTAAATGTTAATCCAATGACACAAATGAACTTATTGGATGCACAAGATTGGTTAAAAACCCTAATTGGACAAGAATAAGCCTAGGGAGGACGAAAATGACCTAAATGTTAACCCAATGACACAAATGAACTTATTGGATGCACAAGATTGGTTAAAAACTCTAATTGCACAAGAATAAGCCTAGGGAGGATGAAAATGACCTAAATGTTCATCCAATGACATAAACACACCTATTGGATACAGAAGATTGGTTAAAAACCCTTATTGGACAAGAATAACCCTAGGGAGGACGAAAATGACATAAATGTTATTCCAAAGACAAAAATGAACTTTTGGGATGCACAAGATTGGTTAAAAACCCTAATTGCCCAAAAATAAGCCTAGGGAGGACGAAAATGACCTAAATGTTAATCCAATGACACAAATGAACTTTTTGGATGCACAAGATTGGTTAAAAACCCTAATTGCACAAGAATAAGCCTAGGGAGGATGAAAATGACCTAAATGATCATCCAATGACATAAACACACCTATTGGATGCAGAAGATTGGTTAAAAACCCTTATTGGACAAGAATAAGCCTAGGGAGGACGAAAATGACCAAAATGTTAATCCAAAGACACAAATGAACTTTTTAGACGCAAAAGATTGGTTCAAAACCCTAATTGCACAAGAATAAGACTAGGGAGGACGAAAATGACCTAAATGTTAATCCTATGACACAAATGAACTTATTGGATGTACAAGATTGGTTAAAAACCCTAATTGCACATAAATAACCCTAGAGAGGACGAAAATGACCTAAATGTTAATCCAATGACACAAATGAACTTTTTGGATGCACAAGATTGGTTAAAAACCCTAATTGCACATAAATAAGGCTTCGGAGGACGAAAATGACCTAAATGTTCATCCAACGACACAAATGAACTTTTTGGTTGCAGAAGATTGTTTTAAAACCCTAATTGGACAAGAATAAGCCTAGGGAGGACGAAAATGACCTAAATGTTAATCCAATGACACAAATGAACTTATTGGATGCACAAGATTGGTTAAAAACCCTAATTGCACATAGATAAGGCGACGGAGGACGAAAATGACCTAAATGTTCTTCCAATGACACAAAGGAACTTTTTGGACGCAAAAAATTGGTTAAAAACCCTAATTGGACAAGAATAAGCCTAGGGAGGACGAAAATGACATAAATGTTAATCCAATGACACAAATTGAGTTTTTGGATGCACAAGATTGGTTAAAAACCCTAATTGCACAAGAATAAGCCTAGGGAGGACGAAAATGACCTAAATGTTCATCCAATGACACAAATGAACTTTTTGGATGCACAAGATTGGTTAAAAACCCTAATTGCACAAGAATAAGGCTAGGGAGGACGAAAATGACCTAAATGTTAATCCAATGACACAAATGAACTTATTGGATGCACAAGATTGGTTAAAAACCCTAATTGCACATAAATAACCCTAGAGAGGACGAAAATGACCTAAATGTTAATCCAATGACACAAATGGAGTTTTTGGATGCACAAGATTGGTTAAAAACCCTACTTGCACATAAATAAGGCTTCGGAGGACGAAAATGACCTAAATGTTCATCCAACGACACAAATGAACTTTTTGGTTGCAGAAGATTGTTTAAAAACCCTAATTGGACAAGAATAAGCCTAGGGAGGACGAAAATGACCTAAATGTTAATCCAATGACACAAAGGAACTTATTGGATGCACAAGATTGGTTAAAAACCCTAATTGGACAAGATTAAGCCTAGGGAGGACGAAAATGACTTAAAGGTTAATCCAATGACACAAATGAACTTATTGGATGCACAAGATTGGTTAAAAACCCTAATTGGACAAGAATAAGCCTAGGGAGGACGAAAATGACCTAAATGTTAATCCAATGACACAAATGAACTTATTGGATGCACAAGATTGGTTAAAAACCCTAATTGCA
Source organism: Cicer pinnatifidum (assembly GCA_037974775.1). NCBI lineage: Eukaryota > Viridiplantae > Streptophyta > Magnoliopsida > Fabales > Fabaceae > Cicer > Cicer pinnatifidum. The sequence continues at coordinate 23,553,476 of JBBPBR010000008.1, read as the reverse complement.
TGTAAATAACCCTAGAGAGGACGAAAATGACCTAAATGTTAATTCAATGAAACAAATGAATTTATTGGATGCACAAGATTGGTTAAAAACCCTAATTGCACATAAATAAGGCTACGGAGGACGAAAATGACTTAAATGTTCATCCAATGACACAAATGAACTTTTTAGTTGCCGAAGATTGGTTAAAAACCTTAATTGGACAAGAATAAGCCTAGGGATGACGAAAATGACCTAAATGTTAATCCAATGACTCAAATGAACTTATTGGATGCACAAGATTGATTAAAAACCCTAATTGCACATAAATAACCCTAGAGAGGACGAAAATGACCTAAATGTTAATCCAATGACACAAATGAACTTATTGGATGCACAAGATTGGTTAAAAACCCTAATTGGACAAGAATAAGCCTAGGGAGGACGAAAATGACTTAAATGTTAATCCAATGACACAAATGAACTTATTGGATGCATAAGATTGGTTAAAAACCCTTATTGGACAAGAATAAGCCTAGGGAGGACGAAAATGACCTAAATGTTAATCCAATGACACAAATGAACTTATTGGATGCACAAGATTGGTTAAAAACTCTAATTGCACAAGAATAAGCCTAGGGAGGATGAAAATGACCTAAATGTTCATCCAATGACATAAACACACCTATTGGATACAGAAGATTGGTTAAAAACCCTTATTGGACAAGAATAACCCTAGGGAGGACGAAAACGACCTAAATGTTAATCCAAAGACAAAAATGAACTTTTGGGATGCACAAGATTGGTTAAAAACCCTAATTGCCCAAAAATAAGCCTAGGGAGGACGAAAATGACCTAAATGTTAATCCACTGACACAAATGAACTTTTTGGATGCACAAGATTGGTTAAAAACCCTAATTGCACAAGAATAAGCCTAGGGAGGATGAAAATGACCTAAATGTTCATCCAATGACATAAACACACCTATTGGATGCAGAAGATTGGTTAAAAACCCTTATTGGACAAGAATAAGCCTAGGGAGGACGAAAATGACCTAAATGTAAATCCAAAGACACAAATGAACTTTTTGGATGCAAAAGAATGGTTCAAAACCCTAATTGCACATGAATAAGACTAGGGAGGACGAAAATGACCTAAATGTTAATCCAATGACACAAATGAACTTATTGGATGCACTAGATTGGTTAAAAACCCTAATTGCACATAAATAACCCTAGAGAGGACGAAAATGACCTAAATGTTAATCCAATGACACATATGAACTTTTTGGATGCACAAGATTGGTTAAAAACCCTAATTGCACATAAATAAGGCTTCGGAGGACGAAAATGACCTAAATGTTCATCCAACGACACAAATGAACTTTTTGGTTGCAGAAGATTGTTTAAAAACCCTAATTGGACAAGAATAAGCCTAGGGAGGACGAAAATGACCTAAATGTTAATCCAATGACACAAATGAACTTATTGGATGCACAAGATTGGTTAAAAACCCTAATTGCACATAAATAAGGCGACGGAGGACGAAAATGACCTAAATGTTCTTCCAATGACACAAAGGAACTTTTTGGACGCAAAAAATTGGATAAAAACCCTAATTGGACAAGAATAAGCCTAGGGAGGACGAAAATGACCTAAATGTTAATCCAATGACACAAATTGAGTTTTTGGATGCACAAGATTGGTTAAAAACCCTAATTGCACAAGAATAAGCCTAGGGAGGACGAAAATGACCTAAATGTTCATCCAATGACACAAATGAACTTTTTGGATGCACAAGATTGGTTAAAAACCCTAATTGCACAAGAATAAGGCTAGGGAGGACGAAAATGACCTAAATGTTAATCCAATGACACAAATGAACTTATTGGATGCACAAGATTGGTTAAAAACCCTAATTGCACATAAATAACCCTAGAGAGGACGAAAATGACCTAAATGTTAATCCAATGACACAAATAGAGTTTTTGGATGCACAAGATTGGTTAAAAACCCAACTTGCACATAAATAAGGCTTCGGAGGACGAAAATGACCTAAATGTTCATTCAACGACACTAATAAACTTTTTGGTTGCAGAAGATTGTTTAAAAACCCTAAATGGACAAGAATAAGCCTAGGGAAGACGAAAATGACCTAAATGTTAATCCAATGACACAAATGAACTTATTGGATGCACAAGATTGGTTAAAAACCCTAATTGGACAAGAATAAGCCTAGGGAGGACGAAAATGACTTAAATGTTAATCCAATGACACAAATGAACTTATTGGATGCACAAGATTGGTTAAAAACCCTAATTGAACAAGAATAAGCCTAGGGTGGACGAAAATGACCTAAATGTTTATCCAATGACACAAATGAACTTATTGGATGCACAAGATTGGTTAAAAACCCTAATTGGACAAGAATAAGCCTAGGGAGGACGAAAATGACTTAAATGTTAATCCAATGACACAAATGAACTTATTGGATGCACAAGATTGGTTAAAAACCCTAATTGAACAAGAATAAGCCAAGGGTGGACGAAAATGACCTAAATGTTTATCGAATGATACAAATGAACTTATTGGATGCACAAGATTGGTTAAAAACCCTATTTGGACAAGAATAAGCCTAGGGGGGACGAAAATGACCTAAATGTTCATCCAATGACACAAACACACCTATTGGATGCACAAGATTGGTTAAAAACCCTAATTGGACAAGAATAAGCCTAGGGAGGACGAAAATGACCTAAATGTTCATCCAATGACACAAATGAACTTACTGGATGCACAAGATTGCGTAAAAACCCTAATTAGACAAGAATAAGCCTAGGGAGGACGAAAATGACCTAAATGTTCATCCAATGACACAAACACACCTATTGGATGCACAAGATTGGTTAAAAACCCTAATTGGACAAGAATAAGCCTAGGGAGGACGAAAATGACCTAAATGTTCATCCAATGACACAAATGAACTTATTGGATGCACAAGATTGCTTAAAAACCCTAATTGGACAAGAATAAGCCTAGGGAGGACGAAAATGACCTAAATGTTCATCCAATGAAACAAATACACCTATTGGATGCAAAAGATTGGTTAGAAACCCTAATTTGACAAGAATAAGCCTAGGGAGGACGAAAATGACCTAAATGTTCATCCAATGACACAAATGAACTTATTGGATGCACAAGATTGGTTAAAAACCCTAATTGGACAAGAAAAAGCCTAGGGAGGACGAAAATGACCTAAATGTTCATCCAATGACACAAACACACCTATTGGATGCACAAGATTGGTTAAAAACCCTAATTGGACAAGAATAAGCCTAGGGAGGACGAAAATGACCTAAATGTTCATCCAATGACACAAATGAACTTATTGGATGCACAAGATTGCTTAAAAACCCTAATTAGACAAGAATAAGCCTAGGGAGGACGAAAATGACCTAAATGTTCATCCAATGACACAAATGAACTTATCGGATGCACAAGATTGCTTAAAACCCTAATTGGACAAGAATAAGATTATGGAGGACGAAAATGACCTAAATGTTCATCCAATGACACAAATACACCTATTGGATGCAAAAGATTGGTTAGAAACCCTAATTGGACAAGAATAAGCCTAGGGAGGACGAAAATGACCTAAATGTTCATCCAATGACACAAATGAACTTATTGGATGCACAAGATTGGTTAAAAACCCTAATTGGACAAGAATATGCCTAGGGAGGACGAAAATGACCTAAATGATCATCCAATGACACAAATAAACTTATTGGATGCACAAGATTGGTTAAAAACCCTAATTGGACAAGAATAAGCCTAGGGAGGACGAAAATGACCTAATTGATCATCCAATGACACAAACACACCTATTGAATGCACAAGATTGGTTAAAAACCCTATTGGACAAGAATATGCCTAGGGAGGACGAAAATGACCTAATTGATCATCCAATGACACAAACACACCTATTGGATGCACAAGATTGGTTAAAAACCATAATTGGACAAGATTCAGCCTAGGGAGGACGAAAATGACCTAATTGATCATCCAATGACACAAACACACCTATTGGATGCACAAGATTGGTTAAAAACCCTAATTGGACAAGAATATGCCTAGGGAGGACGAAAATGACCTAAATATTAATTCAATGACACAAACAAACTTATTGGATGCACAAGATTGGTTAAAAACCCTAATTGGACAAGAATAAGCCTAGGGAGGACGAAAATGACCTAATTGATCATCCAATGACACAAACACACCTATTGGATGCACAAGATTGGTTAAAAACCCTAGTTGGACAAGAATAAGCCTAGGGAAGACGAAAATGACCTAATTGATCATCCAATGACACAAACACACCTATTGGATGCACAAGATTGGTTAAAAACTCTAATTGGACAAGAATAAGCCTAGGGAGGACGAAAATGACCTAAATGTTAATCCAATGACCCAACTCAACTTATTGGATGCACAAGATTGGTTAAAAACCTTAATTGGACAAGAATAAGCCTAGGGAGGACGAAAATGACCTAAATGTTAATCCAATGACACAAATGAACTTATTGGATGCACAAGATTGGTTAAAAACCCTAATTGGACAAGAATAAGCCTAGGGAGGACGAAAATGACTTAAAGGTTAATCCCATGACACAAATGAACTTATTGGATGCACAAGATTGGTTAAAAACCCTAATTAGACAAGAATAAGCCTAGGGAGGACGAAAATGACCTAAATGTTAATCCAATGACACAAATGAACTTATTGGATGCACAAGATTGGTTAAAAACCCTAATTGCATGTAAATAACCCTAGAGAGGACGAAAATGACCTAAATGTTAATTCAATGAAACAAATGAATTTATTGGATGCACAAGATTGGTTAAAAACCCTAATTGCACATAAATAAGGCTACGGAGGACGAAAATGACCTAAATATTCATCCAATGACACAAATGAACTTTTTAGTTGCAGAAGATTGGTTAAAAACCTTAATTGGACAAGAATAAGCCTAGGGATGACGAAAATGACCTAAATGTTAATCCAATGACTCAAATGAACTTATTGGATGCAGAAGATTGGTTAAAAACCCTAATTGCACATAAATAACCCTAGAGAGGACGAAAATGACCTAAATGTTAATCCATTGACTCAAGTTAACTTATTGAATGCCCAAGATTGGTTAAAAACCCTAATTGCACATAAATAAGGCGACAGAGGACGAAAATGACTTAAATGTTCTTCCAATGACACAAATGAACTTTTTGGATGCACAAGATTGGTTAAAAACCCTAATTGGAGAAGAATAAGCCTAGGGAGGACGAAAATGACTTAAATGTTAATCCAATGACACAAATGGAGTTTTTGGATGCACAAGATTGGTTAAAAACCCTAATTGCACAAGAATAAGCCTAGGGAGGACGAAAATGACCTAAATGTTAATCCAATGACACAAATGGAGTTTTTGGATGCACAAGATTGGTTAAAAACCCTAATTGCACAAGAATAAGCCTAGGGAGGACGAAAATGACCTAAATGTTCATCCAATGACACAAATGAACTTATTGGATGCACAAGATTGGTTAAAAACCCTAATTGCACATAAATCACCCTAGAGAGGACGAAAATGACCTAAATGTTAATCCAATGACACAAATGGAGTTTTTGGATCCACAAGATTGGTTAAAAACCCTACTTGCACATAAATAAGGCTTCGGAGCACGAAAATGACCTAAATGTTCATCCAACGACACAAATGAACTTTTTGGTTGCAGAAGATTGTTTAAAAACCCTAATTGGACAAGAATAAGCCTAGGGAGGACGAAAATGACCGAAATGTTAATCCAATGACACAAATGAACTTATTGGATGCACAAGATTGGTTAAAAACCCTAATTGGACAAGAATAAGCCTAGGGAGGACGAAAATGACTTAAATGTTAATCCAATGACACAAATGAACTTATTCGATGCACAAGATTGGTTAAAAACCCTAATTGGACAAGAATAAGTCTATGGAGGACGAAAATGACCTAATTGTTCATCCAATGACACAAATGAACTTTTTGGTTGCAGAAGATTGGTTAAAAACCCTAATTGGACAAGAATAAGCCTAGGGAGGACGAAAATGACCTATATGTTAATCCAATGACACAAGTGAACTTTTTGGATGCACAAGATTGGTTAAAAACTCTAATTGCACAAGAATAAGCCTAGGGAGGATGAAAATGACCTAAATGTTCATCCAATGACATAAACACACCTATTGGATACAGAAGATTGGTTAAAAACCCTTATTGGACAAGAATAACCCTAGGGAGGACGAAAATGACCTAAATGTTAATCCAAAGACAAAAATGAACTTTTGGGATGCACAAGATTGGTTAAAAACCCTAATTGCCCAAAAATAAGCCTAGGGAGGACGAAAATGACCTAAATGTTAATCCAATGACACAAATGAACTTTTTGGATGCACAAGATTGGTTAAAAACCCTAATTGCACAAGAATAAGCCTAGGGAGGATGAAAATGACCTAAATGTTCATCCAATGACATAAACACACCTATTGGATGCAGAAGATTGGTTAAAAACCCTTATTGGACAAGAATAAGCCTAGGGAGGACGAAAATGACCTAAATGTAAATCCAAAGACACAAATGAACTTTTTGGATGCAAAAGAATGGTTCAAAACCCTAATTGCACAAGAATAAGACTAGGGAGGACGAAAATGACCTAAATGTTAATCCAATGACACAAATGAACTTATTGGATGCACAAGATTGGTTAAAAACCCTAATTGCACATAAATAACCCTAGAGAGGACGAAAATGACCTAAATGTTAATCCAATGACACATATGAACTTTTTGGATGCACAAGATTGGTTAAAAACCCTAATTGCACATAAATAAGGCTTCGGAGGACGAAAATGACCTAAATGTTCATCCAACGACACAAATGAACTTTTTGGTTGCAGAAGATTGTTTAAAAACCCTAATTGGACAAGAATAAGCCTAGGGAGGACGAAAATGACCTAAATGTTAATCCAATGACACAAATGAACTTATTGGATGCACAAGATTGGTTAAAAACCCTAATTGGACAAGAATAAGCCTAGGGAGGACGAAAATGACTTAAATGTTAATCCAATGACACAAATGAACTTATTGGATGCACAAGATTGGTTAAAAACCCTAATTGGAAAAGAATAAGCCTAGGGAGGACGAAAATGACCTAAATGTTCATCCAATGACACAAACACACGTATTGGATGCACAAGATTGTTTAGAAACCCTAATTGGACAAGAATAAGCCTAGGGAGGACGAAAATGACCTAAATGTTCATCCAATGACACAAATGAACATATTGGATGCACAAGATTGGTTAAAAACCCTAATTGGACAAGAATAAGCCTAGGGTGGACGAAAATGACCTAAATGTTCATCCAATGACACAAACACACCTATTGGATGCACAAGATTGGTTAAAAACCCTTATTGGACAAGAATAAGCCTAGGGAGGACGAAAATGACCTAAATGTTCATCCAATGACACAAATACACCTATTGGATGCACAAGATTCGTTAGAAACCCTAATTGGACAAGAATAAGCCTAGGGAGGACGAAAATGACCTAATTGATCATCCAATGACACAAACACACCTATTGGATGCACAAGATTGGTTAAAAACCCTAATTGGACAAGAATAAGCCTAGGGAGGACGAAAATGACCTAATTGATCATCCAATAACACTAACACACCTATTGGATGCACAAGATTGGTTAAAAACCCTCGTTGGACAAGAATATGCCTAGCGAGGACGAAAATGACCTAATTGATCATCCAATGACACAAATGAACTTATTGGATGCACAAGATTGGTTAAAAACCCTAGTTGGACAAGAATATGCCTAGAGAGGACGAAAATGATCTAATTGATCATCCAATGACACAAATGAACTTATTGGATGCACAAGATTTGTTAAAAACCCTAATTGGACAAGAATAAGCCTAGGGAGGACGAAAATGACCTAATTGATCATCCAATGACACAAACACACCTATTGGATGCACAAGATTGGTTAAAAACCCTAATTGGACAAGAATAAGCCTAGGGAGGACGAAAATGACCTAATTGATCATCCAATAACACTAACACACCTATTGGATGCACAAGATTGGTTAAAAACCCTCGTTGGACAAGAATATGCCTAGGGAGGACGAAAATGACCTAATTGATCATCCAATGACACAAATGAACTTATTGGATGCACAAGATTGGTTAAAAACCCTAATTGGACAAGAATAAGCCTAGGGAGGACGAAAATGACCTAATTGATCATCCAACGACACAAACACACATATTGGATTCACAAGATTAGTTAAAAACCCTAATTGGACAAGAATATGCCTAGGGAGGACGAAAATGACCTAAATGTTAATCCAATGACACAAATGAACTTATTGGATGCACAAGATTGGTTAAAAACCCTAATTGGACAAGAATAAGCCTAGGGAGGACGAAAATGACCTAATTGATCATCCAATGACACAAACACACCTATTGGATGCACAAGATTGGTTAAAAACCCTAATTGGACAAGAATAAGCCTAGGGAGGACGAAAATGACCTAATTGATCATCCATTGACACAAACACACCAATTGGATGCACAAGATTCGTTAAAAACCCTAATTGGACAAGAATATGCCTAGGGAGGACGAAAATGACCTAATTGATCATCCAATAACTCAAACACACCTATTGGATGCACAAGATTGGTTAAAAAGCCTAATTGGACAAGAATATGCCTAGGGAGGACGAAAATGAACTAAATGTTAATCCAATGACACAAATGAACTTATTGGATGCACAAGATTGGTTAAAAACCCTAATTGGAGAAGAATAAGCCTAGGGAGGACGAAAATGACCTAATTGATCATCCAATGACACAAACACACCTATTGGATGCACAAGATTGGTTAAAAACCCTAATTGGACAAGAATAAGCCTAGGGAGGACGAAAATGACCTAATTGATCATCCAATGACACAAACACACCTATTGGATGCACAAGATTAGTTAAAAACCATAATTGGACAAGAATAAGCCTAGGGAGGACGAAAATAACCTAATTGATCATCCAATGACACAAACACACCTATTGGATGCACAAGATTGGTTAAAAACCCTAATTGGACAAGAATAAGCCTAGGGAGGACGAAAACGACCTAATTGATCATCCAATGACACAAACACACCTATTGGATGCACAAGATTGGTTAAAAACCCTAATTGCACAACAATAAGCCTAGGGAGGACGAAAATGACCTAATTAATCATCCAATGACACAAACCCACCTATTGGATGCACAAGATTGGTTAAAAACCCTAATTGGACAAGAATATGCATAGGGAGGACGAAAATGACCTAATTGTTAATCCAATGACACAAATCAACTTATAGGATGCATAAGATTGGTTAAAAACCCTAATTGGACAAGAATAAGCCTAGGGAGGACGAAAATGACCTAATTGATCATCCAATGACACAAACACACCTATTGGATGCACAAGATTGGTTAAAAACCCTAATTGGACAAGAATAAGCCTAGGGAGGACGAAAATGACCTAATTGATTATCCAATGACACAAACACACCTATTGGATGCACAAGATTGGTTAAAAACCCTAATTAAAAAAGAATAAGCCTAGAGAGGCGAAAATGACCTAATTGATCATCCAATGACACAAACACACCTATTGGATGCACAAGATTGGTTTAAATCCCTAGTTGGACAAGAATATGCCTAGGGAGGACGAAAATGACCTAATTGATCATCCAATGACACAAATGAACTTATTGGATGAACAAGATTGGTTAAAAACCCTAATTGGACAAGAATAAGCCTAGGGAGGACGAAAATGACCTAATTGATCATCCAATGACACAAACACACCTATTGGATGCACAAGATTGGTTAAAAACCCTAATTGGACAAGAATAAGCCTAGGGAGGACGAAAATGACCTAATTGATCATCCATTGCCACAAACACACCTATGGGATGCACAAGATTGGTTAAAAACCCTAATTGGACAAGAATATGCCTTGGGAGGACGAAAATGACCTAATTGGTCATCCAATGACACAAACACACCTATTGGATGCAAAAGATTGGTTAAAAACCCTAATTGGACAAGAATAAGCCTAGGGAGGACGAAAATGACCTAATTGATCATCCAATGACACAAACACACCTATTGGATGCACAAGATTGGTTAAAAACCCTAATTGGACAAGAATAAGCCTAGGGAGGACGAAAATGACCTAATTGATCATCCAATGACACAAACACACCTATTGGATGCACAAGATTGGTTAAAAACCCTAATTGGACAAGAATAAGCCTAGGGAGGACGAAAATGACCTAATTGATCATCCAATGACACAAACACACCTATGGATGCACATGATTGGTTAAAAACCCTAGTTGGACAAAAATATGCCTAGGGAGGACGAAAATGACCTAATTGATCATCCAATGACACAAATGAACTTATTGGATGCACAAGATTGGTTAAAAACCCTAGTTGTACAAGAATATACCTAGGGAGGACGAAAATGACCTAATTGATCATCCAATGACACAAACACACCTATGAGATGCACACGATTGGTTAAAAACCCTAATTGGACCAGAATAAGCCTAGGGAGGACGAAAATGACCTAATTGATCATCCAATGACACAAACACACCTATTGGATGCACAAGATTGGTTAAAAACCCTAATTGGACAAGAATAAGCCTAGGGAGGACGAAAATGACCTAATTGATCATCCAATGACACAAACACACCTATTGGATGCACAAGATTGGTTAAAAACCCTAGTTGGACAAGAATAAGCCTAGGGAAGACGAAAATGACCTAATTGATCATCCAATGACACAAACACACCTATTGGATGCACAAGATTGGTTAAAAACTCTAATTGGACAAGAATAAGCCTAGGGAGGACGAAAATGACCTAAATGTTAATCCAATGACCCAACTCAACTTATTGGATGCACAAGATTGGTTAAAAACCTTAATTGGACAAGAATAAGCCTAGGGAGGACGAAAATGACCTAAATGTTAATCCAATGACACAAATGAACTTATTGGATGCACAAGATTGGTTAAAAACCCTAATTGGACAAGAATAAGCCTAGGGAGGACGAAAATGACTTAAAGGTTAATCCAATGACACAAATGAACTTATTGGATGCACAAGATTGGTTAAAAACCCTAATTGGACAAGAATAAGCCTAGGGAGGACGAAAATGACCTAAATGTTAATCCAATGACACAAATGAACTTATTGGATGCACAAGATTGGTTAAAAACCCTAATTGCACATAAATAAGCCTAGGGAGGAAGAAAATGACCTAAATGCTAATCCAATGGCACAAATGAACTTATTGGATGCACAAGATTGGTTTAAAACCCTAATTGCACATAAATAACCCTAGAGAGGACGAAAATGACCTAAATGTTAATCCAATGACACAAATGAACTTATTGGATGCACAAGATTGGTTAAAAACCCTAATTGCACATAAATAACCCTAGAGAGGACGAAAATGACCTAAATGTTAATCCAATGACACAAATGGAGTTTTTGGATGCACAAGATTGGTTAAAAACCCTACTTGCACATAAATAAGGCTTCGGAGGACGAAAATGACCTAAATGTTCATCCAACGACACAAATGAACTTTTTGGTTGCAGAAGATTGTTTAAAAACCCTAATTGGACAAGAATAAGCCTAGGGAGGACGAAAATGACCTAAATGTTAATCCAATGACACAAATGAACTTATTGGATGCACAAGATTGGTTAAAAACCCTAATTGCACATAAATAAGGCGACGGAGGACGAAAATGACCTAAATGTTCTTCCAATGACACAAAGGAACTTTTTGGACGCAAAAAATTGGATAAAAACCCTAATTGGACAAGAATAAGCCTAGGGAGGACGAAAATGACCTAAATGTTAGACCAATGACACAAATTGAGTTTTTGGATGCACAAGATTGGTTAAAAACCCTAATTGCACAAGAATAAGCCTAGGGAGGACGAAAATGACCTAAATGTTCATCCAATGACACAAATGAACTTTTTGGATGCACAAGATTGGTTAAAAACCCTAATTGCACAAGAATAAGGCTAGGGAGGACGAAAATGACCTAAATGTTAATCCAATGACACAAATGAACTTATTGGATGCACAAGATTGGTTAAAAACCCTAATTGCACATAAATAACCCTAGAGAGGACGAAAATGACCTAAATGTTAATCCAATGACACAAATAGAGTTTTTGGATGCACAAGATTGGTTAAAAACCCTAATTGGGCTAGAATAAGCTTAGGGAGGACGAAAATGACCTAAATGTTCATCCAACGACACTAATAAACTTTTTGGTTGCAGAAGATTGTTTAAAAACCCTAAATGGACAAGAATAAGCCTAGGGAAGACGAAAATGACCTAAATGTTAATCCAATGACACAAATGAACTTATTGGATGCACAAGATTGGTTAAAAACCCTAATTGGACAAGAATAAGCCTAGGGAGGACGAAAATGATTTAAATGTTAATCCAATGACACAAATGAACTTATTGGATGCACAAGATTGGTTAAAAACCCTAATTGGACAAAAATAAGGCTACGGAGGACGAAAATGACCTAAATGTTCATCCAATGACACAAATGAACTTTTTAGTTGCAGAAGATTGGTTAAAAACCTTAATTGGACAAGAATAAGCCTAGGGATGACGAAAATGACCTAAATGTTAATCCAATGACTCAAATGAACTTATTGGATGCACAAGATTGGTTAAAAACCCTAATTGCACATAAATAACCCTAGAGAGGACGAAAATGACCTAAATGTTAATCCATTGACACAAATGAACTTATTGAATGCACAAGATTGGTTAAAAACCCTAATTGCACATAAATAAGGCGACGGAGGACGAAAATGACCTAAATGTTCTTCCAATGACACAAATGAACTTTTTGGATGCACAAGATTGGTTAAAAACCCTAATTGGACAAGAATAAGCCTAGGGAGGACGAAAATGACCTAAATGTTAATCCAATGACACAAATGGAGTTTTTGGATGCACAAGATTGGTTAAAAACCCTAATTGCACAAGAATAAGCCTAGGGAGGACGAAAATGACCTAAATGTTCATCCAATGACACAAATGAACTTTTTGGTCGCAGAAGATTGGCTAAAAACTCTAATTGGACAAGAATAAGCCTAGGGAGGACGAAAATGACCAAAATGTAAATCTAAAGACACAAATGAACTTTTTGGATGCAATAGATTGGTTCAAAACCCTAATTGCACAAGAATAAGACTAGGGAGGACGAAAATGACCTAAATGTTAATCCAATGACACAAATGAACTTATTGGATGCACAAGATTGGTTAAAAACCCTAATTGCACATAAATAACCCTAGAGAGGACGAAAATGACCTAAATGTTAATCCAATGACACAAATGAACTTATTGGATGCACAAGATTGGTTAAAAACCCTAATTGCACATAAATAACCCTAGAGAGGACGAAAATGACCGAAATGTTAATCCAATGATACAAATGAACTTATTGGATGCACAAGTTTGGTTAAAAACCCTAATTGCCCGTATATAACCCTAGGGAGGACGAAAATGACCTAAATGTTAATCCAATGACACAAATAAACTTATTGGATGCACAAGATTGGTTAAAACCCTAATTGCAAATAAATAAGCCTAGGGAGGACGAAAATGACCAAAATGTTAATCCAATGACACAAACGAACTTATTGGATGCTCAAGATTGGTTAAAAACCCTAATTGCAAAACGATAAGCCTAGGGAGGATGAAAATGACCTAAATGTTAATCCAATGACACACATGAACTCATTGGATGCACAAGATTGGTTAAAAACCCTAATTGCACATAAATAACCCTAGAGAGGAGGAAAATGACCTAAATGTTAATCCAAAGACACAAATTAACTTTTTGGATGCACAAGATTGGTTAAAAACCCTAATTGGACAAGAATAAGCCTAGGGAGGACGAAAATGACCTAAATAATAATCCAATGACACAAATGAACTTATTGGATGCACAAGATTGGTTAAAAACCCTAATTGGACAAGAATAAGCCTAGGGAGGACGAAAATGACCTAAATGTTAATCCAATGACACAAATGAACTTATTGGATGCACAGGATTGGTTAAAAACCCTAATTGGACAAGAATAAGCCTAGGGAGGACGAAAATGACCTAATTGATCATCCAATGCCACAAACACACATATTCGATGCACAAGATTGGTTAAAAACCCTAATTGGACAATAATATGCCTAAGGAGGACGAAAATGACCTAAATATTAATTCAATGACACAAACAAAGTTATTGGATGCACAAGATTGGTTAAAAACCCTAATTGGACAAGAATAAGCCTAGGGAGGACGAAAATGACCTAATTGATCATCCAATGACACAAACATACCTATTGGAAGCACAAAATTGGTTAAAAACCCTAATTGGACAAGAATATGCCTAGGGAGGACGAAAATGACCTAAATGTTAATCCAATGACACAAATGAACTTATTGGATGCACAAGATTGGTTAAAAACCCTAATTGGACAAGAATAAGCCTAGGGAGGACGAAAATGACCTAATTGATCATCCAATGACACAAACACACCTATTGGATGCACAAGATTGGTTAAAAATCCTAATTGGACAACAATATGTCTTGGGAGGACGAAAATAACCTAATTGATCATCCAATGACACAAACACACCTATTGGATGCACAAGATTGGTTAAAAACCCTAATTGGACAAGAATATGCCTAGGGAGGACGAAAATGACCTAATTGATCATCCAATGACACAAACACACCTATTGGATGTACAAGATGGGTTAAAAACCCTAATTGGACAAGAATATGCCTAGGGAGGACGAAAATGACCTAATTGATCATCCAATGACACAAACACACCTATTGGATGCACAAGATCGGTTAAAAACCCTAATTGGACAAGAATAAGCCTTGGGAGGACGAAAATGACCTAATTGATCATCCAATGACACAAACACACCTATTGGATGCACAAGATCGGTTAAAAACACTAATTGGACAAGAATAAGCCTAGGGAGGACGAAAATGACCTAATTGATCATCCAATGACACAAACACACCTATTGGATGCACAAGATTGGTTAAAAACCCTAATTGGACAAGAATAAGCCTAGGGAGGACGAGAATGACCTAAATGTTAATCCAATGACACAACTCAACTTATTGGAAGCACAAGATTGGTTAAAAACCCTAATTGGATAAGAATAAGCCTAGGGAGGACGAAAATGACTTAATTGATCATCCAATGACACAAACACACCTATTGGATGCACAAGATTGGTTAAAAACCCTAATTGGACAAGAATATGCCTAGGGAGGACGAAAATGACCTAAATGTTAATCCAATGACACAAATGAACTTATTGGATGCACAAGATTGGTTAAAAACCCTAATTGGACAAGAATAAGCATAGGGAGGACGAAAATGACCTAAATGTTAATCCAATGACACAGCTCAACTTATTGGATGCACAAGATTGGTTAAAAACCCTAATTGGACAAGAATAAGCCTATGGAGGACGAAAATGACCTAAATGTTAATCCAATGACACAACTCAACTTATTGGATGCACAAGATTGGTTAAAAACCCTAATTTGACAAGAATATGCCTAGGGAGGACGAAAAAGACCTAATTGATCGTCCGATGACACAAACACACCTATTGGATGCACAAGATTGGTTAAAAACCCTAATTGGACAAGAATAAGCCTAGGGAGGACGAAAATGACCTAATTGATCATCCAATGACACAAACACACCTATTGGATGCACAAGATTGGTTAAAAACCCTAATTGGACAAGAATAAGCCTAGGGAGGACGAAAATGACCTAATTGATCATCCAATGACACAAACACACCTATTGGATGCACAAGATTGGTTAAAAACCCTAATTGGACAAGAATAAGCCTAGGGAGGGTGAAAATGACCTAATTGATCATCCAATGACACAAACACACCTATTGGATGCACAAGATTGGTTAAAAACCCTAATTGGACAAGAATAAGCCTAGGGAGGACGAAAATGATCTAATTGATCATCCAATGACACAAACACACCTATTGGATGCACAAGATTGGTTAAAAACCCTAGTTGGACAAGAATAAGCCTAGGGAAGACGAAAATGACCTAATTGATCATCCAATGACACAAACACACCTATTGGATGCACAAGATTGGTTAAAAACTCTAATTGGACAAGAATAAGCCTAGGGAGGACGAAAATGACCTAAATGTTAATCCAATGACCCAACTCAACTTATTGGATGCACAAGATTGGTTAAAAACCTTAATTGGACAAGAATAAGCCTAGGGAGGACGAAAATGACCTAAATGTTAATCCAATGACACAAATGAACTTATTGGATGCACAAGATTGGTTAAAAACCCTAATTGGACAAGAATAAGCCTAGGGAGGACGAAAATGACTTAAAGGTTAATCCAATGACACAAATGAACTTATTGGATGCACAAGATTGGTTAAAAACCCTAATTGGACAAGAATAAGCCTAGGGAGGACGAAAATGACCTAAATGTTAATCCAATGACACAAATGAACTTATTGGATGCACAAGATTGGTTAAAAACCCTAATTGCACATAAATAAGCCTAGGGAGGAAGAAAATGACCTAAATGCTAATCCAATGGCACAAATGAACTTATTGGATGCACAAGATTGGTTTAAAACCCTAATTGCACATAAATAACCCTAGAGAGGACGAAAATGACCTAAATGTTAATCCAATGACACAAATGAACTTATTGGATGCACAAGATTGGTTAAAAACCCTAATTGCACATAAATAACCCTAGAGAGGACGAAAATGACCTAAATGTTAATCCAATGACACAAATGGAGTTTTTGGATGCACAAGATTGGTTAAAAACCCTACTTGCACATAAATAAGGCTTCGGAGGACGAAAATGACCTAAATGTTCATCCAACGACACAAATGAACTTTTTGGTTGCAGAAGATTGTTTAAAAACCCTAATTGGACAAGAATAAGCCTAGGGAGGACGAAAATGACCTAAATGTTAATCCAATGACACAAATGAACTTATTGGATGCACAAGATTGGTTAAAAACCTTAATTGGACAAGAATAAGCCTAGGGAGGACGAAAATGACTTAAAGGTTAATCCCATGACACAAATGAACTTATTGGATGCACAAGATTGGTTAAAAACCCTAATTAGACAAGAATAAGCCTAGGAAGGACGAAAATGACCTAAATGTTAATCCAATGACACAAATGAACTTATTGGATGCACAAGATTGGTTAAAAACCCTAATTGCATGTAAATAACCCTAGAGAGGACGAAAATGACCTAAATGTTAATTCAATGAAACAAATGAATTTATTGGATGCACAAGATTGGTTAAAAACCCTAATTGCACATAAATAAGGCTACGGAGGACGAAAATGACCTAAATGTTCATCCAATGACACAAATGAACTTTTTAGTTGCAGAAGATTGGTTAAAAACCTTAATTGGACAAGAATAAGCCTAGGGATGACGAAAATGACCTAAATGTTAATCCAATGACTCAAATGAACTTATTGGATGCACAAGATTGGTTAAAAACCCTAATTGCACATAAATAACCCTAGAGAGGACGAAAATGACCTAAATGTTAATCCATTGACTCAAATGAACTTATTGAATGCCCAAGATTGGTTAAAAACCCTAATTGCACATAAATAAGGCGACAGAGGACGAAAATGACCTAAATGTTCTTCCAATGACACAAATGAACTTTTTGGATGCACAAGATTGGTTAAAAACCCTAATTGGAGAAGAATAAGCCTAGGGAGGATGAAAATGACTTAAATGTTAATCCAATGACACAAATGGAGTTTTTGGATGCACAAGATTGGTTAAAAACCCTAATTGCACAAGAATAAGCCTAGGGAGGACGAAAATGACCTAAATGTTAATCCAATGACACAAATGGAATTTTTGGATGCACAAGATTGGTTAAAAACCCTAATTGCACAAGAATAAGCCTAGGGAGGACGAAAATGACCTAAATGTTCATCCAATGACATAATACCACCTATTAATTGCAGAAGATTGGTTAAAAACCCTAATTCGACAAGAATAATCCTAGGGAGGACGAAAATGACCTAATTGTTCATCCAATAACACAAATGAACTTTTTGGTTGCAGAAGACTGGTTAAAAACCCTAATTGGACAAGAATAAGCCTAGGGAGGACGAAAATGACCTATATGTTAATCCAATGACACAAATGAACTTTTTGGATGCATAAGATTTGTTAAAAACCCTAACTGCACAAGAATAAGCCTAGGGAGGACGAAAATGACCTAAATGTTAATCCAATGACACAAATGATCTTTTTGGATGCACAAGATTGGTTAAAAACCCTAATTGCACAAGAATAAGGCTACAGAGGACGAAAATGACCTAAATGTTCATCCAATGACACAAATGAACTTATTGGATGCACAAGATTGGTTAAAAACCGTAATTGCACATAAATAAGGCTACAGAGGACGAAAATGACCTAAATGTTCATCCAATGACACAAATGAACTTTTTGGTCGCAGAAGATTGGCTAAAAACCCTAATTGGACAAGAATAAGCCTAGGGATGACGAAAATGACCTAAATGTTAATCCAATGACACAAATGAACTTATTGGATGCACAAGATTGGTTAAAAACTCTAATTGCACAAGAATAAGCCTAGGGAGGATGAAAATGACCTAAATGTTCATCCAATGACATAAACACACCTATTGGATACAGAAGATTGGTTAAAAACCCTTATTGGACAAGAATAACCCTAGGGAGGACGAAAATGACCTAAATGTTAATCCAAAGACACAAATGAACTTTTGGGATGCACAAGATTGGTTAAAAACCCTAATTGCCCAAGAATAAGCCTAGGGAGGACGAAAATGACCTAAATGTTAATCCAATGACACAAATGAACTTTTTGGATGCACAAGATTGGTTAAAAACCCTAATTGCACAAGAATAAGCCTAGGGAGGATGAATATGACCTAAATGTTCATCCAATGACATAAACACACCTATTAGATGCAGAAGATTGGTTAAAAACCCTTATTGGACAAGAATAACCCTAGGGAGGACGAAAATGACCTAAATGTTAATCCAAAGACACAAATGAACTTTTGGGATGCACAAGATTGGTTAAAAACCCTAATTCGACAAGAATAACCCTAGGGAGGACGAAAATGACCTAATTGTTCATCCAATGACACAACGGAACATTTTGGATGCAAAAGATTGGTTCAAAACCCTAATTGCACAAGAATAAGACTAGGGAGGACGAAAATGACCTAAATGTTAATCCAATGACACAAATGAACTTATTGGATGCACAAGATTGGTTAAAAACCCTAATTGCACATAAATAACCCTAGAGAGGACGAAAATGACCTATATGTTAATCCAATGACACAAATGAACTTTTTGGATGCACAAGATTGGTTAAAAACCCTAATTGCACATAATTAAGGCTTCGGAGGACGAAAATGACCTAAATGTTCATCCAACGACACAAATGAACTTTTTGGTTGCAGAAGATTGTTTAAAAACCCTAATTGGACAAGAATAAGCCTAGGGAGGACGAAAATGACCTAAATGTTAATCCAATGACACAAATGAACTTATTGGATGCACAAGATTGGTTAAAAACCCTAATTGGACAAGAATAAGCCTAGGGAGGACGAAAATGACTTAAATGTTAATCCAATGACACAAATGAACTTATTGGATGCACAAGATTGGTTAAAAACCCTAATTGGAAAAGAATAAGCCTAGGGAGGACGAAAATGACCTAAATGTTCATCCAATGACACAAACACACGTATTGGATGCACAAGATTGTTTAGAAACCCTAATTGGACAAGAATAAGCCTAGGGAGGACGAAAATGACCTAAATGTTCATCCAATGACACAAATGAACATATTGGATGCACAAGATTGGTTAAAAACCCTAATTGGACAAGAATAAGCCTAGGGAAGACGAAAATGACCTAAATGTTCATCCAATGAAACAATTGAACTTATTGGATGCACAAGATTGGTTAAAAACCATAATGGGACAAGACTAAGCCTAGGGAGGATGAAAATGACCTAAATGTTCATCCAATGACACAAATGAACTTATTGGATGCATAAGATTGGTTAAAAACCCTAATTGGACAAGAATAAGCTTAGGGTGGACGAAAATGACCTAATTGTTCATCCAATGACACAAATGAACTTATTGGACGCACAAGATTGGTTAAAACCCCTAATTGGACAAGAATAAGCCTAGGGAGGACGAAAATGACCTAAATGTTCATCCAATGACACAAACACACCTATTGGATGCACAAGATTGGTTAAAAACCCTAATTGGACAAGAATAAGCCTAGGGAGGACGAAAATGACCTAAATGTTCATCCAATGACACAAAGACACCTATTGGATGCACAAGATTGGTTAAAAACCCTAATTAGACAAGAATAAGCCTAGGGACAACGAAAATGACCTAAATGTTCATCCAATGACACAAATGAACTTATTGGATGCATAAGATTGGTTAAAAACCCTAATTGGACAAGAATATGCTTAGGGTGGACGAAAATGACCTAATTGTTCATCCAATGACACAAATAAACTTATTGGATGCACAAGATTGGTTAAAAACCCTAATTGGACAAGAATAAGCCTAGGGAGGACGAAAATGACCTAAATGTTCATCCAATGACACAAACACACCTATTGGATGCACAAGATTGGTTAAAAACCCTAATTGGACAAGAATAAGCCTAGGGAGGACGAAAATGACCTAAATGTTAATCCAATGACACAATTGAACTTATTGGATGCACAAGATTGGTTAAAAACCCTAATTGGACAAGAATAAGCCTAGGGAGGACGAAAATGACCTAAATGTTAATCCAATGACACAAATGAACTTATTGGATGCACAAGATTGGTTAAAAACCCTAATTGGACAAGAATAAGCCTAGGGAGGACGAAAATGACTTAAATGTTAATCCAATGACACAATTCAACTTATTGGATGCACAAGATTGGTTAAAAACCCTAATTGGACAAGAATAAGCCTAGGGAGGACGAAAATGACCTAATTGATCATCCAATGACACAAACACACCTATTAGATGCACAAGATTGGTTAAAAACCCTAATTGAACCAGAATAAGCCTAGGGAGGACGAAAATGACCTAATTGATCATCCAATGACACAAACACACCTATTGGATGCACAAGATTGGTTAAAAACCCTAATTGGACAAGAATAAGCCTAGGGAGGACGAAAATGACCTAATTGATCATCCAATGACACAAACACACCTATTGGATGCACAAGATTGGTTAAAAACCCTAATTGGACAAGAATAAGCCTAGGGAGGACGAAAATGACCTAATTGATCATCCAATGACACAAACACACCTATTGGATGCACAAGAATGGTTAAAAACCCTAATTGGACAAGAATTTGCCTAGGGAGAACTAAAATGACCTAAATTGATCATCCAATGACACAAACACACCTATTGGATGCACAAGATTGGTTAAAAACCCTAATTGGACAAGAATAAGCCTAGGGAGGACGAAAATGACCTAATTGATCATCCAATGACACAAACACACCTATTGGATGCACAAGATTGGTTAAAAACCCTAATTGGACAAGAATAAGCCTAGGGAGGACGAAAATGACCTAATTGATCATCCAATGACACAAACACACCTATTGGATGCATAAGATTGGTTAAAAACCCTAATTGGACAAGAATAAGCTTAGGGAGGACGAAAAATGACCTAATTGATCATCCAATGACACAAACACACCTATTGGATGCACAAGATTGGTTAAAAACCCTAATTGGACAAGAATAAGCCTAGGGAGGACGAAAATGACCTAATTGATCATCCAATGACACAAACACACCTATTGGATGCACAAGATTGAATAAAAACCCTAATTGGACAAGAATATGCCTAGGGAGGTGGAAAATGACCTAATTGATCATTCAATGACACAAACAAAGTTATTGGATGCACAAGATTGGTTAAAAACCCTAATTGGACAAGAATACGCCTAGGGAGGACGAAAATGACCTAATTGATCATCCAATGACACAAAACACCTATTGGACACACAAGATTAGTTAAAAACCCTAATTGGACAAGAATAAGCCTAGGGAGGACGAAAATGACCTAATTGATCATCCAATGACACAAACACACCTATTGGATGCACAAGATTGGTTAAAAACCCTAATTGGACAAGAATAAGCCTAGGGAGGACGAAAATTACCTAATTGATCATCCAATGACACAAACACACCTATTGGATGCACAAGATTGGTTAAAAATCCTAATTGGACAAGAATAAGCCTAGGGAGGATAAAAATGACCTAATTGATCATCCAATGACACAAACACACCTATTGGATGCACAAGATTGGTTAAAAACCCTAATTGGACAAGAATAAGCCTAGGGAGGACGAAAATGACCTAATTGATCATCCAATGACACAAACACACCTATTGGATGCACAAGATTGGTTAAAAACCCTAATTGGACAAGAATAAGCCTAGGGAGGACGAAAATGACCTAATTGATCATCCAATCACACAAACACACCTATTGGATGCACAAGATTGGTTAAAAACCATAGTTGGACATGAATATGCCTAGGGAGGATGAAAATGACCTAATTGATCATCCAATGACACAAATGAACTTATTGGATGCACAAGATTGGTTAAAAACACTAATTGGACAAAAATAAGCCTAGGGAGGACAAAAATGACCTAATTGATCATCCAATGACACAAACACACCTATTGGATGCACAAGATTGGTTAAAAACCCTAATTGGACAAGAATAAGCCTAGGGAGGACGAAAATGACCTAATTGATCATCCAATGACACAAACACACCTATTGGATGCACAAGATTGGTTAAAAACCCTAATTGGACAAGAATAAGCCTAGGGAGGACGAAAATGACCTAATTGATCATCCAATGACACAAACACACCTATAAGATGCACAAGATTGGTTAAAAACCCTAATTGGACAAGAATATGCCTAGGGAGGACGAAAATGACCTAATTGATCATCCAATGACACAAACACACCTATTGGATGCACAAGATTGGTTAAAAACCCTAATTGGACAAGAATAAGCCTAGGGAGGACGTAGATGACCTAATTGATCATCCAATGACACAAACACACCTATTGGATGCACAAGATTGGTTAAAAACCCTAATTGGACAAGAATATGCCTAGGGAGGACGAAAATGACCTAAATATTAATTCAATGACACAAAAACACCTATTGGATGCACAAGATTGGTTAAAAACCCTAATTGGACAAGAATATGCCTAGGGAGGACGAATATGAACTAAATGTTAATCCAATAACACAAATGAACTTATTGGATGCACAATATTGGTTAAAAACCCTAATTGGACAAGAATATGCCTAGGGAGGACTGATATGACCTAAATGTTAATCCAATGACACAAATGTACTTATTGGATGGACAAGATTGGTTAAAAACCCTAATTGGACAAGAATAAGCCTAGGGAGGACGAAAATGACCTAATTGATCATCCAATGACACAAACACACCTATTGGATGCACAAGATTGGTTAAAAACCCTAATTGGACAAGAATAAGCCTAGGGAGGACGAAAATGACCTAATTGATCATCCAATGACACAAACACACCTATTGGATGCACAAGATTGGTTAAAAACCCTAATTGGACAAGAATAAGCCTAGGGAGGACGAAAATGACCTAATTGAACATCCAATGACACAAACACACCTATTGGATACACAAGATTGGTTAAAAACCCTAATTGGACAAGAATAAGCCTAGGGAGGACGAAAATGACCTAAATGTTAATCCAATGACACAAATGAACTTATTGGATGCACAAGATTGGTTAAAAACCCTAATTGGACAAGAATAAGCCTAGAGAGGAAGAAAATGACCTAAATGTTAATCCAATGACACAAATGAACTTATTGGATGCACAAGATTGGTTAAAAACCCTAATTGGACAAGAATAAGCCTAGGGAGGACGAAAATGACCTAAATGTTAATCCAATGACACAAATGAACTTATTGGATGCACAAGATTGGTTAAAAACCCTAATTGGAAAAGAATAAGCCTAGGGAGGACGAAAATAACCTAAATGTTAATCCAATGACACAAATGAACTTATTGTATGCACAAGATTGGTTAAAAACCCTAACTGCATGTAAATAACCCTAGAGAGGACGAAAATGACCTAAATGTTAATTCAATGAAACAAATGAATTTATTGGATGCACAAGATTGGTTAAAAACCCAAATTGCACATAAATAAGGCTACGGAGGACGAAAATGGCCTAAATGTTCATCCAATGACACAAATGAACTTTTTGGTTGCAGAAGATTGGTTAAAAACCTTAATTGGACAAGAATGAGCCTAGGGATGACGAAAATGATCAAAATGTTAATCCAACGACACAAATGAACTTATTCGATGCACAAGATTGGTTAAAAACCCTAATTGCACATAAATAACCCTAAAGAGGACGAAAATGACCTAAATGTTAATCCATTGACACAAATGAACTTATTGAATGCACAAGATTGGTTAAAAACCCTAATTGCACATAAATAAGGCGACGGAGGACGAAAATGACCTAAATGTTCTTCCAATGACACAAAGGAACTTTTTGGACGCAAAAGATTGGTTAAAAACCCTAATTGGAGAAGAATAAGCCTAGGGAGGACGAAAATGACCGAAATGTTAATCCAATGACACAAATTGAGTTTTTGGATGCACAAGATTGGTTAAAAACCCTAATTGCACAAGAATAAGCCTAGGGAGGACGAAAATGACCTAAATGTTCATCCAATGACACAAATGAACTTTTTGGATGCAAAAGATTGGTTAAAAACCCTAATTGCACAAGAATAATGCTAGGGAGGACGAAAATGACCTAAATGTTAATCCAATGACACAAATGAACTTATTGGATGCACAAGATTGGTTAAAAACCCTAATTGCACATAAATCACCCTAGAGAGGACGAAAATGACCTAAATGTTAATCCAATGACACAAATGGAGTTTTTGGATCCACAAGATTGGTTAAAAACCCTACTTGCACATAAATAAGGCTTCGGAGCACGAAAATGACCTAAATGTTCATCCAACGACACAAATGAACTTTTTGGTTGTAGAAGATTGTTTAAAAACCCTAATTGGACAAGAATAAGCCTAGGGAGGACGAAAATGACCGAAATGTTAATCCAATGACACAAATGAACTTATTGGATGCACAAGATTGGTTAAAAACCCTAATTGGACAAGAATAAGCCTAGGGAGGACGAAAATGACTTAAATGTTAATCCAATGACACAAATGAACTTATTGGATGCACAAGATTGGTTAAAAACACTAATTGGACAAGAATAAGCCTAGGGTGGACGAAAATGACCTAAATGTTCATCCAATGACACAAATGAACTTATTGGATGCACAAGATTGGTTAAAAACCTTAAATGGACAAGAATAAGCCTAGGGAGGACGAAAATGACCTAAATGTTCATCCAATGACACAAACACACCTATTGGATGCACAAGATTGGTTAAAAACCCTAATTGGACAAGAATAAGCCTAGGGAGGACGAAAATGACCTAAATGTTCATCCAATGACACAAATGAACTTATTGGATGCACAAGATTGCTTAAAAACCCTAATTGGACAAGAATAAGCCTAGGGAGCATGAAAATGACCTAATTGTTCATCCAATGACACAAACACACCTATTGGATGCAAAAGATTGGTTAGAAACCCTAATTTGACAAGAATAAGCCTAGGGAGGACGAAAATGACCTAAATGTTCATCCAATGACACAAACACACCTATTGGATGCACAAGATTGGTTAAAAACCCTAATTGGACAAGAATAAGCCTAGGGAGGACGAAAATGACCTAAATGTTCATCCAATGACACAAATGAACTTATTGGATGCACAACATTGGTTAGAAACCCTAATTGGACAAGAATAAGCCTAGGGAGGATGAAAATGACCTAAATGTTCATCCAATGACACAAACACACCTATTGGATGCACAAGATCGGTTAAAAACCCTAATTGGACAAGAATAAGCCTAGGGAGGACGAAAATGACCTAAATGTTCATCCAATGACACAAACACACCTATTGGATGCACAAGATTGGTTAAAAACCCTAATTGGACAAGAATAAGCCTAGGGAGGACGAAAATGACCTAAATGTTCATCCAATGATACAAATGAACTTATTGGATGCACAAGATTGGTTAAAAACCCTAATTGAACAACAATAAGCCTAGGGAGGACGAAAATGACCTAAATGTTCATCCAATGACACAAACGCACCTATTGGGTGCACAAGATTGGCTTAAAACCCTAATAGGACAAGAATAAGACTTGGGAGGACGAAAATGACCTAAATGTTCATCCAATGACACAAACACACCTATTGGATGCACAAGATTGGTTAAAAACCCTAATTGGACAACAATAAGCCTAGGGAGGATGAAAATGACCTAAATGTTCATCTAATGACACAAACACACCTATTGGATGCACAAGATTGGTTAAAAACCGTAATTGCTCAAAACTAAGCCTAATGAGGACGAAAATAGCCTAAATGTTCATCCAATGACACAAATGAACTTATTGGATGCACAAGATTGCTTAAAACCCTAATTGGACAAGAATAAGACTAGGGAGGACGAAAATGACCTAAATGTTCATCCAATGACACAAACACACCTATTGGATGCACAAGATTGGTTAGAAACCCTAATTGAACAAGAATAAGCCTAGGGAGGACGAAAATGACTTAAATCTTAATCCAATGACACAAATGAACTTATTGGATGCACAAGATTGCTTAAAACCCTAATTGGACAAGAATAAGCCTAGGGAGGACGAAAATGACCTAAATGTTCATCCAAGGACACAAATGAACTTATTGGATGCACAAGATTGCTTAAAAACCCTAATTGGACAAGAATAAGCCTAGGGAGGACGAAAAATGACCTAAATGTTCATCCAATGACACAAATGAACTTATTGGATGCACAAGATTGCTTAAAAACCCTAATTGGACAAGAATAAGCCTAGGGAGGACGAAAATGACCTAAATGTTCATCCAATGACACAAATGAACTTATTGGATGCACAAGATTGCTTAAAACCCTAATTGGACAAGAAACAGACTAGGGAGGACGAAAATGACCTAAATGTTCATCCAATGACACAAACACACCTATTGGATGCACAAGATTGGTTAGAAACCCTAATTGAACAAGAATAAGCCTAGGGAGGACGAAAATGACTTAAATCTTAATCCAATGACACAAATGAACTTATTGGATGCACAAGATTGCTTATAAACCATAATTGGACAAGAATAAGCCTAGGGAGGACGAAAATGACCTAAATGTTCATCCAATGACACAAATGAACTTATTGGATGCACAAGATTGCTTAAAAACCCTAATTGGACAAGAATAAGCCTAGGGAGGACGAAAATGACCTAAATGTTTATCCAATGAAACAAATACACCTATTGGATGCAAAAGATTGGTTAGAAACCCTAATTCCACAAGAATAAGCCTAGGGAGGACGAAAATGACCTAAATGTTCATCCAATGACACAAACACACCTATTGGATGCACAAGATTGGTTAAAAACCCTAATTGGACAAGAATAAGCCTAGGGAGGACGAAAATGACCTAAATGTTCATCCAATGACAGAAATACACCTATTGGATGCACAAGATTGGTTAAAAACCCTAATTGGACAAGAATAAGCCTAGGGAGGACGAAAATGACCTAAATGTTCATCCAATGACACAAATGAACTTATTGGATGCACAAGATTGGTTAAAAATCGTAATTGGACAAGAATAAGCCTAGGGAGGACGAAAATGACCTAAATGTTCATCCAATGACACAAACACACCTATTGGATGCCCAAGATTGGTTAAAAACCCTAATTGGACAAGAATAAGCATAGGGAGGATGAAAATGACCTAAATGTTCATCCAACGACACAAACACACCTATTGGATGCACAAGATTGGTTAAAAACCCTAATTGGACAAGAATAAGCCTAGGGAGGACGAAAATGACCTAAATGTTCATCCAATGACACAAACACACCTATTGGATGCACAAGATTGGTTAAAAACCCTAATTGGACAAGAATAAGCCTAGGGAGGACGAAAATGACCTAAATGTTAATCCAATGACACAAATGAACTTATTGGATGCACAAGATTGGTTAAAAACCATAATTGGACAAGAATAAGCCTAGGGAGGACGAAAATGACCTAAGTGTTCACCCAATGACACAAATGAACATATTGGATGCACAAGATTGGTTAGAAATCCTAATTGGACAAGAATAAGCCTAGGGAGGACGAAAATGACCTAAATGTTAATACAATGACACAAATGAACTTATTGGATGCACAAGATTGGTTAAAAACCCTAATTAAACAAGAATAAGCCTAGGGACGATGAAAATGACCTAAATGTTCATCCAATGACACAAACACACCTATTGGATGCACAAGATTGGTTAAAAACCCTAATTGGACAAGAATAAGCCTAGGGAGGACGAAAATGACCTAAACGTTCATCCAATGACACAAACACACCTATTGGATGCACACGATTGGTTAGAAACCCTAATTTGACAAGAATAAGCCTAGGGAGGACGAAAATGACGTAACTATTCATCCAATGACACAAATGAACTTATTGGATGCACAAGATTGCTTAAAACCCTAATTGGACAAGAATAAAACTAGGGAGGAGAAAATAACCTAAATGTTCATTCAATGACACAAACACACCTATTGGATGCACAAGATTGGTTAGAAATCCTAATTTGACAAGAATAAGCCTAGGGAGGACGAAAATGACTTAACTATTCATCCAATGACACAAATGAACTTATTGGATGCACAAGATTGCTTCAAACCCTAATTGGACAAGAATAAGACTAGGGTGGACGAAAATGACCTAAACGTTCATCCAATGACACAAACACACCTATTGAATGCACAAGATTGGTTAGAAACCCTAATTGGACAAGAATATGCCTAGGGAGGATGAAAATGACCTAAATATTCATCCAATGACACAAATGAACTTATTGGATGTACAAGATTGCTTAAAACCCTAATTGGACAAGAATAAGACTAAGGAGGACGAAAATGACCTAAATGTTCATCCAAATACACAAACACACCTATTGGATGCACAAGATTGGTTAGAAACCCTAATTGGACAAGAATAAGCCTTAGGAGGACGAAAATGACCTAAATGTTCACCCAATGACACAAATGAACTTATTGGATGCACAAGATTGGTTAAAAACCCTAATTGTACAAGAATAAGCCTAGGGAGGACGAAAATGACCTAAATGTTCATCCAATGACACAAACACACCTATTGGATGCACAAGATTGGTTAAAAACCCTAATTGGACAAGAATAAGCCTAGGGAGGACGAAAATGACCTAAATGTTAATCCAATGACACAAATGAACTTTTTGGATGCACAAGATTGGTTAAAAACCCTAATTGCACAAGAATAAGCCTAGGGAGGACGAAAATGACCTAAATGTTCATCCAATGACATAAACACACCTATTAATTGCAGAAGATTGGTTAAAAACCCTAATTGGACAAGAATAACCCTAGGGAGGACGAAAATGACCTAATTGTTCATCCAATGACACAAATGAACTTTTTGGTTGCAGAAGATTGGTTAAAAACCCTAATTGGACAAGAATAAGCCTAGGGAGGACGAAAATGACCTATATGTTAATCCAATGACACAAATGAACTTTTTGGATGCATAAGATTTGTTAAAAACCCTAACTGCACAAGAATAAGCCTAGGGAGGACGAAAATGACCTAAATGTTAATCCAATGACACAAATGAACTTTTTGGATGCACAAGATTGGTTAAAAACCCTAATTGCACAAGAATAAGGCTAGGGAGGACGAAAATGACCTAAATGTTCATCCAATTACACAAATGAACTTATTGGATGCACAAGATTGGTTAAAAACCGTAATTGCACATAAATAAGGCTACAGAGGACGAAAATGACCTAAATGTTCATCCGATGACACAAATGAACTTTTTGGATGCACAAGATTGGTTAAAAACCCTAATTGCACAAGAATAAGCCTAGGGAGGATGAAAATGACCTAAATGTTCATCCAATGACACAAATGAACTTTTTGGATGCATAAGATTTGTTAAAAACCCTAACTGCACAAGAATAAGCCTAGGGAGGACGAAAATGACCTAAATGTTAATCAATGACACAAATGAACTTTTTGGATGCACAAGATTGGTTAAAAACCCTAATTGCACAAGAATAAGGCTAGGGAGGACGAAAATGACCTAAATGTTTATCCAATTACACAAATGAACTTATTGGATGCACAAGATTGGTTAAAAACCGTAATTGCACATAAATAAGGCTACAGAGGACGAAAATGACCTAAATGTTCATCCGATGACACAAATGAACTTTTTGGATGCACAAGATTGGTTAAAAACCCTAATTTCACAAGAATAAGCCTAGGGAGGACGAAAATGACCTAAATGTTTATCCAATTACACAAATGAACTTATTGGATGCACAAGATTGGTTAAAAACCCTAATTGCACATAAATAACCCTAGAGAGGACGAAAATGACCTAAATGTTAATTCAATGAAACAAATGAATTTATTGGATGCACAAGATTGGTTAAAAACCCTAATTGCACATAAATAAGGCTACGGAGGACGAAAATGGCCTAAATGTTCATCCAATGACACAAATGAACTTTTTGGTTGCAGAAGATTGGTTAAAAACCTTAATTGGACAAGAATGAACCTAGGGATGACGAAAATGATATAAATGTTAATCCAATGACACAAATGAACTTATTCGATGCACAAGATTGGTTAAAAACCTTAATTGCACATAAATAACCCTAGAGAGGACGAAAATGACCTAAATGTTAATCCATTAACACAAATGAACTTATTGAATGCACAAGATTGGTTAAAAACCCTAATTGCACATAAATAAGGCGACGGAGGACGAAAATGACCTAAATGTTCTTCCAATGACACAAAGGAACTTTTTGGACGCAAAAGATTGGTTAAAAACCCTAATTGGAGAAGAATAAGCCTAGGGAGGACGAAAATGACCGAAATGTTAATCCAATGACACAAATTGAGTTTTTGGATGCACAAGATTGGTTAAAAACCCTAATTGCACAAGAATAAGCCTAGGGAGGACGAAAATGACCTAAATGTTCATCCAATGATACAAATGAACTTTTTGGATGCACAAGATTGGTTAAAAACCCTAATTGCACAAGAATAAGGCTAGGGAGGACGAAAATGACCTAAATGTTAATCCAATGACACAAATGAACTTATTGGATGCACAAGATTGGTTAAAAACCCTAATTGCACATAAATCACCCTAGAGAGGACGAAAATGACCTAAATGTTAATCCAATGACACAAATGGAGTTTTTGGATGCACAAGATTGGTTAAAAACCCTACTTGCACATAAATAAGGCTTCGGAGGACGAAAATGACCTAAATGTTCATCCACCGACACAAATGAACGTTTTGGTTGCAGAAGATTGTTTAAAAACCCTAATTGGACAAGAATAAGCCTAGGGAGGACGAAAATGACCTAAATGTTAATCCAATGACACAAATGAACTTATTGGATGCACAAGATTGGTTAAAAATCCTAATTCGACAAGAATAAGCCTAGGGAGGACGAAAATGACTTAAATGTTAATCCAATGACACAAATGAACTTATTGGATGCACAAGATTGGTTAAAAACCCTAATTGGACAAGAATAAGTCTACGGAGGACGAAAATGACCTAATTGTTCATCCAATGACACAAATGAACTTTTTGGTTGCAGAAGATTGGTTAAAAACCCTAATTGGACAAGAATAAGCCTAGGGAGGACGAAAATGACCTATATGTTAATCCAATGACACAAATGAACTTTTTGGATGCATAAGATTTGTTAAAAACCCTAACTGCACAAGAATAAGCTTAGGGAGGACGAAAATGACCTAAATGTTAATCCAATGACACAAATGAGCTTTTTGGATGCACAAGATTGGTTAAAAACCCTAATTGCACAAGAATAAGGCTAGGGAGGACGAAAATGACCTAAATGTTCATCCAATGACACAAATGAACTTATTGGATGCACAAGATTGGTTAGAAACCGTAATTGCACATAAATAAGGCTACAGAGGACGAAAATGACCTAAATGTTCATCCAATGACACAAATGAACTTTTTGGTCGCAGAAGATTGGCTAAAAACCCTAATTGGACAAGAATAAGCCTAGGGATGACGAAAATGACCTAAATGTTAATCCAATGACACAAATGAACTTATTGGATGCACAAGATTGGTTAAAAACTCTAATTGCACAAGAATAAGCCTAGGGAGGATGAAAATGACCTAAATGTTCATCCAATGACATAAACACACCTATTGGATACAGAAGATTGGTTAAAAACCCTTATTGGACAAGAATAACCCTAGGGAGGACGAAAATGACCTAAATGTTAATCCAAAGACACAAATGAACTTTTGGGATGCACAAGATTGGTTAAAAACCCTAATTGCCCAAGAATAAGCCTAGGGAGGACGAAAATGACCTAAATGTTAATCCAATGATACAAATGAACTTTTTGGATGCACAAGATTGGTTAAAAACCCTAATTGCACAAGGATAAGCATAGGGAGGATGAAAATGACCTAAATGTTCATCCAATGACATAAACACACCTATTAGATGCAGAAGATTGGTTAAAAACCCTTATTGGACAAAATAACCCTAGGGAGGACGAAAATGACCTAAATGTTAATCCAAAGACACAAATGAACTTTTGGGATGCGCAAGATTGGTTAAAAACCCTAATTCGACAAGAATAACCCTAGGGAGGACGAAAATGACCTAATTGTTCATCCAACGACACAAATGAACTTTTTGGATGCAAAAGATTGGTTCAAAACCCTAATTGCACAAGAATAAGACTAGGGAGGACGAAAATGACCTAAATGTTATTCCAATGACACAAATGAACTTATTGGATGCACAAGATTGGTTAAAAACCCTAATTGCACATAAATAACCCTAGAGAGGACGAAAATGACCTAAATGTCAATCCAATGACACAAATGAACTTTTTGGAAGCACAAGATTGGTTAAAAACCCTAATTGCACATAATTAAGGCTTCGGAGGACGAAAATGACCTAAATGTTCATCCAACGAAACAAATGAACTTTTTGGTTGCAGAAGATTGTTTAAAAACCCTAATTGGACAAGAATAAGCCTAAGGAGGACGAAAATGACCTAAATGTTAATCCAAAGACACAAATGAACTTTTGGGATGCACAAGATTGCTTAAAAACCCTAATTCGACAAGAATAACCCTAGGGAGGACGAAAATGACCTAATTGTTCATCCAATGACACAAATGAACTTTTTGGATGCAAAAGATTGGTTCAAAACCCTAATTGCAAAAGAATAAGACTAGGGAGGACGAAAATGACCTAAATGTTAATCCAATGACACAAATGAACTTATTGGATGCACAAGATTGGTTAAAACCCTAATTGCACATAAATAACCCTAGATAGGACGAAAATGACCTAAATGTTAATCCAATGACACAAATGAACTTTTTGGATGCACAAGATTGGTTAAAAACCCTAATTGCACATAATTAAGGCTTCGGAGGACGAAAATGACCTAAATGTTCATCCAACGAAACAAATGAACTTTTTGGTTGCAGAAGATTGTTTAAAAACCCTAATTGGACAAGAATAAGCCTAAGGAGGACGAAGATGACCAAAATGTTAATCCAATGACACAAATGAACTTATTGGATGCACAAGATTGGTTAAAAACCCTAATTGCACATAAATAACCCTAGAGAGGACGAAAATGACCTAAATGTCAATCCAATGACACAAATGAACTTATTGGATGCACAAGATTGGTTAAAAACCCTAATTGGACAAGAATAAGCCAAGGGAGGACGAAAATGACCTAAATGTTAATCCAATGACACAAATGAACTTATTGGATGCACAAGATTGGTTAAAAACCCTAATTGCATGTAAATAACCCTAGAGAGGACGAAAATAACCGAAATGTTAATTCATTGAAACAAATGAATTTATTGGATGCACAAGATTGGTTAAAAACCCTAATTGCACATAAATAAGGCTACGGAGGACGAAAATGACCTAAATGTTCATCCAATGACACAAATGAACTTTTTAGTTGTAGAAGATTGGTTAAAAACCTTAATTGGACAAGAATAAGCCTAGGGATGACGAAAATGACCTAAATGTTAATCCAATGACTCAAATGAACTTATTGGATGCACAAGATTGGTTAAAAACCCTAATTGCACATAAATAACCCTAGAGAGGACGAAAATGACCTAAATGTTAATCCATTGACACAAATGAACTTATTGAATGCACAAGATTGGTTAAAAACCCTAATTGCACATAAATAAGGCGACGGAGGACGAAAATGACCTAAATGTTCTTCCAATGAGACAAATGAACTTTTTGGATGCACAAGATTGGTTAAAAACCCTAATTGGACAAGAATAAGCCTAGGGAGGACGAAAATGACCTAAATGTTAATCCAATGACACAAATGGAGTTTTTGGATGCACAAGATTGGTTAAAAACCCTAATTGCACAAGAATAAGCCTAGGTAGGACCAAATTGACCTAAATGTTCATCCAATGACATAATACCACCTATTAATTGCAGAAGATTGGTTAAAAATCCTAATTCGACAAGAATAACCCTAGGGAGGACGAAAATGACCTAATTGTTCATCCAATGACACAAATGAACTTTTTGGTTGCAGAAGATTGGTTAAAAACCCTAATTGGACAAGAATAAGCCTAGGGAGGACGAAAATGACCTATATGTTAATCCAATGACACAAATGAACTTTTTGGATGCATAAGATTTGTTAAAAACCCTAACTGCACAAGAATAAGCCTAGGGAGGACGAAAATGACCTAAATGTTAATCCAATGACACAAATGAACTTTTTGGATGCACAAGATTGGTTAAAAACCCTAATTGCACAAGAATAAGGCTAGGGAGGACGAAAATGACCTAAATGTTCATTCAATGACACAAATGAACTTATTGGATGCACAAGATTGGTTAAAAACCGTAATTGCACATAAATAAGGCTACAGAGGACGAAAATGACCTAAATGTTCATCCAATGACACAAATGAACTTTTTGGTCGCAGAAGATTTGCCAAAAATCCTAATTGGACAAGAATAAGCCTAGGGATGACGAAAATGACCTAAATGTTAATCCAATGACACAAATGAACTTATTGGATGCACAAGATTGGTTAAAAACTCTAATTGCACAAGAATAAGCCTAAGGAGGATGAAAATGACCTAAATGTTCATCCAATGACATAAACACACCTATTGGATACAGAAGATTGGTTAAAAACCCTTATTGGACAAGAATAACCCTAGGGAAGACGAAAATGACCTAAATGTTAATCCAAAGACACAAATGAACTTTTGGGATTCACAAGATTGGTTAAAAACCCTAATTGCCCAAGAATAAGCCTAGGGAGGACGAAAATGACCTAAATGTTAATCCAATGACACAAATGAACTTTTTGGATGCACAAGATTGGTTAAAAACCCTAATTTCACAAGAATAAGCCTAGGGAGGATGAAAATGACCTAAATGTTCATCCAATGACATAAACACACCTATTGGATGCAGAAGATTGGTTAAAAACCCTTATTGGACAAGAATAAGCCTAGGGAGGACGAAAATGACCAAAATCTAAATCCAAAGACACAAATGAACTTTTTGGATGCAAAAGATTGGTTCAAAACCCTAATTGCACAAGAATAAGACTAGGGAGGACGAAAATGACCTAAATGTTAATCCAATGACACAAATGAACTTATTGGATGCACAAGATTGGTTAAAAACCCTAATTGCACATAAATAACCCTAGAGAGGACGAAAATGACCTAAATGTTAATCCAATGACACAAATGAACTTTTTGGATGCACAAGATTGGTTAAAAACCCTAATTGCACATAAATAAGGCTTCGGAGGACGAAAATGACCCAAATGTTCATCCAACGATACAAATGAACTTTTTGGTTGCAGAAGATTGTTTAAAAACCCTAATTGGACAAGAATAAGCCTAGGGAGGACGAAAATGACCTAAATGTTAATCCAATGACACAAATGAACTTATTAGATGCACAAGATTGGTTAAAAACCCTAATTGGACAAGAATAAGCCTAGGGAGGACGAAAATGACTTAAATGTTAATCCAATGACACAAATGAACTTATTGGATGCACAAGATTGGTTAAAAACCCTAATTGCACATAAATAAGGCTTCGGAGGACGAAAATGACCCAAATGTTCATCCAACGACACAAATGAATTTTTTGGTTGCAGAAGATTGTTTAAAAACCCTAATTGGACAAGAATAAGCCTAGGGAGGACGAAAATGACCTAAATGTTAATCCAATGACACAAATGAACTTATTGGATGCACAAGATTGGTTAAAAACCCTAATTGCACATAAATAAGGCTACGGATGACGAAAATGACCTAAATGTTCATCCAATGACACAAATGAACTTTTTAGTTGCAGAAGATTGGTTAAAAACCTTAATTGGACAAGAATAAGCCTAGGGATGACGAAAATGACCTAAATGTTAATCCAATGACTCAAATGAACTTATTGGATGCACAAGATTGGTTAAAAACCCTAATTGGACATAAATAACCCTAGAGAGGACAAAAATGACCTAAATGTTAATCCATTGACACAAATGAACTTATTGAATGCACAAGATTGGTTAAAAACCCTAATTGCACATAAATAAGGCGACGGAGGACGAAAATGACCTAAATGTCCTTCCAATGACACAAATGAACTTTTTGGATGCACAAGATTGGTTAAAAACCCTAATTGGACAAGAATAAGCCTAGGGAGGACGAAAATGACCTAAATGTTAATCCAATGACACAAATGGAGTTTTTGGATGCACAAGATTGGTTAAAAACCCTAATTGCACATAAATAAGGCTACGGATGACGAAAATGACCTAAATGTTCATCCAATGACACAAATGAACTTTTTAGTTGCAGAAGATTGGTTAAAAACCTTAATTGGACAAGAATAAGCCTAGGGATGACGAAAATGACCTAAATGTTAATCCAATGACTCAAATGAACTTATTGGATGCACAAGATTGGTTAAAAACCCTAATTGGACATAAATAACCCTAGAGAGGACGAAAATGACCTAAATGTTAATCCATTGACACAAATGAACTTATTGAATGCACAAGATTGGTTAAAAACCCTAATTGCACATAAATAAGGCGACGGAGGACGAAAATGACCTAAATGTTCTTCCAATGACACAAATGAACTTTTTGGATGCACAAGATTGGTTAAAAACCCTAATTGGACAAGAATAAGCCTAGGGAGGACGAAAATGACCTAAATGTTAATCCAATGACACAAATGGAGTTTTTGGATGCACAAGATTGGTTAAAAACCCTAATTGCACAAGAATAAGCCTAGGGAGGACGAAAATGACCTAAATGTTCATCCAATGACATAAACACACCTATTAATTGCAGAAGATTGGTTAAAAACCCTAATTGGACAAGAATAACCCTAGGGAGGACGAAAATGACCTAATTGTTCATCCAATGACACAAATGAACTTTTTGGTTGCAGAAGATTGGATAAAAACCCTAATCGGACAAGAATAAGCCTAGGGAGGACGAAAGTTATCTATATGTTAATTCAATGACACAAATGAACTTTTTGGATGCATAAGATTTGTTAAAAACCCTAACTGCACAAGAATAAGCATAGGGAGGACGAAAATGACCTAAATGTTAATCTAATGACACAAATGAACTTTTTGGATGCACAAGATTGGTTAAAAACCCTAATTGCACATAAATAAGGCTTCGGAGGACGAAAATGACCCAAATGTTCATCCAACGACACAAATGAACTTTTTGGTTGCAGAAGATTGTTTAAAAACCCTAATTGGACAAGAATAAGCCTAGGGAGGACGACAATGACCTAAATGTTAATCCAATGACACAATTGAACTTATTGGATGCACAAGATTGGTTAAAAACCCTAATTGGACAAGAATAAGCCTAGGGAGGACGAAAATGACTTAAATGTTAATCCAATGACACAAATGAACTTATTGGATGCACAAGATTGGTTAAAAACCATAATTGGAAAAGAATAAGCCTAGGGAGGACGAAAATGACCTAAATGTTAATCCAATGACACAAATGAACTTATTGGATGCACAAGATTGGTTAAAAACCCTAATTGCATGTAAATAACCCTAGAGAGGACGAAAATGACCTAAATGTTAATTCAATGAAACAAATGAATTTATTGGATGCACAAGATTGGTTAAAAACCCTAATTGCACATAAATAAGGCTACGGAGGACGAAAATGGCCTAAATGTTCATCCAATGACACAAATGAACTTTTTGGTTGCAGAAGATTGGTTAAAAACCTTAATTGGACAAGAATGAACCTAGGGATGACGAAAATGATATAAATGTTAATCCAATGACACAAATGAACTTATTCGATGCACAAGATTGGTTAAAAACCCTAATTGCACATAAATAACCCTAGAGAGGACGAAAATGACCTAAATGTTAATCCATTAACACAAATGAACTTATTGAATGCACAAGATTGGTTAAAAATCCTAATTGCACATAAATAAGGTGACGGAGGACGAAAAAGACCAAAATGTTCTTCCAATGACACAAATGGAGTTTTTGGATGCACAAGATTGGTTAAAAACCCTAATTGCACAAGAATAAGCCTAGGGAGGACGAAAATGACCTAAATGTTCATCCAATGACATAAACACACCTATTAATTGCAGAAGATTGGTCAAAAACCCTAATTGGACAAGAATAACCCTTGCGAGGACGAAAATGACCTAATTGTTCATCCAATGACACAAATGAACTTTTTGGATGCAGAAGATTGGTTAAAAACCCTAATTGGACAAGAATAAGCCTAGGGAGGACGAAAATGACCTATATGTTAATCCAATGACACAAATGAACTTTTTGGATGCATAAGATTTGTTAAAAACCCTAACTGCACAAGAATAAGCTTAGGGAGGACGAAAATGACCTAAATGTTAATCCAATGACACAAATGAAATTTTTGGATGCACAAGATTGGTTAAAAACCCTAATTGCACAAGAATAAGGCTAGGGAGGACGAAACTGACCTAAATGTTCATTCAATGACACAAATGAACTTATTGGATGCACAAGATTGGTTAAAAACCGTAATTGCACATAAATAAGGCTACAGAGGACGAAAATGACCTAAATGTTCATCCAATGACACAAATGAAGTTTTTGGTCGCAGAAGATTGGCTAAAAACCCTAATTGGACAAGAATAAGCCTAGGGATGACGAAAATGACCTAAATGTTAATCCAATGACACAAATGAACTTATTGCATGCACAAGATTGGTTAAAAACTCTAATTGCACAAGAATAAGCCTAGGGAGGATGAAAATGACCTAAATGTTCATCCAATGACATAAACACACCTATTGGATACAGAAGATTGGTTAAAAACCCTTATTGGACAAGAATAACCCTAGGGAGGACGAAAATGACCTAAATGTTAATCCAAAGACACAAATGAACTTTTGGGATGCACAAGATTGGGTAAAAACCCTAATTGCCCAAGAATAAGCCTAGAGAGGACAAAAATGACCTAAATGTTAATCCAATGACACAAATGAACTTTTTGGATGCACAAGATTGGTTAAAAACCCTAATTGCACAAGAATAAGCCTAGGGAGGATGAAAATGACCTAAATGTTCATCCAATGACATAAACACACCTATTAGATGCAGAAGATTGGTTAAAAACCCTTATTGGACAAGAATAACCCTAGGGAGGACGAAAATGACCTAAATGTTAATCCAAAGCCGCAAATGAACTTTTGGGATGCACAAGATTGGTTAAAAACCCTAATTGCCCAAGAATAAGCCTAGGGAGGACGAAAATGACCAAAATGTTAATCCAAAGACACAAATGAACTTTTTGGATGCAAAAGATTGGTTCAAAACCCTAATTGCACAAGAATAAGACTAGGGAGAACGAAAATGACCTAAATGTTAATCCAATTACACAAATGAACTTATTGGATGCACAAGATTGGTTAAAAACCCTAATTGCACATAAATAACCCTAGAGAGGACGAAAATGACCTAAATGTTAATCCAATGACACAAATGAACTTTTTGGATGCATAAGATTTGTTAAAAACCCTAACTGCACAAGAATAAGCCTAGGGAGGACGAAAATGACCTAAATGTTAATCCAATGACACAAATGAACTTTTTGGATGCACAAGATTGGTTAAAAACCCTAATTGCACAAGAATAAGGCTAGGGAGGACGAAAATGACCTAAATGTTCATTCAATGACACAAATGAACTTATTGGATGCACAAGATTGGTTAAAAACCGTAATTGCACATAAATAAGGCTACAGAGGACGAAAATGACCTAAACGTTCATCCAATGACACAAATGAACTTATTGAATGCACAAGATTGGTTAAAAACCCTAATTGCACATAAATAAGGCGACGGAGGACGAAAATGACCTAAATGTTCTTCCAATGACACAAATGAACTTTTTGGATGCACAAGATTGGTTAAAAACCCTAATTGGACAAGAATAAGCCTAGGGAGGACGAAAATGACCTAAATGTTAATCCAATGACACAAATGGAGTTTTTGGATGCACAAGATTGGTTAAAAACCCTAATTGCACAAGAATAAGCCTAGGGAGGACGAAAATGACCTAAATGTTCATCCAATGACATAAACACACCTATTAATTGCAGAAGATTGGTTAAAAACCCTAATTGGACAAGAATAACCCTAGGGAGGACGAAAATGACCTAATTGTTCATCTAATGACACAAATGAACTTTTTGGTTGCAGAAGATTGGTTAAAAACCCTAATCGGACAAGAATAAGCCTAGGGAGGACGAAAATTATCTATATGTTAATCCAATGACACAAATGAACTTTTTGGATGCATAAGATTTGTTAAAAACCCTAACTGCACAAGAATAAGCATAGGGAGGACGAAAATGACCTAAATGTTAATCCAATGACACAAATGAACTTTTTGGATGCACAAGATTGGTTAAAAACCCTAATTGCACAAGAATAAGGCTAGGGAGGACGAAAATGACCTAAATGTTCATCCAATGACACAAATGAACTTATTGGATGCACAAGATTGGTTTAAAACCGTAATTGCACATAAATAAGGCTACAGAGGACGAAAATGACCTAAATGATCATCCAATGACACAAATGAACTTTTTGGTCGCAGAAGATTGGCTAAAAACCCTAATTGGACAAGAATAAGCCTAGGGATGACGAAAATGACCTAAATGTTAATCCAATGACACAAATGAACTTATTGGATGCACAAGATTGGTTAAAAACTATAATTGCACAAGAATAAGCCTAGGGAGGATGAAAATGACCTAAATGTTCATCCAACGACATAAACACACCTATTGGATGCAGAAGATTGGTTAAAAACCCTTATTGGACAAGAATAACCCTAGGGAGGACGAAAATGACCTAAATGTTAATCCAAAGACACAAATGAACTTTTTGTATGCACAAGATTGGTTGAAAAACCCTAATTGCCCAAGAATAAGCCTAGGGAGGACGTAAATGACCTAAATGTTAATCCAATGACACAAATGAACTTTTTGGATGCACAAGATTGGTTAAAAACCCTAATTGCACAACAATAAGACTAGTGAGGACGAAAATGACCTAAATGTTAATCCAATGACACAAATGAACTTATTGGATGCACAAGATTGGTTAAACCCTAATTGCCCAAGAATAAGCCTAGGGAGGACAAAAATGACCTAAATGTTAATCCAATGACACAAATGAACTTTTTGGATGCACAAGATTGGTTAAAAACCCTAATTGCACAAGAATAAGCCTAGGGAGGATGAAAATGACCTAAATGTTCATCCAATGACATAAACACACCTATTAGATGCAGAAGATTGGTTAAAAACCCTTATTGGACAAGAATAACCCTAGGGAGGACGAAAATGACCTAAATGTTAATCCAAAGCCACAAATGAACTTTTGGGATGCACAAGATTGGTTAAAAACCCTAATTGCCCAAGAATAAGCCTAGGGAGGACGAAAATGACCAAAATGTTAATCCAAAGACACAAATGAACTTTTTGGATGCAAAAGATTGGTTCAAAACCCTAATTGCACAAGAATAAGACTAGGGAGGACGAAAATGACCTAAATGTTAATCCAATGACACAAATGAACTTATTGGATGCACAAGATTGGTTAAAAACCCTAATTGCACAAAAATAACCCTAGAGAGGACGAAAATGACCTAAATGTTAATCCAATGACACAAATGAACTTTTTGGATGCACAAGATTGGTTAAAAACCCTAATTGGACAAGAATAAGCCTAGGGAGGACGAAAATGACCTAAATGTTAATCCAATGACACAACTCAACTTATTGGATGCACAAGATTGGTTAAAAACCCTAACTGGACAAGAATAAGCCTAGGGAGGACGAAAATGACCTAAATGTTAATCCAATGACACAACTCAACTTATTGGATGCACAAGATTGGTTAAAAACCCTAATTGGACAAGAATAAGCCTAGGGAGGACGAAAATGACCTAAATCTTAATCTAATGACACAACTCAACTTATTGGATGCACAAGATTGGTTAAAAACCCTAATCGGTCAAGAATATGCCTAGGTAGGACGAAAATGACCTAATTGATCATCCAATGACACAAACACACCTATTGGATGCACAAGATTGGTTAAAAACCCTAATTGGACAAGAATAAGCCTAGGGAGGACGAAAATGACCTAATTGATCATCCAATGACACAAACACACCTATTGGATGCACAAGATTGGTTAAAAACCCTAATTGGACAAGAATAAGCCTAGGGAGGACGAAAATGACCTAATTGATCATCCAATGACACAAACACACCTATTGGATGCATAAGATTGGTTAAAAACCCTAATTGGACAAGAATAAGCTTAGGGAGGACGAAAAATGACCTAATTGATCATCCAATGACACAAACACACCTATTGGATGCACAAGATTGGTTAAAAACCCTAATTGGACAAGAATAAGCCTAGGGAGGACGAAAATGACCTAATTGATCATCCAATGACACAAACACACCTATTGGATGCACAAGATTGGATAAAAACCCTAATTGGACAAGAATATGCCTAGGGAGGACATAAATGACTTAATTGATCATCCAATGACCCAAACACACCTATTGGATGCACAAGATTGGTTAAAAACCCTAATTGGACAAGAATATGCCTAGGGAGGACGAAAATGACCTAAATATTAATTCAATGACACAAACAAACTTATCGGATGCACAAGATTGGTTAAAAACCCTAATTGGACAAGAATAAGCTTAGGGAGGACGAAAATGACCTAATTGATCATCCAATGACACAAACACACCTATTAGATGCACAAGATTGGTTAAAAACCCGAATTGGACAAGAATATGCCTAGGGAGGACGAAAATGAACTAAATGTTAATCCAATGACACAAATGA
This sequence comes from Cicer pinnatifidum, assembly GCA_037974775.1. NCBI lineage: Eukaryota > Viridiplantae > Streptophyta > Magnoliopsida > Fabales > Fabaceae > Cicer > Cicer pinnatifidum. The sequence continues at coordinate 23,509,330 of JBBPBR010000008.1, read as the reverse complement.
ACTTATTGGATGCACAAGATTGGTTAAAAACCCTAATTGGACAAGAATAAGCCTAGGGAGGACGAAAATGACCTAAATGTTAATCCAATGACACAAATGAACTTGTTCGATGCACAAGATAGGCTAAAAACCCTAATTTGACATAAATACCCTAGAGAGGACGAAAATGACCTAAATGTCAATTCAAAGACACAAATGAACTTTTTGGATGCACAAGATTGGTTAAAAGCCATAATTGCACAAGAATAAGCCTAGGGAGGACGAAAATGACCTAAATGTTAATCCAATGACACAAATGAACTTATTGGATGCACAAGATTGGTTAAAAACCCTAATTGCACAAAAATAACCCTAGAGAGGACGAAAATGACCTAAATGTTAATCCAATGACACAAATGAACTTATTGGATGCACAAGATTGGTTAAAAACCCTAATTGCACATAAATAAGCCTAGGGAGGACGAAAATGACCAAAATGTTAATCCGATGACACAAATGAACTTATTGGATGCACAAGATTGGTTAAAAACCCAAATTGCACATAAATAAGCCTAGGGAGGACGAAAATGACCAAAATGTTAATCCGATGACACAAATGAATTTATTGGATGCACAAGATTGGTTAAAAACCCTAATTGCACAAGAATAAGCCTAGGGAGCCCGAAAATGACCTAAATGTTAATCCAACGACACAAATGAACTTATTGGATGCACAAGATTGGTTAAAAACCCTAATTGCACATAAATAACCCTAGAGAGGACGAAAATGACCTAAATGTTAATCCAATGACACAAATGAACTTTTTGGATGCACAAGATTGGTTAAAAACCCTAATTGCACAAGAATAAGCCTAGGGAGGATGAAAATGACCTAAATGTTCATCCAATGACATAAACACACCTATTAGATGCAGAAGATTGGTTAAAAACCCTTATTGGACAAGAATAACCCTAGGGAGGACGAAAATGACCTAAATGTTAATCCAAAGACACAAATGAACTTTTGGGATGCACAAGATTGGTTAAAAACCCTAATTGCCCAAGAATAAGCCTAGGGAGGACGAAAATGACCAAAATGTTAATCCAAAGACACAAATGAACTTTTTGGATGCAAAAGATTGGTTCAAAACCCTAATTGCACAAGAATAAGACTAGGGAGGACGAAAATGACCTAAATGTTAATCCAATTACACAAATGAACTTATTGGATGCACAAGATTGGTTAAAAACCCTAATTGCACATAAATAACCCTAGAGAGGACGAAAATGACCTAAATGTTAATCCAATGACACAAATGAACTTTTTGGATGCATAAGATTTGTTAAAAACCCTAACTGCACAAGAATAAGCCTAGGGAGGACGAAAATGACCTAAATGTTAATCCAATGACACAAATGAACTTTTTGGATGCACAAGATTGGTTAAAAACCCTAATTGCACAAGAATAAGGCTAGGGAGGACGAAAATGACCTAAATGTTCATTCAATGACACAAATGAACTTATTGGATGCACAAGATTGGTTAAAAACCGTAATTGCACATAAATAAGGCTACAGAGGACGAAAATGACCTAAATGTTCATCCAATGACACAAATGAACTTTTTGGTCGCAGAAGATTGGCTAAAAACCCTAATTGGACAAGAATAAGCCTAGGGATGACGAAAATGACCTAAATGTTAATCCAATGACACAAATGAACTTATTGGATGCACAAGATTGGTTAAAAACTCTAATTGCACAAAAATAAGCCTAGGGAGGATGAAAATGACCTAAATGTTCATCCAATGACATAAACACACCTATTGGATACAGAAGATTGGTTAAAAACCCTTATTGGACAAGAATAACCCTAGGGAGGACGAAAATGACCTAAATGTTAATCCAAAGACACAAATGAACTTTTGGGATGCACAAGATTGGTTAAAAACCCTAATTGCCCAAGAATAAGCCTAGGGAGGACAAAAATGACCTAAATGTTAATCCAATGACACAAATGAACTTTTTGGATGCACAAGATTGGTTAAAAACCCTAATTGCACAAGAATAAGCCTAGGGAGGATGAAAATGACCTAAATGTTCATCCAATGACATAAACACACCTATTAGATGCAGAAGATTGGTTAAAAACCCTTATTGGACAAGAATAACCCTAGGGAGGACGAAAATGACCTAAATGTTAATCCAAAGACACAAATGAACTTTTGGGATGCACAAGATTGGTTAAAAACCCTAATTGCCCAAGAATAAGCCTAGGGAGGACGAAAATGACCAAAATGTTAATCCAAAGACACAAATGAACTTTTTGGATGCAAAAGATTGGTTCAAAACCCTAATTGCACAAGAATAAGACTAGGGAGGACGAAAATGACCTAAATGTTAATCCAATTACACAAATGAACTTATTGGATGCACAAGATTGGTTAAAAACCCTAATTGCACATAAATAACCCTAGAGAGGACGAAAATGACCTAAATGTTAATCCAATGACACAAATGAACTTTTTGGATGCATAAGATTTGTTAAAAACCCTAACTGCACAAGAATAAGCCTAGGGAGGACGAAAATGACCTAAATGTTAATCCAATGACACAAATGAACTTTTTGGATGCACAAGATTGGTTAAAAACCCTAATTGCACAAGAATAAGGCTAGGGAGGACGAAAATGACCTAAATGTTCATTCAATGACACAAATGAACTTATTGGATGCACAAGATTGGTTAAAAACCGTAATTGCACATAAATAAGGCTACAGAGGACGAAAATGACCTAAACGTTCATCCAATGACACAAATGAACTTATTGAATGCACAAGATTGGTTAAAAACCCTAATTGCACATAAATAAGGCGACGGAGGACGAAAATGACCTAAATGTTCTTCCAATGACACAAATGAACTTTTTGGATGCACAAGATTGGTTAAAAACCCTAATTGGACAAGAATAAGCCTAGGGAGGACGAAAATGACCTAAATGTTAATCCAATGACACAAATGGAGTTTTTGGATGCACAAGATTGGTTAAAAACCCTAATTGCACAAGAATAAGCCTAGGGAGGACGAAAATGACCTAAATGTTCATCCAATGACATAAACACACCTATTAATTGCAGAAGATTGGTTAAAAACCCTAATTGGACAAGAATAACCCTAGCGAGGACGAAAATGACCTAATTGTTCATCCAATGACACAAATGAACTTTTTGGTTGCAGAAGATTGGTTAAAAACCCTAATCGGACAAGAATAAGCCTAGGGAGGACGAAAATTATCTATATGTTAATCCAATGACACAAATGAACTTTTTGGATGCATAAGATTTGTTAAAAACCCTAACTGCACAAGAATAAGCATAGGGAGGACGAAAATGACCTAAATGTTAATCCAATGACACAAATGAACTTTTTGGATGCACAAGATTGGTTAAAAACCCTAATTGCACAAGAATAAGGCTAGGGAGGACGAAAATGACCTAAATGTTCATCCAATGACACAAATGAACTTATTGGATGCACAAGATTGGTTTAAAACCGTAATTGCACATAAATAAGGCTACAAAGGACGAAAATGACCTAAATGATCATCCAATGACACAAATGAACTTTTTGGTCGCAGAAGATTGGCTAAAAACCCTAATTGGACAAGAATAAGCCTAAGGATGACGAAAATGACCTAAATGTTAATCCAATGACACAAATGAACTTATTGGATGCACAAGATTGGTTAAAAACTATAATTGCACAAGAATAAGCCTAGGGAGGATGAAAATGACCTAAATGTTCATCCAACGACATAAACACACCTATTGGATGCAGAAGATTGGTTAAAAACCCTTATTGGACAAGAATAACCCTAGGGAGGACGAAAATGACCTAAATGTTAATCCAAAGACACAAATGAACTTTTTGTATGCACAAGATTGGTTGAAAAACCCTAATTGCCCAAGAATAAGCCTAGGGAGGACGTAAATGACCTAAATGTTAATCCAATGACACAAATGAACTTTTTGGATGCACAAGATTGGTTAAAAACCCTAATTGCACAACAATAAGACTAGTGAGGACGAAAATGACCTAAATGTTAATCCAATGACACAAATGAACTTATTGGATGCACAAGATTGGTTAAACCCTAATTGCCCAAGAATAAGCCTAGGGAGGACAAAAATGACCTAAATGTTAATCCAATGACACAAATGAACTTTTTGGATGCACAAGATTGGTTAAAAACCCTAATTGCACAAGAATAAGCCTAGGGAGGATGAAAATGACCTAAATGTTCATCCAATGACATAAACACACCTATTAGATGCAGAAGATTGGTTAAAAACCCTTATTGGACAAGAATAACCCTAGGGAGGACGAAAATGACCTAAATGTTAATCCAAAGCCACAAATGAACTTTTGGGATGCACAAGATTGGTTAAAAACCCTAATTGCCCAAGAATAAGCCTAGGGAGGACGAAAATGACCAAAATGTTAATCCAAAGACACAAATGAACTTTTTGGATGCAAAAGATTGGTTCAAAACCCTAATTGCACAAGAATAAGACTAGGGAGGACGAAAATGACCTAAATGTTAATCCAATGACACAAATGAACTTATTGGATGCACAAGATTGGTTAAAAACCCTAATTGCACAAGAATAAGCCTAGGGAGGACGAAAATGACCTAAATGTTCATCCAATGACACAAATGAACTTATTGGATGCACAAGATTGCTTAAAAACCCTAATTAGACAAGAATAAGCCTAGGGAGGACGAAAATGACCTAAATTTTCATCCAATGACACAAATACACCTATTGGATGCACAAGATTGGTTAGAAACCCTAATTGGACAACATTAAGCCTAGGGAGGATGAAAATGACCTAAATGTTCGTCTAATGACACAAACACACCTATTGGATGCACAAGATTGGTTAAAAAACCGAATTGCACAAAACTAAGCCTAGTGAGGACGAAAATAACCTAAATGTTCATCCAATGACACAAATGAACTTATTGGATGCACAAGATTGCTTAAAACCCTAATTGGACAAGAATAAGACTAGGGAGGACGAAAATGACCTAAATGTTCATCCAATGACACAAACACACCTATTGGATGCACAAGATTGGTAAGAAACCCTAATTGAACAAGAATAAGCCTAGGGAGGACAAAAATGACCTAAATGTTCATCCAATGACACAAATGAACTTATTGGATGCACAAGATTGCTTAAAAACCCTAATTGGACAAGAATAAGCCTAGGGAGGACGAAAATGACCTAAATGTTCATCCAATGACACAAATGAACTTATTGGATGCACAAGATTGCTTAAAAACCCTAATTGGACAAGAATAAGCCTAGGGAGGACGAAAATGACCTAAATGTCCGTCCAATGACACAAATACACCTATTGGATGCACAAGATTCGTAAGAAACCCTAATTGGACAAGAATAAGCCTAGGGAGGACGAAAATGACCTAAATGTTCATCCAATGACACAAATACACCTATTGGATGCACAAGATTGGTTAGAAACCCTAATTGGACAAGAATAAGCCTAGGGAGGACGAAAATGACCTAAATGTTCATCCAATGACACAAACACACCTATTGGATGCACAAGATTGGTTAAAAACCCTAATTGGACAAGAATAAGCCTAGGGAGGACAAAAATGACCTAACTATTCATCCAATGACACAAATGAACTTATTGGATGCACAAGATTGCTTAAAACCCTAATTGGACAAGAATAAGACTAGGGAGGACGAAAATAACCTAAATGTTCATCCAATGACACAAACACACCTATTGGATGCACAAGATTGGTTAGAAACCCAAATTAGACAAGAATAAACCTAGGGAGGACGAAAATGACCTAAATGTTCATCCAATGACACAAACACACCTATTGGATGCACAAGATTGGTTAGAAACCCTAATTGGACAAGAATAAGCCTAGGGAGGACGAAAATGACCTAAATGTTCATCCAATGACACAAACACACCTATTGGATGCACAAGATTGGTTAAAAACCCTAATTGGACAAGAATAAGCCTAGGGAGGACGAAAATGACCTAAATGTCCATCCAATGACACAAATGAACTTATTGGATGCACAAGATTGCTTAAAAACCCTAATTGGACAAGAATAAGCCTAGGGAGGACGAAAATGACCTAAATGTTCATCCAATGACACAAATACACCTATTGGAATCACAAGATTGGTTAGAAACCCTAATTGGACAAGAATAAGCCTAGGGAGGACGAAAATGACCTAAATGTTCATCCAATGACACAAACACACCTATTGGATGCACAAGATTGGTTAAAAACCCTAATTGGACAAGAATAAGCCTTTGGAGGACGAAAATGACCTAAATGTTCAACCAATGACACAAATGAACTTATTGGAGGCACAAGATTGGTTAAAAACCATTATTGGACAAGAATAAGCCTAGGGTGGACAAAAATGACCTAAATGTTTATCCAATGACACAAATGAACTTATTGGATGCACAAGATTGGTTAAAAACCCTAATTGGACAAGAATAAGCCTAGGGAGGACGAAAATGACCTAAATGTTCATCCAATGACACAAACATACCTATTGGATGCACAAGATTGGTTAAAAACCCTAATTGGACAAGAATAAGCCTAGGGAAGACGAAAATGACCTAAATGTTAATCCAATGACACAAATGAACTTATTGGATGCACAAGATTGGTTAAAAACCCTAATTGGACAAGAATAAGCCTAGGGAGGACGAAAATGATTTAAATGTTAATCCAATGACACAAATGAACTTATTGGATGCACAAGATTGGTTAAAAACCCTAATTGGACAAAAATAAGGCTACGGAGGACGAAAATGACCTAAATGTTCATCCAATGACACAAATGAACTTTTTAGTTGCAGAAGATTGGTTAAAAACCTTAATTGGACAAGAATAAGCCTAGGGATGACGAAAATGACCTAAATGTTAATCCAATGACTCAAATGAACTTATTGGATGCACAAGATTGGTTAAAAACCCTAATTGCACATAAATAACCCTAGAGAGGACGAAAATGACCTAAATGTTAATCCATTGACACAAATGAACTTATTGAATGCACAAGATTGGTTAAAAACCCTAATTGCACATAAATAAGGCGACGGAGGACGAAAATGACCTAAATGTTCTTCCAATGACACAAATGAACTTTTTGGATGCACAAGATTGGTTAAAAACCCTAATTGGACAAGAATAAGCCTAAGGAGGACGAAAATGACCTAAATGTTAATCCAATGACACAAATGGAGTTTTTGGATGCACAAGATTGGTTAAAAACCCTAATTGCACAAGAATAAGCCTAGGGAGGACGAAAATGACCTAAATGTTCATCCAATGACACAAATGAACTTTTTGGTCGCAGAAGATTGGCTAAAAACTCTAATTGGACAAGAATAAGCCTAGGGAGGACGAAAATGACCAAAATGTAAATCTAAAGACACAAATGAACTTTTTGGATGCAATAGATTGGTTCAAAACCCTAATTGCACAAGAATAAGACTAGGGAGGACGAAAATGACCTAAATGTTAATCCAATGACACAAATGAACTTATTGGATGCACAAGATTGGTTAAAAACCCTAATTGCACATAAATAACCCTAGAGAGGACGAAAATGACCTAAATGTTAATCGAATGACACAAATGAACTTTTTGGATGCACAAGATTGGTTAAAAACCCTAATTGCACATAAATAAGGCTTCGGAGGACGAAAATGACCCAAATGTTCATCCAACGACACAAATGAACTTTTTGGTTGCAGAAGATTGTTTAAAAACCCTAATTGGACAGAATAAGCCTAGGGAGGACGAAAATGACCTAAATGTTAATCCAATGACACAAATGAACTTATTGGACGCACAAGATTGGTTTAAAATCCTAATTGGACAAGAATAAGCCTAGGGAGGACGAAAATGACTTAAATGTTAATCCAATGACACAAATGAACTTATTGGATGCACAAGATGGGTTAAAAACCCTAATTGCACATAAATAAGGCTTCGGAGGACGAAAATGACCCAAATGTTCATCCAACGACACAAATGAATTTTTTGGTTGCAGAAGATTGTTTAAAAACCCTAATTGGACAAGAATAAGCCTAGGGAGGACGAAAATGACTTAAATGTTAATCCAATGACACAAATGAACTTATTGGATGCACAAGATTGGTTAAAAACCCTAATTGGACAAGAATAAGCCTAGGGAGGACGAAAATGACTTAAATGTTAATCCAATGACACAAATGAACTTATTGGATACACAAGATTGGTTAAAAACCATAATTGGAAAAGAATAAGCCTAGGGAGGACGAAAATGACCTAAATGTTAATCCAATGACACAAATGAACTTATTGGATGCACAAGATTGGTTAAAAACCCTAATTGCATGTAAATAACCCTAGAGAGGACGAAAATGACCTAAATGTTAATTCAATGAAACAAATGAATTTATTGGATGCACAAGATTGGTTAAAAACCCTAATTGCACATAAATAAGGCTACGGAGGACGAAAATGGCCTAAATGTTCATCCAATGACACAAATGAACTTTTTGGATAAGTTGTAAAACCCTATTGGTTTTGACCATATCTATAGGGGGAAAAGAAGACTTAACAAGCTTGCTTTGCTCACAGGAGTCACACAGCCTATCTTTAGAAAACTTTCTATTGGGAAGGCCTATGACTAACTGCTTGCTAACAAGTCTATTCAGATGATCAATATGAATGTGTGCAATGCGTTTATGCCATAACCATGTTTCATCAGCATTTGATAATAAGCAACAGGCAGAATTAACAGGCATATCAGTTAAATCTAACATGTATATATTATTAACTCTATTACCTACTAATTTCATGCTTTTGTCATGCTTGTTTTCAATTATGCAAGAGAGTGGTGAAAAGCTTACTTGAAAACCATTGTCACACAGCTGACTTATACTTAGAAGGTTATGTTTCAGCCCTTCCACATATAAGACATTTTTAATTATGGCAGTTGATTTGCTGCCAATGTTACCTTCACCGCATATCTTGCCCTTGTTGTTATCGCCGTACTTTACGAAACCACCTTCTTTCAGATTAAGGGACACAAACATTGATTTGTCCCCTGTCATATGCTTTGAGCATCCACTATCAAGATACCATTGGTGTTTTGTGGATCTCAAGCATACCTGCAATAGGATTAGAATTTACATTTAGGTCCCCAATACAAATTGGGTCCTGGGGGGTTAATTTTAACATCTTGTGTCTTCATTTTCCAAATCTGTTTACATCCTCTATTGGCAAGTCTTTTAAATTTGCAATTGTAAACAAAATGTCCTTTTCTACAACAGAAATGACAAGTGACAGCAGAGGATGCAAACTGTTTAGGTTTGACAAAGACATTATGCAAATGACTAGACTTAGCATATTTTTGGTTATGTTTAACATTTTCATAACCTATGTCATGTTTAGTCATATTCCGATTTGCATGCTTTTTGCTATTAAAACCAAGTCCAGATTTTATATTGACACTTCTCTGGTTGCTAAGAATATCATTTAGTTTATCCTTGCTACTAGAGAGTTTCAATAAATCAGACTTCAATAATGCAATAGAATTCTCAAGATCAATGCATTTGGCAGATTTATCATGTGAGTCCTTTTTCAGTTGTTCACATAAGTCCTCAATCTTTTTATAATCATTTTTCATTTGATCATGCAATTTACATTGTTGTTCAAGCATTTTCTTAGTGTTTACTAATTGCTTAACAGATTTAACATATTCAACATGTAGTTCGTTAAATGCATCTTGCAGTTCATCAAAAGAAGGATTATCTTGAGAGCTTACCTCACTTTCTGATTCAGAATCCGTTTTAGCCATAAGACACAGATTCGCTTCTTCCGTTTCAGAAGATGTGGACGAATCTTCGTTGTCATTCCACGCAATGTATGCTTTTCTGTTTTTCTGAGCTGGTTCCTTGCCTTTAGGTTTGGAATTTTTGTTCTTGTTCTGCAGCTTGTAACAATCAGCTTTTATATGACCAGGTTTGCCACATTCGTAGCATGTAACTGTTTTACTGTCATTGTTTTTGCTTGATTTGTAGGGAAAGGAATTATTATAGAATCTTATTGATGAGTTTGGTGGATACAGAATGCTCAGAGGAAGGTTCATGTCTTCTTGAGCCTTTTGATCCTGATATTATTAAAACTGATCCTACTTCTCATTACCATAGGATAATCTAGTTTTTATGTTTATTTTTGAATTCATGGCAGTATAAGGAAGTAATCAACAAAAGAGCTTTCAAGACCGTGTATCCATTGAATGTTTTTGGTTTTAGAGAAGCATTTCTATATTATGTTGTATTTTATAGGAGTAATTGATAACTAATTGAATGCTTTTACCTCATTGTTAATTGTTTTTATATACATCATATTTAAAGAAGATTCGAATGCGTCAGCCATTCGAAATATTTGTATATATTTTCCTTAATTTGTGGTTAATTAGTTTTAAGGCATTTGATGAAGGAAACAGACTCGAAGTTGGGTGGAGCCAAGTTCAGATTGATGAGGTATTACAATCACCGGACAAACTAGTGAGGCTGTATTCAGAAGTGCATCTATTGAGGTCGTTGAAGCACAATAACATTGTAAGGTTCTACAATTTCTGGATTGATGACAAACACAAGAATGTTAACAAGATAGTTGTTCACCTCAGGGAGTCTCAAACAGTGTGTTCACTATCCTTTGTATATGTGTTTAATTTGTTTTTCTGTTTATTATGATATTAGTCCTTTTGTTAGTTGGTTTGATGCATGATTTAGGTACTGTAAGAAACACAAGAAGGTCGACATGAGAGTATTTGTTAAATATCAGACTCAGGTGTTAAATATCGAACAATATCTTGTATTTTAATTTGATTGTTTAGAGTGATTTAAAGCCTTTCAGACTTGATGAAAAACTATGATATCTTAGCAGTACATAGGGTCATCTGGATCAGTAAACTAGTTTCTATTGACCTTTTAAGATGGAAATTAAATTAGTGGAATATTGTACACTTGCATCTTTGAGAGTTAGAATTACTTTTCCTCTCTCCTATCTTAATCTACTTTTGAAAAGTGAACATTGAAACAAAGCTTTTTTAATTGTGAGTTCTTAACTAAGCTAATGAATACAATCAAGTATTATTTGCAAATAAAAGTAACGGTAACAACAACACACACCTACTTCTTATGTCTTTATTTTGCTTCAAATTATTTAAACAAACCATTTTATTTGAACATCATAAGTGTTTCATTGTCGCAACTGTTGGTACCAGTAACCTCTGTTAAATGAAAATTATGCGGAAGATTACTTATTTTTTGAGATATGCGCAGCAGTTTAACAAATCGTACATTTATTAAACATAGCATCAAATAAGGTCCCAAAACTACAATACAAATGAATGCACAAAGTATATGGATCAAAGAATATATTGAGAGATGCACCAGTTACGTTTATTGGTCAAGATATTGATTCACTTACAATCATGCTGGAAACAGTCTTTCATGTAATATCAAAATATGCAGAAAGATATTCAAGTACTCAATCAATATCAAACAAATACACACTGCAGAAATTAAACAGAGATAAGGGTAAGAAAGATTGTACGCAGTGATTTATACTGGTTCAGCCGTTGTTGAACGACCTACGTCCAGTCCCAAGATCAAATCCAATCTTGGCCTTTCCAATAGAATATCTCAGAATCCGTTTACAGATGTTCTAGCTCCTCGCCTATCAATCTAAAACGATTCTTCTTATTCTATTCTTATCTCCCTGAATCCCAGAGTTTATCTCCCATAAACTCTTCCAAGATTACAATCAAGTTTCTTCTTGATGAGACCTCTCAATCACAGAAGATAACTACCAGTTAAGACTGGATTTCTCAATGTTATTTGTTTTAAGAATTTGTTTACAGATGTATCTAATCAGAAATTACACAGAAATTTCTTCAACAGTCTTCTTCTCTAAAGTTGTTTCTCCAGCAATCTTTCTCAGTTCTTGTGGATCATGAAAGATGAATCTTCATAACTGAGTTATTTTGAAACTTGTTTTAGTGAATCGATTGGCCTAATCGATTTAGTAAACAGGTTTGGCTCTGGGACATTACCAATCGATTGTTTCAATCGATGTAGACAAAAACACAATTAAAGAAGTGATTATTTCAATCGATTTGCCAAATCGATTGCCTGCAAAACGTGCTACTGACTTGCACATTTTAATTTCAGTAAGCATGTCAATCGATTTGTCCAATCGATTTAAACAATCAGTTTAGTCTTGGTGATTCACTCAATCGATGTGCCTAATCGATTTGTGGCAAACTGGCTCTCTGACTTGTACAATTTATTTTCCAATATGTGTACCAATCGATTTGGAGAATCGATTGATAGCCCGTTTGTTTTCTTTAAGGATGTACAAATCGATTGTGCTAATCGATTGGGTAACACCAAACTTTGTAAACTTATTCAACCCTGTTATAGAATCGATTGTGCTAATCGATGTGCTCATGGATCTTCAAGATTTTGTTGATTCCTTGAGTTCCAAGCAATTGTCTCGAGTATGTAGGATTGAATTTGTTGTTCCTGAAATTTTTCTCAGTTGACAATGTTAGATGTATTTCAAATTGGATGCTTGTCAATAACATCAAAAACGAACATATGTCTAACAATCTCCCCCTTTTTGATTTAAGTGACAAACATGCAATTTTAACTTGAGAAAAATAATTATGAGTAACAGTTTTAGTAGAGCTCCCCCTAAGTTCAATATTCATAGAGAGTAAAGATAATGATTAGGAGCAATAAAACTGATAAAATAAAGCACAAGTTATAATTTCTCTCCCCCTTTTGTCAGTTAAGGCAAAAAGTGGTGAAAGAGAAATGTTTGCTCACAGGAGTCACACAGCCTATCTTTAGAAAACTTTCTATTGGGAAGGCCTATGACTAACTGCTTGCTAACAAGTCTATTCAGATGATCAATATGAATGTGTGCAATGCGTTTATGCCATAACCATGTTTCATCAGCATTTGATAATAAGCAACAGGCAGAATTAACAGGCATATCAGTTAAATCTAACATGTATATATTATTAACTCTATTACCTACTAATTTCATGCTTTTGTCATGCTTGTTTTCAATTGTGCAAGAGAGTGGTGAAAAGCTTACTTGAAAACCATTGTCACACAGCTGACTTATACTTAGAAGGTTATGTTTCAGCCCTTCCACATATAAGACATTTTTAATTATGGCAGTTGATTTGCTGCCAATGTTACCTTCACCGCATATCTTGCCCTTGTTGTTATCGCCGTACTTTACGAAACCACCTTCTTTCAGATTAAGGGACACAAACATTGATTTGTCCCCTGTCATATGCTTTGAGCATCCACTATCAAGATACCATTGGTGTTTTGTGGATCTCAAGCATACCTGCAATAGGATTAGAATTTACATTTAGGTCCCCAATACAAATTGGGTCCTGGGGGGTTAATTTTAACATCTTGTGTCTTCATTTTCCAAATCTGTTTACATCCTCTATTGGCAAGTCTTTTAAATTTGCAATTGTAAACAAAATGTCCTTTTCTACAACAGAAATGACAAGTGACAGCAGAGGATGCAAACTGTTTCGGTTTGACAAAGACATTATGCAAATGACTAGACTTAGCATATTTTTGGTTATTTTTAACATTTTCATAACCTATGCCACGTTTAGTCATATTCCGATTTGCATGCTTTTTGCTATTAAAACCAAGTCCAGATTTTATATTGACACTTCTCTGGTTGCTAAGAATATCATTTAGTTTATCCTTGCTACTAGAGAGTTTCAATAAATCAGACTTCAATAATGCAACAGAATTCTCAAGATCAATGCATTTGGCAGATTTATCATGTGAGTCCTTTTTCAGTTGTTCACATAAGTCCTCAATCTTTTTATAATCATTTTTGATTTGATCATGCAATTTACATTGTTGTTCAAGCGTTTTCTTAGTGTTTACTAATTGCTTAACAGATTTAACATATTCAGCATGTAGTTCGTTAAATGCATCTTGCAGTTCATCAAACGAAGGATTATATTGAGAGCTTACCTCACTTTCTGATTCAGAATCCGTTTTAGCCATAAGACACAGATTCGCTTCTTCCGTTTCAGAAGATGTGGACGAATCTTCGTTGTCATTCCACGCAATGTATGCTTTTCTGTTTTTCTGAGCTGGTTCCTTGCCTTTAGGTTTGGAATTTTTGTTCTTGTTCTGCAGCTTGTAACAATCAGCTTTTATATGACCAGGTTTGCCACATTCGTAGCATGTAACTGTTTTACTGTCATTGTTTTTAGAGCTGGATTGCTTTCTGAATTTACTGTCTTTCTTTTTCAGAAATTTCTTAAATCTTTTGACAAGTAGTCCCAGTTCAGGTTCTTCATCATCCTCACTGCTTGATTCATCTGAGCTGGTCTCATGTTCAGATTTGGACTGTTGTGTTTGGGCTTTCAATGACAATCCTTTACGTTTCCTGTCAATTTGCTCAGCTTCATTTAGTCGATGTAGTTCCATCTCATGCTCTCTCAGTTTTCCAAACAATGTAGCTATTGTCATGCTTCCTAGATCCTTGGATTCTGCAATGGCAGTGATTTTTGGCTGCCATTCTCTAGTCAAACATCTCATTATTTTACTAATTTGCTGATCATTAGCAATCTCTTTGCCTAAGGCATTCAGGTTGTTGACTATGTGCGTGAATCGGGTCTGCATGTCGTTTACTGATTCTTCTTTCTTCATGCTAAACAATTCGTACTCGTGCATGAGAGTATTTATCCGAGCTCTCTTTACATCTGTGGTTCCTTCATGCGTTTGCTGAAGTGTATCCCACATTTGTTTTGCTGTTTTGCAATTTGAGACTCTGAAGAATTCATCATGACTCAAGGCTGCAGTTATAATGTTTTTTGCTTTGGCGTTGTACCCAACCTTCTTTTTGTCTTCATCAGTCCAGTCACTTTTTGGCTTTAGGATTGCTGATTCACCTGTACCTGCTATGGTTGGCACAAATGGTCCATTTTCTACAGCATCTAGAATATCAATACCACTAGCTTCAAGAAAAATTAACATGCGTTGTTTCCAATACATGTATGCGGCCCCGTTAAAAGCGGGAGGCCTAGCTAATGATGCACCCTCTCCTAGGAAATCAGAGGTCATGATTTTTGATGAGAGTTACTCTAACAAAAATTGGCTCTGATACCAATTGTTGGTACCAGTAACCTCTGTTAAATGAAAATTATGCGGAAGATTACCTATTTTTTGAGATATGCGCAGCAGTTTGACAAATCGTACATTTATTAAACATAGCATCAAATAAGGTCCCAAAACTACAATACAAATGAATGCACCAAGTATATGGATCAAAGAATATATTGAGAGAAGCACCAGTTACGTTTATTGTTCAAGATATTGATTCACTTACAATCATGCTGGAAACAGTCTTTCATGTAATATCAAAATATGCAGAAAGATATTCAAGTACTCAATCAATATCAAACAAATACACACTGCAGAAATTAAACAGAGATAAGGGTAAGAAAGATTGTACGCAGTGATTTATACTGGTTCAGCCGTTGTTGAACGACCTACGTCCAGTCCCAAGATCAAATCCAATCTTGGCCTTTCCAATAGAATATCTCAGAATCCGTTTACAGATGTTCTAGCTCCTCGCCTATCAATCTAAAACGATTCTTTCTATTCTATTCTTATCTCCCTGAATCCCTGAGTTTATCTCCCATAAACTCTTCCAAGATTACAGTCAAGTTTCTTCTTGATGAGACCTCTCAATCACAGAAGATAACTACCAGTTAAGACTGGATTTCTCAATGTTATTTGTTTTAAGAATTTGTTTACAGATGTATCTAATCAGAAATTACACAGAGATTTCTTCAGCAATCTTCTTCTCTAAAGTTGTTTCTCCAGCAATCTTTCTCAGTTCTTGTGGATCATGAAAGATGAATCTTCATGACTGAAAAAGTAATGTTCAAAGTTATTTCACAGTGAGAAACAAAGATATCAGAAAGTTATGTGTACGTTGTTGTATATATTCGAAGAAGATACTGAAAAACAGTTTATATAGTTTCAGGAAAAACAACATATGCATCGATTTATCCAATCGATTCATTAAAGTCATAATGCTGGTTAATCGATTTCCTCAATCGATTTCGCGAGTCTTGTTTTTCTTGAATCTTGAAACTGTACATTCTAATCGATTTACTCAATCGATTATTTTAAGTAGTTCTTCAAACTTTGATGACAGTATATAATTAAATCGATTTGCAGAATCGACTTGATGTGTTTTGTTCAAACAACGAGATCAAAACCATCGATGTGCTTAATCGATTTTACCATTCAATCATCTCTGTTTATAAAACTTTTATGTCAATCGATTGTGCCAATCGATTGTGGATCTTAAGTCTGAAGTACTTTTCATCAGTTGGGTTATTCAATCGATTTACCAAGTCGATTGATACCAACTTTTATTACACAGATGTATATAAACAGATTGTAGTAATCGATTGTGTATGTTCCAGACCTAAGTTATTTTGAAACTTGTTTTAGTGAATCGATTGGCCTAATCGATTTAGTAAACAGGTTTGGCTCTGGGACATTAACAATCGATTGTTTCAATCGATGTAGACAAAAACAAAATTAAAGATGTGATTATTTCAATCGATTTGCCAAATCGATTGCCTGCAAAACGTGCTACTGACTTGCAAATTTTAATTTCAGTAAGAATGTCAATCGATTTGTCTAATCGATTTAAACAATCAGTTTAGTCTTAGTGATTCACTCAATCGATGTGCCTAATCGATTTGTGGCAAACTGGCTCTCTGACTTGTACAATTTATTTTCCAATATGTGTACCAATCGATTTGGAGAATCGATTGATAGCCCGTTTGATTTCTTCAAGGATGTACAAATCGATTGTGCTAATCGATTGGGTAACACCAAACTTTGTAAACTTATTCAACCCTGTTATAGAATCGATTGTACTAATCGATGTGCTCATGGATCATCAAGATTTTGTTGATTCCTTGAGTTCCAAGAAATTGTCTCGAGTATGTAGGATTGAATTTGTTGTTCCTGAAATTTTTCTCAGTTGACAATGTTAGATGTATTTCAAATTGGATGCTTGTCAATAACATCAAAAACGAACATATGTCTAACATTGTGCATCCAATAGGTGTGTTTGTGTCATTGGATGATTAATTAGGTCATTTTCGTACTCCCTAGGCATATTCTTGTCCAATTAGGGTTTTTAACCAATCTTGTGCATCCAATAGGTGTGTTTGTGTCATTGGATGATCAATTAGGTCATTTTCGTCCTCCCTAGGCTTATTCTTGTCCAATTAGGGTTTTTAACCAATCTTGTGCATCCAATAAGTTTAGTTGTGTCATTGGATGATCAATTAGGTCATTTTCGTCCTCCCTAGGCATATTCTTGTCCAATTAGGGTTTTTAACCAATCTTGTGCATCCAATAGGTGTGTTTGTGTCATTGGATGATCAATTAGGTCATTTTCGTCCTCCCTAGGCTTATTCTTGTCCAGTTAGGGTTTTTAACCGATCTTGTGCATCCAATAGGTGTGTTTGTGTCATTGGATGATCAATTAGGTCATTTTCGTCCTCCCTAGGCATATTCTTGTCCAATTAGGGTTTTTAACCAATCTTGTGCATCCAATAGGTGTGTTTGTGTCATTGGTGTTGGTACCAGTAACCTCTGTTAAATGAAAATTATGCGGAAGATTACCTATTTTTAGAGATATGCGCAGCAGTTTAACAAATCGTACATTTATTAAACAAAGCATCAGAATAAGGTCCCAAAACTACAATACAAATGAATGCACAAAGTATATGGATCAAAGAATATATTGAGAGATGCACCAGTTACGTTTATTGTTCAAGATATTTATTCACTTACAATCATGCTGGAAACATTCTTTCATGTAGTATCAAAGTATGCAGAAAGATATTCAAGCATTTAATCAATATCAGACAAATACACAGTGCAGAAATTAAAAAGAGATAAGGGTAAGAAAGATTGTACGCAGTGATTTATACTGGTTCAGCCGTTGTTGAACGACCTACATCCAGTCCCAAGATCAAATCCAATCTTGGCCTTTCCAATAGAATATCTCAGAATCCGTTTACAGATGTTCTAGCTCCTCGCCTATCAATCTAAAACGATTCTTTCTATTCTATTCTTATCTCCCTGAATCCCAGAGTTTATCTCCCATAAACTCTTCCAAGATTACAGTCAAGTTTCTTCTTGATGAGACCTCTCAATCACAGAAGATAACTACCAGTTAAGACTGGATTTCTCAATGTTATTTGTTTTAAGAATTTGTTTACAGATGTATCTAATCAGAAATTACACAGAAATTTCTTCAACAGTCTTCTTCTCTAAAGTTGTTTCTCCAGCAATCTTTCTCAGTTCTTGTGGATCATGAAAGATGAATCTTCATAACTGAAAAAGTAATGTTCAAAGTTATTTCACAGTGAGAAACAAAAATATCAGAAAGTTATGTGTATGTTGTTGTGTATATGAAGAAGATACTGAAAAACAGTTTATATAGTTTCAGGAAAAACAACATATGCATCGATTTATCCAATCGATTCATTAAAGTCATAATGCTGGTTAATCGATTTCCTCAATCGATTTCGCGAGTCTTGTTTTTCTTGAATCTTGAAACTGTACATACTAATCGATTTGTTCAATCGATTATTTTAAGTAGTTCTTCAAACTTTGATGACAGTATATGATTAAATCGATTTGCAGAATCGACTTGATGTGTTTTGTTCAAACAACGAGATCAAAACCATCGATGTGCTTAATCGATTTAACCATTCAGTCATCTCTGTTTATAAAACTTTTATGTCAATCGATTGTGCCAATCGATTGTGGATCTTAAGTCTGAAGTACTTTTCATCAGTTGGGTTATTCAATCGATTTACCAAGTCGATTGATACCAACTTTTATTACACAGATGTATATAAACAGATTGTAGTAATCGATTGTGTATGTTCCAGACCTGAGTTATTTTGAAACTTGTTTTAGTGAATCGATTGGCCTAATCGATTTAGTAAACAGGTTTGGCTCTGGGACATTACCAATCGATTAATTCAATCGATGTAGACAAAAAACACAATTAAAGAAGTGATTATTTCAATCGATTTGCCAAATCGATTGCCTGCAAAACGTGCTACTGACTTGCACATTTTAATTTCAGTAAGCATGTCAATCGATTTGTCCAATCGATTTAAACAATCAGTTTAGTCTTGGTGATTCACTCAATCGATGTGCCTAATCGATTTGTGGCAAACTGGCTCTCTGACTTGTACAATTTATTTTCCAATATGTGTACCAATCGATTTGGAGAATCGATTGATAGCCCGTTTGATTTCTTCAAGGATGTACAAATCGATTGTGCTAATCGATTGGGTAACACCAAACTTTGTAAACTTATTCAACCCTGTTATAGAATCGATTGTACTAATCGATGTGCTCATGGATCTTCAAGATTTTGTTGATTCCTTGAGTTCCAAGCAATTGTCTTGAGTATGTAGGATTGAATTTGTTGTTCCTGAAATTTTTCTCAGTTGACAATGTTAGATGTATTTCAAATTGGATGCTTGTCAATAACATCAAAAACGAACATATGTCTAACAATCTCCCCCTTTTTGATTTAAGTGACAAACATGCAATTTTAACTTGAGAAAAATAATTATGAGTAACAGTTTTAGTAGAGCTCCCCCTAAGTTCAATATTCATAGAGAGTAAAGATAAGGATTAGGAGCAATAAAACTGATAAAATAAAGCACAAGTTATAATTTCTCTCCCCCTTTTGTCAGTTAAGGCAAAAAGTGGTGAAAGAGAAATGTTTGCTCCCCCTGAGCAAACCTGAATACTGCTCTACAAAGAATCTAGAAAAGATTAGTAATAACAAGCAGTAATGCCAGTAATATTTTAACTTAGTTGAAAACAATTTTGGAATAGTGTACAAAACAGATTATGGCGCGCACTAGACAATATGAAAATGAAATGCAGCAATTGAAATGATTAACAATCTCAAGGTTCATAAATCAAACAGAATTACATTCATCATGATCATTACAAAACGAAAGCAAAAAGAAACAAAGACAAACAAAACTAAGAAGCCTAAGGTCCTAAACGCCTAGAGATGCTGGTCCTCATTATTAGCAGGGGATGAGGCTGAGACCGCTGTATTAACCTCAGCAGGTGTCTCCTCACCATGAGTTGCAGCAATCTCTACTGTTGTTGAAGCAGGTTCTTCAGCCGCCTGTCTTCCTATTTCAACAACATCGCTGAAGGACAACTTAATGCCCAGATGTTCCTGAATAGCTGCCACGTCTTGCGCCATCTGATTTTGGTCTGCTTGAATCTTCTGAATAGCAGCTTCAATCCTTTCATGAGATGCCTCCATCTTAGCGTTGTGAACTGCTTGTGCTGCCATAAATTCAAGCAGTTTGGTGAGCACTTCCGATTCTGCTGAAACATTCTCCGCAGCTGGTTGTTCAACACCTTGCTGGGTTTGTTCAGTAGAAGTCTGAGGTCGCTTCCAAACTCCATTGACTTTTCGCAGCTGCATTTGGTTCACGATGGATTCACCAAATGTTAGGACGGTCTTCGAGACTTCTTCACCCTTCAGAGATACCTTGAAGTGAGTGAGAATCTTCGTGACGAGCTGTGGATACGGAAGTACCAACTTCCCTTGAGCAGCTTCTAGCATGTGCCTGAGAACAATCCATGCCCAGCTCATCTTGAGCTCTTTGCATAGACCCCACAGTAGCACGATATCCAGCCGTTGCACAACTGCGTGATTTCCGGAACGTGGAACCAGCATCCGGGTGAGGGCGTACATCAGCATCCGTTGCTGAACCTTCATCTGGCCTATAGGGAGTGAAACAGATTCCACGAACCCTTCGACCATAAGATCCTGCACAGCTGCTTGCCTATCCAGATACTCTTCCCATCCGTCATCATCAGCGTCTGCTTCGGTGCTGCCATCCACTGAGTTTCCAAAGTAGGGAAGTCCTGACAGAGTAGAGAACTCTTCGAAAGACATCGAAATCTTCTTCCCTTTGACTGTTGCTTTGAAGCCGGTGTCGGTCATCTTGAAATTTGAGTAGAATATCCGTATAAGATTCGGATATGTATCAAGCGAACAGGATAAGAAGTCTTCTAAACCATGAAACCGGAGATGGTTTTGAAATGAAAAACCATTACTGTCGAAGTAGCTGAAGTCCAAGACGCGAGCTTCGTGTATTTTCCGATTGACAAAAGCTTGCGGAAGTTTGAATTCATCAGCTTGATTAGGTGGAGGAGCAGTTGATTTCTTTGGAGTAGTCTTTTTCTGTGGAGTATTCTTTTTCTTTTTCCTTTGCGATATTTCCTTCATTGCGTCAGCGAGCAATTTTTCAGTCGGAGCTTCCTTTCTCTTTTTGGGTTTACCTTGATCAGGGGCAATACCTTTACCCTTATCTTGAGATGCAATCTTGTGTGTAGGTATTGGTACCCGTTTTGGAAGAGTGGGTGGTGGAGACGGAGTCCTCCCACTAGATGAAGAAGATGAAGGTGAAAGAGAAGGGGTTCGGGGTTGAGTTTGCTTAACACGAGCCATTAACAAAAGTTGTGACACGATGAAGATTTGAAGGAAAGAAAAGTGTTTGGGAGTTGAAAAACAGAGACTTTTTGAGAAATATTGCAGAAAATTGAAGTTGCAATCGATTAGGAAGATTGGAAAAGGATGGAAAATCGATTGTCACTGTACCTTTTATAGAAAAAAATCCAGAAATCGATTTCTCCAATCGATTTGATGACCGTTACTGGGGAAGATCAACCAACAGAGCCGTTAGATCCTGCAACGGCTAGTAAAAACTGTAACGGTAACTATGCCAATCGATTACCCAAATCGATTCATGAAGTTACGCAATCGATTACCCAAATCGATTTCGTATCAACTTAACAGTTCTCACATCAGTTTAACTCAGAATACACTTCAACAACTAACTCAGAGTCGATGTCCCCAATCGATTCTTTTTAAAGAAATCAACAAGCTCAATCGATTTCCCAAATCGATTTCGAGCAATTTCAGAAGACTTTCATCTCAGTTCAGAAAATACCTGCCTCAGCATCGATTTACCAAATCGATTCTTTTAAAGAAATAAAAACCACATATAAATCAATCGATTTCCCAAATCGATTTTGTGTTCACAGTTTTGAAAAAAAAAACATATTATGGGTCACGTCGATTAGGGCAATCGATTGTGTAACACATTTTCATGTGTAATCACAGCACAATCGATTTCGCAAATCGATTTGACACATAATTCAGATCTGACTAGGATCAATTATGCCTAATTTCATCCTAATGTGACGGAAACTTTCCTTTGGCAATGCTTTGGTGAAGATGTCTGCTAGCTGTTCAGTTGTGTTGACGTATTCCAACTTGATATTCCCACACTGAAACTGATCTCGAATGAAGTGATGCCGAATCTCGATATGCTTGGTCCTGGAAAGCATAACTGGGTTCTTAGTGATACTGATCGCACTTGTGTTGTCGCACAAGATAGGAACAGTTCCTAAGTCCACACCAAAGTCTAACAAATGCTGTTTCATCCACATGATCTGAGCACAGCAACTTCCAGCTGCAATGTACTCAGCTTCTGCTGTTGACAAAGCGATACTGGTTTGCTTCTTGCTGAACCAAGATACAAGTGAATTACCCAGCAAATGACAAGTACCAGAGGTACTCTTCCTATCCAATTTGCACCCAGCAAAATCTGAATCTGAATACCCAACCAAAGAACACGTTGATCCCTTAGGATACCATAAACCAAGGTTCCTAGTTCCAACTAAATATCTGAAAATCCTCTTAATTGCACTAAGGTGAGACTCTTTAGGATTTGATTGATACCTCGCACACAAACAAACACTAAACATGATGTCAGGCCTGCTTGCTGTGAGATAGAGCAATGATCCTATCATGCCTCTATACCTTGTAACATCCACTGGTTTACCCAACTCATCTCTATCTAAAAGGTTTCCTTGGCTCATAGGAGTATCAATGGGTTTGAAGCTATCAAATGAAAA
The DNA here is from genome assembly GCA_037974775.1 of Cicer pinnatifidum. Lineage (NCBI taxonomy): Eukaryota > Viridiplantae > Streptophyta > Magnoliopsida > Fabales > Fabaceae > Cicer > Cicer pinnatifidum. The sequence continues at coordinate 23,486,135 of JBBPBR010000008.1, read as the reverse complement.
TTTCTTTATCAAGTCATTACAATATTTTGCTTGACTAATGAAGATACCTTGCTTGCTTTGGTTAATTTGAAATCCCAAAAAGTATGACAGTTCACCCATCATTGACATTTCAAATTGACCTTTCATTAGATTTTCAAAATTTTTGCATAGCTTATCATTTGTAGATCCAAATATTATGTCATCAACATAAACTTGGACCAGCAAGATATCTTTATCAGTAGTTTGTATGAAAAGAGTTTTATCCACATTTCCTCTTAAGAAATTTTGTGAAATGAGAAAGTTGCTAAGTTTCTCATACCAAGCTCTAGGAGCTTGTTTCAATCCATAGAGAGCTTTTGTTAGCTTGTAGACATGATTTGGAAATTCTGTATTTTCAAAACCAGGTGTTTGGCTAACAAAAACTTCCTCTTGGATCTCACCATTGAGAAAGGCACTTTTCACATCCATTTGATAAAGCTTAAAGTCCATTATACACGCATAAGCAAGGAGGATTCTAATGGCTTCTAGTCTTGCTACAGGGGCATAGGTTTCATCAAAATCTACTCCCTCCTCTTGGTTGTAACCCTTGGCCACTAACCTAGCTTTATTTCTAGTTATAACACCATTCTCATCTAGCTTGTTCCTAAACACCCACCTAGTTCCTATGATATGCTGGTTTTCTGGTTTAGGTACTAGCTTCCACACTTTGTTTCTCTCAAACTGGTTTAACTCCTCTTGCATGGCTATTATCCAGTCAGGGTCCAAAAGTGCTTCTTTAATGTTTTTGGGTTCTACTTGGGAAACAAAGGCTGTAAGGTTGCAAAATTCTCTAAGGGATTTTCTGGTTGAAACACCTTTTGAAATCTCTCCAATAATATTGTCTATGGGATGGTTCTTGGCAAACTTCCACTCTTTGGGTAGATCATCTTCCCTAATAGGTTCTACGCAGTCAGGATTGGTTGGAGGTTCAGGTTCACTGGTTTCTACAGGTTCAGAATCAACAATATCGTCCAATGAGTTACCAACTGTAGTAAGAGTGGTGTTCAAGTTTTCATCAAATTTGACATGGACAGACTCCTCTATAGTTTTGGTTCTTTTATTGTAGATTCTATATGCCTTACTAACCTGGGAATACCCCAAAAAGATGCCCTCGTCTGCTTTAGGATCAAATTTACCTAGATGTCCCTTGCCATTGTTTAACACAAAGCACTTACACCCAAAAATCCTAAAGTAGGAGATGTTAGGCTTTCTCCCTTTGTATAACTCATAAGGAGTTTTCTTAAGAAAGGGCCTAATCAACACTCTATTGATAACATGTGTGGCAGTGTTAATCGCATCAGCCCAGAAATACTTGGGAGTATTTGAGTCTTTCAGCATGGTCCTAGCCAACTCTTCTAAAGACCTATTCTTTCTCTCCACTACACCATTCTGCTGAGGTGTCCTAGGGGCTGAAAACATGTGATGTATGCCATTCTCTTCACAGAAAGTATCAAAAAAATCATTTTGGAATTCACCTCCATGATCACTCTTGATGGATATAATTTTCTGACTTGTTTCATTTTGAACTAATTTCGCGAACTTTTTAAAGACAGAAAAAGCGTCACTTTTATGAGTCAGAAAATATGTCCATGTGAACCGAGAATAATCATCGATCAACACAAAACCATACAAGTTACCACCAAAACTTCTAATCTGAGATGGTCCAAACAAATCCATGTGGATAAGTTGTAAAACCCTATTGGTTTTGACCATATCTATAGGGGGAAAAGAAGACTTAACAAGCTTGCTTTGCTCACAGGAGTCACACAGCCTATCTTTAGAAAACTTTCTATTGGGAAGGCCTATGACTAACTGCTTGCTAACAAGTCTATTCAGATGATCAATATGAATGTGTGCAATGCGTTTATGCCATAACCATGTTTCATCAGCATTTGATAATAAGCAACAGGCAGAATTAACAGGCATATCAGTTAAATCTAACATGTATATATTATTAATTCTATTACCTACTAATTTCATGCTTTTGTCATGCTTGTTTTCAATTGTGCAAGATAGTGGTGAAAAGCTTACTTGAAAACCATTGTCACACAGCTGACTTATACTTAGAAGGTTATGTTTCAGCCCTTCCACATATAAGACATTTTTAATTATGGCAGTTGATTTGCTGCCGATGTTACCTTCACCGCATATCTTGCCCTTGTTGTTATCGCCGTACTTTACGAAACCACCTTCTTTCAGATTAAGGGACACAAACATTGATTTGTCCCCTGTCATATGCTTTGAGCATCCACTATCAAGATACCATTGGTGTTTTGTGGATCTCAAGCATACCTGCAATAGGATTAGAATTTGCATTCAGGTCCCCAATACAAATTGGGTCCTGGGGGGTTAATTTTAACATCTTGTGTCTTCATTTTCCAAATCTGTTTACATCCTCTATTGGCAAGTCTTTTAAATTTGCAATTGTAAACAAAATGTCCTTTTCTACAACAGAAATGACAAGTGACAGCAGAGGATGCAAACTGTTTCGGTTTGATAAAGACATTATGCAAATGACTAGACTTAGCATATTTTTGGTTATTTTTAACATTTTCATAACCTATGCCACGTTTTGTCATATTCCGATTTGCATGCTTTTTGCTATTAAAACCAAGTCCAGATTTTAAATTGACACTTCTCTGGTTGCTAAGAATATCATTTAGTTTATCCTTGCTACTAGAGAGTTTCAATAAATCAGACTTCAATAATGCAACAGAATTCTCAAGATCAATGCATTTGGCAGATTTATCATATGAGTCCTTTTTCAGTTGTTCACATAAGTCCTCAATCTTTTTATAATCATTTTTCATTTGATCATGCAATTTACATTGTTGTTCAAGCATTTTCTTAGTGTTTACTAATTGCTTAACAGATTTAACATATTCAGCATGCAGTTCGTTAAATGCATCTTGCAGTTCATCAAAAGAAGGATTATATTGAGAGCTTACCTCACTTTCTGATTCAGAATCTGTTTTAGCCATAAGACACAGATTCGCTTCTTCCGTTTCAGAAGATGTGGACGAATCTTCGTTGTCATTCCACGCAATGTATGCTTTTCTGTTTTTCTGAGCTGGTTCCTTGCCTTTAGGTTTGGAATTTTTGTTCTTGTTCTGCAGCTTGTAACAATCAGCTTTTATATGACCAGGTTTGCCACATTCGTAGCATGTAACTGTTTTACTGTCATTGTTTTTCGAGCTGGATTGCTTTCTGAATTTACTGTCTTTCTTTTTCAGAAATTTCTTAAATCTTTTGACAAGTAGTCCCAGTTCAGGTTCTTCATCATCCTCACTGCTTGATTCATCTGAGCTGGTCTCATGTTCAGATTTGGACTGTTGTGTTTGGGCTTTCAACGACAATCCTTTACGTTTCCTGTCAATTTGCTCAGCTTCATTGAGTCGATGTAGTTCCATCTCATGCTCTCTCAGTTTTCCAAACAATGTAGCTATTGTCATGCTTCCTAGATCCTTGGATTCTGCAATGGCAGTGATTTTTGGCTGCCATTCTCTAGTCAAACATCTCATTATTTTACTAATTTGCTGATCATTATCAATCTCTTTCCCTAAGGCATTTAGGTTGTTGACTATGTGCGTGAATCGGGTCTGCATGTCGTTTACTGATTCTTCTTTCTTCATGCTAAACAGTTCGTACTCGTGCATGAGAGTATTTATCCGAGCTCTCTTTACATCTGTGGTTCCTTCATGCGTTTGCTGAAGTGTATCCCACATTTGTTTTGCTGTTTTGCAATTTGAGACTCTGAAGAATTCATCATGACTCAAGGCTGCAGTTATAATATTCTTGGCTTTGGCGTTGTACCCAACCTTCTTTTTGTCTTCATCAGTCCAGTCACTTTTTGGCTTTAGGATTGCTGATTCACCTGTACCTGCTATGGTTGGCACAAATGGTCCATTTTCTACAGCATCTAGAATATCAATACCACTTGCTTCAAGAAAAATTAACATGCGTTGTTTCCAATACATGTATGCGGCCCCGTTAAAAGCGGGAGGCCTAGCTAATGATGCACCCTCTCCTAGGAAATCAGAGGTCATGATTTTTGATGAGAGTTACTCTAACAAAAATTGGCTCTGATACCAATTGATGGTACCAGTAACCTCTGTTAAATGAAAAGTATGCGGAAGATTACCTATTTTTAGAGATATGCGCAGCAGTTTAACGAATCGTACATTTATTAAACACAGCATCAATTAAGGTCCCAAAACTACAATACTAATGAATGCACAAAGTATATGGATCACAGAATATATTGAGAGATGCACCAGGAACATTTATTATACAAGATATTGATTCACATACGATCATGCTAGAAACAATATTTCATGTAATGTCAAAATATGTAGAAAGATATTTGAGCACTCAATCAATATCACACAAATACACAATGCAGAAATTAAAAAGAGATAAGGGTAAGAAAGATGGTACGCAATGATTTATACTGGTTCAGCCGTTGTTGAACGACCTACGTCCAGTCCCAAGATCAAATCCAATCTTGGCCTTTCCACTAGAATGTCTCAGAATCCGTTTACAGATGTTCTAGCTCCTCGCCTATCAATCTAAAACGATTCTTTCTATTTTATTCTTATCTCCCTGAATCCCAGAGTTTATCTCCCATAAACTCTTCCAAGATTACAGTCAAGTTTCTTCTTGATGAGACCTCTCAATCACAGAAGATAACCACCAGTTAAGACTGGATTTCTCAATGTTATTTGTTTTCAGAATTTGTTTACAGATGTATCTAAAACAGAAATTACACAAAATTTCTTCAGCAATCTTCTTCTCTAAAGTTGTTTCTCCAGCAATCTTTCTCAGTCCTTGTTGATCATGAAAGATGAATCTTCATGACTGAAAAAGTAATGTTCAAAGTTATTTCATAGTGAGAAACAAAGATATCAGAAAGTTATGTGTATATCGTTGTTGTATATGTGTTGTTGATATTATGTATGTATGTGTGTATTTAAGAAGAGAATGTAAAACAGTTTATATAGTTTCAGGAAAAACAACATATGAATCGATTTACCCAATCGATTCATTAAAGTCATAAGGCTGGCTAATCGATTTCCTCAATCGATTTCGCGAGTCTTGTTTTTCTTGAATCTTGAAACTGAACATTCTAATCGATTTACCCAATCGATTATTTTAAGTAGTTCTTCAGACTTTGATGACAGTATATAAATAAATCGATTTGCAGAATCGACTTGATGTGTTTTGTTCAAACAACGAGATCAAAACCATCGATGTGCTTAATCGATTTAACCATTCAGTCTTCTCTGTTTCTAAAACTTTTTGTGCCAATCGATTGTGCCAATCGATTGTGGACTTTAAGTCTGAAGCACTTTTCATCAGTTGGTTTATTCAATCGATTTACCAAGTCGATTGATGCCAACATTTATAACACAGATGTATATAAGCAGATTGTGGTAATCGATTGTGTATGTTCCAGACCTAAGTTATTTTGAAACTTGTTTTAGTGAATCGATTGGCCTAATCGATTTAGTAAACAGGTTTGGCTCTGGGACATTAACAATCGATTGTGTCAATCGATGTAGACATAACAAAACTTAAAGATGGGATTCATTCAATCGATTTGCCAAATCGATTTCCTGCAAAACGTGCTACTGACTTGCACATTTTAATTTCAGTAAGTATGTCAATCAATTTGTCTAATCGATGTAAACAATCAATTCAGTCTTGGTGATTTACTCAATCGATTTGCCTAATCGATTTGTGGCAAACTAGCTCTCTGACTTGCACAATTTATTTTCTAATAGGTGTACCAATCGATTTGGAGAATCGATTGATAGCCCGTTTGATTTCTTCAAGGATGTACAAATCGATTGTGCTAATCGATTGGGTAACACCAAACTTTATAAAACTATTCAACCCTGTTATAGAATCGATTGTACTAATCGATGTGCTCATGGATCATCAAGATTTTGTTGATTCCTTGAGTTCCAAGCAATTGTCTCGAGTATGTAGGATTGAATTTGTTGTTCCTGAAATTTTTCTCAGTTGACAATGTTAGATGTATTTCAAATTGGATGCTTGTCAATAACATCAAAAACGAACATATGTCTAACAATCTCCCCCTTTTTGATTTAAGTGACAAACATGCAATTTTAACTTGAGAAAAATAATTATGAATAACAGTTTTAGTAGAGCTCCCCCTAAGTTCAATATTCATAGAGAGTAAAGATAATGATTAGGAGCAATGATAAAATAAAGCACAAGTTATAATTTCTCTCCCCCTTTTGTCAGTTAAGGCAAAAAGTGGTGAAAGAGAAATGTTAGCTCCCCCTGAGCAAACCTGAATACTGCTCTACAAAGAATCTAGAAAAGATTAGTAATAACAAGCAGTAATGCCAGTAATATTTTAACTTAGTTGAAAACAATTTTGAAATAGTGTACAAAACAGATTATGGCGCGCACTAGACAATATGAAAATGAAATGCAGCATTTGAAATGATTAACAATCTCAAGGTTCATAAATCAAACAGAATTACATTCATCATGATCATTACAAAACGAAAGCAAAAAGAAACAAAGACAAACAAAACTAAGAAGCCTAAGGTCCTAAACGCCTAGAGATGCTGGTCCTCATTATTAGCAGGGGATGAGGCTGAGACCGCTGTATTAACCTCAGCAGGTGTCTCCTCACCATGAGTTGCAGCAATCTCTACTGTTGTTGGAGCAGGTTCTTCAGCCGCCTGTCTTCCTATTTCAACAACATCGCTGAAGGACAACTTAATGCCCAGATGTTCCTGAATAGCTGCCACGTCTTGCGCCATCTGATTTTGGTCTGCTTGAATCTTCTGAATAGCAGCTTCAATCCTTTCATGAGATGCCTCCATCTTAGTATCAACTTAACAGTTCTCACATCAGTTTAACTCAGAATACACTTCAACAATTAACTCAGAGTCGATGTCCCCAATCGATTCTTTTAAAGAAATCAACAGGCTCAATCGATTTCCCAAATCAATTTCGAGCAATTTCAGAAGACTTTCATCTCAGTTCAGAAAAATACCTGCCTCAGCATCGATTTACCAAATCGATTCTTTTAAAGAAATAAAAACCACATATAAATCAATCGATTGTCCAAATCGATTTCGTGTTCACAGTTTTGATAAAAAAAAAAAGGACATATTATGGGTCACATCGATTAGGTCAATCGATTGTGTAACACATTTTCATGTGTAATCACAGGACAATCGATTTCGCAAATCGATTTGACACATAATTCAGATCTGACTAGGATCAATTATGCCTAATTTTATCCTAATGTGACAGAAACTTTCCTTTGGCAATGCTTTGGTGAAGATGTCTGCTAGCTGTTCAGTTGTGTTGACGTATTCCACCTTGATATTCCCACACTGAAACTGATCTCGAATGAAGTGATGCCGAATCTCGATATGCTTGGTCCTGGAATGCATAACTGGGTTCTTAGTGATACTGATCGCACTTGTGTTGTCGCACAAGATAGGAACAGTTCCTAAGTCCACACCAAAGTCTAACAAATGCTGTTTCATCCACATGATCTGAGCACAGCAACTTCCAGCTGCAATGTACTCAGCTTCTGCTGTTGACAAAGCGATACTGGTTTGCTTCTTGCTGAACCAAGATACAAGTGAATTACCCAGCAAATGACAAGTACCTGAGGTACTCTTCCTATCCAGTTTGCACCCAGCAAAATCTGAATCTGAATACCCAACCAAAGAACAAGTTGATCCCTTAGGATACCATAAACCAAGGTTCCTAGTTCCAACTAAATATCTGAAAATCCTCTTAACTGCACTAAGGTGAGACTCTTTAGGATTTGATTGATACCTCGCACACAAACAAACACTGAACATGATGTCAGGCCTGCTTGCTGTGAGATAGAGCAATGATCCTATCATGCCTCTATACCTTGTAACATCCACTGGTTTACCCAACTCATCTCTATCTAAAAGGTTTCCTTGGCTCATAGGAGTATCAATGGGTTTGAAGCTATCAAATGAAAATTTCTTTATCAAGTCATTACAATATTTTGTTTGACTAATGAAGATACCTTGCTTGCTTTGGTTAATTTGAAATCCCAAAAAGTATGACAGTTCACCCATCATTGACATTTCAAATTGACCTTTCATTAGATTTTCAAAATTTTTGCATAGCTTATCATTTGTAGATCCAAATATTATGTCATCAACATAAACTTGGACCAGCAAGATATCTTTATCAGTAGTTTGTATGAAAAGAGTTTTATCCACATTTCCTCTCAAGAAATTTTGTGAAATAAGAAAGTTGCTAAGTTTCTCATACCAAGCTCTAGGAGCTTGTTTCAATCCATAGAGAGCTTTTGTTAGCTTGTAGACATGATTTGGAAATTCTGTATTTTCAAAACCAGGTGTTTGGCTAACAAAAACTTCTTCTTGGATCTCACCATTGAGAAAGGCACTTTTCACATCCATTTGATAAAGCTTAAAGTCCATTATACAAGCATAAGCAAGGAGGATTCTAATGGCTTCTAGTCTTGCTACAGGGGCATAGGTTTCATCAAAATCTACTCCCTCCTCTTGGTTGTAACCCTTGGCCACTAACCTAGCTTTATTTCTAGTTATAACACCATTCTCATCTAGCTTGTTCCTAAACACCCACCTAGTTCCTATGATATGCTGGTTTTCTGGTTTAGGTACTAGCTGCCACACTTTGTTCCTCTCAAACTGGTTTAACTCCTCTTGCATGGCTATTATCCAGTCAGGGTCCAAAAGTGCTTCTTTAATGTTTTTGGGTTCTACTTGGGAAACAAAGGCTGTAAGGTTGCAAAATTCTCTAAGGGATTTTCTGGTTGAGACACCTTTTGAAATCTCTCCAATAATATTGTCTATGGGATGGTTCTTGGTAAACTTCCACTCTTTGGGTAGATCATCTTCCCTAATTGGTTCTACGCATTCAGGATTGGTTGGAGGTTCAGGTTCACTGGTTTCTACAGGTTCAGAATCAACAATATCGTCCAATGAGTTACCAACTATAGTAAGAGTGCTGTTCAAGTTTTCATCAAATTTGACATGGACAGACTCCTCTATAGTTTTGGTTCTTTTATTGTAGATTCTATAGGCCTTACTAACCTGGGAATACCCTAAAAAGATGCCCTCGTCTGCTTTAGGATCAAATTTACCTAGATGTCCCTTGCCATTGTTTAACACAAAGCACTTACACCCAAAAATTCTAAAGTAGGAGATGTTAGGCTTTCTCCCTTTGTATAACTCATAAGGAGTTTTCTTAAGAAAGGGCCTAATCAACACTCTATTGATAACATGTGTGGCAGTGTTAATCGCATCAGCCCAGAAATACTTGGGAGTATTTGAGTCTTTCAGCATGGTCCTAGCCAACTCTTCTAAAGACCTATTCTTTCTCTCCACTACACCATTCTGCTGAGGTGTCCTAGGGGCTGAAAACATGTGATGTATGCCATTCTCTTCACAGAAAGTATCAAAAGAATCATTTTGGAATTCACCTCCATGATCACTCTTGATGGATATAATTTTCTGACTTGTTTCATTTTGAACTAATTTCGCGAACTTTTTAAAGACAGAAAAAGTGTCACTTTTATGAGTCAGAAAATATGTCCATGTGAACCGAGAATAATCATCGATCAACACAAATCCATACAAGTTACCACCAAAACTTCTAATCTGAGATGGTCCAAACAAATCCATGTGGATAAGTTGTAAAACCCTATTGGTTTTGACCATATCTATAGGGGGAAAAGAAGACTTAACAAGCTTGCTTTGCTCACAGGAGTCACACAGCCTATCTTTAGAAAACTTTCTATTGAGAAGGCCTATGACTAACTGCTTGCTAACAAGTCTATTCAGATGATCAATATGAATGTGTGCAATGCGTTTATGCCATAACCATGTTTCATCAGCATTTGATAATAAGCAACAGGCAGAATTAACAGGCATATCAGTTAAATCTAACATGTATATATTATTAACTCTATTACCTACTAATTTCATGCTTTTGTCATGCTTGTTTTCAATTATGCAAGAGAGTGGTGAAAAGCTTACTTGAAAACCATTGTCACACAGCTGACTTATACTTAGAAGGTTATGTTTCAGCCCTTCCACATATAAGACATTTTTAATTATGGCAGTTGATTTGCTGCCAATGTTACCTTCACCGCATATCTTGCCCTTGTTGTTATCGCCGTACTTTACGAAACCACCTTCTTTCAGATTAAGGGACACAAACATTGATTTGTCCCCTGTCATATGCTTTGAGCATCCACTATCAAGATACCATTGGTGTTTTGTGGATCTCAAGCATACCTGCAATAGGATTAGAATTTGCATTCAGGTCCCCAATACAAATTGGGTCCTGGGGGGTTAATTTTAACATCTTGTGTCTTCATTTTCCAAATCTGTTTACATCCTCTATTGGCAAGTCTTTTAAATTTGCAATTGTAAACAAAATGTCCTTTTCTACAACAGAAATGACAAGTGACAGCAGAGGATGCAAACTGTTTCGGTTTGACAAAGACATTATGCAATTGACTAGACTTAGCATATTTTTGGTTATGTTTAACATTTTCATAACCTATGCCACGTTTAGTCATATTCCGATTTGCATGCTTTTTGCTATTAAAACCAAGTCCAGATTTTATATTGACACTTCTCTGGTTGCTAAGAATATCATTTAGTTTATCCTTGCTACTAGAGAGTTTCAATAAATCAGACTTCAATAATGCAACAGAATTCTCAAGATCAATGCATTTGGCAGATTTATCATGTGAGTCCTTTTTCAGTTGTTCACATAAGTCCTCAATCTTTTTATAATCATTTTTCATTTGATCATGCAATTTACATTGTTGTTCAAGCATTTTCTTAGTGTTTACTAATTGCTTAACAGATTTAACATATTCAGCATGTAGTTCGTTAAATGCATCTTGCAGTTCATCAAAAGAAGGATTATATTGAGAGCTTACCTCACTTTCTGATTCAGAATCCGTTTTAGCCATAAGACACAGATTCGCTTCTTCCGTTTCAGAAGATGTGGACGAATCTTCGTTGTCATTCCACGCAATGTATGCTTTTCTGTTTTTCTGAGCTGGTTCCTTGCCTTTAGGTTTGGAATTTTTGTTCTTGTTCTGCAGCTTGTAACAATCAGCTTTTATATGACCAGGTTTGCCACATTCGTAGCATGTAACTGTTTTACTGTCATTGTTTTTTGAGCTGGATTGCTTTCTGAATTTGTTGTCTTTCTTTTTCAGAAATTTCTTAAATCTTTTGACAAGTAGTCCCAGTTCAGGTTCTTCATCATCCTCACTGCTTGATTCATCTGAGCTGGTCTCATGTTCAGATTTGGACTGTTGTGTTTGGGCTTTCAACGACAATCCTTTACGTTTCCTGTCAATTTGCTCAGCTTCATTTAGTCGATGTAGTTCCATCTCATGCTCTCTCAGTTTTCCAAACAATGTAGCTATTGTCATGCTTCCTAGATCCTTGGATTCTGCAATGGCAGTGATTTTTGGCTGCCATTCTCTAGTCAAACATCTCATTATTTTACTAATTTGCTGATCATTATCAATCTCTTTGCCTAAGGCATTCAGGTTGTTGACTATGTGCGTGAATCGGGTCTGCATGTCGTTTACTGATTCTTCTTTCTTCATGCTAAACAATTCGTACTCGTGCATGAGAGTATTTATCCGAGCTCTCTTTACATCTGTGGTTCCTTCATGCGTTTGCTGAAGTGTATCCCACATTTGTTTTGCTGTTTTGCAATTTGAGACTCTGAAGAATTCATCATGACTCAAGGCTGCAGTTATAATGTTTTTTGCTTTGGCGTTGTACCCAACCTTCTTTTTGTCTTCATCAGTCCAGTCACTTTTTGGCTTTAGGATTGCTGATTCACCTGTACCTGCTATGGTTGGCACAAATGGTCCATTTTCTACAGCATCTAGAATATCAATACCACTAGCTTCAAGAAAAATTAACATGCGTTGTTTCCAATACATGTATGCGGCCCCGTTAAAAGCGGGAGGCCTAGCTAATGATGCACCCTCTCCTAGGAAATCAGAGGTCTTGATTTTTGATGAGAGTTACTCTAACAAAAATTGGCTCTGATACCAATGACATAAACACACCTATTAATTGCAGAAGATTGGTTAAAAACCCTAATTGGACAAGAATAACCCTAGCGAGGACGAAAATGACCTAATTGTTCATCCAATGACACAAATGAACTTTTTGGTTGCAGAAGATTGGTTAAAAACCCTAATCGGACAAGAATAAGCCTAGGGAGGACGAAAATTATCTATATGTTAATCCAATGACACAAATGAACTTTTTGGATGCATAAGATTTGTTAAAAACCCTAACTGCACAAGAATAAGCATAGGGAGGACGAAAATGACCTAAATGTTAATCCAATGACACAAATGAACTTTTTGGATGCACAAGATTGGTTAAAAACCCTAATTGCACATAAATAAGGCTTTGGAGGACGAAAATGACCCAAATGTTAATCCAATGACACAAATGAACTTATTGGATGCACAAGATTGGTTAAAAACCCTAATTGGACAAGAATAAGCCTAGGGAGGACGAAAATGACTTAAATGTTAATCCAATGACACAAATGAACTTATTGGATGCACAAGATTGGTTAAAAACCATAATTGGAAAAGAATAAGCCTAGGGAGGACGAAAATGACCTAAATGATAATCCAATGACACAAATGAACTTATTGGATGCACAAGATTGGTTAAATACCCTAATTGCATGTAAATAACCCTAGAGAGGACGAAAATGACCTAAATGTTAATTCAATGAAACAAATGAATTTATTGGATGCACAAGATTGGTTAAAAACCCTAATTGCACATAAATAAGGCTACGGAGGACGAAAATGGCTTAAATGTTCATCCAATGACACAAATGGAGTTTTTCGATGCACAAGATTGGTTAATCCAATAAATGAGCCTAGGGATGAGCCTAGGGATGACGAAAATGATATAAATGTTAATCCAATGAGCCTAGGGATGACCTTAATTGGACAAGAATGAGCCTAGGGATGACGAAAATGATATAAATGTTAATCCAATGACACAAATGAACTTATTCGATGCACAAGATTGGTTAAAAACCCTAATTGCACATAAATAACCCTAGAGAGGACGAAAATGACCTAAATGTTAATCCATTAACACAAATGAACTTATTGAATGCACAAGATTGGTTAAAAACCCTAATTGCACATAAATAAGGCGACGGAGGACGAAAAAGACCTAAATGTTCTTCCAATGACACAAATGGAGTTTTTGGATGCACAAGATTGGTTAAAAACCCTAATTGCACAAGAATAAGCCTAGGGAGGACGAAAATGACCTAAATGTTTATCCAATGACATAAACACACCTATTAATTGCAGAAGATTGGTTAAAAACCCTAATTGGACAAGAATAACCCTAGCGAGGACGAAAATGACCTAATTGTTCATCCAATGACACAAATGAACTTTTTGGTTGCAGAAGATTGGTTAAAAACCCTAATCGGACAAGAATAAGCCTAGGGAGGACGAAAATTATCTATATGTTAATCCAATGACACAAATGAACTTTTTGGATGCATAAGATTTGTTAAAAACCCTAACTGCACAAGAATAAGCATAGGGAGGACGAAAATGACCTAAATGTTAATCCAATGACACAAATGAACTTTTTGGATGCACAAGATTGGTTAAAAACCCTAATTGCACAAGAATAAGGCTAGGGAGGACGAAAATGACCTAAATGTTCATCCAATGACACAAATGAACTTATTGGATGCACAAGATTGGTTTAAAACCGTAATTGCACATAAATAAGGCTACAGAGGACGAAAATGACCTAAATGATCATCCAATGACACAAATGAACTTTTTGGTCGCAGAAGATTGGCTAAAAACCCTAATTGGACAAGAATAAGCCTAGGGATGACGAAAATGACCTAAATGTTAATCCAATGACACAAATGAACTTATTGGATGCACAAGATTGGTTAAAAACTATAATTGCACAAGAATAAGCCTAGGGAGGATGAAAATGACCTAAATGTTCATCCAACGACATAAACACACCTATTGGATGCAGAAGATTGGTTAAAAACCCTTATTGGACAAGAATAACCCTAGGGAGGACGAAAATGACCTAAATGTTAATCCAAAGACACAAATGAACTTTTTGTATGCACAAGATTGGTTGAAAAACCCTAATTGCCCAAGAATAAGCCTAGGGAGGACGTAAATGACCTAAATGTTAATCCAATGACACAAATGAACTTTTTGGATGCACAAGATTGGTTAAAAACCCTAATTGCACAACAATAAGACTAGTGAGGACGAAAATGACCTAAATGTTAATCCAATGACACAAATGAACTTATTGGATGCACAAGATTGGTTAAACCCTAATTGCCCAAGAATAAGCCTAGGGAGGACAAAAATGACCTAAATGTTAATCCAATGACACAAATGAACTTTTTGGATGCACAAGATTGGTTAAAAACCCTAATTGCACAAGAATAAGCCTAGGGAGGATGAAAATGACCTAAATGTTCATCCAATGACATAAACACACCTATTAGATGCAGAAGATTGGTTAAAAACCCTTATTGGACAAGAATAACCCTAGGGAGGACGAAAATGACCTAAATGTTAATCCAAAGCCACAAATGAACTTTTGGGATGCACAAGATTGGTTAAAAACCCTAATTGCACAAGAATAAGCCTAGGGAGGACGAAAATGACCAAAATGTTAATCCAAAGACACAAATGAACTTTTTGGATGCAAAAGATTGGTTCAAAACCCTAATTGCACAAGAATAAGACTAGGGAGGACGAAAATGACCTAAATGTTAATCCAATTACACAAATGAACTTATTGGATGCACAAGATTGGTTAAAAACCCTAATTGCACATAAATAACCCTAGAGAGGACGAAAATGACCTAAATGTTAATCCAATGACACAAATGAACTTTTTGGATGCATAAGATTTGTTAAAAACCCTAACTGCACAAGAATAAGCCTAGGGAGGACGAAAATGACCTAAATGTTAATCCAATGACACAAATGAACTTTTTGGATGCACAAGATTGGTTAAAAACCCTAATTGCACAAGAATAAGGCTAGGGAGGACGAAAATGACCTAAATGTTCATTCAATGACACAAATGAACTTATTGGATGCACAAGATTGGTTAAAAACCGTAATTGCACATAAATAAGGCTACAGAGGACGAAAATGACCTAAACGTTCATCCAATGACACAAATGAACTTATTGAATGCACAAGATTGGTTAAAAACCCTAATTGCACATAAATAAGGCGACGGAGGACGAAAATGACCTAAATGTTCATCCAATGACACAAATGAACTTTTTGGACGCACAAGATTGGTTAAAAACCCTAATTGGACAAGAATAAGCCTAGGGAGGACGAAAATGACCTAAATGTTAATCCAATGACACAAATGGAGTTTTTGGATGCACAAGATTGGTTAAAAACCCTAATTGCACAAGAATAAGCCTAGGGAGGACGAAAATGACCTAAATGTTCATCCAATGACATAAACACACCTATTAATTGCAGAAGATTGGTTAAAAACCCTAATTGGACAAGAATAACCCTAGGGAGGACGAAAATGACCTAATTGTTCATCTAATGACACAAATGAACTTTTTGGTTGCAGAAGATTGGTTAAAAACCCTAATCGGACAAGAATAAGCCTAGGGAGGACGAAAATTATCTATATGTTAATCCAATGACACAAATGAACTTTTTGGATGCATAAGATTTGTTAAAAACCCTAACTGCACAAGAATAAGCATAGGGAGGACGAAAATGACCTAAATGTTAATCCAATGACACAAATGAACTTTTTGGATGCACAAGATTGGTTAAAAACCCTAATTGCACATAAATAAGGCTTTGGAGGACGAAAATGACCCAAATGTTAATCCAATGACACAAATGAACTTATTGGATGCACAAGATTGGTTAAAAACCCTAATTGGACAAGAATAAGCCTAGGGAGGACGAAAATGACTTAAATGTTAATCCAATGACACAAATGAACTTATTGGATGCACAAGATTGGTTAAAAACCATAATTGGAAAAGAATAAGCCTAGGGAGGACGAAAATGACCTAAATGATAATCCAATGACACAAATGAACTTATTGGATGCACAAGATTGGTTAAATACCCTAATTGCATGTAAATAACCCTAGAGAGGACGAAAATGACCTAAATGTTAATTCAATGAAACAAATGAATTTATTGGATGCACAAGATTGGTTAAAAACCCTAATTGCACATAAATAAGGCTACGGAGGACGAAAATGGCTTAAATGTTCATCCAATGACACAAATGGAGTTTTTCGATGCACAAGATTGGTTAATCCAATAAATGAGCCTAGGGATGAGCCTAGGGATGACGAAAATGATATAAATGTTAATCCAATGAGCCTAGGGATGACCTTAATTGGACAAGAATGAGCCTAGGGATGACGAAAATGATATAAATGTTAATCCAATGACACAAATGAACTTATTCGATGCACAAGATTGGTTAAAAACCCTAATTGCACATAAATAACCCTAGAGAGGACGAAAATGACCTAAATGTTAATCCATTAACACAAATGAACTTATTGAATGCACAAGATTGGTTAAAAACCCTAATTGCACATAAATAAGGCGACGGAGGACGAAAAAGACCTAAATGTTCTTCCAATGACACAAATGGAGTTTTTGGATACACAAGATTGGTTAAAAACCCTAATTGCACAAGAATAAGCCTAGGGAGGACGAAAATGACCTAAATGTTCATCCAATGACATAAACACACCTATTAATTGCAGAAGATTGGTTAAAAACCCTAATTGGACAAGAATAACCCTAGCGAGGACGAAAATGACCTAATTGTTCATCCAATGACACAAATGAACTTTTTGGTTGCAGAAGATTGGTTAAAAACCCTAATCGGACAAGAATAAGCCTAGGGAGGACGAAAATTATCTATATGTTACTCCAATGACACAAATGAACTTTTTGGATGCATAAGATTTGTTAAAAACCCTAACTGCACAAGAATAAGCATAGGGAGGACGAAAATGACCTAAATGTTAATCCAATGACACAAATGAACTTTTTGGATGCACAAGATTGGTTAAAAACCCTAATTGCACAAGAATAAGGCTAGGGAGGACGAAAATGACCTAAATGTTCATCCAATGACACAAATGAACTTATTGGATGCACAAGATTGGTTTAAAACCGTAATTGCACATAAATAAGGCTACAGAGGACGAAAATGACCTAAATGATCATCCAATGACACAAATGAACTTTTTGGTCGCAGAAGATTGGCTAAAAACCCTAATTGGACAAGAATAAGCCTAGGGATGACGAAAATGACCTAAAAGTTAATCCAATGACACAAATGAACTTATTGGATGCACAAGATTGGTTAAAAACTATAATTGCACAAGAATAAGCCTAGGGAGGATGAAAATGACCTAAATGTTCATCCAACGACATAAACACACCTATTGGATGCAGAAGATTGGTTAAAAACCCTTATTGGACAAGAATAACCCTAGGGAGGACGAAAATGACCTAAATGTTAATCCAAAGACACAAATGAACTTTTTGTATGCACAAGATTGGTTGAAAAACCCTAATTGCCCAAGAATAAGCCTAGGGAGGACGTAAATGACCTAAATGTTAATCCAATGACACAAATGAACTTTTTGGATGCACAAGATTGGTTAAAAACCCTAATTGCACAACAATAAGACTAGTGAGGACGAAAATGACCTAAATGTTAATCCAATGACACAAATGAACTTATTGGATGCACGAGATTGGTTAAACCCTAATTGCCCAAGAATAAGCCTAGGGAGGACAAAAATGACCTAAATGTTAATCCAATGACACAAATGAACTTTTTGGATGCACAAGATTGGTTAAAAACCCTAATTGCACAAGAATAAGCCTAGGGAGGATGAAAATGACCTAAATGTTCATCCAATGACATAAACACACCTATTAGATGCAGAAGATTGGTTAAAAACCCTTATTGGACAAGAATAACCCTAGGGAGGACGAAAATGACCTAAATGTTAATCCAAAGCCACAAATGAACTTTTGGGATGCACAAGATTGGTTAAAAACCCTAATTGCCCAAGAATAAGCCTAGGGAGGACGAAAATGACCAAAATGTTAATCCAAAGACACAAATGAACTTTTTGGATGCAAAAGATTGGTTCAAAACCCTAATTGCACAAGAATAAGACTAGGGAGGACGAAAATGACCTAAATGTTAATCCAATTACACAAATGAACTTATTGGATGCACAAGATTGGTTAAAAACCCTAATTGCACATAAATAACCCTAGAGAGGACGAAAATGACCTAAATGTTAATCCAAAGACACAAATGAACTTTTTGGATGCATAAGATTTGTTAAAAACCCTAACTGCACAAGAATAAGCCTAGGGAGGACGAAAATGACCTAAATGTTGATCCAATGACACAAATGAACTTTTTGGATGCACAAGATTGGTTAAAAACCCTAATTGCACAAGAATAAGGCTAGGGAGGACGAAAATGACCTAAATGTTCATTCAATGACACAAATGAACTTATTGGATGCACAAGATTGGTTAAAAACCGTAATTGCACATAAATAAGGCTACAGAGGACGAAAATGACCTAAATGTTCATCCAATGACACAAATGAACTTATTGAATGCACAAGATTGGTTAAAAACCCTAATTGCACATAAATAAGGCGACGGAGGACGAAAATGACCTAAATGTTCTTCCAATGACACAAATGAACTTTTTGGACGCACAAGATTGGTTAAAAACCCTAATTGGACAAGAATAAGCCTAGGGAGGACGAAAATGACCTAAATGTTAATCCAATGACACAAATGGAGTTTTTGGATGCACAAGATTGGCTAAAAACCCTAATTGCACAAGAATAAGCCTAGGGAGGACGAAAATGACCTAAATGTTCATCCAATGACATAAACACACCTATTAATTGCAGAAGATTGGTTAAAAACCCTAATTGGACAAGAATAACCCTAGGGAGGACGAAAATGACCTAATTGTTCATCTAATGACACAAATGAACTTTTTGGTTGCAGAAGATTGGTTAAAAACCCTAATCGGACAAGAATAAGCCTAGGGAGGACGAAAATTATCTATATGTTAATCCAATGACACAAATGAACTTTTTGGATGCATAAGATTTGTTAAAAACCCTAACTGCACAAGAATAAGCATAGGGAGGACGAAAATGACCTAAATGTTAATCCAATGACACAAATGAACTTTTTGGATGCACAAGATTGGTTAAAAACCCTAATTGCACATAAATAAGGCTTTGGAGGACGAAAATGACCCAAATGTTAATCCAATGACACAAATGAACTTATTGGATGCACAAGATTGGTTAAAAACCCTAATTGGACAAGAATAAGCCTAGGGAGGACGAAAATGACTTAAATGTTAATCCAATGACACAAATGAACTTATTGGATGCACAAGATTGGTTAAAAACCATAATTGGAAAAGAATAAGCCTAGGGAGGACGAAAATGACCTAAATGATAATCCAATGACACAAATGAACTTATTGGATGCACAAGATTGGTTAAAAACCCTAATTGCATGTAAATAACCCTAGAGAGGACGAAAATGACCTAAATGTTAATTCAATGAAACAAATGAATTTATTGGATGCACAAGATTGGTTAAAAACCCTAATTGCACATAAATAAGGCTACGGAGGACGAAAATGGCTTAAATGTTCATCCAATGACACAAATGGAGTTTTTCGATGCACAAGATTGGTTAATCCAATAAATGAGCCTAGGGATGAGCCTAGGGATGACGAAAATGATATAAATGTTAATCCAATGAGCCTAGGGATGACCTTAATTGGACAAGAATGAGCCTAGGGATGACGAAAATGATATAAATGTTAATCCAATGACACAAATGAACTTATTCGATGCACAAGATTGGTTAAAAACCCTAATTGCACATAAATAACCCTAGAGAGGACGAAAATGACCTAAATGTTAATCCATTAACACAAATGAACTTATTGAATGCACAAGATTGGTTAAAAACCCTAATTGCACATAAATAAGGCGACGGAGGACGAAAAAGACCTAAATGTTCTTCCAATGACACAAATGGAGTTTTTGGATGCACAAGATTGGTTAAAAACCCTAATTGCACAAGAATAAGCCTAGGGAGGACGAAAATGACCTAAATGTTCATCCAATGACATAAACACACCTATTAATTGCAGAAGATTGGTTAAAAACCCTAATTGGACAAGAATAACCCTAGCGAGGACGAAAATGACCTAATTGTTCATCCAATGACACAAATGAACTTTTTGGTTGCAGAAGATTGGTTAAAAACCCTAATCGGACAAGAATAAGCCTATGGAGGACGAAAATTATCTATATGTTAATCCAATGACACAAATGAACTTTTTGGATGCATAAGATTTGTTAAAAACCCTAACTGCACAAGAATAAGCATAGGGAGGACGAAAATGACCTAAATGTTAATCCAATGACACAAATGAACTTTTTGGATGCACAAGATTGGTTAAAAACCCTAATTGCACAAGAATAAGGCTAGGGAGGACGAAAATGACCTAAATGTTCATCCAATGACACAAATGAACTTATTGGATGCACAAGATTGGTTTAAAACCGTAATTGCAAATAAATAAGGCTACAGAGGACGAAAATGACCTAAATGATCATCCAATGACACAAATGAACTTTTTGGTCGCAGAAGATTGGCTAAAAACCCTAATTGGACAAGAATAAGCCTAGGGATGACGAAAATGACCTAAATGTTAATCCAATGACACAAATGAACTTATTGGATGCACAAGATTGGTTAAAAACTATAATTGCACAAGAATAAGCCTAGGGAGGATGAAAATGACCTAAATGTTCATCCAACGACATAAACACACCTATTGGATGCAGAAGATTGGTTAAAAACCCTTATTGGACAAGAATAACCCTAGGGAGGACGAAAATGACCTAAATGTTAATCCAAAGACACAAATGAACTTTTTGTATGCACAAGATTGGTTGAAAAACCCTAATTGCCCAAGAATAAGCCTAGCGAGGACGTAAATGACCTAAATGTTAATCCAATGACACAAATGAACTTTTTGGATGCACAAGATTGGTTAAAAACCCTAATTGCACAACAATAAGACTAGTGAGGACGAAAATGACCTAAATGTTAATCCAATGACACAAATGAACTTATTGGATGCACAAGATTGGTTAAACCCTAATTGCACATAAATAGCCCTAGAGAGGACGAAAATGACCTAAATGTTCATCCAATGACACAAATGAACTTTATGGATGCACAAGATTGGTTAAAAACCCTAATTGCACATAAATAAGGCTTCGGAGGACGAAAATGACCTAAATGTTCATCCAACGACACAAATGAACTTTTTGGTTGCAGAAGATTGTTTAAAAACACTAATTGGACAAGAATAAGCCTAGGGAGGACGAAAATGACCTAAATGTTAATCCAATGACACAAATGAACTTATTGGATGCACAAGATTGGTTAAAAACCCTAATTGGACAAGAATAAGACTAGGGAGGACGAAAATGACTTAAATGTTAATCCAATGACACAAATGAACTTATTGGATGCACAAGATTGGTTAAAAACCCTAATTGGACAAGAATAAGCCTTGGGAGGACGAAAATGACCTAAATGTTAATCCAATGACACAAATGAAGTTATTGGATGCACAAGATTGGTTAAAAACCCTAATTGCACATGAATAACCCTAGAGAGGACGAAAAGGACCTAAATGGTAATCCAATGACACAAATGAACTTATTGGATGCACAAGATTGGTTAAAAAACCTAATTGCACATAAATAAGGCTACGGAGGACGAAGATGACCTAAATGTTCATCCAATGACACAAATGAACTTTTTGGTTGCAGAAGATTGGTTAAAAACCCTAATTGGACAAGAATAAGCCTAAGGAGGACGAAAATGACCTAAATGTTAATCCAATGAGACAAATGAACTTATTGGATGCACAAGATTGGTTAAAAACCCTAATGGCACAATATAAACCTAGGGAGGACGAAAAGGACCTAAATGTTAATCCAATGACACAAATGAACTTTTTGGATGCACAAGATTGATTAAAAACCCTAATTGCACAAGAATAAGCCTAGGGAGGACGAAAATGACCTAAATGTTCATCCAATGACATAAACACACCTATTGGATGCAGAAGATTGGTTAAAAACCCTAATTGGACAAGAACAACCCTAGGGAGGACGAAAATGACCTAAATGTTCATCCAATGACACAAATGAACTTTTTTGTGGCAGAAGATTGGTTCAAAACCCTAATTGGACAAGAATAAGCCTAGGGAGGACGAAAATGACCTAAATGTTAATCCAAAGCCACAAATGAACTTTTTGGATGCACAAGATTGGTTAAAAACCCTAATGGCACAATATAAACCTAGGGAGGACGAAAAGGACCTAAATGTTAATCCAATGACACAAATGAACTTTTTGGATGCACAAGATTGATTAAAAACCCTAATTGCACAAGAATAAGCCTAGGGAGGACGAAAATGACCTAAATGTTCATCCAATGACATAAACACACCTATTGGATGCAGAAGATTTGTTAAAAACCCTAATTGGACAAGAACAACCCTAGGGAGGACGAAAATGACCTAAATGTTCATCCAATGACACAAATGAACTTTTTGGTGGCAGAAGATTGGTTAAAAACCCTAATTGGACAAGAATAAGCCTAGGGAGGACGAAAATGACCTAAATGTTAATCCAAAGACACAAATGAACTTTTTGGATGCACAAGATTGGTTCGAAACCCTAATTGCACAAGAATAAGCCTAGGGAGGACGAAAATGACCTAAATGTTAATCCAATGACACAAATGAACTTATTGGATGCACAAGATTGGTTAAAAACCCGAAATGGACAAGAATAAGCCTTGGGAGGACGAAAATGACCTAAATGTTAATCCAATGACACAAATGAACTTATTGGATGCACAAGATTGGTTAAAAACCATAATTGCACTTAAATAACCCTAGAGAGGACGAAAATGACCTAAATGTTAATTCAATGAAACAAATGAATTTATTGGATACACAAGATTGGTTAAAAACCCTAATTGCACATAAATAAGGCTACGGAGGACGAAAATGACCTAGATGTTCATCCAATGACACAAATAAACTTTTTGGTTGCAGAAGATTGGTTAAAAACCTTAATTGGACAAGAATAAGCCTAGGGATGACGAAAAAGACCTAAATGTTAATCCAATGACACAAATGAACTTATTGGATGCACAAGATTGGTTAAAAACCCTAATTGCACATAAATAACCCTAAAGAAGACGAAAATGACCTAAATGTTAATCCAATGACATAAATGAACTTATTGGATGCACAAGATTGGTTAAACCCTAATTGCACATAAATAGCCCTAGAGAGGACGAAAATGACCTAAATGTTCATCCAATGACACAAATGAACTTTATGGATGCACAAGATTGGTTAAAAACCCTAATTGCACATAAATAAGGCTTCGGAGGACGAAAATGACCTAAATGTTCATCCAACGACACAAATGAACTTTTTGGTTGCAGAAGATTGTTTAAAAACACTAATTGGACAAGAATAAGCCTAGGGAGGACGAAAATGACCTAAATGTTAATCCAATGACACAAATGAACTTATTGGATGCACAAGATTGGTTAAAAACCCTAATTGGACAAGAATAAGACTAGGGAGGACGAAAATGACTTAAATGTTAATCCAATGACACAAATGAACTTATTGGATGCACAAGATTGGTTAAAAACCCTAATTGGGCAAGAATAAGCCTTGGGAGGACGAAAATGACCTAAATGTTAATCCTATGACACAAATGAAGTTATTGGATGCACAAGATTGGTTAAAAACCCTAATTGCACATGAATAACCCTAGAGAGGACGAAAATGACCTAAATGGTAATCCAATGACACAAATGAACTTATTGGATGCACAAGATTGGTTAAAAAACCTAATTGCACATAAATAAGGCTACGGAGGACGAAGATGACCTAAATGTTCATCCAATGACACAAATGAACTTTTTGGTTGCAGAAGATTGGTTAAAAACCCTAATTGGACAAGAATAAGCCTAAGGAGGACGAAAATGACCTAAATGTTAATCCAATGAGACAAATGAACTTATTGGATGCACAAGATTGGTTAAAAACCCTAATGGCACAATATAAACCTAGGGAGGACGAAAAGGACCTAAATGTTAATCCAATGACACAAATGAACTTTTTGGATGCACAAGATTGATTAAAAACCCTAATTACACAAGAATAAGCCTAGGGAGGACGAAAATGACCTAAATGTTCATCCAATGACATAAACACACCTATTGGATGCAGAAGATTGGTTAAAAACCCTAATTGGACAAGAACAACCCTAGGGAGGACGAAAATGACCTAAATGTTCATCCAATGACACAAATGAACTTTTTGGTGGCAGAAAATTGGTTAAAAACCCTAATTGGACAAGAATAAGCCTAGGGAGGACGAAAATGACCTAAATGTTAATCCAAAGCCACAAATGAACTTTTTGGATGCACAAGATTGGTTAAAAACCTTAATGGCACAATATAAACCTAGGGAGGACGAAAATGACCTAAATGTTAATCCAATGACACAAATGAACTTTTTGGATGCACAAGATTGATTAAAAACCCTAATTGCACAAGAATAAGCCTAGGGAGGACGAAAATGACCTAAATGTTCATCCAATGACATAAACACACCTATTGGATGCAGAAGATTTGTTAAAAACCCTAGTTGGACAAGAACAACCCTAGGGAGGACGAAAATGACCTAAATGTTCATCCAATGACACAAATGAACTTTTTGGTGGCAGAAGAGTGGTTAAAAACCCTAATTGGACAAGAATAAGCCTAGGGAGGACGAAAATGACCTAAATGTTAATCCAAAGACACAAATGAACTTTTTGGATGCACAAGATTGGTTCGAAACCCTAATTGCACAAGAATAAGCCTAGGGAGGACGAAAATGACCTAAATGTTAATCCCATGACACAAATGAACTTATTGGATGCACAAGATTGGTTAAAAACCCGAAATGGACAAGAATAAGCCTTGGGAGGACGAAAATGACCTAAATGTTAATCCAACGACACAAATGAACTTATTGGATGCACAAGACTGGTTAAAAACCATAATTGCACTTAAATAACCCTAGAGAGGACGAAAATGACCTAAATGTTAATTCAATGAAACAAATGAATTTATTGGATACACAAGATTGGTTAAAAACCCTAATTGCACATAAATAAGGCTACGGAGGACGAAAATGACCTAAATGTTCATCCATTGACACAAATAAACTTTTTGGTTGCAGAAGATTGGTTAAAAACCTTAATTGGACAAGAATAAGCCTAGGGATGACGAAAAAGACCTAAATGTTAATCCAATGACACAAATGAACTTATTGGATGCACAAGATTGGTTAAAAACCCTAATTGCACATAAATAACCCTAAAGAAGACGAAAATGACCTAAATGTTAATCCAATGACATAAATGAACTTATTGGATGCACAAGATTGGATAAAAACCCTAATTGCACATAAATAAGGCTACGGATGACGAAGATGACCTAAATGTTCATCCAATGACACAAATGAACTTTTTGGTTGCAGAAGATTGGTTAAAAACCATAATTGGACAAGAATAAGCCTAAGGAGGACGAAAATGACCTAAATGTTAATCCAATGACACAAATGAACTTATTGAATGCACAAGATTGGTTAAAAACCCTAATGGCACAATAATAAGCCTAGGGAGGACAAAAAGGACCTAAATGTTAATCCAATGACACAAATGAACTTTTTGGATGCACAAGATTGATTAAAAACCCTAATTGCACAAGAATAAGCCTAGGGAGGACGAAAATGACCTAAATGTTCATCCAATGACATAAACACACCTATTGGATGCAGAAGATTGGTTAAAAACCCTAATTGGACAAGAACAACCCTAGGGAGGACGAAAATGACCTAAATGTTCATCCAATGACACAAATGAACTTTTTGGTGGCAGAAGATTGGTTAAAAACCCTAATTGGACAAGAATAAGCCTAGGGAGGACGAAAATGACCTAAATGGTAATCCAAAGACACAAATGAACTTTTTGGATGCACAAGATTGATTCGAAACCCTAATTGCACAAGAATAAGCCTAGGGAGGACGAAAATGACCGAAATGTTAATCCAATGACACAAATGAACTTATTGGATGCACAGGATTGGTTAAAAACCCGAAATGGACAATAATAAGCCTTGGGAGGACGAAAATGACCTAAATGTTAATCCAATGACACAAATGAACTTATTGGATGCACAAGATTGGTTAAAAACCCTAATTGCACTTAAATAACCCTAGAGAGGACGAAAATGACCTAAATGTTAATTCAATGAAACAAATGAATTTATTGGATGCACCAGATTGGTTAAAAACCCTAATTGCACATAAATAAGGCTACGGAGGACGAAAATGACCTAAATGTTCATCCAATGACATAAACACACCTACTGGATGCAGAAGATTGGTTAAAAACCCTAATTGGACAAGAACAACCCTAGGGAGGACGAAAATGACCTAAATGTTCATCCAATGACACAAATGAACTTTTTGGTGGCAGAAGATTGGTTAAAAACCCTAATTGGAGAAGAATAAGCCTAGGGAGGACGAAAATGACCTTAATGTTAATCCAAAGACACAAATGAACTTTTTGGATGCACAAGATTGGTTCGAAACCCTAACTGCACAAGAATTAGCCTAGGGAGGACGAAAATGACCTAAATTTTAATCCAATGACACAAATGAACTTATTGGATGCACAAGATTGGTTAAAAACCCGAAATGGACAAGAATAAGCCTTGGGAGGACGAAAATGACCTAAATGTTAATCCAATGACACAAATGAACTTATTGGATGCACAAGATTGGTTAAAAACCCTAATTGCACTTAAATAACCCTAGAGAGGACGAAAATGACCTAAATGTTAATTCAATGAAACAAATGAATTTATTGGATACACAAGATTGGTTAAAAACCCTAATTGCACATAAATAAGGCTACGGAGGACGAAAATGACCTAAATGTTCATCCAATGACACAAATGAACTTTTTGGTTGCAGAAGATTGGTTAAAAACCTTAATTGGACAAGAATAAGCCTAGGGATGACGAAAAAGACCTAAATGTTAATCCATTGACACAAATGAACTTATTGGATGCACAAGATTGGTTAAAAACCCGAAATGGACAATAATAAGCCTTGGGAGGACGAAAATGACCTAAATGTTAATCCAATGACACAAATGAACTTATTGGATGCACAAGATTGGTTAAAAACCCTAATTGCACTTAAATAACCCTAGAGAGGACGAAAATGACCTAAATGTTAATTCAATGAAACAAATGAATTTATTGGATGCACCAGATTGGTTAAAAACCCTAATTGCACATAAATAAGGCTACGGAGGACGAAAATGACCTAAATGTTCATCCAATGACATAAACACACCTACTGGATGCAGAAGATTGGTTAAAAACCCTAATTGGACAAGAACAACCCTAGGGAGGACGAAAATGACCTAAATGTTCATCCAATGACACAAATGAACTTTTTGGTGGCAGAAGATTGGTTAAAAACCCTAATTGGAGAAGAATAAGCCTAGGGAGGACGAAAATGACCTAAATGTTAATCCAAAGACACAAATGAACTTTTTGGATGCACAAGATTGGTTCGAAACCCTAACTGCACAAGAATAAGCCTAGGGAGGACGAAAATGACCTAAATGTTAATCCAATGACACAAATGAACTTTTTGGATGCACAAGATTGGTTAAAAACCCGAAATGGACAAGAATAAGCCTTGGGAGGACGAAAATGACCTAAATGTTAATCCAATGACACAAATGAACTTATTGGATGCACAAGATTGGTTAAAAACCCTAATTGCACATAAATAAGGCTACGGAGGACGAAGATGACCTAAATGTTCATCCAATGACACAAATGAACTTTTTGGTTGCAGAAGATTGGTTAAAAACCCTAATTGGACAAGAATAAGCCTAAGGAGGACGAAAAAGACCTAAATGTTAATCCAATGACACAAATGAACTTATTGGATGCACAAGATTGGTTAAAAACCCTAATGGCACAATAATAAGCCTAGGGAGGACAAAAAGGACCTAAATGTTAATCCAATGACACAATTGAACTTTTTGGACGCACAAGATTGATTAAAAACCCTAATTGCACAAGAATAAGCATAGGGAGGACGAAAATGACCTAGATGTTTATCCAATGACATAAACACACCTATTGGATGCAGAAGATTGGTTAAAAACCCTAATTGGACAAGAACAACCTTAGGGAGGACGAAAATGACCTAAATGTTCATCCAATGACACAAATGAACTTTTTGGTGGCAAAAGATTGGTTAAAAACCCTAATTGGACAAGAATAAGCCTAGGGAGGACGAAAATGACCTAAATGTTAATCCAAAGACACAAATGAACTTTTTGGATGTACAAGATTGATTCGAAACCCTAATTGCACAAGAATAAGCCTAGGGAGGACGAAAATGACCTAAATGATAATCCAATGACACAAATGAACTTATTGGATGCACAAGATTGGTTAAAAACCCGAAATGGACAATAATAAGCCTTGGGAGGACGAAAATGACCTAAATGTTAATCCAATGACACAAATGAACTTATTGGATGCACAAGATTGGTTAAAAACCCTAATTGCACTTAAATAACCCTAGAGAGGACGAAAATGACCTAAATGTTAATTCAATGAAACAAATGAATTTATTGGATGCACCAGATTGGTTAAAAACCCTAATTGCACATAAATAAGGCTACGGAGGACGAAAATGACCTAAATGTTCATCCAATGACATAAACACACCTACTGGATGCAGAAGATTGGTTAAAAACCCTAATTGGACAAGAACAACCCTAGGGAGGACGAAAATGACCTAAATGTTCATCCAATGACACAAATGAACTTTTTGGTGGCAGAAGATTGGTTAAAAACCCTAATTGGAGAAGAATAAGCCTAGGGAGGACGAAAATGACCTAAATGTTAATCCAAAGACACAAATGAACTTTTTGGATGCACAAGATTGGTTCGAAACCCTAACTGCACAAGAATAAGCCTAGGGAGGACGAAAATGACCTAAATGTTAATCCAATGACACAAATGAACTTATTGGATGCACAAGATTGGTTAAAAACCCGAAATGGACAAGAATAAGCCTTGGGAGGACGAAAATGACCTAAATGTTAATCCAATGACACAAATGAACTTATTGGATGCACAAGATTGGTTAAAAACCCTAATTGCACTTAAATAACCCTAGAGAGGACGAAAATGACCTAAATGTTAATTCAATGAAACAAATGAATTTATTGGATACACAAGATTGGTTAAAAACCCTAATTGCACATAAATAAGGTTACGGAGGACGAAAATGACCTAAATGTTCATCCAATGACACAAATGAACTTTTTGGTTGCAGAAGATTGGTTAAAAACCTTAATTGGACAAGAATAAGCCTAGGGATGACGAAAAAGACCTAAATGTTAATCCAATGACACAAATGAACTTATTGGATGCACAAGATTGGTTAAAAACCCTAATTGCACATAAATAACCCTAAAGAAGACGAAAATGACCTAAATGTTAATCCAATGACATAAATGAACTTATTGGATGCACAAGATTGGATAAAAACCCTAATTGCACATAAATAAGGCTACGGATGACGAAGATGACCTAAATGTTCATCCAATGACACAAATGAACTTTTTGGTTGCAGAAGATTGGTTAAAAACCATAATTGGACAAGAATAAGCCTAAGGAGGACGAAAATGACCTAAATGTTAATCCAATGACACAAATGAACTTATTGGATGCACAAGATTGGTTAAAAACCCTAATGGCACAATAATAAGCCTAGGGAGGACAAAAAGGACCTAAATGTTAATCCAATGACACAAATGAACTTTTTGGATGCACAAGATTGATTAAAAACCCTAATTGCACAAGAATAAGCCTAGGGAGGACGAAAATGACCTAAATGTTCATCCAATGACATAAACACACCTATTAGATGCAGAAGATTGGTTAAAACCCCTAATTGGACAAGAACAACCCTAGGGAGGACGAAAATAACCTAAATGTTCATCCAATGACACAAATGAACTTTTTGGATGCACAAGATTGATTCGAAACCCTAATTGCACAAGAATAAGCCTAGGTAGGACGAAAATGACCTAAATGTTAATCCAATGACACAAATGAACTTATTGGACGCACAAGATTGGTTAAAAACCCGAAATGGACAATAATAACCCTTGGGAGGACGAAAATGACCTAAATGTTAATCCAATGACACAAATGAACTTATTGGATGCACAAGATTGGTTAAAAACCCTAATTGCACTTAAATAACCCTAGAGAGGACGAAAATGACCTAAATGTTAATTCAATGAAACAAATGAATTTATTGGATGCACCAGATTGGTTAAAAACCCTAATTGCACATAAATAAGGCTACGGAGGACGAAAATGACCTAAATGTTCATCCAATGACATAAACACACCTACTGGATGCAGAAGATTGGTTAAAAACCCTAATTGGACAAGAACAACCCTAGGGAGGACGAAAATGACCTAAATGTTCATCCAATGACACAAATGAACTTTTTGGTGGCAGAAGATAGGTTAAAAACCCAAATTGGAGAAGAATAAGCTTAGGGAGGACGAAAATGACCTTAATGTTAATCCAAAGACACAAATGAACTTTTTGGATGCACAAGATTGGTTCGAAACCCTAACTGCACAAGAATTAGCCTAGGGAGGACGAAAATGACCTAAATTTTAATCCAATGACACAAATGAACTTATTGGATGCACAAGATTGGTTAAAAACCCGAAATGGACAAGAATAAGCCTTGGGAGGACGAAAATGACCTAAATGTTAATCCAATGACACAAATGAACTTATTGGATGCACAAGATTGGTTAAAAACCCTAATTGCACTTAAATAACCCTAGAGAGGACGAAAATGACCTAAATGTTAATTCAATGAAACAAATGAATTTATTGGATACACAAGATTGGTTAAAAACCCTAATTGCACATAAATAAGGCTACGGAGGACGAAAATGACCTAAATGTTCATCCAATGACACAAATGAACTTTTTGGTTGCAGAAGATTGGTTAAAAACCTTAATTGGACAAGAATAAGCCTAGGGATGACGAAAAAGACCTAAATGTTAATCCATTGACACAAATGAACTTATTGGATGCACAAGATAGGTTAAAAACCCTAATTGCACATAAATAACCCTAAAGAAGACGAAAATGACCTAAATGTTAATCCAATGACACAAATGAACTTATTGGATGCACAAGATTGGTTAAAAACCCTAATTGCACATAAATAAGGCTACGGAGGATGATGATGACCTAAATGTTCATCCAATGACACAAATGAACTTTTTGGTTGCAGAAGATTGGTTAAAAACCCTAATTGGACAAGAATAAGCCTAAGGAGGATGAAAATGACCTAAATGTTAATCCAATGACACAAATGAACTTATTGGATGCACAAGATTGGTTAAAAACCCTAATGGCACAATAATAAGCCTAGGGAGGACAAAAAGGACCTAAATGTTAATCCAATGACACAAATGAACTTTTTGGATGCACAAGATTGATTAAAAACCCTAATTGCACAAGAATAAGCCTAGGGAGGACGAAAATGACCTAAATGTTCATCCAATGACATAAACACACCTATTGGATGCAAAAGATTGGTTAAAAACCCTAATTGGACAAGAACAACCCTAGGGAGGATGAAAATGACCTAAATGTTCATCCAATGACACAAATGAACTTTTTGGTGTCAAAAGATTGGTTAAAAACCCTAATTGGACAAGAATAAGCCTAGGGAGGACGAAA
Source organism: Cicer pinnatifidum (assembly GCA_037974775.1). Classification (NCBI taxonomy): domain Eukaryota; kingdom Viridiplantae; phylum Streptophyta; class Magnoliopsida; order Fabales; family Fabaceae; genus Cicer; species Cicer pinnatifidum. Next base: position 23,453,903 of record JBBPBR010000008.1, on the reverse strand, counting down.
ATGACCTAAATGTTAATTCAATGACACAAATGAACTTATTGGATGCACAAGATTGGTTAAAAACCCTAATTGCACATAAATAACCCTAAAGAGGATGAAAATGACCAAATTGTTAATCCAATGACACAAATGAACTTATTGGATGCACAAGATTGGTTAAAAACCATAATTGCACATAAATAAGGCTACGGAGGAAGAAAATGACCTAAATGTTCTTCCAATGACACAAATGAACTTTTTGGATGCACAAGATTGGTTAAAAACCCTAATTGGACAAGAATAAGCCTAGGGAGGACGAAAATGACCTAAATGTTAATCCAATGACACAAATGGAGTTTTTGGATGCACAAGATTGGTTAAAAACCCTAATTGCACAAGAATAAGCCTAGGCAGGACGAAAATGACCTAAATGTTCATCCAGTGACATAAACACACCTATTGGATGCAGAAGATTGGTTAAAAACCATAATTGGACAAGAATAACCCTATGGAGGATGAAAATGACCTAAATGTTAATCCAATGACACAAATGAACTTATTGGATGCACAAGATTGGTTAAAAACCCTAATTGCACATAAATAACCCTAAAGAAGACGAAAATGACCTAAATGTTAATCCAATGACATAAATGAACTTATTGGATGCACAAGATTGGATAAAAACCCTAATTGCACATAAATAAGGCTACGGATGACGAAGATGACCTAAATGTTCATCCAATGACACAAATGAACTTTTTGGTTGCAGAAGATTGGTTAAAAACCATAATTGGACAAGAATAAGCCTAAGGAGGACGAAAATGACCTAAATGTTAATCCAATGACACAAATGAACTTATTGGATGCACAAGATTGGTTAAAAACCCTAATGGCACAATAATAAGCCTAGGGAGGACAAAAAGGACCTAAATGTTAATCCAATGACACAAATGAACTTTTTGGATGCACAAGATTGATTAAAAACCCTAATTGCACAAGAATAAGCCTAGGGAGGACGAAAATGACCTAAATGTTCATCCAATGACATAAACACACCTATTAGATGCAGAAGATTGGTTAAAACCCCTAATTGGACAAGAACAACCCTAGGGAGGACGAAAATAACCTAAATGTTCATCCAATGACACAAATGAACTTTTTGGATGCACAAGATTGATTCGAAACCCTAATTGCACAAGAATAAGCCTAGGTAGGACGAAAATGACCTAAATGTTAATCCAATGACACAAATGAACTTATTGGACGCACAAGATTGGTTAAAAACCCGAAATGGACAATAATAACCCTTGGGAGGACGAAAATGACCTAAATGTTAATCCAATGACACAAATGAACTTATTGGATGCACAAGATTGGTTAAAAACCCTAATTGCACTTAAATAACCCTAGAGAGGACGAAAATGACCTAAATGTTAATTCAATGAAACAAATGAATTTATTGGATGCACCAGATTGGTTAAAAACCCTAATTGCACATAAATAAGGCTACGGAGGACGAAAATGACCTAAATGTTCATCCAATGACATAAACACACCTACTGGATGCAGAAGATTGGTTAAAAACCCTAATTGGACAAGAACAACCCTAGGGAGGACGAAAATGACCTAAATGTTCATCCAATGACACAAATGAACTTTTTGGTGGCAGAAGATTGGTTAAAAACCCTAATTGGAGAAGAATAAGCCTAGGGAGGACGAAAATGACCTAAATGTCAATCCAAAGACACAAATGAACTTTTTGGATGCACAAGATTGGTTCGAAACCCTAACTGCACAAGAATTAGCCTAGGGAGGACGAAAATGACCTAAATGTTAATCCAATGACACAAATGAACTTATTGGATGCACAAGATTGGTTAAAAACCCGAAATGGACAAGAATAAGCCTTGGGAGGACGAAAATGACCTAAATGTTAATCCAATGACACAAATGAACTTATTGGATGCACAAGATTGGTTAAAAACCCTAATTGCACTTAAATAACCCTAGAGAGGACGAAAATGACCTAAATGTTAATTCAATGAAAGAAATGAATTTATTGGATACACAAGATTGGTTAAAAACCCTAATTGCACATAAATAAGGCCACGGAGGACGAAAATGACCTAAATTTTCATCCAATGATACAAATGAACTTTTTGGTTGCAGAAGATTGGTTAAAAACCTTAATTGGACAAGAATAAGCCTAGGGATGACGAAAAAGACCTAAATGTTAATCCAATGACACAAATGAACTTATTGGATGCACAAGATAGGTTAAAAACCCTAATTGCACATAAATAACCCTAAAGAAGACGAAAATGACCTAAATGTAAATCCAATGACACAAATGAACTTATTGGATGCACAAGATTGGTTAAAAACCCTAATTGCGCATAAAAAAGGCTACGGAGGACGATGATGACCTAAATGTTCATCCAATGACACAAATGAACTTTTTGGTTGCAGAAGATTGGTTAAAAACCCTAATTGGACAAGAATAAGCCTAAGGAGGATGAAAATGACCTAAATGTTAATCCAATGACACAAATGAACTTATTGGATGCACAAGATTGGTTAAAAACCCTAATGGCACAATAATAAGCCTAGGGAGGACAAAAAGGACCTAAATGTTAATCCAATGACACAAATGAACTTTTTGGATGCACAAGATTGATTAAAAACCCAAATTGCACAAGAATAAGCCTAGGGAGGACGAAAATGACCTAAATGTTCATCCATTGACATAAACACACCTATTGGATGCAAAAGATTGGTTAAAAACCCTAATTGGACAAGAACAACCCTAGGGAGGACGAAAATGACCTAAATGTTCATCCAATGACACAAATGAACTTTTTGGTGGCAAAAGATTGGTTAAAAACCCTAATTGGACAAGAATAAGCCTAGGGCGGACGAAAATGACCTAAATGTTAATTCAATAAAACAAATGAACTTATTCGATGCACAAGATTGGTTAAAAACCCTAATTGCACATAAATAACCCTAAAGAGGATGAAAATGACCTAATTGTTAATCAAATGACACAAATGAACTTATTGGATGCACAAGATTGGTTAAAAACCATAATTGCACATAAATAAGGCTATGGAGGAAGAAAATGACCTAAATGTTCTTCCAATGACACAAATGAACTTTTTGGATGCACAAGATTGGTTAAAAACCCTAATTGGACAAGAATAAGCCTAGGGAGGACGAAAATGACCTAAATGTTAATCCAATGACACAAATGGAGTTTTTGGATGCACAAGATTGGTTAAAAACCCTAATTGCACAAGAATAAGCCTAGGCAGGACGAAAATGACCTAAATGTTCATCCAGTGACATAAACACACCTATTGGATGCAGAAGATTGGTTAAAAACCCTAATTGGACAAGAATAACCCTAGGGAGGACGAAAATGACCTAATTGTTCATCCAATGACACAAATAAACTTTTTGGTTGCAGAAGATTGGTTAAAAACCCTAATTGGACAAGAATAAGCCTAGTGAGGACGAAAATGACCTATATGTTAATCCAATGACACAAATGAACTTTTTGGATGCACAAGATTTGTTAAAAACCCTAATTGCACAAGAATAAGCCTAGGGAGGACGAAAATGACCTAAATGTTAATCCAATGACACAAATGAACTTTTTGGATGCACAAGATTTGTTAAAAACCATAATTGCACAAGAATAAGCCTAGGGAGGATGAAAATGACCTAAATGTTCATCAAATGACATAAACACACCTATTGGATGCAGAAGATTGGTTAAAAACCATAATTCGACAAGAATAACCCTATGGAGGATGAAAATGACCTAAATGTTAATCCAATGACACAAATGAACTTATTGGATGCACAAGATTGGTTAAAAACCCTAATTGGACATAAATAACCATAGAGAGGACGAAAATGTCCTAAATGTTAATCCAAAGACACAAATGAACTTTTTGGATGCACAAGATTGGTTAAAAACCCTAATTGCACAAGAATAAGCCTAGGGAGGATGAAAATGACCTAAATGTTCGTCCAATGACATAAACACACCTATTGGATGCAGAAGATTGGTTAAAAACCATAATTGGACAAGAATAACCCTAGGGAGGACGAAAATGACCTAAATGTTAATCCAAAGACACAAATGAACTTTTTGGATGCACAAGATTGGTTCAAAACCCTAATTGCACAAGAATAAGCCTAGGGAGGACGAAAATGACATAAATGTTAATCCAATGACACAAATGAACTTATTGGATGCACAAGATTGGTTTAAAACCTTTATTGGACAAGAATAAGCCTTGGGAGGACGAAAATGGCCTAAATGTTAATCCAATGACACAAATGAACTTATTGGATGCACAAGATTGGTTAAAAACCCTAATTGCACATAAATAACCCTATAGAGGACGAAAATGACCTAAATGTTAATCCAATAACACAAATGAACTTTTTGGATGCCCAAGATTTGTTAAAAACCCTAATTGCACATAAATAAGGCTTTAGATGACGAAAATGACCTAAATGTTCATCCAACGACACAAATGAACTTTTTGGTTGCAGAAGATTGTTTAAAAACCCTAATTGGACAAGAATAAGCCTTTGGAGGACGAAAATGACCTAAATCTTAATCCAATGACACAAATGAACTTGTTAGATGCACAAGATTGGTTAAAAACCCTAATTGGACAAGAATAAGCCTAGGGAGGACGAAAATGACTTAAATGTTAATCGAATGACACAAATGAACTTTTTGGATGTACAAGATTGATTAAAAACCCTAATTGCACAAGAATAAGCCTAGGGAGGACGAAAATGACCTAAATGTTCATCCAATGACATAAACACACCTATTGGATGCAAAAGATTGGTTAAAAACCCTAATTGGACAAGAACAACCCTAGGGAGGACGAAAATGACCTAAATGTTCATCCAATGACACAAATGAACTTTTTGGTGGCAGAAGATTGGTTAAAAACCCTAATTGGACAAGAATAAGCCTAGGGAGGACGAAAATGACCTAAATGTTAATCCAAAGACACAAATGAACTTTTTGGATGCACAAGATTGGTTCGAAACTCTAATTGCACAAGAATAAGCCTAGGGAGGACGAAAATGACCTAAATGTTAATCCAATGACACAAATGAACTTATTGGATGCACAAGATTGGTTAAAAACCCGAAATGGACAAGAATAAGCCTTGGGAGGACGAAAATGACCTAAATGTTAATCCAATGACACAAAAGAACTTATTGGATGCACAAGATTGGTTAAAAACCCTAATTGCACTTAAATAACCCTAGATAGGACGAAAATGACCGAAATGTTAATTCAATGAAACAAATGAATTTATTAGATACACAAGATTGGTTAAAAACCCTAATTGCACATAAATAAGGTTCCGGAGGACGAAAATGACCTAAATGTTCATCAAATGACACAAATGAACTTTTTGGTGGCAGAAGATTGGTTAAAAACCTTAATTGGACAAGAATAAGCCTAGGGATGACGAAAAAGACCTAAATGTTAATCCAATGACACAAATGAATTTATTGGATGCACAAGATTGGTTAAAAACCCTAATTGCACATAAATAACCCTAAAGAGGACGAAAATGACCTAAATGTTAATCCAATGACACAAATGAACTTATTGGATGCACAAGATTGGTTAAAAACCCTAATTGCACATAAATAAGGCTACGGAGGACGAAGATGACCTAAATGTTCATCCAATGACACAAATGAACTTTTTGGTTGCAGAAGATTGGTTAAAAACCCTAATTGGTCAAGAATAAGCCTAAGGAGGACGAAAATGACCTAAATGTTAATCCAATGACACAAATGAACTTATTGGATGCACAAGATTGGTTAAAAACCCTAATGGCACAATAATAAGCCTAGGGAGGACAAAAAGGACCTAAATGTTAATCCAATGACACAATTGAACTTTTTGGACGCACAAGATTGATTAAAAACCCTAATTGCACAATAATAAGCATAGGGAGGACGAAAATGACCTAAATGTTCATCCAATGACATAAACACACCTATTGGATGCAGAAGATTGGTTAAAAACCCTAATTGGACAAGAACAACCTTAGGGAGGACGAAAATGACCTAAATGTTCATCCAATGACACAAATGAACTTTTTGGTGGCAAAAGATTGGTTAAAAACCCTAATTGGACAAGAATAAGCCTAGGGAGGACGAAAATGACCTAAATGTTAATCCAAAGACACAAATGAACTTTTTGGATGCACAAGATTGGTTAAAAACCCTAATTGCACAAGAATAAGCCTAGGGAGGACGAAAATGACCTAAATGTTAATCCAATGACACAAATGAACTTATTGGATGCACAAGATTGGTTAAAAACCCGAAATGGACAATAATAAGCCTTGGGAGGACGAAAATGACCTAAATGATAATCCAATGACACAAATGAACTTATTGGATGCACAAGATTGGTTAAAAACCCTAATTGCACTTAAATAACCCTAGAGAGGACGAAAATGACCTAAATGTTAATTCAATGAAACAAATGAATTTATTGGATGCACCAGATTGGTTAAAAACCCTAATTGCACATAAATAAGGATACGGAGGACGAAAATGACCTAAATGTTCATCCAATGACATAAACACACCTACTGGATGCAGAAGATTGGTTAAAAACCCTAATTGGACAAGAACAACCCTAGGGAGGACGAAAATGACCTAAATGTTCATCCAATGACACAAAAGAACTTTTTGGTGGCAGAAGATTGGTTAAAAACCCTAATTGGACAAGAATAAGCCTAGGGAGGACGAAAATGACCTAAATGTTAATCCGAAGACACAAATGAACTTTTTGGATGCACAAGATTGGTTCGAAACCCTAACTGCACAAGAATAAGCCTAGGGAGGACGAAAATGACCTAAATGTTAATCCAATGACACAAATGAACTTATTGGATGCACAAGATTGGTTAAAAACCCGAAATGGACAAGAATAAGCCTTGGGAGGACGAAAATGACCTAAATGTTAATCCAATGACACAAATGAACTTATTGGATGCACAAGATTGGTTAAAAACCCTAATTGCACTTAAATAACCCTAGAGAGGACGAAAATGACCTAAATGTTAATTCAATGAAACAAATGAATTTATTGGATACACAAGATTGGTTAAAAACCCTAATTGCACATAAATAAGGTTACGGAGGACGAAAATGACCTAAATGTTCATCCAATGACACAAATGAACTTTTTGGTTGCAGAAGATTGGTTAAAAACCTTAATTGGACAAGAATAAGCCTAGGGATGACGAAAAAGACCTAAATGTTAATCCAATGACACAAATGAACTTATTGGATGCACAAGATTGGTTAAAAACCCTAATTGCACATAAATAACCCTAAAGAGGACGAAAATGACCTAAATGTTAATCCAATGACACAAATGAACTTATTGGATGCACAAGATTGGTTAAAAACCCTAATTGCACATAAATAAGGCTACGGAGGACGAAGATGACCTAAATGTTCATCCAATGACACAAATGAATTTTTTGGTTGCAGAAGATTGGTTAAAAACCCTAATTGGACAAGAATAAGCCTAAGGAGGACGAAAAAGACCTAAATGTTAATCCAATGACACAAATGAACTTATTGGATGCACAAGATTGGTTAAAAACCCTAATGGCACAATAATAAGCCTAGGGAGGACAAAAAGGACCTAAATGTTAATCCAATGACACAATTGAACTTTTTGGACGCACAAGATTGATTAAAAACCCTAATTGCACAAGAATAAGCATAGGGAGGACGAAAATGACCTAGATGTTTATCCAATGACATAAACACACCTATTGGATGCAGAAGATTGGTTAAAAACCCTAATTGGACAAGAACAACCTTAGGGAGGACGAAAATGACCTAAATGTTCATCCAATGACACAAATGAACTTTTTGGTGGCAAAAGATTGGTTAAAAACCCTAATTGGACAAGAATAAGCCTAGGGAGGACGAAAATGACCTAAATGTTAATCCAAAGACACAAATGAACTTTTTGGATGTACAAGATTGATTCGAAACCCTAATTGCACAAGAATAAGCCTAGGGAGGACGAAAATGACCTAAATGATAATCCAATGACACAAATGAACTTATTGGATGCACAAGATTGGTTAAAAACCCGAAATGGACAATAATAAGCCTTGGGAGGACGAAAATGACCTAAATGTTAATCCAATGACACAAATGAACTTATTGGATGCACAAGATTGGTTAAAAACCCTAATTGCACTTAAATAACCCTAGAGAGGACGAAAATGACCTAAATGTTAATTCAATGAAACAAATGAATTTATTGGATGCACCAGATTGGTTAAAAACCCTAATTGCACATAAATAAGGCTACGGAGGACGAAAATGACCTAAATGTTCATCCAATGACATAAACACACCTACTGGATGCAGAAGATTGGTTAAAAACCCTAATTGGACAAGAACAACCCTACGGAGGACGAAAATGACCTAAATACTCATCCAATGACACAAATGAACTTTTTGGTGGCAGAAGATTGGTTAAAAACCCTAATTGGAGAAGAATAAGCCTAGGGAGGACGAAAATGACCTAAATGTTAATCCAAAGACACAAATGAACTTTTTGGATGCACAAGATTGGTTCGAAACCCTAACTGCACAAGAATAAGCCTAGGGAGGACGAAAATGACCTAAATGTTAATCCAATGACACAAATGAACTTTTTTTCGATGCACAAGATTGGTTAAAAACCCGAAATGGACAAGAATAAGCCTTGGGAGGACGAAAATGACCTAAATGTTAATCCAATGACACAAATGAACTTATTGGATGCACAAGATTGCTTAAAAACCCTAATTGCACTTAAATAACCCTAGAGAGGACGAAAATGACCTAAATGTTAATTCAATGAAACAAATGAATTTATTGGATACACAAGATTGGTTAAAAACCCTAATTGCACATAAATAAGGCTACGGAGGACGAAAATGACCTCACTGTTCATCCAATGACACAAATGAACTTTTTGGTTGCAGAAGATTGGTTAAAAACCTTAATTGGACAAGAATAAGCCTAGGGATGACGAAAAAGACCTAAATGTTAATCCAATGACACAAATGAACTTATTGGATGCACACGATTGGTTAAAAACCCTAATTGCACATACATAACCCTAAAGAAGACGAAAATGGCCTAAATGTTAATCCAATGACACAAATGAACTTATTGGATGCACAAGATTGGTTAAAAACCCTAATTGCACATAAATAAGGCTACGGAGGACGATGATGACCTAAATGTTCATCCAATGACACAAATGAACTTTTTGGTGGCAGAAGATTGGTTAAAAACCTTAATTGGACAAGAATAAGCCTAGGGATGACGAAAAAGACCTAAATGTTAATCCAATGACACAAATGAATTTATTGGATGCACAAGATTGGTTAAAAACCCTAATTGCACATAAATAACCCTAAAGAGGACGAAAATGACCTAAATGTTAATCCAATGACACAAATGAACTTATTGGATGCACAAGATTGGTTAAAAACCCTAATTGCACTTAAATAACCCTAGATAGGACGAAAATGACCGAAATGTTAATTCAATGAAACAAATGAATTTATTAGATACACAAGATTGGTTAAAAACCCTAATTGCACATAAATAAGGTTCCGGAGGACGAAAATGACCTAAATGTTCATCAAATGACACAAATGGACTTTTTGGTGGCAGAAGATTGGTTAAAAACCTTAATTGGACAAGAATAAGCCTAGGGATGACGAAAAAGACCTAAATGTTAATCCAATGACACAAATGAATTTATTTGATGCACAAGATTGGTTAAAAACCCTAATTGCACATAAATAACCCTAAAGAGGACGAAAATGACCTAAATGTTAATCCAATGACACAAATGAACTTATTGGATGCACAAGATTGGTTAAAAACCCTAATTGCACAAAAATAAGGCTACGGAGGACGAAGATGACCTAAATGTTCATCCAATGACACAAATGAACTTTTTGGTTGCAGAAGATTGGTTAAAAACCCTAATTGGTCAAGAATAAGCCTAAGGAGGACGAAAATGACCTAAATGTTAATCCAATGACACAAATGAACTTATTGGATGCACAAGATTGGTTAAAAACCCTAATGGCACCATAATAAGCCTAGGGAGGACAAAAAGGACCTAAATGTTAATCCAATGACACAATTGAACTTTTTGGACGCACAAGATTGATTAAAAACCCTAATTGCACAATAATAAGCATAGGGAGGACGAAAATGACCTAAATGTTCATCCAATGACATAAACACACCTATTGGATGCAGAAGATTGGTTAAAAACCCTAATTGGACAAGAACAACCTTAGGGAGGACGAAAATGACCTAAATGTTAATCCAAAGACACAAATGAACTTTTTGGATGCACAAGATTGATTCGAAACCCTAATTGCACAAGAATAAGCCTAGGGAGGACGAAAATGACCTAAATGTTAATCCAATGACACAAATGAACTTATTGATTGCACAAGATTGGTTAAAAACCCGAAATGGACAATAATAAGCCTTGGGAGGACGAAAATGACCTAAATGATAATCCAATGACACAAATGAACTTATTGGATGCACAAGATTGGTTAAAAACCCTAATTGCACTTAAATAACCCTAGAGAGGACGAAAATGACCTAAATGTTAATTCAATGAAACAAATGAATTTATTGGATGCACCAGATTGGTTAAAAACCCTAATTGCACATAAATAAGGATACGGAGGACGAAAATGACCTAAATGTTCATCCAATGACATAAACACACCTACTGGATGCAGAAGATTGGTTAAAAACCCTAATTGGACAAGAACAACCCTAGGGAGGACGAAAATGACCTAAATGTTCATCCAATGACACAAAAGAACTTTTTGGTGGCAGAAGATTGGTTAAAAACCCTAATTGGACAAGAATAAGCCTAGGGAGAACGAAAATGACCTAAATGTTAATCCGAAGACACAAATGAACTTTTTGGATGCACAAGATTGGTTCGAAACCCTAACTGCACAAGAATAAGCCTAGGGAGGACGAAAATGACCTAAATGTTAATCCAATGACACAAATGAACTTATTGGATGCACAAGATTGGTTAAAAACCCGAAATGGACAAGAATAAGCCTTGGGAGGACGAAAATGACCTAAATGTTAATCCAATGACACAAATGAACTTATTGGATGCACAAGATTGGTTAAAAACCCTAATTGCACTTAAATAACCCTAGAGAGGACGAAAATGACCTAAATGTTAATTCAATGAAAGAAATGAATTTATTGGATACACAAGATTGGTTAAAAACCCTAATTGCACATAAATAAGGCTACGGAGGACGAAAATGACCTAAATGTTCATCCAATGACACAAATGAACTTTTTGGTTGCAGAAGATTGGTTAAAAACCTTAATTGGACAAGAATAAGCCTAGGGATGACGAAAAAGACCTAAATGTTAATCCAATGACACAAATGAACTTATTGGATGCACAAGATAGGTTAAAAACCCTAATTGCACATAAATAACCCTAAAGAAGACGAAAATGACCTAAATGTTAATCCAATGACACAAATGAACTTATTGGATGCACAAGATTGGTTAAAAACCCTAATTGCGCATAAAAAAGGCTACGGAGGACGATGATGACCTAAATGTTCATCCAATGACACAAATGAACTTTTTGGTTGCAGAAGATTGGTTAAAAACCCTAATTGGACAAGAATAAGCCTAGGGAGAACGAAAATGACCTAAATGTTAATCCGAAGACACAAATGAACTTTTTGGATGCACAAGATTGGTTCGAAACCCTAACTGCACAAGAATAAGCCTAGGGAGGACGAAAATGACCTAAATGTTCATCCATTGACATAAACACACCTATTGGATGCAAAAGATTGGTTAAAAACCCTAATTGGACAAGAACAACCCTAGGGAGGACGAAAATGACCTAAATGTTCATCCAATGACACAAATGAACTTTTTGGTGGCAAAAGATTGGTTAAAAACCCTAATTGGACAAGAATAAGCCTAGGGCGGACGAAAATGACCTAAATGTTAATTCAATAAAACAAATGAACTTATTCGATGCACAAGATTGGTTAAAAACCCTAATTGCACATAAATAACCCTAAAGAGGATGAAAATGACCTAATTGTTAATCAAATGACACAAATGAACTTATTGGATGCACAAGATTGGTTAAAAACCATAATTGCACATAAATAAGGCTATGGAGGAAGAAAATGACCTAAATGTTC